>CM052812.1:16640111-16714639 GCA_028533885.1 Nasua narica
TGGACTCGGCTCCCTGGTGGTATTTGGGGATCTCAAAATCTGGGCATAACACCTCCAGCGCATCGCCCCAGAAATACCTTTGTCTCTCATTCTGAAGGGTCCCTTTCTTTTATGGCTTCCACAGTTTGGTCTGAATTGTTTGGAAAAGTAATTTTATTTGTGGCTGGTTCTTGTCTTCTAATGGCTAATATTTGTTAAGCACCTGCATCTCAATTATCAAGCACCATCTCAATTATTCTACACAACAATCATAGAAAGTAATACTTTTATTATCCCCAATTTAAAGATGAAGAAATAGGTTGAACAGGTTAGCAAAACTGGAGCTTGGGTAACACTATTCCTCCTTAGTACCTAAGATGCCCACATGAAAATGAAGCCCAAGATGAAGCACATCTAGAGAATGTGCTTCATCTTGGGCTTCATCTTCATGTGGGCATCTTAGGTACTAAATCTTAAGGATAATAATGCCTACGTCAGTGCACTGTTGGGAGGATCAACTAAGATCAAGTAAGTGAAAGTGGCTGGTATTGAGCCTGGCACACAAAAGGGTGCTTATGAAGGTAAGGGACAAGTACAAGAACCATACAATTTAGATGCTGCTTAGCAAAAGTACTGACTCTTCTATGCCCTGCTCAGTTATAAAGCTTCAGACATTGGATCACAGAACTGAGGATGACACCTGCTATGTTTTCTCTGGACAAAACTGGGTAAAGACAATAACTCACATTTCTCAGATATAATGTGGCCTGCCTGCATCATAACCATCTGGGGAACTGGTTAAAATGAAGACACCCAGGACCATCCCCCACCCCCACCCCACTGTACTGATAGGTAGGAAATTGCCTTTTTAGACAAGTTTGAGTAATTTATATATACTCCTGAATTTAAGAGCAAATACACACACACACATATGTATGTATGTGTATAAAGCCCATCTTTATCAAAAGAAGTATGAATGTAAATATATATACACATATGTATACATTATATTTATCAAAAAGATGCAAAGATGTCCATTTATGTGGGGTTTTTTTCACCAGAATCAGTCAGTAGACACAATTTTTCACATTTTACATAGCCTGAACAGTGCTATAACCAAGCAGAAACTAATAGTAGCTCCATTTATAAATAAGTCAAAGCAAATCATACACTGGAGAATTCTCAAAAAGTGCAAGCTTGAAATCTAAGTTGAGAGGGCCTAAGCCAGTGGTAGTTCCCAACTGAAAATCACCTTTCAGGCTTATAAAAATTCACATATGTGGACCCCATCATAGACTGACTGAATTAGAATGTCTGAGGATCGAACAGAGTAAACTTGATTTACTGCTCTCCTGTTGCTATCTTGAAATTATTTATTTTTAACAAGGGGCCTGCAAATTATGTAGCTGGTCCTGCCTACAAGTTAAGAGGGCACCCTTGAAGCAGAGTGAACTTGGAGAAAGTGCAGAGCTTTAGTTCAGTTTGAGTCTCAGCCTGAGTTCTGACAACCAGGGCCCCACCCATCCCTAAGGAGCTCTCAGCTTCTCTGAACCCTCAACTCCTATGTGGACAGACTTAGTGAAAAAATTTGTTCTCTGAGTATGTACTAACTGAGATATATATCATTTCCATTATCCCTGACCCTTGCTGGAAGATGAAGTAATGACATTTATGTTTAACTGTTTAACTTGCTAATAGAAATGGTGATTAATTGGAGAACATTAAAAAATTCTGTCCTACTACAGACAAAGGGCTGATATCCAAGATCTATAAGGAACTCCTCAAACTCAACACCCAAAAAACAGATAATCATATCAAAAATTGGGCAGAAGACATGAACAGACACTTCTCCAAAGAAGACATACAAATGGCTAACAGACACATGAAAAAATGTTCATCATTCAAATCAAAACCACATTGAGAGACCACCTTACACCAGTTAGAATGGCCAAAATTAACAGGACAGGAAACAATAAGTGTTGGAGAGGATGTGGAGAAAGGAGAACCCTCTTACACTATTGGTGGGAATGCAAGTTGGTGCAGCCACTTTGGAAACAATGTGAAGATTCCTCAAAAAATTAAAAAATAGAGCTATCCTATGACCCAGAAATTGCATTACTGGGTATTTACCCCAAAGATACAGATGTAGTGAAAAGAAGGTACATCTGTACCCCAATGTTCATAGCAGCAATGACCATAACTGCCAAACTGGGGAAAAGAGCCAAGATGCCCTTCAACAGATGAATGGATAAAGAAGATATGGTCCATATATACACTGGAATATTATGCAGCCATCAGAAAGGATGAGTACCCAACTTTTGTATCAACATGGACAGGACTGGAGATTTCCTGAGTGAAATAAATCAAGCAGGTAAAGTCAATTATCATATGGTTTCACTTACTTGTGGAGCATAAGGAATAACATGGAGGACATTAGGAGAAAGAAAGGAAAAGTGAATTGGGGTAAATTGGAGGGGGAGACGAAGCATGAGAGATTGTGGACTCTGAGAAACAAACTGAGGGTTTTAGAGGGGAGGGGGTGGGGGGATGGGAGAACCTGACGGTGGGTACTAAGGAGGGCATGTATGCATGGAGCACTGGGTGTGGTGCATAAACAATGAATCTTGGAACACTGAAAAAATAAAATAAACTTAAAAAAAATTCTCTCCTCTTCATACCAGATTTTCTAGAAATCAATACTTGCAAACCCCTATATTAACATATCAGTTATCCATTTGTACTTTGACAGCTTTGCAAACAATCCACATTTTGAAAAACTCTTTCAAACAAATCTTGAGCAAACTCTTCCTGTTTCTCTTGAGTTCATAATGGCAGTATTATTTTCATTTGTTTAGTTATGTTTAGTTCTTATCTGGAATGACCAGATGATCCAAGATTGTTTTTTGAGTCTTGCTTTTAATTTAACAAGGCAATACATCAATTGGAAGCACATGCTTTTGTTTTGTTTTAAGAAATCCCTTTTAGAGATCAGGAAAGACAACATACTCAAAAGAAGGTACGGCTAGTGTATTTTGTTTTCATGAAATCATTTGAGAGCTGAAAATTACCTTACAATCACCATATTCAATGTCCTTATTTTCTCTCTATATTCCCACAGAACAGAGAAGGTGATTTGTTCAATGAACCATGTCAACTTCATAGCACACAGGAGGAGACTCTGGGGCAACTGACCCCAAACCATTGTAGCACACCTGTGTTTAGATAGTTCCAAGGATAACATGATCATTAAATACTGCTTCAGAGTTCAAACTATTACTTCAGAAATAGAAGTGCAATATGATTTTCATCCTTTAAAGGTAAATAAAAACCCTCTACTGTTCTTTCTAATGATAGGAATCACATTACATCATAAATAAATGTTTATGAAGAACATTACTCTCAGACACATTATAAAAAAAGTCTTTTGAAGACAAAATGCATCACATCTACATCATGCATCACATCTACATCATGCATAACACTGCATTAGAATTCTGAATAGCATCACCATTGTGAGATGGGACAACCCCTTGCCATGTCACACTTCTCTTACAAAGGGGACTCAAATGATCTTCATACAATTTGATCACAGTGTACCTAAATCACAGAGGAATAATTTTGAATCATACATAAACTGCTTAGGACTACCTGACATCACGTGGTCCTTTGGTCACCAACATTCACTGGACATGCCTGGATCTATGCCCTCATCTCCCTGTGTCATTCTTACTCTTGGAAGTATATGTGTCTCTCACTAAACTGTGAGTCCCTTAAGGGCAGGAACAGTGTGTTTACTGTTCATCTTTTTATATCCAGGATCTAGCACACTGACTGGCACATAACAGCAAATAAATGGACAAAGAGATGAATGAAATCTTAGAGGACCCTGTATTTTCACATAGATTTATTATAGTGGAAAGGTACTACAATCTCAATGAAGGCAGGGAAATATGTTATATTTAAAAAAAAACATATCTTCCTATGCCTTGCACTATGTTAGTGATGCAGCAAATTTAATTAAGTGATAAAGGAATGAGGAGAAGCATATACTTATCCACTTACTTGCAAGCAAGCCAACTCCACTTGCAAGGGATCCGACCCAGGCTGTTTTTCCTTTTCCTTCACCAAAGATGTCCAGCCATTCTATGTACAAGACTCCAACAGCCAACGGTGATCCATAACACAAAAACTGAGTGAAAAAGGAGACAAGTACAATCACCCAGCCCCATCCACCATCAGGTGACTTTTTAAATTCCATCGCAGGTAAGAGATCAAGGAGGTGTTCCTCTGTAGGTCCTAAGCGAAAACAAAAAGGAGAAAAAGCATATTTAGAGTGTGGCAGGACACAGTATTTTGGATTAAAAATATCTCCTCCTAAATTAAGTCATAAATGGCTTCTCTAAAAATACACATGGAAAAGCATAAAATATCACTGACATATCAAGTTAACTTTAAAATTTTTACTCTTGAATTGAGTAAGGAATACATCCACATGGTTCAAAAAATTTTTTTTAATTGCAAAAAGGCACAGTTTGAAAACCTTGTCCCCATTCACCATGTTTGGTCTCTTGTCACATGTTGACTTCCCCAGGAATAGTTTTTTAGAACTATTCTCTTCCTATGGAAGGTAATAGGCAGGAGAGGAAAAAGGTAAGCAGCCATGTAGTGTCAAGGAAGGGAACTTCTAAAGCTGGAATGCCTTTCAGAGTTGCTCTGAGTTAGGCATGGAGAGTTGGCCCATCACACCCCCATATTGGTCATTCACCAGATTCAGGCTCTCCAGGGAGTGGGCATGACCCTAGGTGGGGGGGCTTCCTTCAAATGAAGCAATCATTCCCATAGGGCTGTCAGCTGAAGGCACCCTGCCAACAGTCCTGTGAGCAGCTAGGGAAAGGAATCTCTCAGTCCCAAAGGGAGTCTAGAGGAGAACTGGTAGCACATCACAACATCCACCAACTTGAGTATCCTCCCAGATTTTCTTTATGATTGTACAGGGAAATTTCCTCTTTTTTTGACAAAAAATAGCGTATTGTACGTTCTATTCCAAACCTTGTCTCATGCCCTTAACATCCCCAAGAGTTTTCCCTATCAATACACAGCATCCTTAGTCATTTTTTTCTTAATAGGCACAAAGTATCTCACCATATGGCTGCACACTGTTTATTTAGTTACCAAATAGGCAAAACATTAACACAGCCTTTTAGTCTCTTTAGATGTTTGGCTATTGTTATCATATGTTATCTAGTTTATTACCTGGATTATTATACAGTCCAAGAATGAAAAAGAGGGACCAAAGGTATATAATCCACACCTACCTATTTCCCACCTAACTCCCATTTATGCTCCACAGAAAACCAGTGCTTCTTGTTTCTTTTACATCCTTCTAGAGTTTGTTTATGCATATATTGCTAACTCAAATATAGATGTCCACTATTTTTTACACAGAAAAATAGCAATATATATCTGTATATATATATATATACAGATATATGTGTATATCTGTATATGTCTTGCTTTTTTTCATTTGACAAGTGAAAGATCTTTCCCACTGATGCATAATGACCTTCCTTAGTCTCTTCTTTGTGCTGCCCTGTGTTTCAGTGTAGGGCTTCCTCTTAATTCAACCAGTTCCCTGTGATTTACAATGAAAACAGCACTGCAGTGAATAACCTTACATAAACATATATCTTTTTGCACATATGCACATGTTAGGTTTTAAAACCTAAAAGAGGAATTGCTGAATTAAAAGATATCTACATCGTAATTGTAACTAATATTACAAAATTGGCTTCAAGGGATTAAACTAATTTATGTCATCCCTAGCAATTTGCAATGTGTCGTCATAAAACTTTTAGATTTTTGCCAATTTGGTAACTGTAGAACAGTATTTCATGATAGATTTAACTTGCATTTTTCAGCATTCCCTGAATGTCGTGTGTCATTTCATAGATGAAAAGCCATTTGTAATTCCAATCTAAATCTTGGGTATGTATATATGGGTGTATTTCTGGATTTTCCATTCTGCTCCATTGATCTGGCTATTCATTCACCATTACCACATTAGTTTAATTACTAAGTTTAAGGTAATTTTAAGTATTCTATTCTTTTTGCTAATATTATAATTGGGGTTATTTCTTTGTCTTTTTTGTGTGTAAAAGTTATTGATATCTATATGCTAATTTTGTGTCCCACTACCTTACTAAATTCTCTTGTTTGCTGTAGATTTTTGGACAATTCTCTTAGGTATATACAATATATAATACATTAAAGTTACACAATCATCGACTAACAGTGATAGTTTTACATTTTTATTTTGAATTTTTATACTTCAAATTTCCTTCTTTTGTCTTTGCATCAAACAGAGCTTACAGGATAATGTTAAATAATAAGGGTATATGTCTTTGTCTGGTTCCTAACTTAGTTGGAACACTTTCAAATGCCAAGGTGCTGCCTCTGGGGCTTAAATCAATTTATTTCACAAAATTAAGAAAACATATATATTTCTCTACCTTTGAGTAGTGTTAATGTAAAGAATGCTTACTATGTTTTATCAAATGCATTTCTGGTGCACAGGGAGATGATTATGATCTCCTCCATAGAACTTTAAATGTAATAAAATCTGTATTTTCTTTTCTTTATTTTTCAGAAAGAGAGTGAGTGTACAAGCAGGGGGAGCAGCAGGCAGAGGGAGAAGCAGGCTCCCCACTGAGCAGGGAGCCAGATGTGAAGCTCAATTCCAGGACCCCAGGATCATGACCTGAGCCAAAGGCAGATGCTTAACCAACTGAACCACCCAGGCACCCCTAAAATCTCTACTTTCTACCTTGAACCATCCTTGAATTACTGGATTAAATCATCCTTGGTTCATGCACTATTTTGATTATATCAGCCATTTGGGGGATAGGGGAAGGATTTTCAAATTGATAAGTGAGATTTGTCTTTTTTGTTTTTAATTTTTACTAAGCTTTTTTTTATCAAAGTGATATTTTAAAAATTTTTGAAAATATTACTTCTTCCAAAGTTCTAAAACAGTCTCCATGACAATGTATCTGGAGCCCCAAGTCTTGACCTCCCTGACCCCACAGGGCTTCCCACTTAATCTACACTTCCTATGTCCCTGTACCATGTCAGGTTTACAGTTTCAACAGAGTCTTCTTTGACCACAGATTTTTCTAAGCCATTTCCTTGGCTGTGGTTTCATCAGATAATAGCTAAAGACAGTGGAAAATATCATTCATCCATTCATGCATGTCCCTAATTAGATGGTGGAGCATTTGACTATCTTAAGAGAGTCATAGTTACACCCATCAATTTATCTGGGCTTCAGTGACTTTCTTCACTTTGACATTTGGAACACTAAGCAAAAATCACATCACCACCTGCCACAGGCCTTTGTATAAATTAACTTCCAGTACTTCACAACTGAAAACTGGAAGATGTTACAATATATACACAAACTGCAGAATTTAAAAGCCAGCCTCTCAAAACAAATGATTGTGTTAGCAGACAGAATACTGCAAAATTCCAACTATCTAAATCCTTTGAAATAATCAGATATGACCCTTCATCAGAAATTAACTCTTTCTAACACCTACTCTATTATAAAAGCAAATAATATAATCCTGGATCTTCTAATGACAATTTGGTACTTTGCAATTTTTCTTGGTCAAAATTCCTTTTAAAGAAAGTATAGTCTTGATTCCCTAAACTAGATACTGTATGATAGCAATAGCTGAACAACTAGAGAGACTAAAAGGCTGTATAAGAACAAATGCATATGAGACTGTCCTTCATTTAAATCTTCAAATTACAGAACTTCAGGAAAAGTACACAATTACATAGGCAAAGCACCAGAATCATGAAGAAAGCCAATATTTTCTGGAGGGTGGGGAAAGTGAATAGGTGAGGAGTATCTCCCTTGCCAGTGTGCAGACTCAAGCAGACAGAAATGTCTTCATACACAAAATACCTTGGCCTTGCTTTACTTTGCCTTGCCTTGGGTGACATTTCAACACTTAGGACTAGAGCCAGAGAATTCTTCTCACCGTAAATATTTGGGAGAACAACCTTTGAAATCCAAAGCTCCCGTGTATATCAACTCTGACTAGAAAGACAAGTTTTTATAAAGAGTTGGCTAACAGCTTCTAACCTTTAACTGCCCCATAGTTTGATATACATTGTAGTCGCAATAGAACATGCTAGAAAATACCATTTCGTGATTTCTTGTTTTCTGTCAGGGTAACGAATACCTTTCTCCTATTGTTCCCTCTGTTCCTTAGATATTTCGCTGACATTATATATTCTGAAAGGTGATTTCACAAATAGACTAATCTTTATCCCCCTCCCTTCTGTAATGGTTTCCAATTTCCTGTGGGAGAATTGGGTCTTCTCTACAGGTAGACAGTTGGTAAGACTGTTGATCAAGATTCCTTGATCTTGACCCATAGTATATTACCCAACCCAAGCAAGGGCAGCAGAACCTCTCCTCCAGGTTTCTGAATCTTAAGTGAAATGCCATAAGGAAAAAAAATAGACATTTGAAGTTTATCGATTCCTAAGATAGTACACTGAGTACTAGTTCCTACTAGTTCCTACTAGTAGGAACTAGTTCCTCTGTCAGTTCCTACTACCTTGACTACCTAGGGGATACCCAACATTGGTTTCTCCAGGATTTCATTTCACTCTATGAGCAAACCCAATAAATTATTTTGTTATCTGGTGTTTGTTTCTTTTACTTAAAACAGACTAAACAAATTTGAGTGTGCCGTAATTTCAAATTGATTATTAACTTTCTATACTTCCCTTGGTTCCATTCGGGCCAAAGAGTAAGTTTAGGAATATAGTCTATGGCCGTATAATATAGAAAATATAGATATGTCGTATCTTTTTTTCTGAAATTTATTTTCATATCTTATGAGTCAATATGATAAAAATCTCTTCTCTGGCATTATTCAAATAAAAACTTCAAATTAACTGAAATTTCCACTAAGCACACTTATACTAATATCTACAGAAATACAGCATTATAAAAACGATCTTTATGCAACAAGTTTTTTGACACTTACAAACTAAATTATATTGCACTAGATACCAAGGGAAGTCAGAAGAAATATGACGTGGCCTTAAGATAGCATCTGATCTTTGAGTTCCAAAGAGGTGGCCGGCTATTAAACATTTGGGAGTCAGAGGGAAATGAAAGCAGGAGTGGAAGGCCTCATGAAGTAGGTTGGTCCTAAAGAACAATGGAGATATTCAGGAAAGCATGGCTCTGGCAAGAAAAACAACATGAATCTTGATTGTGGAATCAAGCTAGTCCTGCTATGTTTGGTGGAAGGTCGAGAAGGCAGGTGTTAGAGGACTCACAGAGGAAAATGAGATTAGAAAGGTAGCACTGTTAGTTGAAATTTAAGAAGCAAGTATCTCAGGAAGTCTATACTTATAACCCCAAGATAGGATTTTTTCATATTTTACATAATATATGCTGGCATTAATAACCCACTTATATTATCTAAGTGATGGATTTTTTTTGTCCTAAAAAATAACAAGATCTGTAAACATCAGAGTGTTGTTTTATTTGGACTAGTGTTTCATGAGTATATTCAAAATTTGGGGCTCTTATTCATGTAACTGTATGAAAGTATGCTTCTAGGAACACATACATTATAGCATATAGCATAATGTATATCTAGTACATTCTTTAAAAATTTGGAATCTTCTTTAATCAAAGTGTTCACAAACCCAGACTTTGCATGACAAACCACCTTATTAAACTCAAAATTATGAGCCATTTTGAGAAAACCATTCTTTGTCACACTACAATCTAAGGGAACATCACAAAATTAATGTTAACATCATTTAAGCTTACTTCTTATTTTTAATTTAAATATTAAATATGTTCTACATATTATAAACCTCATTTGGAGTGGAGAGAAAGGACAGCATGAAATAAAACTCACCACAGTAAAATATTATTACTCAAAAAATCAAATTATCATAGTATAAAGGACAGTATATTTGTTAACTCTAGAATTTGTTTTGTCAAAGGCAAATTCCAACTGCTAATGAAAGTCTACATTTTACTCATGTCAATTAAGCTCCAATACCTTAGACTGCATTTAGTTCTGTTCAAATAATGCCAATCCTTTGTTATTTCCTTAAGCCTACACTGGCTGAAAATATCTATTCTTCACATATAAGATCCCAGAATTGCATATTTGACATTTATGAACATTCGCTGTTGACACAGAAGCTTTCTGTCCCTGAAGTGTATACACACATACTATACTATTTTTTGCCAAATTGAGTGATTTACAATTGATCTTACTTTCAGCTGATGGTCCCTCTTGCCTTTGTTCCCCCCACAGTAATCATTCTCTAATAACCCATTTTTGACTATTACCTATATCTCAGTAAAGATTCCTAGATACATTTTCTGCTCAAATCATAGGAGGTAAAAGAGAACTTTTTTTTTTCTTTTTTGGAATCTCAACCACTGCCAAATTACCTGGCATTGAAGCACTTTTTTTTTTTTTTTTAATTAGGAGCCTAGGATCGCATGACTACATCCTGGTGGGGAAAATGGTTGATTCCAGGTTGGTTTTGTCTTGACCTGGTCATCCATCAGCTGTGTCAAAAGTCTAAGTCATCCTGGGCTTCATGACCTTCCTCAGTTACATTGATGCTACTCTTGTTAAATGAAAGGCTCCAAACCACAGGCCAAGATGAGGCAAACTGAAACTCTGGCATGTCACTGTTGGGGATGAAAACATGGCAGCCACTGTGGAGAAGAGTTTGACAATGGGCATGACTGTGGACTGTCAAGGGCACAAGGTTTCTTTTTGGGGTAATGAAAATGTTTTCAAATTATTTTAAAGTATTTTTAAAGTAGATTATGGGGGGGCTCCTGGGTGGCTCAGTTGGTTGGGCAACTGCCTTCAGCTTGGGTCATGATCCCGGAGTCCCGGGATGGAGTCTCAGCGGCGAGTCTGCTTCTCTCCCTGACTTTCCCCCTTCTTGTGCTTTCTCTCACTCTCAAATAAAAAAATAAAATCTTTAAAAAAAATAAAGTAGATTATGGTACAGCTTGCACAACTCCTGAATAAAATCTATGGACCTGTATACATTAAGGAAGTGTTCTTTATCACAAAGCTCTTAGATTAAAATACATTCAAAAGCTACTGGATATTATGTTTTGGTTCTGACTCCAATGCAGGTAACAAGTTTCATCAACTACTGATCTTGTGGGAAGCAGTTCTAGCACTGATACTGCTCTTTCCCAACAGTGACTTTTGCCTTCCCAAACATCCATCATGAATTCTCCACCACTGCAGTTTGGGTCCTGGGATGCTGAAAATTGAGAAAAAAAAAAGACTGGGGGGGGGGGCATTCTCATAAAAAATATAAGTAAACAAATCATTCTTTGGGTGTTTTAATAAAAATGAAGATAAACAAATCATTATTTGGGAATTCTAATAAAATATAGGTTTAAAAAATACCCTTTGATACATACTGAAGCTCATAATCCAAATGTAAGTTAATTAAATTCCATTTAATGGGACACAAGCATAAGAGAAACAATTCAGAGATACAAGTAATTATGCCCGTGGCTGGTGCCCAAGTCCACCTCCAGCTCGGCTAGGACTCCACTTCTTTCACTTTCCTATTTCTCAAGTACCTTTGTTCTATAGTGTTTGAGGAGTAAAAAGTGCAGCATGTGTAGTCATCACTTGCAAAAGAGTCAACACACTTATGACTGACTTTTGGTTATTTAGGAGTAGCATAAAGATTCAAAATAGTATAAATTCCCTCTGGGCCAATAATATAAACTTTCAAGTGAATCTACTCCACTTGGTGATTCATATGTTAGTGAACACAGACACATTAATACCAATGCTAGTCCTTTAAACGTTATAGTCAGTGGATGAATTTTGTCACTTTCCAATGACATTTCATAATTAGTACAGCTTAGGATTTCTCTTCTAAAGTAAAATAAATTTAATTCTATATCAAGGTCATTTTTAAAGGAAAAGAAAAAGAACCCATCCTGTTGTCGTTCTAATAAACTATTAAAATTCTTCGTAAAATCATGTTGAGATAGTCTTATTTTATACACACAGACATATAGTTCTATATTTACAATTTTCTACAAATGTAGAAAAGTAAACATTTTCTACAAAATGGCAGAGCTATAAAAGAAAGTCAACTCCAAATAATAACTTAGTACCACTGTGAACCCAATTGTGGTAGCCTTAATCAGAATGTCTAAGAAGTTAAGAGAAATAAGCCATTTCAGACTTCTGATATATTAAATATGGAAGAAAAAAGTCAAAATGATGTTAGAGAAATCAAGATATCTGTTAGAAGTTTACACTTTAAAAATTTATGCTATCAGCCAAAAAAATACAAACAACCCAAATGTCCATCCACTGATGAATGGATGACTGAAATGTGGTTTAGCCACACAATGGAGTATTACTCAGCAATAAAAGGGGAGAAGTGCTGGTTCATGTTCCCACATGATGAACCTTAAAAACATGATGCTAAATGAAAGGAGCCAAACACAAAAGACCACATATTACATGATTCTCATTTATATGAAACTTCCAGAATAGGGAATCTAGAGACAGGAAGTAGATTAGGGGTTCCCTAGTGTTAAGAGGTTTGGGAGGGAAACAGGAAGTGACTGCTGATGGGTATGAAGTTTCTCTCTGGGGTGATGAAAATGTCTTAGAATTAATTCTGATGATAGTTGCACAAGTCTGTGAATATACTGAAAACAGTCAAACAAGCTTTAAATAGATGCACTATAGGGTATGTAGTTTATATTTTAATAAAGCTGTTATTAAAAACTTAATGTAAACTCCAACTGTATATATTTGTCAAAAGTCATTATATTATACACTTACAGCCACTGAATTTTACTATAGGTAAATTATACCTCAATAAAGCTGACTTTACAAAGGAAAAAAATTAATGCTATAAACACACACACAGTTACAATCACCAGATATATGACCTGATTTGGAGGCAAAATCAACAATCTTTGTAGGAGGTCTTTCACCCACATGAGGCCCCTCCCCCAGGCCAATAGTCCTTCTCCCCCCATACACACTCCCCAATATACACGCCCAGACTTTTAACCTAGAAATAGGTTATACTACGGAGATGAAATCAGGAGGCAATATTTTGCTTATTTCCACATGTAGCTCCTCGAACGAAGGAGTAACAGAAAACAAAACTGCTTTATGTTCAGGTGCAGGAGTGACCACACATCATAAAAGAAGAATCTAAGCAATGAAAACGAAACATAAATTCAGGGTTTCTGGAGTCCATCGTGGTGTCTGGATGTTTTATGTCTACACACAAGAAGGACGTAAAGAAAATGATATGAAGCAAGTTAACATTTTCAATTGCTTAATAGCTTCTCTTCATTCATCTTTATTTTATCATAAAGATGAGGTAGAGAGGAAGAGGGAAATTTTTCTAATATGTGGTTCCAGAATTTCAGGAGTTTTGTTATTATGTATATATATTTGGCTTTTAATCTAGTCTATGCTGCTTACCATGTGTTTTTGAGCCAATTACTTAATATCTCTGAACCCCACTTTTCTCGACTTAAAATGGGATGACAGTGAACTTCAAGTGCAAAGCTCAGTGCCTAGAATGCAGTAAAAAGGTCTAATAAATGTTAGCTATTACTTTAAAAATCATAAAGGAGGACGCCTGTGTGGCTCAGTTGGTTAAGCAGCTGCCTTCGGCTCAGGTCATGATCTCAGCGTCCTGGGATCGAGTCCCGCATCGGGCTCCTTGCTCGGCAGGGAGCCTGCTCCTCTCTCTGCCTCTGCCTGCCTCTCTGCCTGCTTGTGTTCTCTCTCTGTTAAGATAAATAAATAAAATCTTTTTAAAAAATAAATAAATAAAAATCATAAAGGATTCCTGATCACTTGATAGCCTCTTTAAGAAGTAGTTACTAGAGGGCACCTGGGTGGTTCAGTGGGGTAAAGCCTCTGCCTTCGGCTCAGGTCATGATCTCAGGGTCCTGGGATCAAGTCCCACATCAGGCTCTCTGCTCGGCAGGGAGCCTACTTCCTCCTCTCTCTGCCTGTCTCTCTGCTTACTTGTGATCTCTCTCTATCAAATAAATAAATAAAAACTTTTTAAAAAAAGAAGTAGTTACTAGTTACTCACATGAGGGTTTCATAACAACTAGTTACTGAATTATATTTAAATACAGGGTTCCTATGACTTTTTAATCTTTAGTTATCTCTTAATATTTAAAAAATTTAAACCAAGATCTGGATATTACCAGATTCCAACTTGGAATCTGTTTCCTACCAGAAATCATGTTTCCTACCAGATTTAGTTTCCTTTTATTGCAGGCTCAAGGCCTAGGCATTTTCAGTGTGTTAGAACCTCAGAAATTGCACTTTTTTACAAATCACCCTGTGATTCTGATGGAGGTCATCCACAGATGCACTCTAAAAACGGCTGCCCAAACACTGTGGTCCTTGACTGGAATCATCTGGGGAGTTTAAAATATCTGTGATGGACGGCCCACCCCCCACTGCTCTGGGATAGGGCCTCCCTTTCTGTCATTCCAATGTGCACCCGGAGTTGAGAATCACTATCCTGTAAGAGAGAACAACCTCTGAACAACCATCACATCTTCTTTCCTGGTGGAGAAGGAATACAGGCGAGGGAGAGAAGAAGTTAAGAGCTGGAGATTAAGGGGGAGACAAGAGCATGTGGAAACTCTTACCTGAGTCCGCCCACCCCAGTGCAGCTGCCAGCACTCTGCTGTCCTTTCAGCTCAGCCCTGTCATCTATAACATGGTCAAGGACAAAGCTTATTTACCCCCAGAGCTCCACTGATCAAAAGCAAAAATTCCTGTAGGAGTGAGGACCATAACATAGGTATTTTCTTGATTTTCTATGAAATGTTTGAAAAAGTGCAAAGGGGGATCATTGTCTATGATACAAAATTTAAAAGACAATTACATCCATTTATCTAAAGGTTTGCAAAAGGTTTTTTTTTTTAATGAAAATAGAACATAGTGTCAGAAAGTGTATCAACTCAAAAAACAACCTCCAACATGTTAATGTGCCTTAGTGAATTGGAAAGCTATAGACAAGTAAGAATCTCTCTCCAAAGAATCCTAACTTTACAAAATAAGAGAGGAGAATTATTGGACCTTCCCAGGAGAGCATGGTTTTTATTTTTGTAACCACCGCAGTGTGCAGAAGGAGAACAAAGGAATGGACGGTTGCCTGCTCTCTCTTCATTTGTGACACTTGGCTCTGTCCCCCACTGGTAGTGGCCATGCTACTAACCCGGCAGTTTGATGTGGCAACTCCCCAGCAACTCCCCAAAATCTGTTGGCTGGTTTCCGGCTGGAGAATGAGCAGAGTTCCACCCCTGTGGCTCCAGAGAGAGCAAATATGCACCATTGCCAGCCAGAGGAGAGAAAATATTTCCTGTCTTTTTCCCTCCGTCCCAAATGGCCAAACCCGGGCACACTACTTCTAGAGACTCATTCAATCACCCATAATGCCACCCTTCCGTAGCACAGTAACCCAGGAAAAACCTGAGGAGAAGCAGCTCCAAAAACCTCCAGGTAGTTAGTGCCAAAATGGTCACCCCATCTCTCTGGGTCCAAGTCACATGCTCCAACAGAAGGCATCTACAGTCCCCAGCCTCTGCAGTCCCCAAAAGAGTAGGCATGCTGTTGGCAGGTGAAACTCTGAGCAGATTCTAATAATGATAATAATGCCACTGCTGATGGTGATAATTCTAATAAAGCTGTCTGCAGAATGATGGCGTCACCTAGTGATTTGTTCACATTGGCCAAGCAATCTCTCAGTTTGAGGAAAGTAGTGGGAGAGAAACTGGGATCTTTTAGGAATGATATTCTTTGGTCCTCAAGAGTGGTTGGTAGGATTTCCACTTTTCTGTTATGTCAATAGCTATAGCTTCATACAAGTACACACACAGATATTTATATCTATAAATACAGGAAGACCTATATTCTATAAGTTTTAGCATAAGGGATAAGAATGTGGGCTTGTGTGCATATCCCATCTCTGATATTAGCCAAGAGTGTGACCTTTAGCAAGTTACTGCAATATCTCTGTGCCTCACTTTCTCCATCCATAAAGGGGGGGATGATAGTATTTACTTCATCAGACCATTATGATAATGAAATGAGTTAGTTTACATAAAGCACTTAGCACAGTACCTGGCACATAGTAATTTCGATGTACATTATTATTTCTTATCCTTTTAAACATAATCATTTGTCATAAAAATGTTCTTTTTTTATCTTTCAGAGATCCTCTCGAAATCTGAAAGTACTATCCCCACAAATACCACAGACCAGAACAACCACGCCTCCCCCTCCTTCCCTGTCACAATAGTGTGCATGCACACGCACACTCACAATCAGTCCACTACCAAATTCCTCCCTCCCAAAAAAAAAAAAAAGGATATGGAAATGACATTCTCCACATTGTGGATAATTTCCTGACGGTAAGAAAAAGCCAGCAAATGGGAAGAGGGAAGTCTCAGTGAGGAAAGAACACAAAGACAAGAACAGTTTGCTCTTAGGTCACCAACAGTCAAGAAAAGACTAAACAAAGAGGTGCTGAAGTCCAAACAAGATTTGCATTCATCTCCTTTCTTCTGTTCTCTTTCTCCCTTTCATATCCTTTCTTCCTTTTCTTCCCAACTCAGGAATCCACACAATTTTCCAGCACCTTTCCCAGCGGTTGCTGTATTTATGGGTAGAGTAGAGGTGACCATTGTTCATCAGAGTTGACAAGTGATTTTTTTTCTATATTTCTCACTTCCTTCAGGTCACTGCATAAATGTCATCTTTTTTTAATTAACATATAATGTATTACTTGTTAAAATCAGCTCCTTTGCCTCTCAAAGCACTACAAGAACTCAAGAACTCAAGCTCCTCTTTGCATTCCTCACACCCCAGTTTTCTAATCTTCCCAGTTCAAAAAACCCCTTTCTTATTCCAAAGACCCCTAAGATCTTCCTTTCTAAACCAGTTCTCAAAGAAAGGTGGTAACTCTATGTGAATCCAAAGAGTAAATGAAGAATCCCACTTTAAGTCTGTATCTCCACTTGAGCTTGTTTCTAATCATCAAAGCATCCTAAGCACACTTACGAAGCACATACTTATATCCTAAGCACTTAGCACACTAAGACCGGCAGTGGATTGCAAACCTGACTATACAGTAAAATCACCTTGGGTGCTTAAGAATGACCCATGCCTGCCTGGGCCCACCCTCCAGCAATGAAAACAATCTCTGGAAGGGAGGCCAGTTGTCAGAGAGCTCCGGGTGATTTTAACATGTGGTTGCTGAGCAAAAGAAGGGGACAACAGCACTACAGGCCATCTTAAATAATTGCACATCCTAACGTACAATCATAAAAAGAAAGACATGGCTGCTTTTAGTTATTTAAATTGATTTTCTTTTTTCTTTTTTTTTGTTTTACCCACTTCAATTATGGCTATGGAAAAATATTTCAAGATGTCCTTAATCCCAAAAATGATATCCTACATTCCTAGGAATCCCCTAAACAGTGGACCTAAGAAAATTTTCTAAGGTTTAAATGTACTACTACTTAGCCATATCATGGAATAACTTCTAATTACCATTTTCTATTAATACATTCTGTATATCAGACACAGAGCCAAGGATTTTCGAATGTTATTTGAGAGAGAAAGAGAGGGAGAGAGAGAGAGCATGAGCACAAGAGCATGAGCAGGGCTGGCGGAGGGGTACAGGGAAGAAGCAGACTCCCTGCTAAGCAGGGAGCCTGTCACCCTCCCCAGGGTCTCTATCCCAGGACCCTGGGATCAGGACCTGAGCTGAAGGTGGAGGCTTAACCGACTAAGCCACCCAGGCACCACTCAAAAGTTATCTTTTTAATCTGCATGCAACTCTACATAAAACTCAGGTACTTATTAATAATTCTCATTCTACCCCAGCGTCCACAGGCTTCCTGTCAAATTCCATTTGAAGCTCTTTCCATTTCACCTGAGGAGTTGTCGTTTAATGTAGGTTCAAAAAGTGGTCTGTATGGTTGCATTCTTTTACTTCAAGAATCTCAGGCCCACTCCATGGTGAGCGTGGAGCTTGACATGGGTCTCAGTCTCACAACCCTGAGACCACGACCTGAGCCAAAACCAAGAGTCGAATGTTTAAAATGTTTAACTGACTGAGCCACCCAGGCGCCCCTTTAATGGATATACTTTAATATGACTGAATTCGCTAACATCATCCAGGGGCTTAAAGTGAACAAAAGGATGTCTAAATAATAATATTTTGATGATGTCAGGACCTTTGAGAAAAATACAGAGAATATCATGGTCTTCAAATCTTCTTTGGCCTCTATTCTTAAAAGTCTTTACAAGAGGCAATTCTTTTAATTTCATAAAAGTTTTTTTAATATTTTCATAGCACAAAAAACACTAAACACTACTAGTCAAACCCATACACATTTAGAGCCAGCACTGATCACCCCAGGCTTCTATGCTATGTTGCTTACACCACTCTTTTCTTCTTATTTCATTCTGGCGTGCATTATATTTAGTCATTTACTCACCTTCTTCCCTTTCTCTTCACTAATAAAAAGTTCCCGGGCTCAGGGCACATCTTATATTCTTTACACTCCTTCTGCATGTATGTATATAATAGGTACTCAATCAATGTTTGTTGAATGTAATAGAAAAAGAGTATTGAGCTGCAGTTTGGGAAGCACACAAAGCTGTGGACTACAGCAGTGTTGTCCAAACTCTGCAATGCATCATAGGTCATGAAATCAACTGCGGATTGTGAGTACATTTTTTTTTTTAATTGGAGTTTAAAATAGAACAAAATAGGTAAGAATTGAAAATGTAAGAACAACTCCTGCATGCATGGTGGTGAGGGCTCAGTGGCAGTCTGGGAAACCGTGCTTCAGTGTGTGTGTGTGTGTGTGTGTGTGTGTGTGTGTGCAGGGCTGGGCCTACAAACATATCACACTGCAGGTCACGGTCAAAACCAACACAAGTCCCTGTGCTAGAACATGGACCCTGGAGTCATTTCTCCAGGTTCGTGGCTGAACTTGGTCATTAGCCCCGTGACTCACAGCAAGTTCACGATCTTCCAGTTTCTTCATCTATAGAGTGGAAATGGTAAGAACTCCATCCTCTTAGGATTTTTAGGAGGAATATAGGACACAATCTACGAAACACGAGGCCCAGGGCTGGGCAGAGAGTGAGTGCTTATAGTTCTCGTTACCGTTGTTGCACCTTTCACAGATTTTCTGAGAAATACTCGAAAGAATATGCTCCCTGTCTCCACTTTCTCACCTCCTGCTGATTCCTCAACTGTTGTCTAGTCCCCGTGTGTCCACACAAGAGAAATGTTCTGGCTGTGAGGCCCCCGGCGCGGAGTCAGGTCGGGCTTGCAACCACCCTCCTGACAGTGTCCCCCTCTCTCTTCTCTGCAAACCAGTGTCCCCTGGCCTTCCGGACCCACCTGACCCCACAAGCTCTCTAGCCTCACCAGTGGACCGCATGTCTGCAAAAGATGGAGTCTCAAGTCTCCATCTGTAGGCCTGACCTCTCTTCAGAACTCCAAACCCACATGTCCAACCCATTTCTTATCATTTTCTAGGTCAAGATCCCACCTGCCCGGGCTCAGGCCCCTCCCACTCAATGCAGCCATAATCCCTCCTCTTCCTCCTCCTGAATTTCGTCTGGAAAGCCAACACAGCCAGGCTTTCATTTGCCCAAGCAGAAAGTCCTATCTTCATCCCATCCCTGTTTCTCCTCCCCTTGGTCCCAGGTCAGCCAGGACCGGGCCTGCCAACCACGAACTCTGCAGTCGGACGTTCCCTCTACATCTTTGCAAATCCCTCACAGCCACCTCCTCATGGACCCTTCTGCTTCTGCTCTCTCCCTGCTGCAATGCACCTGGCAGGCTGCTGCCAAACCCCGTTTCTCATCATCTCAAATTCTGCCTCCAACTTCTCAGATCTCTCAGCGATTCCTCACCACCCACAGTTTATCCACTAGCAGGGCACAAGTTTTCTGTTTAATTCATTAGTATAAGCATATAAGAAAATCCAAGATTTTTCCTGCCCTCATGGAGCTAACAGTCCCCCATCAATGAATAACATTATTCAAAACTTTAAAATGAAAACGAAAAATTGGTTCTAGAAATCCATGTTTTGTCCATATATTAGATATTTACATCTTTAAATACCCAGTGAGTTACTAGATTCCTTTGTTTTCCTCTAATGATTTGCAAGAATCCAGACCCCTTTAGGATGTCCCACAAACCTGTGTTCCCCAAGCCATTGTCGCAATTCAGCACATGAGCCCCGCTCCTTCCGTCCTCTAGAGAGGGGCCGTCATGCCTCTCTCCAACCTGCCGACTGACAAACTCCTGCTTTTCCTCTAAGACTGAGCCTAAAATGTCTCCTCCTACTTGATGCCATCTTGACTCTCCAACCATCAGTCTTCCCTCCCCTAATATCTCACACCAATTTGAGCAATCTTGATATTACAACATCCACCCCAATATACTGTTATTATTTGTTACTGTTTGTTAACCCACAAGCCTATCTCCCATCCCAAACACTAAAAATTGTGTTGGGCCCATAGTAAAAGCTCAATAAATCTTTATGAAATTAATGAATGCTAGAAACTCTACCTGCCTAACTCTCCTATATATTAAAATGATTAATCAAGCATTTCTCATTTAACAAAATGAATTAAGTGCATTTAGAAGATATCATGCCTTTATTTAGAGGTGGAACCAAGACCATGTTGCCTCTGCCTCCATGGAGCTTAGAGGCTGCTTCCATCATTGAATCTGAAGGACTAGCCGAACAGGTAGGTAAAAATAAAGAAACTGTGGGGGTTTTTTAATTCAATTTTTTTTTTACCAATATAACATCAAATGGTATGTCTTTAATGGTCAGACAGTTACCTGAGTCTCTCAGATTTGGTTTTAAATGTTAAACATGCTTGAAACACTGAAGTGCAATGGGGGTAGAGGGGAGGGGAGGGGGCCTGTGGGGGTGGGGGGAGCTGACGCATTCCCGGAGCCAGAACAAGGACTGTGGCTTGTTCTGAGCCAAACTGTGGCTCAGAACTGTCATCCAGAGCCTTCTGTTTGTCCTCTTGAAATCAGTTCCATCTCAAGAAGATATGTGGTTTCTCTAAACATCCCATTCTTGTTTTATTTACTCAAATGTTTCCTTCTCATTGTCAACAACTGCTCTGAACTTTTCAGTTAGAGTCAGACTCTCTTGTTTGTAAAATAGCTCATTGACATAAAGTGAGGAACACATCTTAGCCAGTCAAATCCAATAAACTGAGCTTTAAAAAATTTATATTAAAGAATTTTCACAGCAGAGGAACCAGATTTATTAAAGATAATTTGGGATTGGAATCATACATAAATGCATTACTTTTTGTTTTCATTTTTACTTTGGGGTCCATATAAAAATGTTTAAAAAAGAAAACCTAAACTGCTGTATTAGCAGATCTCAAAAACCAAGCCCTTAATTCAGTTTGCAATTCAAGAACATTCCCAAATACTTCCAAGTTTAAAAGGAGAGACAAGCTGCACAGTGAAATTTTGCTAGGGTAAAGACAAGGACAATTTCTTGGTCTGAGCACCGTAAGTCAGGCTACAAATACAACTTGCCCAAGGGGGAACCAGGATCAATTTTCCAACGGGTTAATATCTCATGTTGGGATGAAAAGGAAGGAAAATGTTTAGAGAAATAGCTCTGGGCCCTCGAATTAAATCACATTAATCGTCCCCAAAAGGGATAATTAATTAACAAAAGTAATTAACTGCTGGAGCCTCTGAATTATGAAAACAGCATGGTCATCAAAAAAGGACATCCTTTCTCTTTAAGACCTTACAAATAGATCACAGTCCAACACTTAGCAAAGAGCTCCTCCAAAGCTAAGTTATTCTCCAAAGCTAAGTTATCTTCCAAAGTATGACTTAGAAATATATGGCGAGTACTGGGCTATGTTTTAGCAAAGTGGAAGAAATAGGTTAAAGATAACATGGATGGGTATAGGATCAGGGAAGCCTGAAGCCAGGAGCCTTAAGAATCATCTATCAAATTAACAGCCTTCAGGTCCTATCTGATCTCTAGATCTCCAGCGGCATTTTGTTGGCCTGCACAATTTTTATTTTATATTATTATTTTATTTTATTTTATTTATTTTTATTTTGCTTTTGCCAATTCTGAATGAATTTAAAACTGGAAGATTTCACATAAAAATATGACTTTTTGGATTCTTTTGAAAATCCATCAAATCATCTAGCAACCGGCCCCTAATTCCCACATAACAGTTGGCTGGAATTGAGTAGCTTTCATCCTCACTGAATGGATGTGTTCTCTCCCTGACACAGTACCAAGGCTGACCTGCATTTAGAGTTTCACCTGTGCTCTCTCCCCCCTCTACCTATTATCTGCTTTGCCTGTCTCCCCTGGCTGAACCCTTTGAACTTGCTTCCACCAACTTGGAGGTAGCGTGGTTAGAGAGGCCAGGACCAAGGTCCCTCACTGACCGGTCAGTGAACAGTCACCTACTTCCAGTACTGCTCTCAGGCTCAAAAGAGAAAATGGCCGAATTTGGAAACCACTCAGAGTCTGAGAAAAGATGGAAAGATCTAGATTTAACAGAGTTAAGAACAGGCAAGATAAGAGCCAGACACTTAAATACAGTTGGTATCATCATTTCCCTGCATCCCATACTCTAATCATGTTCCCTATGCTACTGGGCTCTTGTTTCAGCTTCAGTAGCTAAAGTGGTAGCTACTACTTGGGCCATCCTTTGAGTGATATGGTTTGCAATAATGATCTCTACACTGGTGTGTTCTTTGTTTAGTATATGTTTTGCATAATTTACACATGATTATGTAGAGTCCAATCTGTTGTTTAAGCACGTACTTGAGTATGTCGAGTACAAACTAGTATACTTGCTGTGTCACTTTCAGAATAAAAATTCAAAACACAAGGCAACATATATGGGATGCTAAAACACAAAAAGATCTGATACGTTTGGGAGGGTTTTATTGGAAATAAAGAGAAGGATATTTGAAATTGACACTCTTCCAGAGAATCTGGCAGATCTGTTCTTTGTGTTTAATGTTGTCATATTTGATAATGTTTTACTTATCCATAACCTACCTCTTCTCAAAGTGCTGAAGAGTTTCTTTTGAGTGTGCCATAAAAGCACAAGATCATAGAATAGTTTGAAGATGCGTTAAAACATTTAAATGTCTCGGGATCCTGGGTGGCTCAGTCGTTAAGCATCTGCCTTCAGCTCAGGTCATGATCCCAGGGTCCTGGAAGGGGTCCCGCATAGAGCTCCCTGCTCAGTCAGAAGATGGTTTCTCCCTCTCCCACTCCCCCTGCTTGTGTTCCCTCTCTCACTATCTCTCTCTGTCAAATAAATAAACAAAATCTGAAAAAAAATTAAACGTCTCATCATTAATTTGTAAAGTAAAATTAATCAGAATGATGAGTAATGTACAATATGAGGACTATAGGTAACATACTATATCATATATTTGAAAGTCGCTGAGGGAGTGGAGTTCTCATCACCAAAAAATTTTATGTGTGGCGATGGGCGCTAACTAAACTTATGGTTGTAATCACTTCACAATATATACATATATTGAGTCATTATGCTGTTCATGTAAAAGTAATACAATGCTATACGTCAAGTATAACTCAATTAAAAAATAAAATCAGAATGATGGGAATAAGGATGCAAAGTTAAAAATAAACACTTCTACTGGTAGCAGGCTCAATTTCCAACCTCCTTTAACAAGTTATCGTGTACTATGCCCTTGTTACGTGACAGTCCAACAATAGTTCAACGGATGGGTTTTGGAGAAACATTTCTTGGCTTCAAATCCTGGTCCCATCATCTACTTAGCTGAGTGATCTTATTAAGATTATCAGCCCCAGGGCACCTGGGTGGCTCAGTGGGTTAAAGCCTCTGCCTTAAGCTCAGGTCATGATCTCAGGGTCCTGGGATCGAGCCCCACATCAGGCTCTCTGCTCAGCAGGGAGCCTGCTTCCCCCTCTCTCTTTGCCTGCCTCTCTGCCTAATTGTGATCTTTCTCTCTCTCTCTGTCAAATAAATAAAATCTTTTAAAAAATAAATAAAATAAAATTATCAGCCCAAGATCAAAATTATGCCTTCTTCCTCAACGAAATAAGGTTTGTGGCTCATATGACATATCGTCTTTAATAAACATTAATAATAATTATTATTATTGGCAGTGGAAACAGAGAACAGACAGTGACTCTACACTGCATATTTCTCAGGAAAGTGGAGGTATCTTCCTATCCAGAGTTTTCATCAAACTAAGAGTTGGCATACCATAAGACTGCAGATTTTGGGGGGAAACTGTCAGATTTATATAAAGCATTAAAGGCTATTTGAAACTCATTACTCTTTTACAGTAATGTTTATAGGAAGCAAATACCATTGAGATTTTATCCACTGATTTATTTTAGGGTATAAACAAAACTGAACTTCAAGGTATAAACTATAGTCAAGGATGCTAACATTGCTGGTATAAATAATAATAACAATAATAATGATGTTTAATCACATTTTTAATTTCTTCACATGGCTTGTCATATTCTCCCCAATCTAGCCCCATTCTACCTTCTACCTTATCTGTGTTAAATTCCAGGCGCCAACCACTCCAAACAACTCTGCTTCCTTTGGACACATTGGATTTTCAGAACTCTGTGCCATTCACTTGTTCCAGCGAAGCTCCTTTCAATGGAGGAAATCCTCTTCCTTCTTCAAATACCAGCTTACACCTGCTACAACTGCTATGTAACTTTTTTTTAGTTCTTAACCTTGAATGAACCTTCCCTTTTCTCTGCCTTTCAATAGCACACTAATGATCTTGCTGCCATATGACTCCCTTTCTACCATCTTTATTGTAGATACTTGTAAACATACCCATTTCCCACTAGACTAAACTCTTTGAAGGCAGGGACCATGTATTCTTTGCTTGAACTCAGTTGTTAAATATTAGTTCAATCTCATTAGCTACAAGGAATACTCTGGTATCTGCAAAGAATCTCCCAAAGAAAAGGCCAACTAGCTCAAAATATATGCACTCTTGCAATCTTTAATTAAAATTAAAGTCACTCAGTGAAACTTTCTTGAAAAGCTCTACTTACACAAGCAAGGCATTGTGGTTTTTTTGCACCTTCTCACTGGCTTTCTATACTCAATTATAGTCTATAAATAAAATTCAAGAGATATTTCACTTGAGTAAGAGACCACAAAACTGGGGGTTCAAAAGATTGGGGTGAGGAAATGAAGCTTGAAAATCTGACCACATCTTTCTAATTGTCCTCCTCTAGCTCCAGTTTCATGACCAGATCTATCCAACGCACCATGGTCTGGTCTGTGTTGGTGCAGATTCAGACCCCAACCAACACACATGTCACCTCCATCTCTTCAGAGTCACAGCCTGAAGTTGGAAGAAATGTCCTAGTGGTCCTGATCCACTCTCCCAAATTACCTGCCCTTCCCTATATTCATCCTATAGATACGAAGGGTCCTTGTTCCCCCACATGCCTACACCAAAAAGGAAACAACAGAGAAGGGTCTTTTTAATGGTGCTCAAATTATGTATTGTCCCAAATTTTCAGGTTGAACTATTTTATGTAATTTCCATTTCCTAGGGCCTTAAAAAACAAAAGCAAAACAAAACAAACTTATTTCTAACAATGCTACCAGTACTAACTCTGTTAGTCATATGTTATTTAATAAAAGAAGATGGGATCATGTAATGAATATCGATACTTCCCCTTCGAAATCTTCCCCAGCTTCCTCAGCCTGAACCAGCCAGAACAATTTCTCAGAGCTAAAGCCAACTGAATCTAAGAAACTATCAGGACATACCAAATTAACACAATTTGATGGAAAACTAAACATCCTACTGGGTGGGGGGAGGAGGACTCCATCTTCGGTCTGAACTACTACCCAGATAATTCGAGGTTTAAAAAAAAAAATACACCCAAACTAATTGTGACCCAGGAAATTGGTTCCCAAAATGTTATATTAACTGTATAAGTATATTATTTACTGTAAATCCCGCCTTAACAGCCTGGATGGATTGACCTGTGCTGAATTAGACCTGGCAACCGAAGAAGCAGATTTGTTTTTGATGACCAAGTTTTTAAATGGTTGTCAGCTCTTTCCAGAGCCTCTGGCGCCGCTGAAGGCTGAGCAGGTTACCCAGGGCGAGCCACAGATGAAGCGGTAGGCACCAAGTCCTCCCAAGTTCCCGCCCGGTGTCCAGGTGTCCAGGCGGCCGAGGTGCCATGCCTCCCGCCGCGGTCGCCTGGACTGACCCGGTGGTGCTGAACCTGGCGCCGCGGCGTAGAATCCGCCAGCCTCGAGCGCTGTCTTCCCCCTCTCTCCCCCCCCCCACCCCGCCCCAGGCCTGGTGCACCCGGGCGCCCCGGCCGTGACCCTCCCGGGGACTGCAGCGTGCACCAGCTCCCCAGCGGGGTACCTGGAGGTCTCTCTGCTCTCTGAGAAAGAGAGTCGCATTCCCCGCCCCCACCTGCTCTGTTCTGGGCCGAACCTCCACCCTGAGCCCAATCTGTAGGCACCGTCCTCCCTCCAGGACCCTTTCTTTCTGTCTTTTTCTCTCTCTCTCTTCCACCTCCGTGCAAAATGCCGCCCTCAGATTGCTGGGAAAACTTGCGCACCGCGGAGCAGCACCCTTCCACAAGGGCAGGTATCCAGAGCTGGGCGCACCGAGGACGCTCAGCCCCCAGTACACATCCCAAACCAGAAACCTGTTCCAAAGTGCTTGGCCGCGGGTGACATCGTCCCGCCGCCGCCTCCCGCTCCAAGCCAGAGGAGTTACTTCTCGCCTATAGAAGGCGAGGCAGTGCGGGTGGCCGCAGAGCCTTGGCGCCCTCCCGCGAGGTCCAGCCCTTTACCTGGGTAGCGGCCTCGGCCGGGGCTCCGGGGCGCAGCGGCGGGAGTAGAGCCCCGGGCGAGCCGGGCCGGTGGTGCGGTGAGGACCGCGGCCGCCGATCTCCCCTGCTGCTTCGGGCCTGCCGGGCGGTATTTATCCCGGGGCCCGGCCCCGGCCCCTACTGGAGTATTGGGCAATCGGTCCCGCCACGCGCGGTCCCGGGAGCCGCCGCCCTCTGCCCCCGCCGAGCCCCGCCGCGGCTGCGGCCGCGTGCATGGAGAGAGGGAGCCGGCCCCCTCCTCTGGGCTCCACCTTCTCTTCCTCCTCCTCCTCCTTCCCGGGAAGTTGTTCCCCGCAGTTTGCCCCCTGCCTCTCTCCTTTGCGGGGCACCTTAGCCAGTCTGAACCGGTTGTGACTGCGCGGGTGGCTGGGGGAAGGAGGAGGAGGAGATGGAGGCGGAAAAGCGGGCGGTAGGGGCGCTGCTCCTGCTTTCGCGGCTCTGGCCGGCGTCCGGCGGGCCTGACCGAGTGGGGGCACCGTCGGGGCCGCGGCGCCCGCCGGGCCCGGGGCCACCAAGGCTTCCGGAGAGCCGGGCACCGCCGGCCAGGCGCCCTATCAGTGTGCACACGCGCGCGTCCCCCGGCGCCTCCGCGCCCCTGCCGCCCACCGCGTGCCCGCACCAGCTTGCCAAAGACCCAGTGCATTTGGGGAAACCCGGGGTCTAGAGGTGAGGGCGCGCCGCCCCCGGTCTCCCAGGCTCCTGGGGCCGCCGGGCGCCCTCCTGGCCAGAGCTGTATACCCAGCTGGCCGTGATCCCAGAGAACGGGGCACCAGAACTTTGTGGAGTCGGTGCTCCTGGGCAGCGAGGAGTGAGGATGCCAAGTGCTGTCCTTTGTGACAGCTCCATGGGAAAGGAGGGCGACCCTGCAGTGCTCAAGGCGTGCTGGGGGAGAGGGTGCATCTAAGTACGAGTTCCGTCTGTCGGGTAGGTGCACTGCACTGACAGTACACTCTTATCTTTGGCTGAAAGGTAATGGACGTGGGAGCTGAACTGGATGTGCGCTGTATCCCCACAGAAAGTCACTGCAGCAGACAGGGGACAATCCTAGGTACCAGGGGCTCACTGGGTGAGGGGACCCCCTAAAGTGATAGCGCTTTCAGTGTATACATATTTCTGGGAAGGGGCACCATACCTTCTACCAGCTTCTCAAAGAGGCCTTGGGCCACCACTCATTACCGGGCTGAGAATTTCCTTTATACACTGAAGCCTCTGGTTCTGACCTGTGGAGACAGACTCCACACTACAAACGTTTGTTTTCTGAAATCCAGATTAAGCTGCCTCACCTTCCTGAGCCTCTATTTTTTCATCTTGGCTGCATGGTGTGGTCTACCTGAAAGGAGAGCTCCAAAAATCCTGAGGACTCTGACGGCCCATATCAAGTTTTCTTACAGATATGGAAAACAGTGGTTCATCCCTTTTGCCCCACATCATTCCTTTTGACCTGATTTACTGGCTTTCAGGTTATGGGGAAAAGAATGGCCAGGGCTAGCTGATATTGGGTGTTTTGTTTTGTCCTAAGAGGGCGAAAGATGGGGGGCAGGGAGTGAGAATGAGAGGGAGGTGGTCCCAGGAATGATTCTGGAAGGGAACACAAAAAGGTGATGCTGTCAACACCTTCAAAAACGTATTTCAGGGCACCTGGGTGGCTCATTTGGTTAACCAACTGCCTTCAGCTCTGGTCATGATCCCAGAGTCCTGGGATCAAGCCCCATGTGAGGCTCCTTACTCAGCAGGAAGCCTGCTTCTCCCTCTCCCTCTGCCTGCTTGTGCTCTCTCTCTGTCAAATAAATGAATACAATTTTTTTAAAAAGTATTTCTGAGAAGGAGAGAGGATAAAATAAGGACTTCTCACTATGTTCTATTTTTGAGCTGGTTTGTGGTTACTCAGTGGTTCACTTTATAAGAATACATTGACCTGTATATTGATAGCTTGTGTACTTTGCTCCATATGTTTTGATAAAAGATATTTTAGGAAGTTTTTTCTTTGATTCAAATACCCTCTAATCACCAAAGCAAGTGTCATCTTGATAGTTGGTTGAACAAATCCATGTATATAAAATTGTGTTTTGAGGACAAGGAAACCCTGCTTGAAAAATATTTATGTTCACCAACTGGTTTCTGAAGGTGCCTTGTCCCTGTTGTCATCTCCACCAAGTTTTCCCAGATATTTGTTTTTTGTTTTTTAAGATTTAATTATTTATTTTTAGAGAGAGACAGCACCAGCAGGAGGGGCAGAGGGAGAGAATTCTAAGCAGATCCCCCATGCTGAGCAGGGAGCCTGACACAGGGCTTGATTCCAGGACCCTGAGATCATGACCTGAGTCGAAACCAAGAGGTGGTCACTTAACCAGACTGCACCACCCAGGTGCCCCTCCCAGATTTCCCTTACAGGGAGTCTGTGACCAGCACTCCCATATCTGCTCAGGCCAGTCCACATCTATTCACTAAGAACTGAAAATGAGCTCATTCTTACACATGGCAGCATGGTCCCTACTTTAGTGTAGGACTGGATTCCAAAGGCTGGGTTAAAAACTCGCATGGCGGGCGCCTGGGTGGCTCAGTTGGTTGAGCGACTGCCTTCGGCTCAGGTCATGATCCCGGAGTCCCGGGATCGAGTCCCATGTCGGACTCCTGGCTCTGCGGGAAGTCTGCTTCTCCCTCTGACCTTCTCCCCTCTCATTCTCAGTTTCTCTCTCTAATAAATAAATAAAATCTTTAAAAAAAAAAAAAAACTCGCATGGCTAGGGGTCCAGATACATACTGTAATGAATGGAGTGGGCAGAGGCAGCCCTGAGGACTTCAGGAGTTTGGAAGGTAGCTCAGGGAGCAGTGGCCACTGGCTTAGGGAATTGCTGCAATTGCTAGAATGTGAGAATTGCCCCTACCTCCTTGTGAAAGTTCTTTGTTCAGTCACACCTCAGCAGAGCAATTAGACATGCAAGAGAACTCAGAAATCTAGTTCAACCCTGACACTTTACCCATGAGTGGAATTTGACCCGGAGAAGCTGGTGATGTTCTGATCACACACTCTCCCACCGCCCCCACAGTGCAGAGGTGGTGGAGAGCAGGTTGGCAGAGACAAGACCAAAATCACCTCTCTAACAGCCAGAATTTTCGTCCCCAGTGACTGGAAGAAGCAAGATTTGCTAGCAAGGTGGGGGTCAGGTGAGTTTCAGTATTCCTGGCTTTATAACTCTGTGCAGCCCTTACCCTTTGGGCCTCTCTTGGGCCCAAAAGCATATGTACTTACAAGACAGAGTGAGAGAAAAAGACATATCATCAAATAAGCTAGATTTAATAAAACTCCCTTGGGAAGAAAGAAATCTGAATGTGCATTTAAAGAAAAACTGATACAGAGGCAATGCCCTGGATGAAGACGTTGGTCCTTTACCTTGCATTATTATTATTCTTTGGAGCACTTATTAAGAAGTTTGTGATTTGTGAGACAGCCTAAGTTTCACCCCCTCTTAGACCATTTGCTGATTCAATTTTTTAGAGAAAAGACAGAGAAATTAACCTAAAATTGCTCTGCAGACCTCACGCCAGCCAGGAAGCCAGAAATGTGGAGGGAGGGTGGGGGAGGCATCGGGGGTCAGGGGAGGGTGGGACACTTGCACAACACCTGAGTCACCTGTCCAGTGCCTGCCCAGCTGAGCAGACTTTCCTTCCTGACTTACTACACCAGGACGTTTCTCTTCTTTTGAATATGCCGTTTTTCCCTTGTTTATGAATGACAGAATAGCTACATAGACACTACACTTGAAAATAAAAATAAAGAAAATAGAATTTAGTGTCTTTACAGCAGTTAGCTCAGATCGAGAGATCATTCTATGAATTCCATTTGATTCACTAACACTCTAACAGACAAAAGATAAACAAACAAATAAACAAACCTAAAAGTGGATAAGCCATTCTCTCACATACTTATAGAGATTTGTTTTAAAGGACAAATTTTCAAATATTAAAAATGACCTTAAAGACATACTACATCATATTTTTACTTGTAAGTCTCCAGAATATTGTTTCTTCTTTTTCTTGCCTTTACTGTCATCATATTATTGGGCTCAAACAGTTTTTAATCTTAGGGGAGGAATAAAAAGGAATAAATGCTGTTCTTTGAATGTCTGGCAGTTGCCAAGAACAATGTAATCTCATGGGGTTACATATTGTTATCTTTGTTTTACAGATGAGAAAACTGGAATTCAGAAGTTAAGTTACTGGCTTGGTTGGTAGTGATGAAGTACAACTCTGGCCCTGGTCTGGCTGATTACTAAGCCTGTGCCTTTCCCACTCTACCTTAGGGAAATGATCCAAGGTTGGTAAGAGCTAACACTGGGGACTGTTAGCTCGCTAGGCTCACTACAATCCACAATAAACCTCAGTAGGTGCTATTATAATTATCCATGTTGGCTGCTAATGAAAATGAACCAGAGAGAAGTTAAACAATTTGCCCCCAATCACACAGTTAATGACAGTCGGGCTGGAGTTTTAATCTAGGCATGCATGCTTGGAACCACTACTCTATGTCCTCATAGAAGTGGAAATCAGAAACTTATGTAAAACTACATAGGATATGCATCCTTCTGTGTGTCTGTAGGTGTGTATGTGTACACATATATACACTTTCCACTCCACATCCTCCTGACTTGCACTGCACGGTTTCAAGGCCATAAAAAAATAATTACATTTTTATATGTACCACTTTCCAGAGCACCTAGCTTTTATCCGCATATGAAACTCCCGACATCTATAATGTACTCGTTGTTTGCACAGAGCAAATATAAAATCCTGAAAGCAGGTACCTGGTTTGTCCTGTCATCACTGCTCTCTAGGGCATAGTGACAGCAATAGGAAGCACTTTGCTTAATGAACTTTTGTTGAATGAGTGAGTGGCCAAATGAGCAGTGAATGCATGAATGCATGCTCAAATTGTTAGTGACTTTTTTGCTGCAACAGTGGCCTTACTCTGCCAAGCTCTATTCTATTATTTTTTTTAACTGAAGAATGATTGACATCCAATATTGTGTTAGTTTCAGGTGTACAACATAGTGATTCAGTATTTGTATACAAGTATGAAAGAGTCACCGCAGTAAGTCCGGTTCCCATCTGTCACTATACGAAGCTGTTACAGTATTGTAACAACTGTGCTGTACACAGTTGGATGTATTACATCCCCATGTCTTATTTATTTTATAACTGGAAGATTGTACCTCTGAATCCCCTTCACCTATTTTGTCCACCACCTCCCTCCCCTCTGGCAACCATCAGTTTGTTCTCTGTATCTATGAGTCTGTTACTGTTTTATTTTGTTTGTCTGTTTTGTTTTTAGATTCCACATATAAGTGAAGTTATATGGTATTTGTTTTTTTCTGTATAACTTCTTTCACTTAACATACTACCCTCTAGTTTTTTCCATGTGGTCACAAATGGCAAGATCTCATTCTTTTTTCTGGCTTGGTAATATTCCATTGTGTATATAAGAAGCCACATCTTCTTGATCCATTCATCTATCGATGGACACTTAGGTTACTTCTATATCTTGGTTATGGTACATAATACTGTGATGAACGCAGGAATATCTATCTATCTATCTATCTATCTATCTATCTATCTATCTATTTTTTTCCAAATTAGAGTTTCCATTTTACAGATGGGAAACTAAGGCCCCATGAGGTTCAGTGAGCAGCCCCAAATCAGAGGGCAACAAAGCAGCAGAGATGGAAGCAGACAGGCTGCATGAGTGCAGGGGCCACACTGGTGAGATGAGGTTGTAGGGCTTCTGCCTGTCCCTGTTCACAGCGTTATCTCAGGATCCAGCACTGTGCTTGCACATAGGAGATTCTCCGGAAGTGTATTGAAGAAGGAAAGGAGAAAATTCCCTCGTGTGTCCAGGACAATTTCAAACCATTTCTCACATTTTAATTCACTCATAGCATCGGGTCTGTTACAAATTCAGCTCATATGATTTATGATGTAATCTTATTGGATAATAGATCACCAGAGAAGGCTTTAATCCCAAAGGCAGGCCATCAGGTTCAAATGTACCAATGAATTCAATTTTTTTTTTTTTGAAAATACAGGTGGAATTGATTAATGTTGTTTTAAAGTAAACATAAGACCACCAAACTGAACCTTTTTGTGAAACAGTGCCTATGTTGTTCATGGGCTTCTGCCGTGGTATCTGACTTATGTATCGTTTCAGACAGCCGAGAACAACATTTCAGCGCCAGATGGTAAGTCTTAACCACCTCTTCTGCACCACGTGGTGTAGGTGAAAAAGCCTGACCTCTACACTGTGCACAGGGTCTATGTGGTCCAAAACTATGGACAATCGAACTAGTTTACACATGGTTTCAGCGAGTAAACGTATAGGGGGGGTTGAGTTTGAAAAAATGGTCACCTCCTTTGGCTTGTTGACCTGATTTCAAACATGGTAGCTAACCTATGAAACTAGAAGTTATAAAGAAAAAAATACACCCTTGAGGGATAAAAGTGTACAGTCAGGCATATTCTGTAAGAGTTTGGGCACAGGCGGAAAAAAGTGCAGGTGAAATCAACCCAACAATGAGAGCAGACTGCTCCCACCGCCTCAGGTACGCTCATGTGGGAAGGTGTCCCCGGCTCTAGCCCTCCTACCCACACTGCACAGCTTCTTCAACTTTCCATCTGAGTACTTGGCAGTTGTTCCAAACCACAGGCAAAACAGCCAGCTGTACAACTGAAATGTGTCTGAAGTCCTCTGCTTTATTTTAAAGGTGGATGTGAATCCTGTTTTCTAGTCAATAGCCATAAATGTTTTAATATCAAAACAATATTTAATATTTATAATTATCTATTTACTATAATTTACCTATGTTCTACTTATGGTGTTTAATATTCATTTTTTAATTTAATAATTAAACATTTAATATTAATAATTAAATATGATAATGCTCACATTTTTAAGCAATTTATATATACAGTGTATTAGTCAAGGTCCAGGCAGGAAACAGAAGACGTCTCAGATAATCAAGTGAAGGATTCTTAAGGGAAATAATTTTAGCACTGTGGGCAGGGTTAAAGGCATAAACAAGAGGCATCCAAAGACCAGACAGTGGGACGTGATTGCTGCTGCTGGGCCTTAAATAACAAAGAGAAGATCTAAGGTTACTAGTACCTAGGAAAGCAGAGCTTGCAAAGGATGGAACCCCTGAAGGGAGCTGGAATGAGGAGGAGACATAATCTGAGTGTCAGAGACAAAGTGCCAAGATAAGTATGGGGAGAATACCCCTGCCTCTCTCTGCTCTCAAGCCTCTCAATGGTGCTCACCATTGGCCAAAGCCAAGCAGAAGCCAGGCACTGAAAAGTCCACAAGTGGTCAGACTCCTGGGCCCAGAGTGGGACAAAGAAGGGCAGAAATTGAATTGAGTGGGAGAGATTGGCAAATGGAGGTGACTAGAACCACTAGTGGCTATGCTAAGCACTTAAGAATACTATGTCCCCCATTTTACAGATGAAAAAACAGAGATAATGGAGTTTAAACCCAGGCTGTCTAACTCTGGCATCTGTACTCTTAACTACTGCACTATTTAACTAAGCTGTATTTAAAATAATGTTTTAAAATTGCTATCTAGTTTTTTTTAAAAAAAATCTTAGCTAGTAAAACAAATGTTATGTATTTGTCACAAGACTTAGTGATCATCACCACCCTTATTCTGATAAATTTGCCTTAATCTCATCAGTAATTTACCTGATGCAATTTATGTTGCATACAATTTATGTTGATTCTATGATCTACAACTTGGAACCGGTTTTCTGAAATCTGTTGTCTATAACACAATCTCCTTGCATGAACTACAAAATATACTGTCAATTCTTATTTATTCTTATTTACTCATTCATCAATAATTCTTAATCAGTTATTTTGTGTCAGGCATTATACAAAAACAAATGTCCTCCTATTAGGAGGGAATACTGACAGGTAAATAGTAACAAGAATGTGCTAAGTACCTCAGTTAAGGTACCATGCTGCATCAAGGGAACACAGAAACAGAAACACAGCTTGAGTTGAGAGGGAGGCATCCCAAGACAGAGGGAAGGGCATTTACAAAGTCTTAATGGCAGGAAAGCCTCTTATGTTAGGGACTACATTGAGAACTACAATGGATGATTACAAAGAATTAAGAATAAGCATATTTGTGGGAAGTAGAAGGTAAACAGGAATAAAGCTTTTAACTGCAAGCAACAGTTCCCATCTCTTGGCAGGATTGCATAAATAGAGAATGCAAGAGGACATGAGTCCACTTAGGATCTAGTTGGCAGGGACTCATAGTCTCATCAGCAAATGAATGTGCTCTATCTTCTCCATCCTTGTAAAATTCTGTTTAAGATTCAGAGTCTCAGAGGAAAGAGTATTACTGACCTGGCTTGGGCAAAATAACCATCTCTCAATTAGGGGAACATGAAGCACTCCATGGAGTACCCATTGGAAAAGAGGTAATTCTCCAAAAGCAAATTGGATTGCTGACTATCCAAAACACAACAAATGTCTTCTCCAATTGGTTAGACCATGGGAGTTCTTGTTTCCATTTGAAGGCTTTATCTAGGAAGCAAAGAAGAAGCACTGAAGTATTCCAAACAGAGGGGTGACATGGTTAGATTTGTGTTTCAAAATGATCAATCTTCGAAACCATATCAGAGGATAGACTGGGAGGGAGACTAGTTAGGAGGCTGACTAAACAGCTGAGGAAAAAACTTTTGAAAATGTAAAACCTATGAAATTATGAAAAGATAAGGGAACCAACTTGAGAGATTAAGAAGTACCACATGAGGACTGGTAAAAAGAAAGGTTTATGATGGGCTCCAGGTTTCCCCTAAGAGCTTTAGAGGGAATTGTTGGAAAGTTAGGGATGCTAATAGGAAAATATAGGGACACACTGCTGGACCCTGTACAATAGGCCAAATTTCAAATATTATATTCATTGTTCCAATAAAACACAAAAAATTTCCCCAAAACTCTAAATCTAAAATATGTCACTGAGATTTATTTTGCAATTTGAAATGGTACAAAATTCTTTGATCAGATTCAAGTTTTCTGATTCTTGGTTTGGATAATATGGTCATAGATGCGTGAACATAGGCACCAGAGACAGAGAGTAAGGAGCTTATTCAGAACCAGTACAGTGAGTAGCGGTATTGCAGAGAAAATGCTCAAGTTTCCCTAGAAATAGACCTGACCTGAGCAAGAAGAATCAGGGTTGATTATTAAGCTAAAGAGACCTGAGAGGAAGGCCAGATCCTTTGGCAGTAACAAGCACACGTCAGTCAAACCCTAGGTATCCACCTGGCTCAGAAAGAGTCATCCAGGGGCCCCTGGGTGGCGCAGTTGGTTGAGCGACTGCCTTCGGCTCAGGTCATGATCCCGGAGTCCCGGGATCGAGTCCCACATCGGGCTCCCAGCTCCATGGGGAGTCCGCTTCTCACTCTGACCTGCTCTCTCACACTCTCTCTCTTTCCTAATAAATAAATAAATAAAATCTTTAAAAAAAAAAGAAAAGAAAGAGGCATCCAAAATCCCTATTACCCACATATCCAGCACCCTGTACTTAGAGAAAAATCATTACTTCTCTAAACCTAGAGTGGTATGACCCACAGTACGAACCCTTGGATTGAACACACAGACTTTGGCACCCACCAAGGAAAAGCTGAATGAACTCTCAACAGTATGTACAATGATAATTATAAGCATTTCCTTCCATTGAACCTGGTCCTCCAAACATCTTCAGAGGCTTGAAGAGGCTGCTTCTGAGTATTTTAATGTTCCCAGGATACTTTGTGGCTTAACTATTTCTTAGCCACCCATGGTCATAAGCTTCTTTTAAGACTGCTGAATCTAAACCAGAGTCTTAGAACTGGGATAGGCCTTGGAAATTCGCAGGTACAAATTAACACTCAACAATCTACTAATCATTCATATGAAGAAACAGAAGCTCCAAGGGGTTGAATAATAAGAAGCAGAGGGACTAGAGAATAGAAGCACAAGCTAAGACTCCCTTGTTATCTTTGTAAACTTGATGAGGTTCTTAATCCTTCCTGTGCCTGTTCTCTCATCTATAAAATGAGTAGAATAATCTCATATGGTAGTTAGCCTTAAAACCAAGAAGACTCGAATCTTTCCTCAGGTGTCAACGTGGGTTCATTCTCTGTCAACTATGGTCTTAATGAACTCAAGGGTTGAGTTCTGGCTTAGATGTAATTCTCGAAAAGGCTGTTGAACTTTTTTTTGGCTGGTCAAGATTATTTTTCAGCAGATTCTTTAGCCAATAGTGTTACAATATACCAGATAAATCAAGAAATGAATATTGCTGTGGGGTGGATAAAGAAACACCTACTGCAACTCTTGTCATGCTGACAATGATAATCTGCAGTAAATCAGACTCCCTATGTGCAGCCCGAATAGTATATGTTATAGAGAGTATGCAGCTGATGAACACCAAAAACCAAAAATTCAATCTGCGAAGGGTCTGCTTATGGAAAATGAGCTCTAGGAATCATTTGTGGGGAGGCTGGGTGGCTCAGTCATTAAGCATCTGTCTTCAGCTCAGGTTGTGATCCCAGAGTCCTGGGATTGAGCCCCCACATCGGGCTCCCTGCTCAGTGGGGAGCCTGCTTCTCCCTCTACCTCTGCCTTTCCTCCCTGCTCATGATCACTATCTTTCTCCCATGCGCTATCTCTCAAATAAATAAATAAAACACTAAAAAAACCCCAAAGAATTTATTCCTCCAACCACATAACTAATAAAGTTGAATAGTAATCAATGAATAGTAATCAAATAAATCTAATCTCAATCAATGAAAAAGTATCTCATGTTAACTTGGATTTTTTTTTTTTTTATCAGACCTAAGGTACTTAAAGGAAATGTCAGGAATTTTTTATGTAATTAATTTTTGAAATGAAATGGTTAATAAGGAATGCAGATAACAAGTTGTGATTGCAGATAGCATAAAATAGAGATTTAAAGAAAATTATTAAAGGTTTTAAAACTCAAATCAAATCTAGAGGAAGGGGCAGATGCTTTCATCTTTCGCCTTTGTTTCATGATCTATTTAATATTTGAAATTCTGAGGATTATCAAGGTGACAAAAGTGTTCTCTAGGGGCATGTGGGTGGCTCAGTCAGTTGAGTCTGACTCTTGATTTTGGTTCAGGTCATGATCTCAAAGTCATGGGATCAAGCCCCACACCTGGGATTCTTTCCCTCTCTCTCTCTGCTCCTCCGCCACCCTCCCCAATCCTGCTCACACTCTTTCCCTTGAATAAAATTTAAAATATATATATATATATATATATATATATATATATATATATATATATGCTTTCTCCCCCTAGAGATCGAAAGAAAACTTTTTCAAAAGCTATAGATATGGAGCAGATGCTTTGTGAAATAGCCTGGCAGTTCCTCAAAAGTTTAAAAGTGAAAAAAAAAGTTTAAAAGTAGAGTTATCATATAACCCAATAATTCCACTAACTGGTGAATATCCAAAATAAATGAAAATACATGCTTTCACCAAAAAATGTATACATGAGTGTTCCTAAAAGCACTATTCATCATTGCTAAAAAGTGAAAAAAATCCAAACGTCTCTCAACTGGATAGTTGGATGGATAACTAAACAGTGGTGTATCCATGTAATAGAATATTGTTTGACCATAAAGAAGCCAAATACAAAATATTATATATTGGATGATTCTATTTATATTAAATGCCCAGTAGAGGAGATCTATAGAGACAGAGAGTGGGTCAGTAGTTGCCTGGGGCTACTGGGGGGGATCATTGGGAGCAGCTGGGAATAACTGCTGGTAGGTGCTAATGGGGTTTCTCTTTAGGGTGGTAATTTGTTCTAAAATTAATTGTGCTGATAGTTACACAGCTCAGTAAATATACTAAAAATCATGGAATTGTACACATTATAGATGAATTGTATGGTATATGAATTATAATAATAAAGCTGTTATTTAAAAAAACTACAGTAGAGACAATTTTTGCTCTGCATATGGCTTCTAAAAAGCTGCCCTAAAAACATGGCTTTTAAAATTAACAAGTCGAGCGATGAAGCTGCCTCACATTGCAACAAGTGAGGGGCCAGATATGGTCAGCCTGGAGTAACCATGGAAAAATCACAACCTCAGAGAGGGTCTGTTGTCTGCTCAATATTTAGTGAGCGGGTGCCAGTACAAAGGACACAGAACATGAGATATGCTCATATTCTTTCTACAGTTTGCCATGAGAAAGTTTCAGTAACCATCCAGGTTGTGCAACAAATATTAAAGAAGTCATATAGAAGCTGGTGTTTATGACTGCTGAAAAACTAACTCCCTACTTGTTCACTAAGCTGTAGTTATACTGGCCTTCCTAATGTTTTGCTGATCTCTGCCTACCTCAGGGCCTTTGTACGTACTGTCGTCTATACCTGAAGTCTTTACCCTCAGGCTGCTCATCAGCGGAGGCTCTGCTCCAATGTTTCTTTCTCAGGAAACATTTCTTAGATCCTCTGAGCTAAAATAGTCTTACCCCACATAAACTCTCTCTCTCTCATTGCTTTTTTTCCTTCACAGCATTTAGAACTATCTGAAATTCTCATGAGTTTATGAGTCTGTTGTCTGCTTCTCCCATCAAAAGGTAAGCTCTGGGAGGACAGGGCCTGTGATCTTTCCCCTGTGCCTACAGCACTACCAGACAGGCAATGAGTGCTTGCTAAATATTTATTGAGCAAATGATCTCCATAGTGCAAGTCATAATCAACTTTGTAAACAACACATAAAGGTCAGTCTCTGTACCTTGAGATCACACCAGTCCAGTGAAACTGACATCCAGAGAACAGTCTGTAGCCAGCTCCTGGCTGAAAGGGCAGATGTCCAGGCTGGAAACCCAGTTGGCCCTCAAGGTCTTCCCGTGCTCTCTCACTAATCTTCTCTCAACATCATTCCGGGTCAGAAGGCAGAGCACACTCAAGGGGCCTTTCCTGTGGGTTTATAAATAAGTCTGGGCTCACGGCTGATCCCAGACTGGCCTACATGGCAAGGAGCCCTCAGTTTGCTCAGTTAGTAGGGCTGCTCCCAGTCAGGTTAGCAAATATCTGTAGCGCAGAGAGCAGCCCAGAACAAAAACCTGTTCTGTGTCCTCACACAGATGCCACATGTTGAAGATTCTCACTCAGACCTCGACCCCAGTCTCTATAGAAGCAGTGCATCCCAGTCCTACTCCACAGGGCTAAACTCAGAATGGCTACCTGGCTTCTTTTTGGGTGTGAGTCATTTCATTCAAGTAAATACTGAAGTAATACATAAACTGTAGAGCGCTTGTCACTTGAAAGATGTTATTACTAAGCCCAAGCAATTGGCACATTTACCAAGATGACCTTCTGAGTTTTTTGAGGACAAATTACTCAAAATAGTATTTGAGATTTTTCAATTATTAAGAAATTGACATGAAATAATTTTATGGACACGACTTCTATTTCTTTGTATGTTGAATGCAGTGCAATAATACAAGAGTTCCTTTTTTTATAAAGGCTGACTTCATATTTGATAACATGCAACAATGGGGCTCAATGACTGGAGAGTACATATGCCATTTTATTATAGACAGAAGACTTAGAAAAGACTGGTGCCTATATGCCTGTAAGGTGGATAGTCAACACATTGCAAGGTGTTACAACACAATAGGTTATATGCAACAGGTTGCCTTTTACTTGTTGCTTCCCTCAGTGTAGGATTAGGCTGCTTCATTTAGTGCAGACTTCTTGCCCTTCCTAGTGAATACTGGAAATTAACTTTTCTGGCTTGATGTGAGGATAACTGAATGGTCAAGAACAGGGTTCTGGAGGCAGATCATTTTGTGTCGAGGGTCTTGGTTCTCTCACTCATCTGTGTCACCACAGTCAGGATATCCTGTGTGAAATTGGGCATTGTACTTAATTCCTCTGAGCCTGCATCTCTTCATCTGCAAAGTGGAAATACCTCATAGATCTGTTAGTACAGATTAAATTGCATAATGTATGCAAAACATTTAGCACAGCCCATTCCAACTTCAGGTGTTGCCATTTATGAATTAGGATTCTAGCAGGCAACTTCTGACCTCTCTTCTGAAATTCTTCAAGGACTGCAGAACTGGGAAGGATGCATAGACACTTGAGTTGATACCAAAATTATGAAATTGACATGCGTATTAGCAGCAAGTTAAAAAAAAAAACCAGGGACGCCTGGGTGGCTCAGTGGGTTAAAGCCTCTGCCTTCGGCTCAGATCATGATCTCAGGGTCCTGGGATCGAGCCCTGCATCAGGCTCTCTGCTCACCTCTTTCTGCCTGCCTCTCTGCCTACTTGTGATCGCTCTCTCTCGGTCAAGTAAATAAATAAAATCTTTAAAAAAAAAAAATCCAGTTCAGCTGGAGGATTGACTATAACAGTGCCTGGTGGACATTAACTTCTATGAAACCCCATGGAAATTCATCCAAGAAAACACATTACCTAATCCAGGCTGCAGGCGTGCATCCATGAGGTGGATATGGTTGCCATGTATGAGAACAATCCTTTTCCAGTTCTCCTAAAGGGAGTCACGAGTCCCTTACCTCCCGGAGTTACTCCTGTCTTCTTGATATTTATGACATCAAGACTCATTTTTATGATGCATTTCTATGTGTTTCTGTTCAGCTCATTTAAAATTCACAATATTTCTATGTGTTCTGCAAAGCAGGTAGTGTTTATGCCATTTTTGGTATTTCTTCATTCTGTTCTATTTTAATGCAGGTGGAATATGAGGCCCAGAGAGGTTAAGCAACTTGCCCAGAGGTCACATTATCTGTCCACTAACCAGACAGTAGGAACACTTAGTCCAGTGAACTTCCTTCGACATAAGTGTTTCTCCAACTGTAGCATGCATATGAATCACTGGGGATCTGGTTACAGTGCAGCTTCTGAATTCCATAGGTCTGGGGGCAGCTAGGGTACTGCATGTCTAACAGGATCACAGCACTCGGTGCTGCTGGCAGGCCCCAGAACGTCCTCCACAACACCACACCCTCTGTAACACCTCAGGCGTGTTCTGTCTACTACTCACCCAATTGCAATTGCACCTTTTGGGTACCCATTCATTTTCCCCCCACTGGACTCTGAGCTCCCTGGGAGCAGGAAAACCACACTTTGTTCACTACTTTGACCTGGCTGTTCAGCACGATGCCTGGTAAAAAGGAACTGAATGAAAATTTTTGAACAGTGAAAAAATATATATATTTATAATTTTAAAGCCAAGACTCTACTTATTGCAAAAAGATATTTGTCAATGTTCCTTTGTTGTCGCAAGTCATACTGTACCTAGTTGTAATTGCCAGGTCCTTGAATAACATCCCCAAAGGAGCCCTGCAGTGTCAACAGGTTTAGATCTACACCTCGCCCAGAACGATGCTGGGGCCCATGGCAAGCAGTCACACTTGCAGGGCAGGGGTTAATGGGAGGTCATTCTGAGGAATAGAAGCCCTGTTGGACAGGCAGGCGATTGAGACCCACTAACATTCAGCTGGAAGGAAGCCAAGTCACTTGAGCTCCCCCCCTGAGGATGCCGATAGCACCAATCTTTCACTGTTTCTGGTTTTCCATACACCAAGAACTGTGCTAATCATCTCATTTCATCCTCTCTACAAATATGATACAGGCACTTGTTTTCAGGAAGGGGAGACACAGGGTTATTACACTGTAGGAGGCAAAGCTCAGATTTGGACTCAGGTAGCCTGGCTTCAGAGTCAATGCTTCTAACCACATTGTCTACTGCCTGGAAGCGGACAGGGGGAAAGAAAAATGATTTCCAGAAGATGGAGTGACTTTACCCTCCCGTCAGCAACCTGATAATAATAGGCCCCAACAAATCCCAAATAGAGGGAAGTGGGGAAAAACCCATTATACATCAGCAGGATGTGACCCTTATATCCAAAATGAAGGGTGTGAATATATAGTGTAGAAGAAATAGGATTTTCTCTTACAGCGAATGTTCAAGGTGTTTGATTCTGTTTGGCTTATGGTTAAATACACAGCATCACTGAAAGGTTAAGTAAGAGTCAGTTAAGTAATAGTCTCAAAGGTCCCAGATTCCTTTCACACTTCATTAGGCCTCTTATGAAATCTTGCATTAATGATTGGGCCAAATCTGAGAAAATGGTCATCACATGGAAGAAATCGGAATTCTGTGAAGCATGTGTGTCCAATGTAAGAAGTCAAAAAGTCTAAAGGACAGAGTGACCTTTGCTTTTCAGAAACTTAAAAAGCAGAAGTTCCACAGTTATATTTTAACACTGTCAGAAAATAAGGAAATCAAGAAAGCAAGTAAAGAGAATGCATTGTCAAGCAGAGTAAATGATATCTTTCTTTTTCATAAAATATTTTTAAATGAGAAATAAGAAAACAAATAGGGGTGATGCAAAAATACAGCCCTAAGGACTTAACTAAAACATTGTGAAAAGAAGCTGAGCTCTACAGATTGGTTTTTAATCACACTCGTCTTATTATTATTTACTTTTGGTGGCAACATAATGTGGATTGCAAAGACCCAAGACCTGGTTCTGCCCCTTTCTCGTTTTGGTCTCAAGCTAGCATATTTCTCCCAACATCCCATTTTTCCTTCTGTAAAATGAGGGCAACAAGCGTGCTTCCTAGAATTATTGTGAGCCTTACATTAAATGACATACTAGGAGCCTTTAGACCCAAATTGAAAATTAACACATTACACCTGTTTTTTCTACTCTCTTGTAAGTTCTATTTTCTTAAAAGAATCTCTTTACAGTACTTCTATTCCTAACTCTAAGTTTTTGTTGATAGAAACATAAAATTGTCCAGGGTTCAGAAAAATAAACCTACCTCCACATAAATAAGTGTACAAGAAAATGAATATAAACTACTGGCATATCATATGGAAAGATTATCATATGTTAAGCTTGGTGTGTTAAAAATAGAACCATATAAAATTTCACATAGGTATGCATCCTGAAAAAAATTACCCACACTTACACTCATAAATTTTAGTCAATCTACCAAATTACAATCATGTTAAAAAGTCAAGAAGTTTTATGACACAGTAGTGTAGATTTCTGGGGGGAAAACCATTAATTTTTATATGTTTTATAAACCTTAAGGTACTAAGCAATACATGATATTGTTTGATTTAACATCCTTTTGGCTTCTAGAATAACTGGAGATCAAATGAAAATCACTCTACAAATTAAACTACAAATTTTTATTCAGTGGAATTAATGTGAAATTTACATTAAATCAAGGGAATTCAGCTCATTAGGAAGTTATGATGACATATATAATAGACATAAAATCAACAAAGATAACAAACAAAATTTTTAGAAGTCTTCCAACAATTTCATCTTCTGGACTTGCGGGAATAGTAGTAGACATTAATATCCAGTTTTTACACATCATATCCAGAATCCTCTTACTCCCTGGGGGGAAAAAAGAGAAAAGTATCATGAAATAAACATATTTATAACCCCGATTCTTTAATCTCAATGGAATATTTGCACTGTAAAGAAACAGTGATGAGGGAGATGAAACAGTGATGAGATGTGGGTTACACATCTGTAACCCACCAATAAACTAAAATACTTTCCCCCTAATGAATTAAAATATTTTCCACCCACTCATTTTTGACCACTTTATGTCATAACCAGACATTTTTCGATATGTCAAATATGCCTTTCTTTCTAAAAAGAGACAGCTTGGGACACCTGGGTGGCTCAGTCGGTTAAGCCTCTGCCTTCGGCTCAGGTCATGATCCTGGGGTCCTGGGATCAAGACCCTCATTGGGCTCTCTGGTCAGCCGGGAGTCTATTTCTCTCTCTGCCTGCTGCTCCCCCTGCTTGTGTGTTCTCTCCATCTCTGACAAATAAATAAATAAATTAAATATTTTTTAAAAAAAAGGAAAGAAAGAAAAAATAAAAAGAAACAGCTCAAGGAACTATCAGAATGACCATTCTCTTGTCATGTTATCAGTAAATTAGTTTTTTTATGAAATCTTATCTACAAACTCATTTACCATCATTTCTACCGGCATCAGTGAAATTGCCATTCTTCCCACCTGTATGGGCGGCATCACCAGGAAATGAGAATTAGAAGACACGGAAAAAGGCAGGTGATAAATTTTTTTTTAATTAAACAATGAAAGGTCTTTTTCATTGTCTTGATCTTTTCTCAAAGTCCTCTCTCTCATTATTTTGGTCACTTAATAAGATACCAAACATTTAATTTCCTCCACATTTCTGCATTAATCAGATAGTTTTTACAAACAACAGCAATTTCAAAAAATGTTATGGAATATTAAAAGCTATTAATGTGAGTTCTGTGCAGCACACTGTTGGAACATCTTACCGGGAGTTTAGAACCATTCTGAACTCCTTTTTCAGGAATACAAGGTCAAATAAATCAAGCAATTTTCAAAGACTTGCATCAGAGCTCCTTTTATACACTCAAAAGGACTGTCAACACTTTTTAAAAGTGACAATGTTGGAGTAGAAGAATATTTTTTGCTATTTTCACTCAAAACCCAAAAAGGTAGGTTGAGTTGTAAGAGAGAGGGGAATAGATGAGGTTTATACAGTATTGTCTTCTCCCATTTTAGCAGTCTGGGTTAAGTTCTGTAATAACTAGCCTGGTTCCTAGAGGAGGGAATGGCATGCCCCAAATTATGCAGTAGTCACTGGCAAAGTAAACACCTAGAATTTCCCTGACATTCAACAATTCCTTTTGCCTATGTTTCAGAAACCACAGGTAAGAAGAATATACAAGTTTGTAAAGTGATTTCCTTTGTTCCTATGGCCTCCAATGGCCTCCAGCTTGTGTTTTTTTTAATCTGTGCTCTGAGGGGCACCTTTACTTTCCTCCAACAACAGCAATGACCGAAATAGGAAGTGTGGGAAAGACCAGAGAACTGGTGGGGACTGAAGAGTGAGTAGAAACCCATTTCTCACCTGACTTAATCCCAGGTAATGGTAGATAACCCTGCTCCTCAGTGTTCACTCCGTAAACTCTTGCTAGAACAAAGTGCATTCGGCACAGATGGTCTCTTAGCAACCTTGGTCCCTGTGTCAAACCACATTGAAAGATTTTATTGAATAGTGAGGTAGTGTACAAAGCGGAGGGGCAGGGAGCCTGCTTGGAGAAACTTCTAAAAGAAGTCAGGAAGATGTTCAAAGAGCGGACTTCGGAAAATAAGACACTTTAATTTTAATTTATCACAGATTTGTGCAGCTAAACACTGAAACTTTAACAGAAAGGTTAAGCTGAATGCTAAGGTTTTCCTGGCAGGTAAAATATTCACCATGTTTTTTAAACAACATTTCTCTCCCTGAGAAATGTTTAAAGGTACATACTTGCAACTAGTAAGTTCTAAAGACCTACTACCCATTACATTGATTATAGACAATAAAATTGTATTATCATGAAACTTGCTAAGAGACCAGGCTTTAATTGCTTTCAACACAAGAAGAAACAATAATTAGGTGATATGATAGAGGTATTGGCTACTATTACTATGGCAATCATACCACACTACTTAACCAAAAAAATTCCTTAAGAATTATCTTAAATGTATTTGCTTCAATACCTTCTATAACACTGAACGAAACGCCACTGTCTACGTAAGAGTATAGTTCATGTGACTGTATGTCTGCTAAATTTTATAAGTTTTAAGATTTTGTATCACTTTTATGAACAAATTAGAAAGTGCAAGAGTAAATTTATTACAAAAGACCAGGCTGTAAAATTTAGGCACAAATGGAAGATTATTTATCCAATAAAATGGTGGTTATTACAACTATGAAATAATAAAAACACTACTTGGAAATTTATGTTTAATATTTAAATATGATTAAAACCCATACCTTACGACCACCCATTATACTCCGACGTTTCTACCAGATGCATGGATATCCGCATCAGGGCACATGCTGTTCATAATATTCTCCACTCAGCAACAACCCAAATGCTCATTAGCAGATAAATAGATAAAATCATATAAGGCAATACTACACAATAATGAAAATTAAGCTACCGCTACATACAAAAGTGGGGGTAAATTTTACGATCATAACATTGAAGTTTTAAAAGGCAAGGCACCAAAAGGGCACCTGGGTGGCACAGTTGGTTAAAGTGTCCAACTCTTGGTTTTGGCTCAGGTCATGATCTCAGGGTCACAAGATCGTGCCCCACCTCAGGCTCTGAACGCAGTATGTAGTCTGCTTGAGATTCTCTTCCTCTCCCTCTGCCCCTCCCACTGCACACTATCTCTCTAAAATAAATAAAATAAGTCTTTTTTAAAGAGTGCACGATTTAGGGGTGCATATGTGTATGGCAACAGTCTAGGAGGTAAATTTATCAAGAAAAGCAAGGGATTGGCTACCATATGTCAGGATGGGGTGTCTTCAGTGAGAGTAAGGGAATGGATAGGTGGGATGAGGAGCTCCCAGCACTGTTTCATTTCTTGTCTTGGGCAGTGGTTACACTGGCAATCACCTTTTCACCACTTGTTAAACTGTATAAGTTTTATGTGCTTTTTCGTACGTATATTAAACTTCACAACTGAAATAGAAAAAAAAGAAAAGAAAAGAAAACCAAGAAATACCTACAAATGACCATAGAGGCCAAGTTTGGAAGGAAGGACTATATGTGATATTTTTGTCCTCGCTGTTTCCATTTCTCCCATTTTCATTTAAAAGGATATCGCTTGCTTATATAACTTTAGAAAATAAGGAAAATGTCTAGTTTCAAAATTGCCAGTCCTCTTCTTTCTCCATATATAGAAAAGAAATGTATACTGATTTTATTTTGTCAAACCAATCATTTAAGCAAGTATGAACTTGGGAAAATTAGATTTATCCGTGAAACACTTTAATTGAAAATATGTAAATAAAAATTATATATTTTCAATTAAAATGTTTCACTGATAAACTTAACTTTCCTTGAGTTCATTTTAAGTCTCTTTTCCTAAAGAACATGTTCTTGTCTCATTCAAAATGCTCATGATCAATAGGAATATGGATGGTCCTGTTTGGTTCTTCTACTTGATGATAGATCTGCTTTAGATCTAAATCATTGGAAAGAGACTTGTATCATCACAAGCTTACTAACATGCTCAGATTTTACTGTGGATTAAAATTATGAGTGTCACTGCACTTTGATTTATGTTTTGTCTAATTCTTACTTGGCTAGAAGCTTTGTAATAAGGTATTTTTACTTTGGGATAGAAGGGACATTCTTTTTTGGGGGGAAAGCTACTTAGCAGCAGCAATTTTCAGGGGAAAAATGATTCCTAGTGTTTTTTTTTTTTTTATTGGATACAACATGCACCAAAAACACAAATTTGTTTGAAAACAAATTAGGACACTTTTAAGAGTATGGTAGAACATCCTGAGTGTGACTCTTTTAAGACCATGGTCTTACCTTGAATGTAGCATTTAAGTCATAACTCAAATAATCTCCAATTTCTGATCTAAGACATCCCAGATTATTTTGGGCCTAATTTCATGTAAAAATTTCAGAAGATTGCAAATAACTTACCTCATTTGCAATACTTCTACCTACCTTTCTTTTCCCTATTTCAGAAGACTCTGAGAATTAATTTATTATTTTACAGTATGTTGTACTGAAAATACTCTTATCTGTTCTTTTAATTTATATTTATTTTATCTTTTGACTCCAGAAAGAATCCAAATAATCTAATTCAAAGTGACCTGTTTATTATTTATTGAGTGGTTGAATAGTAGTACCCCACAAAGTAAGTTGGACAAATGGAGAGTAGCAATAAACTTTGGTCTCTGGGAGTGGAATTTCACTGTATACCCTGTTCTTTCTCCTGCCATCAGCTTGTAGGCTCTTGCCTTTTTTTTTTTTCTTTAAGATAGTGTTTATTTATTTGACAGAGAGAGTGAGACCGTGAGAGCAGGAACGCAAGCATGGAGAGTGGGAGAGGGAGAAGCAAGCTTCCAACAGAGCAAGGAGCCCAATGCGGGGCTAGATCCCAGGACCCTGGGACCAGGACCTGAGCCGAAGGCAGATGCTTAATGACTAAGCCACCCAGGTGTCCCTAGGCTCTTGCCTTTAAAACTCTTATGATCTTGTTTTTATATAAAATGTGGCTTCTTGAATCAACTCTTACTTCTGCAACCATAAGAAGCAATGGATTTGCTAATGGCTTGCACCCCACCCCCCGCCAGGTAAGACATGACCATTTTCTCAATTTCTCTCAACTTCTACTATTTCCCCTTATTAGGAATGAATTCTTGGTCAAGACAAAGAACAGAACATACTTTGGAAAGTCTCTTTTTCAATCAAAAGAAAAACACTTTTCATTGGATTCAAGTTTGTAGTCTTAAACTCTTGAGTCATAGTTCAAAAATATTTTCTTTTTTCACAAGAATTTGTTCATCCTACTCCTGTTTCTATCAATATCTAACGGTCAAGATAATGTTGAGCAAAGTTGCCTAAAGACGCATGTTGAAAAATGACACATAATTGAAACCTGTCCATTTTTACCTAATAGGTCACTCCAGTAAAGTTCAGTAATTCCCATTTATTAGGGAATTATTAGGGGCTAGCCTGTGTCAGGCTGTGGTTACACACTATTAGAACATGGAGCAACTTCCCAGGGGCACTCAGTGTCCTGTGCTGAGTCCTAGATTCTACTAGACCAGGGCTCCACCATCTTTCAACTACATAGATTTACTAATGTTTTCAAACAAAGTTTCTTTTGAAAAGGTCTGTATTACAGGGGAAATTGACCATACTGATGTGGAAATATCCACAGATAATTATTAATGGCCACTCTTCCTCTTCAGTCCCAGCTCCTTTCTATGTATGTGAACTGCTAGTCGAATAATGCGATGGACTGTCTTGCAATGATGACCCTTCTGGGAGAGATAACCCTGAATTTGCTGGGATATCTATACAACAGTCAGCTGTTCATTTACTCACATCAAAATAACCTGCTCTTTGTGAATGGGACCTTCACAAACCACCAGTGTGAGCCTACTCTAGCAACCAGGTTTGCCGAAAGTACAGGTTTTTTTAAAATCTATTTATTAGCTTTTTTATTTGAAATTTTATTCTGGTTTATTATCACTTTGTTATCTACCCACTGATCGACCTTTGACTGAAAGGTCTTTTTCCGCCTTGACCTCCTCAACCCTAGTTGGACAAAGAAATAACAAGAATGTTTTCTGGACAAGGTGGTTGAGCGATGAGTATAGAATCAGACTAATGGAGTTTCACTCAGATCTGCTACTTACCATGAAATCTTGAACAAGTTACACTAACTCTCTGTGCCTTAGTTAGCACGTCTATAAAATGGGGATGAAAATAAAAGTCCCTATTTCTTAGGGAAGTATAAGCATTAAAAGAGATGATACTTGTGCCTAGCAAGTACACATAATAAGCAATGGTAAATATCATTAAAATTATAATCTAGCATATTACCTCCTAGATGGTATCCTTGAATAAGTCATTCTTCTCGGGCTCGCTTTAAATACCTAAACACACAAAACTGTCACACACCTTTGAAACCCAGTGTTACCTCCTCTGTGATCTATCCTGACTTCCTTGGGCAGAATTTAAGCCCAATGTCTATTTAAATGTTAATTTAAACCACATTTCAACTCACTACCCTATAGTATGGTTGTTTGTTTGCATATACAAGCCCATAAACTGCAGATGTCTTAGAGAAAATGAGGATGGCTTTACCCACCCTGGATCCCCATGCCTCATAGTATCTGACACCAATCCATTTTCAAAACATATTGATTTAATAACTGCATGTAAAGTAGAAGCTTTTTCAGAAGACAGGAAGGTCATTTTGTTGAAATGACTATTGTAACAAGAAAAACACATGCATTAAGTCTACCTTTTCTAGCAAATATTTGAAAAGTAAAATCCCAAAGTTGGGTGCTTTCTACATGGAGAATGTCTCTTTCAAAGTTTATGTTCAATAAAATTCTCTTTTAGAAACTTCAGAAATCATACGGGAGTTATGTCTTTTTGGTGTTTTTGCTTCTGTATTTGTTTTTTTGCTTGTAATTAGGGAACCAAGTCAAGTTGCTGGAAGGCAACAAAAATTTGGCACTGGCCATACGGGGTTTTAGGATAGGAAGGTCCTGTTAGGGTGGCTACTGTTTCTATGGCATAATGGAGATTTATCCCCTGAGGTGTCTAGAAATGGACACGGTGTGGCAGGGCAGGAGACTCTTCAAATTTGAGTCTAGTCATTCAGAAGTTAACTAAAAACTCAGATCTATTCAACAATAAATGGGTTTTGTGCATTATATAAGTTTCTAAAATTTGAGTTCAAATTGGATTTTTTTAACTAGTTAAGCTTCCATTAGATTCTGCCCAAAGTTGAATTGTGTCAGAAAGGAAATTTAACACACACCTGAGAAATTAATTCATCAACGCTACGAGTCTTGTATGAGAGAAATCTTGTTGAATGAGAATCATAATAAATGGCATATGGCTTTACACTTAAATGACTGCTGGCATGATCGTTGTACCTTGTTTCCTGCTTGAGATAGGATTTCAAAGAGATTTTTCTCTTTCCAGCTAAGAAAAACAACAGTAGTGAAAGGTCTGGAATATGACAGAAATGTTGGCTCTGGGAAAGATATTTGTGATTTTGACACTTCCCATTGGACCAGCGAGGCCCAAAGAAGGATGGGAAGTCCAGAGACCTGTCTGAGGCTCCCTCCACAGCTACTCCGCTTCACAATGACCATCACGACGGCCTCAGCCATTTTTTGACATTTGAGATAAATTGGTCTCTGCATTTCACTCGCCTATTTGGAGACATTCTACCTTCATCACCTCCTAACTTCTCTGATTCGGGCCAGGGTCAGACCAGAGAGTCCAAAACAGAGGAAGTCACAAGTGAAAACTGAAACACTTGGCAGGTCACAGCTTGACAAAGTGGACTTTGACTGAGGACAAAAACATGTCAGCAGAGTGCAGTGAGGAGAGAGCACGGGTTTTAGAGCCAGACCAAACTGGTTTCAGATCCCGGTTCTAGCTGGTACAACCCTGTGGCCTCAGACCCCACCCTTAACCTCACCTGCTACCCAGAGATCCTCTCGGTCTTGCAGGGGATTGAAAGGATTTTATTCGTCACTATCATTAGGAAGAACCTGTGAATGCTTTGATCTTCATCGCATAAAACCTGATTCCAAGAGTAATTAGCAGTCCTAGTTCCTTAGTTCGAGAAACAGAAGAGCAGAGAGGTTAAATAAACTAGTTCACATCACACACCAGGGATAACTGGGGATCTGAATGAAGGTCTGTCTGGCCCCACAGCCTTCACTGCTGCTTTATCTCGGGATCAGGAAGAAGGGAGGCCAAGAGCCCATCATGCTGCCTGGCACTTGAGCAAATAGTGGTTGTTACAATGAAGCAGCGGGATCAGAAATGCGGCCATTTCCCTGTGCCCAACACAGTGCAAAGAGAAGAGTAGTGATTCCGATGGAGGAGAGGAGACAAGTGGATCTAGAGATGGAAAGGGGAAGTGGAGGCAGGCGTGCAGGCGTGGGGGCTAGATTGCCTGGCAGCACTCGACTGGGTCCCCCTGAACCCCCAGGGACCTGGGGGGCTCCCCAACCTGCCTGGATCTACTCTACTTTTCTTCAACTCTCCCCCTTATGCTTTCTTTCTGTGTCGATCCTGTGCAGTTGAGGTCTTCCCGGGCCATCTCAACTGTGCCTTGAATGTTGTAAGTAAATATCTTGGCCCTAAAATGAACTATTTTTCGACACATGAGCAAACGTCTCTTGGTCATCCATTACCCAGACTTCTGAAGGTTGAGATGTCCCACTGGCATATTCCTGCCCCAAATAGGAGATTGTGCATTGCCCCTAAGAAGACATAAATTGCCCAGTCACCGGCATTTAACATGAAGAAATCTTCTGGAACCACACTAATCAAAATGTTATCAAGCTTCTCCCTGACAGGTCTCCCAGGTCTCCCTGACCCTCTCCATGAATCACAGCTGCCGTGCCCTCTTACAAGGCCGGATGAACTGCCCAGAGCCTGGCTGGGGACCAGCTCTGCAAGGTTTCAGATTGAAGCTCCAGCACATGTTTGTCCTGCTGTGGTGTGAGAAAGCAGGAGTGAGACTGAGGGTGTTTGCTTGTGAGGTCTGCGTGTTTCATCTGCAGAATTCATACAGCTAAACAAGGGCCCCGCCAGGCTGGGGCTGGTGAGTGGGGGAGAGTGGAGGCCTGTCTGGAGGAGGCCTGTTGGAGTTCTAAAAAGCATCTGGCAAAATCTTACAAACTACTTTCTGCAACACACATTCTGCATAAATTCCCTGGAGGCAATTTTGGATTCATTAAGGCACAGATTTGATTTCTGAAACCAGTTAAGTGTTTTTTGGAATCAAGTTTGGCTGAAAAAGGTAGATGGCTAAGGGGGAGAACAGAATTTCAAGTTAAATGAAAGTCTGTGACTTTTTAATTTTTTTTTTTTTTTTTGGTACTCTGTGACTTTTTTAAAGGCAGAATTGTACTTCCAGCATTTAGCACAGGCCTTAGAAGAAAACACGTGTTTAATAAAAAGTAACTGGGGGCACCTGGCTGGCTCAGTTGGTTAAGTGTCTGTCTTCAGCTCAGGTCATGATCTCAGGGTCCTGGGATCCGGGCCCATGTCAGGCTCCCCACTCAGTGGAGAGTCTGCTTGTCTCTCTCCCTCTGCCCCTGCTCGTGCTCTCTGTCTCTCTGTCTCTCTGTCTCTCTGTCTCTCTCTCTCTCAAATAATAAAATCTTTAAAAAAAAGTAATTGGGGAGTTGGGGGGTAGAGGGGTAAGAATGAGATTCAGTTTTAAGGTGCTGTCCTTCTATGCCTCACCAGCTCATTACTTAGAAGGTGAATCTTAAGAGGAACCCTGAAAATTTCTGAATCATTTTCTAAGAATTTGCAGCCTTCCAAGGGGAAGTCTAACCAGCAATGCCTGTTTCTGATGGATCAGTTTTAGGTGTGAAGGTCTGAGGAATCTGGGCCTTGTCTGTCTTCTGTCTGTACTTCTCATGTACCATGGAAAAAACCCGTTCTGACTTGTACCTGAGTTACTCACGAAATGACTTCTTTCTCCTACTATATAGATTCGGAGCTTACTGGTGCCTTGCTAACCTAGCATGAAGTCTTGCACACAGTAGGAATTAAATAAATGTGTGCATGATGAAAGTTTGTAGGGGAAAGCAAGAATCTCATCTCCTGAGTTACAAGGGAACATTTTAGGAAACAGGTACTCTTTGAAACTATCCTTTCCGTCTCCTCCAGGCACAGAATTGATCTAGCAACGGGGAACGAGTCCCTTCTAGCCATAGAAGCACATAACCAAAAGACAAATCTTAGAATACTGGTAAAGCAGGCGAGTTTATGAAAATACTAGCTTACACTCTGAAATTGTTTCAGGAGGTTTGTCATCTTCCTTGACTTAGCTGTAGCCTAGTGTCCCAAAGTGCCAGCTATATGCCCCAGCCTCTACCTCCACGCAGCTTGCCCATCCTAAAGATGAAACCAATTATTGTCTCTGCCATTTATTTTTTCTTCTTTCCTTTTTTTGTTTCTTCCAAGATTTAATTTAAATTCAAACTAGTTAACATTTAGTGGTGTAGTTTTGGCTTCAGGAGTAGGATTTAGTGATTCATCACTTACATATGACACCCATACTCATCACAACACGTGCCCTCCTTAATGTCTGTCACCCATTTATTCCATTCCCCGCCGACCTCCCTCCATTGTCTCTACCATTTAGATTAATCCTTTCTGTCAAAAACCACCCTGGGGGCTCTAGATTTGAATCTGAAACAAACAAGAGATGGTGAAGAAGATTCAGGAGAAATTCAAATAAGGGATTTCATAAATAACGTTAGTATACTTGGCCACTTCTATACATTATGAATAAACCCCACTCCACTCAGAGAGGTTGAGGACTTGCTTAAACTCACACCGTGGGTTCGTGCTCCAAGACAGGTCTCCACACCAGGCCAGCTCCTGCCTCCTTCCAGTTCGCTGTACTGCCTCCCTTACGCATGTCATTTAGAAGCCTGATGCCTGTGTTCAAGAGCACTGAATACATGTAACCAACGCAGGAAGCTGCATGAGTCTGCATGAAGAATGACTGGATTCTCTGGTTTCAGCTGAGCTCACCAGGACCAAGCAGATCCTCATCTTCCAGACAGAAAACACAGTGACCTACTTTCATACAGCTAAACAAGGGCCCCTCCAGGCTGGGGGCTGGACTCTCAGAAGCAACCATTATAAAAGAGGCTGCAAAGACAAAGCCTTCAGCTAAAAGAAAACAAGAAGGTGATGAATTGCTGGAACAAGGCAGGTGCCATGTCTGAGCGGGAACTCCAACACGGGGAAACGACAAGACCCACATCTCCTGGGCAGCCCTCCGTGCGTATACCTTCCCTGGGTGAGATTTCTCTTCACAATCACTGGTGCAAGGGGAATACCAAGCATACCACCAGGTGTGGTCAAGTAATTTAAGATGTATTAATAACTTGCTGTATTAAGATGTATTAATAACTTCCTCCCACCTTTATTTAGCCAGAAGGAAATGAGAGGAAGCGAATTCTAATTCATGCAAGCAGGCTCATCTGTTATGCAAGCAGGCTCATACGCACTGGAGGGAGGTTGAAACAGAGTGAGAAAAATTGGCTTTAGGAGTCTAAGTTTTGGCTTACTGTATTTTCCCCTACAGAGGCAAACAGGAATTACACTAAACTTTCCTCCCACATCGACATTGCAAAACGTCCTATAGCTCAAAAACCCGAACTTACTGCTCAGGGACTGGATGAGCGAAGTCCAAAGTCAAGGAGAATGATCACTCTTCTCTTTTGTGAAAAACACCATATGGTCTTAGGTGGATCAGAAGACGCGCTGGGCTGTTATTAATAACTGGCTTAGAGCTTTATGAAGAAACATGAGCCAGGCTGTCACGGGAGGAGGCAAGTGGAAAGGAACTGACAGGCACAGGTGGGATAAATTATAACAAAAATATTCTTGGGCCCACACAGGAGCTCAAACAGCCCGTGAGGAGGGGCACAGCTCCCCCACCCCAGTAATCAATAGACCCTTATGTCAAATGTTCTGAGAACTAAGCCATAACTAACAAGAATACTGTTCTATGCTCTTGGAGAACACCATGACTCATTTAATGTCATACAACCCTTTGTTCTTCTGAATGATTCTTTTCCAAGGGTAGCTAAATATCCTTTCAAATGTGTACGTTTTGCTCTGTTTACCATGACTTCCTCCTGTTTTTAAAATATATGAACAAGTGGATTTTCAAAAGCACGTTATCACTTTGAGATCTAGTTACCTATGAGCACATCCCTGTCTTCCTCTTTTTTTTTTAAAGATTTTTATTTATTTATTAGAGAGTGAGAGACTGAGAATGAGAGGGGAGAAAGTCAGAGGGAGAAGCAGACTTCCTGCAGAGCCAGGAGTCCGATATGGGACTCGATCCCGGGACTCCGGGATCATGACCTGAGCCGAAGGCAGTTGCTCAACCAACTGAGCCACCCAGGCGCCCTCCCTGTCTTCCTCTTAAGGAACTCAAAACAATTCCTGGCAAAGTGTATGTATGTGAGTGTGTTGAGGGAGGGGAGCGGGCCTTAGAATAGTGTCACACAAGGGAAACTGCAACATTGAAGTCCGAGGACTAGAAAGGGAATCACAACCTAGCTACTGGTTGCAGGGTTTCTCCTTTTGAAAAACTGTATTTCACAAAAATGTTCAAAAAAGATACACCCCTGCCCCCAACAACTGATGTCAAATTGTTTGGATCATTAGAAGGATGTCTTCAGACCTAAATTATATTAAACACTGGCTCTGCCTATCTGTCTGGGGTGTTGAAAAGGAAACTGATCACTAGACAAAGTTATTGAAATACATAAGGATACAAACTGAAGGAAAAAATCTCATCAAACCGCTTCATTCCTAAGGTCACCTTGGCTCAGGCCTGGTGACTGTCCTTTTTCCAAACTAAACCGTTTTCAACCAAATCCTGGGGGTGGGGGGAAATCAAAACCCCTCACTACAAATAGTGGAGTGCTATTTGCTAAGACAACTGTTAAAAAGAGAAAGTAATACACCAGTGACCACCAGTTTAAGAGATGGATAGGAGAGAGCAGAGTAGGTACAAGTCCTTAGTTTTGTTTTTTTTTTTCCTACACTGATCAGTTACAGTACTTGAGTACCCAATGAGTATATGTATCTTTATAGAACACATCCATGTACTATTGCGAATACATGAAGTACATCTTAAAACACAAGTAGAATTTTTTTAAAGATGAAAGTTACAAATAGACATTTTGATATTGTCTTAACAACCCTCAAGTTTCATTTTGACCAGTGCCTGGGGCCTGAAGATTCTACTCTGCCAATGACTGGGGAGTGGATCTGAGCCCTAGCTCCATCACTTACTACCTGCTGTGGGTTGAATCGTGTCCCTCAAAAAGATATGATCAAGTCCTCCCTCCCAGGACCTATGATTGGGGCCTTATTTGGAAATAGGACCTTGCTCATATAATCCATTTAAGATGAGCTCTTACTGGATTCAGATTGGTAACACTGGGCCTTAACCCAGTGACTGGTGTCCTCAGAAAAGAGGGCAGTTCAGATCCAGAGAGGCACCTAAGGAGGACACCATGTGACAAAGGAAACAGACTGGAATGGTAGGTCTACGAGCCAGGAACACCAAGGACTGCTGGCAGCCACTACAGCGATGACAACACTAGGAAGAATCCTCCCCGGGTGACTTCAGAGAAAGGAGGGCCTTGTGGACACCTGGATCTTGAACTTCCAGTTTTCAAAATGGAGACAATACATTTCTGTTGTTTTAAGCCACCAAGTTTGTGGTCATTTGTCCTGCAGCCCTAGGAAATAAATATATTATGTGATATTAGCCATGTGACATTAGCAACGTGACATATTCTTCTTGTGCCTCAGTTTCTTCATTTGTAAAATGACAATTGAAATGTGATCAGGTTGTTTCAAGAAATAAGTGATATAAGACATGCCCTGTCCTCAGCATGGCTCCAGGAACACTGAAAATATAGCTTCAGAAACTTTATGAGTGAGGACGGGGGCTAGCCAAGTTTGGTGGAGCACTCCCTCAAAAACTCGTCACTCGGTAACTTGTGTGTGGGGGAGGGAGGAAGAGCAGGTGCAGGGACGGGATACTGTTGGGCTCTACCTGAATCCTGTGCTCCTGAAACTCCTCACCACTTTGTGTTCCGGGAAGAGGTTTACTGCAAATATCCACCCTTCTTCAGATGACTTCGATCAGACTGATAGGTAACTAACTCCCTTGTTCACCTGCCGCAAGCCCAGACCCAGACCCTCTCCATTCCCCTGTGTCTCAGAAACGGTCAGTTGAACCGTTTGTCCCCACTGACTAACCCCCAACAAAATACCTGCTAATGTGTCTCCACCGAACTCTACTCAGGCTTCTCTCCCCAGACAGTCCCCTGAGCTTTGACCCTCCTGCATCAGAATATAGAACAGCCCTTCCTTAGCGAATTTTCCAAAAATAAGCTGACCACAGACATTCTCTGATCAGTTGTCTAATCATACACCCTCTCATCTAATTGTGGACACCCAGTCCTTTCAGCTTTGTTTACTCCTCTTTATAAAAGAAAAAGCCATTTTCCTTTAAAAAATTTTTTTATTTATTTGACAGAGAGACAGGGGGACAGTGAGAGAAGGAACACAAGCAGGGGGAGTGGGAGGAGTAGGCTTCCTGTTGAGAAGGGAGCATGATGCAGGTCTCAATCCCAGGACCCCAGTGTCATGACCTGAGCCCAAGACCGATGTCTAACAACTGAGCCACCCAGATGCTCCAGAAAAGCCCTTTTCTGCCTGACCTTTGAGATGCTTGTAGATGTTTTGATCAGTGTTTTCTGAATTTCAGTGGGCCCCTGCTATATTTTGTCTCTTCTTTTTAATAATTTAAAATGTTTTTAATTGTGGCAAAATACACATATCATAATATTTACCATCTTAATCATTTTTTAAGAAGATTTTATTTATTTATTTGTCAGAAAGAGAGAGAACAAGCAGTAGAGGGCGGCAGGCAGAGGGAGAATCAGACTCCCGGCTAAGCAATGAGCCCGAGGCAGGACTCAATCCCAGGACCCCGGGATCATGACCTGAGCCGAAGGCAGATACTTAATGATTGAGCCGCCCAGGTGCCCCTCATCTTGATTACTTTTAAGTTTTCATTCAGCAATGTTAAGTGTTTACACTATTGGGCAACAGAATCCAGAACTTTATCATCTTGCAAAACGGAAACTCCATACCCCTTAAACAGCAACTCTCCCCTCTCCTTTCCCCTCAGCCCCAGACCCTGTCAACCACCTACAATAGTCTATTCAAATAAAGTCTCTCCTTACCTGAATCTAGATTTGTTTTTCTTTGACGGTTTTCTGGTGCCATGTCTTATATAGAGTGCTGACCATCCCTCGGACCCCTCCGTCTTCACCCCAGTATTCATGCTGGCTTCTCGGACTCTCTGTGTCCTGGGGATGTGGCATCCATGATGGCGAGAGGATCCAGTGCTCTGGACAATTGTGTGTTCTAACACTTTAGCTACACTGATTCTTTCAGGCAAGGGAAACTTTCTCTGTCTCTTCTGTGATCTGTTCTTCCTCTGTTTCCCTAATGGTTTATTTTGTAAGGAAGTTCCCTCAGCTCCTCCACTGAGGTTTGAACAAGGGGTGGTTGGGATTGTGTAAGGAGCATTAAAGGAATAAGACAAGTAGTATCTTTATTGTCTTCTTTAAGGTCTTATGTCTGATTAAATCATCTAATCCGCTGGGTTAGTATCTATATTAGTTTCCCTGGGCTGTCATCATAAAATAGCAGAACTAGGGGGCTTAAAACCATAGAATGTTGTTGTCTCACAGATCTAGAGGCTACAAGTCTGGAATCAAGGGGCTGGGACCAGGGGTTGGGGGTGTCCTTCTCTGGAGGCTATCGGGAAAGAGCCCTCCTTGCCCCACCCTGGCACCTCACAGTCACCTTCTCCCTGTATGTCTCTGTCTTCCCTTCTTATAAGGACAACCAGTCATAATGGATTAGCCCACCCCAATGACCTCATCTTAACTTGCTATCCCTACAAACACCCTATGTCCATGTAAGGCCACATTCATAGTACCAGGGTTAGGACATCAACATGTCTTTGGAAGGGACACAATTTGATCCAGGACATAAATTTTCTCTCTGGCACTCCCCTCCTTCTCTCTCTCCCTTGACATGCTTTGCCACAATGGCACTGATTCAGTTCAATATCTTCAGTAATGGCCAAATTTTCCTGAAGATCCCTTGGAACTTGAGTGACCTCTTGAGGAAACGAAAAAACTCCTCAGTCTGGTCCTCGCCTAAAATCTTCCTTCCTGTCATCCCCTGCCCCTCATGGCTCCTCTTCCTCCTTTTTTCTAAGTCTGACCTTCCTTTAAGTTACCTTGAATTGTTTGATCTGTTCCCCTTCAAAACTCTTCCATTCCCCACCCCTCTTTCTACCCTGCCAGAACCTTCCCCTTCCCACAATGGACCCTCAGCTCCCATAGTCACTGGAGCTTGAGGTGGCCCTCCCCTTGTCAGGGTCCTCAAGGGGCTCAAGGAACCAAGAGCAATCACCCAAAGCTGAAAAAATGAACTGGACACAGATGGGATATTTAAGACACTTAGATGGACTTTGGAGATACCCAGAGGGCCACTTGGTCCTCCTCAACCCTTTGTCCAAAATTTAGTTCATAGTTCAGAAGACGACATATCTCTCCCTCTCTCTCTTTCTCAAATAAAAAGAAGTTACCCTTGAATGAAACTCTCTGAGAGACACAATTGCCGAGAGAAGTAATACAAGGTATCCAGGATGCACAGTTATTAAGGGAAAGGAGAGTAGATTGTCCCAAAGTAATGACTGGGTGTTTAAGAATGAGGAAGAGAAAGGTGTAGGACAAAATCTGAATGAATATAGAAAGTTGTAGAAGTTTCATAGAAAGATAATTTTATTTGTCACAGCCAATGTTGGCAAAAGTTTGATGGCCTTATTCATAGGTTTTTCTTTAAAAAAGCGTTGGTATCAGGGTGCCTGGGTGGCTTAGTCAATTAAGCGTCTGCCTTCGACTCAGGTCATGATCCTGGGGTGCTGGGATCCAGCCCCATGTTGGGCTCCCTGCTCAGGGGAAATCCTGTTTCTTGCTCTCCTCTCCACTTGTGCTCTTTCTCGTTATTTCTGTCTCTCTCCCTCAAATAAATAAATAAAACCTTAAAAAAAGAGAAGAGCCTTAGAATCAAATATTATACTGATAAAAACTAAACTTTTGTCTTTGCTGAATGAATGAAATCTTCCTATTTTGGGAAATAGCTAAAGTGGTTTATGATCATATTACCTTTATTTGTTTGTTTGTTTATAGGATGGGGAGGGGGCAGAGGGAGAGAGAGAGAATCTTAAGCAGCCTCCGTGCCCAGTGCAGAGCCTGATGCGGGGCTCTATCTCACAACCTTGAGATCATGAGACACCCAGGTGCCCCATACCTCCTTTTATTTTTTAATCTTTTTTTGTCACTTTGATTTTACACTAGACATCTTATTTTGTTTTGCCTGCCACAGGAACAAACACAGTTCCTTGTCAATTGCATTATTTTTTTAATTAACTCATATCAGGTCTTTCACTTTTGAAAATTATCATTAATAAGCTAACCTCAACCATTTTAAGTCTTTTGTGATCTACAGATAGTTTGTTTTATTCTGATGCTTCCCTTAACACTTTTGCAAATAAGCTACAGGCCAGAGTGCTTTGTCTCTGACAAACCATGGTCTCAGGGCCACAAGGGAAAGGGCTCAGTCAAGTACCCTTAAGCCCAGGCTTCTAATGTCATTGCTTAACCAATTTTGAGACCATACCACTGGACTGAGTCAGGATTTTCAGCACTAGCAAGGAAATCATGGGTTCACGGGACTGCTAATCCAAGATGGAGCAGAACAAGAATTACACAGAAATGAGTAAGCTGAGGGATGATTATTTGGGTTTTGGTTGTTGTTTTTTTTTTTTAATTTTACTAACACTTTAATATTCTTTTTTCTGGATATAAGGAACTCCTTTTTTTCTTTGCTCTTAAACTATCTACAATTTTGAAGTTTATGCTTTTGAAAAAATAGAAATGAAACATTCTAAATGAAACATTTCTAATGAAACATTATCTTTTTCTCTTTGATTTCTCCAGAATTTGGAAACTCTTACTGAGTGTTCTTATATTCATGGCAATATAACTGTTTGCCTAGGTTCAATAAGAATCTGACGTGTTTATTAATAGGACATAATAGAAAACATTGGTTATACAAGAAAGGCTTTGTCCAGAATGTTATATTTGAGAATGAAGTAAGTGTGACCAGTTAGTTTTAAGAAAATAAAGTTGAGTTTTTAGAGCCAATGCTTACAAAGCCTTCTTGCAAAAACCAGCCCATGGTATCTGGCTTACGGTGTCCACAGACTGACAGAGGAGTAAGATACTCTTTTCCTGACCAGCTCAGAATATAGGCTATTTGAAGGTCTTTGAGAAGAGAGGAATTCACCCAAATCTATGTGTAATGCAGGTGAAATAGGATGGTGAGTTCTTGGCTTGGCTTTTGAGTCTCAAGAAACTTTTAAAAGTCCATTCTGAGATTTTTTTATGAAAACTTGCAACAAAGCAAACTTAAAAAGGCCTGCACATTAAATCATCATTCTTGCTGCGCCTCCGCAAATAATCAAGCCATATCTAATGAGACTAGCTTTATTTTATGATTGAGAATGATCTTTCTTTGTGATTATCTTTGATCAAAAGAGAGGTAACTCTAGAGATAACTTTTGTGTTTCAGTGGGAAACAGTAGCACAACCTGTGGGTTATCAGATTCTGGCCCTGTTCATTGTTTCTGAGCTAGCCTGAGCCTCTTTGTAATTTGCATGTAACTGATGGATATGCACTCATATAAACTGAACCAGATTCTATCATCTTGCACACATTGTCAAAAGTTGTTAAATTTCGCTTCTTTACCTTCACTGTCTACAACCATCCAGACTAATATTTCCAATTTTCTCCCCTTCTCTTGCCTTGGCATCACCAAGAACAAAAATATAACTGAGCAGATCCTCCTTGGGACATTGTCTTTGGCTTTTACCCCCAGCATCTGAGGCAATAGTACAATCTAACGCCTCTGTAGACCTCAAAAGACTCTTCCCTGCAGCAGCCCATGACCAGGCCAGTTTTCTCCCTGGAAAGGGCATTGTCTAGGCTACCAAAGATATCTGGTAAAATGCTCAGGTCATGTGTGCCTTTATACACGAGACAACCAAAACCATGGACAGCATTTCCAAGAGCACTGACGCCTTAGCTTTGACAAATGCAATGAGCAGTGCTGGATTACCACCTGCCTCTCAGAACCTACTGGAATATACATCCTCAGGGAAACTCCTGGATCTTTACCTAAAATAACTATATATATTAATATTTCTCTACTTCACTCTAGTCATCTTTCTCTTAAAGTACCTGATCAGTGGGATTCTAAATCAACTGATCTTATCCACTACCTCTCAGTAGATGACTTAGCTGATTGCAGAAACAACACCAATGAGAGTCTTCAGGAGACTATTTTTTAGATGATTTTTCCACTCAGGAGATTTAAGACTGCTTCTGAGTTGTTCAGTGGTAAATGGTATTTATTCATCTTGAACAAAAGGAGAGACTGACATGGGGGCATATCGGGGCTCAGCTGGTTAAGCATCTGCTCAGGTCCTGATCCCAGGGACCTGGGATTGAGGCCCCACTTGGGCTCCCTGCTGAGCAGGGAGTTTGTTTCTCCCTCCCTCCACAAGCAAGAGGAAAGTACAGTATTTGTACTTTCCTCTTGCTTGTGCTCTCTCTCTCAAATAAATAAAATCTGAAAGAAAGAGAAAGAAAGAAAGAAAGAAAGAAAGAAAGAAAGAAAGAAAGAAAGAAAGAAAGAAAGAAAGAAAGAAAAGAAAGGAAGGAAGGAAGAAAGAAAGAAAGAGAGAGAAAGATAAAGAACTGACAAGGTTGAGTTTTCAAAATTTTTTTAACTGTAGTTCAAGACATACAACATTAAATCTACCATCTTAATCATTCTCAGGTGTACAGTTCAGGGGTGTTAAATGCATCCACATTGTTGTACAACCAATCTCCAGAACTCTTTTTGTCTTGCAAAATTGAACTTTATGTCCATTCAAAAATAACTCCCCACTCTCCTCTCTTCTCAACCTCTGGTAAATCACTTTGCTACTTTCTGTTTCTACAATTTTGACCACTCTAGAGACCTAGTGTAAGTGGACTCGTACAGCATTTGTCTTTTGGCCACTGGCTTATTTTATTTACGCAATATCCTCAAGAGTCATGAGTGTTGTAGCATGTCAGAGTTTCCTTCTTTTTAAGGCTGAATCATATTCTATTAAATGCATTTACCATGTGTTGTTTACCCATTCATCCATCAGCCGGTGATAATGTTGAGCCCTATGTTCCTAGAAAACAGTAGTCAAGAAATCCCTCCACACTTTTGTGCTTCAAAATGGCTTTCTGCAAAGAACCACAGTTCGTGTGACTTAGGTAAGGCCCATGGATGCCCCTTTGCTTACCTAAGACAAGACCAGACACAGACTCTCCAACTTCCCCTTCCTTGTTTCACAAAATGGTTAGCCAAATTGTTTGCCCTCACCAACCAATCTGGATAGAATACTGGCAAATGTGACTTGACCAAACTTTAGTCAAGCTTCTCCCCTTCCCACAGGCCCCTGAACTCTGACCCCCAGCTCAGAACACAGAACAGCCTTTCCTGGCCACCCCAGTCTGCAGAAACTTTTGAGACTCTTTCAGATCTTCCATTCAGAATGTTCTCGCCATTGCAATTATCTCAAAATTTCTTCATATGTCAGTCTAGATTTGTTTTTATTTGACTAGGGTTAGTGAGAGAGTGCTGAGAGGTATACGGCTAGATGCAAACTTTGAGGACCATGGGCGTGGTCCCAGCCTTTATGCAGATAATAATTTCTTAATCTCATTTTCTAGGTAAAAGGTGAAGCCATAAGAAGGCCAAAGGACACACTGACAGTCCTAGCTCCATGACAGAGTGGGAATCCGGTGCTATCGCTGATCTCACACAAAACAGTGTCCTTTCCAGCACGAACATGCCTAATCTTGGTCAACATTTGTAGGTGATGAGAACATTCTCCAGTATTCTAAAAAAAGGGAAATGGATCCAAGAGTGAAAAAAAAAAAAAAATGAACAGAATACCCAGAGCTTAAAGAAACCTCGTTCAGTCTGTGGACATGAATGAAAACCATCCAAATGAGAACAACAAAGTCTATGTATTCAGAGGCTGCTCCAGCAAGAGAGTTGGCCACTATCACTTACACTGGGTGGAGACTCAAAGGCAGGCAGAATATTGGGAAAGTTTTATAGTGCATAAAACAGAAGGCCCCAAGTGTGCCCTGACTGGAGGCTGGAGGCATGGGGATGCTGTACATAGGCTAACTAGAGGTGGGGAATCCTATGTGACTGCTTAGGGAATGCATATTGGCTTTCTCCCATTGGTCCTAAATGAGAAGTGGATGCAAACATGAGGCAAGCTGGCTGTCTAGGGCTGTTGGCCACAGGGGTTATGAGCTGGCTCCCTGGACTAGTTTCTGTTGTAGCTGGTTGGCTTTCTGGCCTGATTGCAGCAGGTTGTAAGTCAGAGTCCAATTTTTATAGCCTGATCCTTGTGTATTCATTCTCTCAGGTCTCTCAGGAACCCTGCATTCATAAGAGGCCTTCACACTCAGACCAGGGATGGCGGCAAGAGACTTGTCCCTTGTGGAGGAGAGAAAGCACGGAGGCTAAGTGTGTTTCAAAAGCCTTCACCCCCACCCCCACGTTGTCTTTTTTTTTTTTTACTAAAAGGTGAAAATCAGAGCCTGAGCATCATCTTGGTTCTCCAGGGCTCTCAGACAATTCACAGACTAAGACCCACCTACTTGGCTTCTATGGTGGTTCTCTGGTTCAGAGAATCTCAGAAAATCCAAAGGACTTCAGCAGGCTCCTCATGTGCCCCTCATAGTTAGCAGATGGGGAGAGAGAGTTCCAGAGATTACAGTGCTTAGGTTCTAGTTTAATTCTACTGAGACCTCCTTGAGGCAGCAGAGGGGACTGGATATCCTCAAGGAGCTCGGCCAGTGCGTGAGATGAGTGAGTACACACACTACTCCCACGTTCCCAGACCTAACATGCGCTGTCTCAGCTCTGAGCTCCTAAATGCTTTTCCTTCTGTCTAAAAAACCTATCCTTTTCCTAATTCCTCACTGTGAATTCCCTTTGGCCCCTCAGTTCCTCATTGTAGCATTAGCTCTAGGATTACTTTCTCACACCCCAGACTCCTCAACACACACATATGTCCCCGCAGAGGGCCTGCCCTGTGTTCACCTTTCCTGGAGGGCATATTCCGTTCTGCTCTGGAACTTTTAGCCTCTTTGTCCCAAATAATCATAAGATCCTGAAGACCACCCCTTGACTTAGTTCCTGTTGTCTGTCTCATTCCTAACATTAAGCAGCCTCTCAGACATGTGGAGGTGTGCAACACAGAGGGGGTGTGCAGTGGAAAGATTTGACTGATGGAGGAGGCGTGCCAGGGCCAAGTCCAAAAGTGGAGGTGGGACCTTGCCCAGGAGTCAATGGGAAGGCAACTGAGGCGGAATGATGAAGAGGAGCAAATGCCTGGGGAGGGCAGTGGGTGGATATGGGGAGGGTGAGAATGGCCAGTAGCTTGCCTCGTTGGAGGAAAGGGACAAAGCAGAGGCAGCTAGACAGGGAACTGAGACGTGAGGGGTCGAGGGGATGGGCACAATGGGTGAATGGGAGTGGGAGGCACAGGCTTCCAGCTCTGGAATGAGTGAGTCATGGGGACAATGGGCCAGCATAGGGAATAGAGTTGGTGGTATTGTCTAGGGTCGTCTGGTGACTGATAGTAGTCCCCCTGTGGGGAGCACGGTGTGGCACTGAGATCTTGTAAGCCTGAGACGAATGCAACTTTGCATCTCAACTGTACTCAAGTTTTTACAAAACGAGACTAAGCAGGGCTCTGTAAAAACCTTCACGTTCTGCTGCTTCATGGTGTACTAGCAGTTGAACTCCAAGTAAGGGATTTAAACTATCTGTGCCTCATGTTCCCCCCTCATAAACTGAAGATCCCCATGTAAAGTTTTTGCAAGGATCGAGTGGGTTCCCATGCATAGAACACTTAGAAAAGCCCAGAGTAAGAACTAGGAACATGCTTCTCAGTTTCATACTATGTTAAGCACTTCGTCCCATAGACAAGAGGCTAACACTTCTATTCTCAGCAAGGGCGAGATAGGATCAGCTTTGTCCAGGAAGACAAAAGGAGGAGGGTTAGAGGATCGGGACTGGAGGCCAGAAAAGGAGCTGGGAAACCATTTCTTACAACAGCCCAATGGGTGCTGAGGACAGGCCTGACCTGGGGCGGGAGTCAAACAGGGAAGAAGGGTTGAGTTGCTTGTAACGGGTATACAGTTGGCAAGATTTACTGCCTCGCTCAGACTGGGTGGAGAGAAACTGCAAGAAGTTCAGGACACGCCCCAGATTCCTGATGTAGGCAGCTGGGTAAGATACAGAAATTCAGAGTCTGTGAGCCCCTCCTATGTATCAGACCCAGTGCTAGACTTAGAAGCAAAGATGCTGAGGAATTGGTCCGAGGACACAGCAAGCCAGCCTGTGGCCACAGACTTGAAGCTCTGTCTTCCAGTTTATGCACTTTTCCAATGCATCCTCATGCAATCCGAGACATGGGTCCTTCCCAGGGACAAGACTTCTGACTCGCACATCACAGTTCCCACAACGGGGAACGTTCAGGCACAGAGGGAGGTGGAGGGGGCGCTGTGGACTGGCGAGGGCGGGGCCACGCCAAAGCAATAATCACACCTAACCTCTAGCCCCCCCACCCCTTCTGACAAATTTCTCTTATCCCCTTCATCCTGATGCAAAAATGTTACATACACTTTGCCTCTAATTCCCATTTTTATCATTGCCGATGGATCTCTACTATTTACTTTCTAAATTTCAAAAAGGTTTGTAGTTTAAAACTGCTATTGAGGTGACATAGTGAAAAAAAGTCCTATTGGAATTATGTATTCAAGCTGTTTTTCAAGTATTTTTCCCGAATTTCATTTCAAGAAGCTATTTGGGCTTTTGTTATTGGGGAACCGGACTTGATAAATGTGTGTTGAACAAAGAAGTCAGTGAAGTTAGTTAAGAAAACGAAGCAAATCCTGGAACAGTAACATTCAAGAACCAACGTGTCCCTTCTCACAAGCCCATGACCCCTCCAAGGGCTCTCAGCACAGCGGAAGGAAGGGTTCATCAAACTCTGGGTTCCAAACATCCCTCAACAATCCCATTACAGTCACAGAGAGCCTGTGCACGTTTTTACGTGGCGGAATGTACAGGGTCCGTGTAAGCGCGGCTTTGTTTGAAGAAGGCAGACTAGCTTCTTGCAGGAGCTTCACCCAAAAGTGAGGGTAGCTGGCAAATTGCAACGGCCGACAGTCCTTCATAATATTTGTCAGGAAGCTAACTTCCTGTCCTTAATCAGTCCAGTATTTTTTTAAAAAGCAATGAGAATGGCCTGGGCATGGTGGGGGGCAGTGGGGAGGAAGTGACAAAGAACAGTACTCAAAAGCTTTTGCCCATTGTCTCTGCCCCGTCAGCTCCATTTGGCCCAGTTTCAATTTCTGGACACACTGGGGGAGAGTGGCGTGGCTGATAAGGCAGGCAAGCCACGGAGAGTTCTGCTCAGTTCTTGGAACTGATACGTCACCACGTTCTGAAGGCAGGAACTTCATAAGAATCAAGCACCTAACTAATTCGTTAAGAAAGCACAGGACTCCGGAGGAGTTTATAAATGACTCAGAAAAATCCTGAAAGGAATCACATATTTCAGATGCGGTAGTCACACGATACCACTGCCAACAGAAGATAAGTGGCTTTGGAAGAAAGCCATTGTCTTTTTTTAACTGCATGTTCAGAAAAGAAAAACTTAAAGAGATGACAAGCTAGATGGGCCATTTTCATCAGAACTGAGGATCGTGACAATCCTGGTGTGATAAAATGAATAGAGGAATATAATCATTAACAGTTCTCGTTATCTTGAGGGCTTGTTTATCTTAAGTTCTTAAGTTCCAAGTCCTTGAGGTGAGAGCAAAATAGAGAGGAACATACCTATCCCACACACTCTATGAGGAAGTCTCAGGAATGGATGCCTAGTAGTTACGTAATTCATCCCAGGATCTAAGTGTCCAACAGATGCTCGAACTCATGCTTTCAAGATATACAGGAGTAGCTAAAACAAAAGCAATTCTGATGTAAAAAAGAAAAGAAAAAGCTTAAAAAACAAAACAAAACAAAAACAAACCAGGAGCCACACCTAATATAAACTGAATTGTTTATTCTGGTCTCCCTATTGCCAGATTTTTTTTTTTTTTTAAGATTTTATTCATTTATTTGACAGACACAGAGAGAGATCACAAGCAGGCAGAGAGGCAGGCAGAGAGAGAGGGGAAGGCAGGTTCCCCGCTGAGCAGAGAGCCCGGTGTGGGGCTGGATCCCAGGACCCTGAGATCATGACCTGAGCCGAAGGCAGAGGCTTTAACCCACTGAGCCACCCAGGTGCCCCACCTATTGCCAGGGTTGATGAGATAGTAAATCCCAGATTCTCAGAAACCAGTTAACCAGGAGAGGTCAAGATGGATGAGTTGCTATCACCCTCTTTCAGGTAGGCTCAACTTTCCTTTAGAAATGTAAAGGGGCTCAGTCAAGCTTAGAGATAATTTCATTCATCATGCAAAAACAAACAAAAATGCAACTCAGGGTATGGGTTCATAGATAATTCAGGTCAACCTGGCTCAGGGTTTGAAATGTAGGTATTCCCCCCCTCACCTTTGGAGGGATTTTCAATGCATAAAAAAGGCCAATATCATGAGTAACCTGCACTTTGTCTAAATGGTAGGAAAATCCATTTAACCATTGAACATCTTGATGCTAAATTAAGGCACTTATTTTCCTAAAGTACACAGAGAATAAGTAACATAAAAAAGAACTTGGTTTTTAAATGCTTTACAAATAAAACCACTCCTCTTTTCCTCCAAGCTGCTTTAATTCCCATCTCAGTAACACAACTCCAGATGACTGAGCCAAACTGGTTTCTGAAGTATTTTCTTTAGGACCAAGGAAACCTAGGACCTTTTCAGTTGAGGTGATGGAACTTGAAGACAAGATTCCTCAGATTAGGAAAATGACTGGAAGTCTGGGTGCCAGTAGAATCTAATCCAACTTTTGCTGATTCACGGCTCAGTTGTCACTGTCATAGACTCTAACCCAGCCAAATTAACAAATTCTACCCTTGTGGAGAAATGAGGAGGAGAGTAGAGAATATTAAGAATATTAGAGGTTTCCTCCACCCCACGTTTCTTCTCTTTTCTTTTCTTTTTTTTCTTTTCTCTTCTTTTCTTTTTTTAAGATTTTATTTATTTATTTGACAGAGACACATCGAGAGCCGGAATACAGGTAGGGGGAGTGAGAGAGGGAGAAGCAGGCTTCCCACTGAGCACATCCCACATTTCTTTACATTTAGTTTTAGTAAACCATTTGGTTTCACAGCCAAGACTAAGTAGGTGATGCTCCCTTGGAGCTCAGAATATCAGAAATGTGCTGCCCACATCCATGTGGCTATGTAAAGTTCTTTAAAAATTATTATTCTTAAGTACTGACCTAGGGCTAGTGAGACAAGCAAGTTAGAAGCTTATACAAAGCTCTGAAATTTTTTTTTTAAAGATTTTATTTATTTATCTGATAGAGAGATCACAAGTAGGCAGAGAGGCAGGCAGAGAGAGAGAGAGAGAGAGAGGGAAGCAGGCTCCCCACTGAGCTGAGAGCCCGACGTGGGGCTCGATCCCAGGACCCTGAGATCATGACCTGAGCGGGAGGCAGAGGCTTTAACCCACTGAGCCACCCAGGTGCCCCAAAGCTCTGAAATTGTTAAACTGGGTATGAAGCCCACCTGAGAGCCAGACACTCAGAGAATTCTGCATGTCACCTTGATTTATGCCCCATCGTGCTACCCAACCTGGGGTTACACATTGCATAACCTGATGGGCTTATCCAATCAGTCATGAACACTCACCACAGAGAAAGGCCAGCAATTTTAAAAACACCCCAAAGTTGAGCCTCTTATTTTCAAAAAGAGATTGAAAAGCCAAAGTGAAATGAGGCCCAGTGATTTCCTCTCTCTCATGTCATTCTTGAACTCAGGCATACTACTGGGGGGTGTTTCTCTATACTTGCTGAAATGTCTCGATACTTGACTAATTCTTCAGAAGCCTCACTACTGATGGACCTTGGTCAGGACTCCCAGACCTCTTATGGTCCCAGAGTTCCATAAGGTCATCTTAAACCATGACAACAACACCACATCTCAGCTAAAAAATTTGAACACCCTGGGACAGCTGCAAGCAGTGGTCTTTCCCAAGCCAAGGGGAAGCCCCCACCAGGTGAGCCCTATTATCTGCTGAAATTATCTATATCTATTATCTATTATCTGTGCACGTGGGAACGAAAAGGGAATAAAGGAGAGAATATGTCCTTGTGTTTCACTTTACCAGGATATCAGTTCACTTGCTCAAAGTGCACAATTCACAAAGCCATAAACTTTTTTCACTACAGAACAACTTCTCGCCATGGTATCATTTTGGGGGGTGGCGTATGAAATACCTTCTTGCAAAAATTAGATTTTCCTATGGTGACACCTCCAGCACTGTCCTTCTCAAAACTCCCTTCTTCCTTTTCATCCTTAAAATCTCTTGATCCCCTCCCTCCCCTCTATTTTTGAAAAATGTATTATGACAATCTTAAACATACCCAAATAAAGAATAATCTATCACGTAATTTAGGCAGTCAGCATAGTGCCCATCTTGTTTTATCTATGCTCACACCCTCTTCCTCATCATCCCCAACTAAATTATTCTTTTTTTTTTTTTAAGATTTTATTTATTTATTTATTAGGAAAGAGAGAGAGAGAGAGCATGAGAAGGGAGAAGGTCAGAGTGAGAAGCGGACTCCCCATGGAGCTGGGAGCCCGATGCGGGACTCAATCCCGGGACTCCGGGATCATGACCTGAGCTGAAGGCAGTCGCTCAACCAACTGCGCCACCCAGGGGCCCCTAAATTATTCTAAAGCAAACCTAAAACATCTTATCATTACATTTGTAAATATTTTATTTGGGAACTTCTAAAAGATGCAGATCTTTTAGAAATATTGTTTCTATTTACAGATAAGAAATAGGCTGAATGTATTATATGCCTCAGTAAGAAGTCAGAAAATATAGCAAAGCAAGATTGGAGAGATTTAGAAGCTCCCGTAAAGTCATGAGTCAGGCAAGAGTTAGTTCACCTCAAACCTGCATCTTCTGCTGCTTCAGACTCTACCCTTTCCAGCCGTACTCTGTGACCTCTCTCTGGTAACCTGTCCCTCCCTTGGGGTTGCTCTGCTGAGTAAGACTCTGGACTCAGATTGAAGGGGAAAGCTCCTCGGGCACATAATCTGCCTAAAGCCCTCGAGAAAGGTCTCATGGTAGACCCAGAATCTTGGCCAGATGGGTTTCTGTTTCTGTGGCCTTCCCTGACACTTTCATTCCAGGGTCCTGACATTTCTCAAGGATCTGGGCCCTAAGTTCTCAGGGAACTAGCCACTGATTAGGACAAAAAAAAAAAAAAAAAAAAGAGAGAGAGAGAGAAGAAAAAAGGAAATAGCCATAATATCATTATCATAGCTGGAAAAGAAATTCACAGTACATCCCTCATACCAACTAAGCAGGGAAGGTTCAATCCATTTTCCCTTGGATCCAAGCATCCTGTACTCTCAGATGCAGGACGGAGCCTGGAAGGAGACAGGCCGCCTTGCTTTAGAGAGTGCAGTCTCCTGACACAGACACACAGATAGGTCAGGGACCTCACCAAATTAAGTTCGAAGTTTTCCTCTCCCTCCAGCCTAAGCCCTCTGCCCCTTACCTTTTTTCCCACTATATCCCCAACAGCTTCCCAAGGATTCTGTGCCAGTTTCCAGGGACCACGGCTCTGGAACTGCTTGTCTGTGAGGCGTGCCTCCCAATGATCCATTCATTTTGTCCTCAAATTTCTTTTCCATCAAGAGATTCCTGGAGTGCTTGGGTGGCTCAGTCCCTCAGACCTCTGCCTTCGGCTCAGGTCATGGTCCCAGGGTCCTGGGATCAAGCCCCACATAAGCTCCTAGCTCAGCAAGGAGCCTGCTTCTCCCCTGCCTGCAGTTCCTCCTGCTTGCGCTTGCTCGCTCTGTCACTTGCTTGCTCTCTCTCTCTCTCTGTCAAATAAATAAATAAAAACCTTACAGAGAGAGAGAGAGAGAGAGAGAGAGAGAGAGATATCTTAAGTTCTGGAGCCCTATGCCTTGGCCTTGCCACTTAACTGTTTGATTCCTCCAAGGTCATTAAACGTGTGTGTCAGTTTATAGTCCAACAAAGGCGGGTGGGCTATGGGGCAGCCTGTCTAGTCTGGACTGACTTCCAACAAGTACGGCGATCACGGGTTTCCCGCTGAGCCCCTCAGCCCCTTGCCTGTGTGATACGTCTGCTTCCGCGGAGGGAAGTCCTGGCCCCCTGTCCAGGCTGCAGACTGGGGTGGCGGGAAGGAAGGTAAAGGTGAAGTTGGGGGAGGGGAGGGGAAGATTCCCTGCCGCCTGAGATCCTGCCTGCTGGGGCTCCTGAGGGGAGCGTGCCAGGTCTAAGACCGGTCTTGCACCTGACACGTGGAAGTCTTCCCACCAAAGCGGCTGCCTCACGGTCTTGAGATTCCAGAGGGAGTCTCACCCACCCACCCACTCCTCTGCTGAGTCCAGACCCAAGCTTGCTCTCGGCCTGCAGCTGGGCTTGAGTTCCCCCCAACAAATGACTTTCCCCATTGTCACTACATTCTCCTTTCTAATAGGACACAGACGCAGCAGAGGCCTTCCGATACAGGAGCCTCCTCTGACCTCCTGCCACCCTACCACACCCTGCTTCCAGCCAGATGCGCCTAGAACAGGATCAACAGGCTCCCAAGAGCGTAAATTTTCCGGAATTTTGTCAGCTGGCTGTTAAACACTGACACGACTAAACTAAATTTATAACTTAAAAGATTATAGTACAGATTAACTCGGCAAGATGGCGGAGAAGTAAGAGATCCTGCAGCAACCGGTCCCCAAAAGTGAGCTGGAAATCTACCAGAACACACTGAACACCCATGAAATCACCCTGAGGAGAAAGATTTCTAACCCCGGGATCTCTCCGAGAGCAGAAGACAG
>CM052812.1:16715139-16877769 GCA_028533885.1 Nasua narica
AAAAAAAAGATTATAGTACAAACAGCTAATAAATATTGAAAACATTGTATATCTTAATTAATTTACTACATTTTATTATTGTTATGCTTCTAAGGTTATTTGCAACGAACCCGTCTCTATGGTGAAAATACAATGGAAAGAGTACCGGGCAGCCTAGTTGCCCCCAAGTTCGGGGACTTCACATGGAGGCTCGAAATCACATGTTTAGGGAGCATTTACACCACAAAAATTGACACGCAAAAGGAAGAAAGGTGTACAGTCTCTCGAGAGCAGAATGCTGAACACTTACCAGCACAGCCCTGTCTGACTAATCTGCAGGATTCTAGACCCCCGGGGAACACGCTCAGCCCAGCTTGCAGAAAGCACAATGCGTAAATGAATTTAAAGACAGCAAGGGGGCATGTAGGTGGCTCGGTGGGTTAAAGCCTCTGCCTTCAGCAGCTCAGGTCATGATCTCAGCGTCCTTGAATCGAGCCCCACGTCAGGCTCTCTGCTCACGGGGAGCCTGCTTCTCTCTCTCTCTGCCTACTTGTGATCTCTCTCTCTGTCAAATAAATAAATAAAATTTTAAAAAAGATTTTAAAGACAGTGAGGGGCAAATTAGTACCACAGCAAAGGGGATCCGGGAGCGCTCTAATCCTATCTCCAGTCTTGGCCAACCTACCCTGTGAGGCTCACCGGACAGACCGAATGACCACAGGCCCTCGGGTGCTGATGTCCCGCTTCCGTGTTCCAGGCTGGACGCGCGCCGGGACCTGCTGGCGGAGGCCTCTCTCCCCACGGGCTTCAGGGCTGGCCTCCCACCGCCCTGCTCCTAGCCCTTCCGTCTTTCTTCTGCGCATACCCAGCTCTGGCCATCCCACACTTCTTTCATACCTCAAATACCCTATGGCACCGGTTTGCAAACTCGGAAGCCTGCAGGCACCGCGCGGTAGCAACTTGGGCGCAGGGCCCGAAGAGGGGCAGGTGTTCCCTGCCCTCCCCCAGGGCCCCTTTGCGCCCTGAAGGGACGAGGCCCTGCCGTGATCTTATTTGTCCAGAAAAATCAGGAATCTGGATTTTTGTAAAGTAAGAATTTCCCTCGTTTTAAGGTAAAAAGTATTCGAAATTTTCAGAAATTGTAACTACGTGAGGTGGATGTGCTCACCTCCCTTACTGTGGCAATCATTCTACAGTGTACACGCATTATCAAATCAGTATACTGTGCGTGTAAAACATACACAGTGTGTGTTGGTTGTTTCTCAGTGAAGCTGGAGGAAAAGAAGGTAAATAAAACACATTGCATTTCTCTGCAATGGGGGGGGGAACTACCCCCTCCCCCCCTTTTTTTTCATGAGTATTCCCGGCTAAAGCAACAGACGGTGAGAGGTATTTAGCTCTCAGGCCACCAATGCCAAGCCTCCCAGCCTCTCAGCCCACCTGATTTCACCACACTCATGCACCTTGTCAGCAACCCTCGTTAAACATAAGAGGTCACTCTTGGCTTTAGTGCCTCAGGCTTTTGAGAACGCCTCATGCACAACCCAGAAAATTCAAATGGGGGAATGGTTCTCCCCAGGACACCTTGGCTAACAGGTGAAAGGAGTTGGTGAATCCAAATCCCCGCATTACTGCTCTCTGGTGGGACAATCCTGAGGCACTTCTAAATGATTCCTCAGGGACAGCCCACAGGGTTGAACTCCAGGTGGCCACAAGACTGACAGGGTCACCAGCACACCCTTCAGTGGTCGACTTTCCCTGAGTTCTTATTCCACACCCTGGAGCTATCCCCAAGCAAGCTGCCTGCACCCAAGTCCTTGTCTCAGTTTGCTTTCGGGGAACCCAAACCATCTACAAGGACGGATGCTCTAACTCCAGGTTTTCACACACGCTGTCCCCTCTACTGTGAACATTCCTGAACCGCTTTTCAAGATCAGGTCCTCTGGAAGTCTTCTCTGACCCTCCTCTTTTCCAATGCTGTGGCTGTTTCCCTAAGCACATCACTCCCGTACTTGCAAACTCTTACGAAGCTACAATACAAAGAACCTTATACTCTCTGAAGTTTTAACGACATGTTCATTGGATCCTACTAACCCTAGCCCCATTCCTATTTTACAGGTGAGGAAAAGGAAGCTCAGGAAACCAGATGTAGGCTGGACTTGAACTCAGGGGACATCTTTCAGGGGACTGGCTCCCTTAAACCTGAGGCTTGGTGCCCAACATTACAGTGACTAATAGGAGGAGCTGAGGACTTGCCAGCAGTGGCTCACCAGCACCCAGGGGAGGGGAGGGAGGAAGGTAGGTCACTAGGCTGAACTTAAATTTCAGGAGTTGCCTTTTAAAGGAATATTTAGAGAGCCCAAACAGAAATCCACAGAAGATGTAAGTCGCAAGTTTTTGTTTTTAATTTCAGACATTAGATTTTTTTCTGTCTCTAGAAGTTTAGTCTGGGTCTATTTTATGTTTTACATTTTTCTTTTCATGCTCACCCCTTCTTCTGCCTTCTTGAACACATGGAGAATGTTCTCACATCCCTGTCTACTAATTCTATCATCCATTTCACTTCTGAGTCTGGCTTTTCCTTTTTTTTTTTTTTTTTCTTTTTAGATTTTATTTATTTATTTATTAGGAAAGAGAGAGAGTGAGAGAGAGCAGGTCAGAGTGAGAAGCGGACTCCCCACGGAGCTGGGAGCCCGATGTGGGACTCGATCCCGGGACTGCGGGATCATGACCTGAGCCGAAGGCAGTCGCTCAACCAACTGCACCACCCAGGGGCCCTGGCTTTTCCTTTTTAAGAAGAAAAAAATTTGGGGGCGCCTGGGTGGCTCCGTAGGCTGGGCGTCTGCCTTTGGCTTGGGTCATGGTTTTGGGGTCCTGGAATCGAGCTCCGCATTGGGTTCCCTGCTCAGCAGCGAGTCTGTTTCTCCCTCTCCCTTTGCCCCTGCCCCCACTCGTGCATGCACTCCACTCTCAAATAAATAAGTGGAGAAAATCTTTTTAAAAAAAGATGAAAAAATTTTAAGTAATTACTAAGATCTCTTTTGGGGATAATTAGTAATCTTGAAAGTTGCACTAAATCATGCACAGGGTATCAGAAAATATGATCTTCAGGAAAAGCTCTCAATATATTTAGTCCAATAGCATTCAATGTAATATGGAATTAGGAATGATATCAGAAAACTTTGAGGGTCAGGAATCCAACCTCTCATGTCATAATAAAAATTAGACATGAAACCTAATTTACTATGCACTGCCTTCTTCCTCTATTTCTAGAGAATATTAAAAAGTTTGGGCCTGGCTTAGACATCAGTGACTGAATACAACTGTATTTCCATGAGTTTTTAAATAAACATTAAAACAAAGACTTGGGGGCGCCTGGGTGGCTCAGTCAGTTAAGTGTTTGCCTTCGGCTCAGGTCATGATTTTAGGGTCCTGGGATTGAGCCTGCTCAGCTGGGAGCCTGATTCTCCCTCTTGCTCTCTCTCAAATAAATAAATAAAACCTTAAAAAAAAAAAGACCCAGATTTAGGTAGAGTTTTATTTACATAAACTCAAAATTTCCATCAAGTTTCAATTTTAGATGCACCTGGTGGACACATGGCCTCTAAAAGGAATTAAAAGAAGAAAAGGAAAAAAAATAAAAAATAAAAAATAAATAAAAGAAGAAAAGGAGTACACATGTAGCTTAGACTTTACTTGTTGTTACAGCACTTTGTTTCAATCTTGTTTTCATCACATTCTACCTGAAATTCGAATGGCTATCCCCACTATACAGGTTAGAAAACTGAGGCTGGCCAAAGGGGCCAAGATTTGAATTCAGAGATCCTCAGCCATTTCTTGGGCAACCTTTTCCACTAAAACCTAGTACCTGCCAAGAGTAGAGGCCTTAAGGGGCGCCTGGGTGGCTCAGTGGTTTAAGCCTCTGCCTTCAGCTCAGGTCATAATCTCAGGGTCCTGGGATCGAGCCCCACATCGGGCTCTCTGCTCGGTGGGGAGCCTGCTTCAGCCTTCTCCCTCTGCCTGCCTCTCTGCCTACTTGTGATCTCTCTCTCTGTCAAATGAATAAATAAAATCTTTAAAAAAAAAAAAAAAAAAAGAGTAGCGGCCTTAATCGAAAGCCAAATTAAAATCTTTCATTAACTCATAGTGAACATGGAATCTGACTTAAGCCAGATTGAAATCAAGGGTCACTCAAAGTCCACTTAGTACTTTTATACAGAAAAGGGCCTAGATTCAAAGTATGAGATTGTATCACAATCAGGTTCTTGAAGACTATGCTCCAAAGACAGGATCCTGCTCTGTATCATGCTTTTCCCCACTGAATGCTAGGGGCTTATGAAACTTCAGCTGACCAATGATACAGCCCCCAAACATGTATAACATGTGTCCCCAAATACCCATTCATTCTGAATTTCTTCCCAAATGAATGCATGTGGGACTAGTGTGTACCCTCCTGTGTGAAGGGCTGCACTTGAGGCTTTCATCTCCCGGGTTCTCATTTTAGCAAGGCAGAAAACCTGTCTTGCAGGGAAGGAACTGGACTTTCAGATGGGCTAAGTAACTGGCTCAGTTCAAGAGCTGGTACGCAAACCTGGAAGTGATTCTGGAGCCGAGCTTCCTACAAAGTAGAGAGGGGAAACCACAGAGACAGACTTGAAGAGTAAGCCCGCAAAAATACTGGAGGTCAGACCCAAAGCCTAAGTGTGTGTGTGCACAAGCGTGTATATCACATATGTGTACAAACACACACACACACATATTTGTTTATATGTAATATAACAGTTTGGGGAATGAGTGTCAGTTTTCATAATCTCCTAGGTTCATGGTTTTAAATTGATATACAACACAGACTTGGAACAGTGCACAAATCATAAACATATGGCTCAGTGACTTTTCGAAAATTCCATACATCCAGGTAAACCAGCACCCCATTTAAGAAACAGAACAGTACTAGCCCCTTCCGTGTCCTGTCCTTAAGTTCACTTTCTAAGGCAGCCTTTAGGATTCGAATCAAAGTCAGATGTCCATCAGAAGCAACAGGGAAACAATGTTCATTTTCCAACCCAAAGACCAGAAAGAAAGAGATAGGATTTAAGGCTCAAAAGGTGCATTTTAAAAAATTATCTTTATTTAGGTTTCTGATTCAGCACATGTATCAAAGACTAATCAACATAAAGAAGTAAATAAGACATTAATTTGAAGTCTTACATCTCTCTAAACTCTGACCAAGAATGTCAAGATTGCCACTATTACCAGAACTCCAACCTAGTCAAGTTGTAAACAAGCTACCATGAACATACAGTGTGCACGGAGATGCAGAGGCAAAGACATGCTAGCACTTGGCTCTCCTCTCTTCCTCGTTGATGTCTTTCCACTTGACAGTCCATTTTTGCTTTCCATGCTGAGTTCCAAATCAAGTCCAACGGCTCAGGGTCACCTAACCCAAACCTCTTCTGGAGGAATGCATTCTTAAACTGATGTGCCTGCAACTTTGTTTTTGCCAGGATGAAGTTCAGATCAAGATGTACACTACAATCTCGATGACGGTGCAGACCAAGTCAAGAAGTGAAGTTGAGCAGTAACCCGAGTTAAGGCATGAATGCACACACACACACGTGCACACACACACACAGCACCCGTGCTATCCTGAACATAGGATTCCTCCCACCACCTCACACGAGGCAGCTTGGCCGTTAACTATGACTGCTGAGCATTCTGGAAAATGCTCCCCATGATATCAAGCTAACAGCTGTGTGTGTGTGTTTAAGAAAAAGGTAGAAAAGAGAAAACAAGAAACCAGAAACGAAAACCTAAAAACCCCTTAATCTTACAATGGCTCTTGAGCATGGAACTCGTGTAGCAGCATCAATGGCTGGCTCTTTAATAAATTTGGAAATAAAAGGTTGTTTTTACTATGTATTTCTTTGGTAGTTACCACTACAAAGTTTTCAGTGTTGGTTACCTATAAGACAAGTACTAGACAGAAGATCAAGTTACATAGAAATGATGATTCTTCCGTACTGGTAAGATAAAAAGATTGCGCTCTCGAAGCACAAGTTACTACGCTTTTTCTTGCCTTATTGGGCATCCTCTATAAGCAAGGCTTCGTGCAGGAGAAGTTCATGTCTACCTAACAGAGGGTGGTACATATTCTATTTTCCTACAGTTGAACAGTTAACAAAAATTCACATTATCAATGATCTCTGGTCAAATCAGTTAGAAGCCAATTACCAAGGGACAGCAGCACTCCGTGCCAAAGCCACAGTCTGGTCACACATTCATCCCATGGTTGTGGTCAGTATCTCAGGAGCTCAGAATTTAAAACTCCTTTCAATTAACAAGGAGTAAGTTAAATTAAATCTTCAATACTTCCACCATCTGCCAAATTTCTAGAATTCTGTCCAGAATGCCAGCATGCTTGATGAGAGAAAGCAGTTCAGAGCCCAGAGAGGTGTCAGGTATTAGAGAAGTTAATTTGGTTTCATATAAAAGGCATGGTAATCTGGCAACAGAGTACTTATCCTATTAGCAGCACAGTGGTAGCCAAGGGTCTCTGTCCGAAAGACAGGGAAGGGAAGCTCCTAGCAGCTCCTGGTGTGCATGCCTGTCCTCGGGCCGGGTCCTGACTGGACAGAGGCCTTCAGAGAATGGCTCCAGGGTGCCCCTGGGTGCGGGGGCCACAGGAATGGCAGGAACCATATTCAGCCTCCACGAGAAGTGCCTGTGGTAAGTCAGCTTCCCATGGGTGAAGGGAATCTTGCCTCTGTGGGCTGGGGGTCTGAATCTGATGGGTCCCTGGTGGCTAAACAATCACCAAGAACACCCCTGGCAGGTGCACTGCCCGTGTGTGACAGGCGCTACCGGGCGTCGGAAACCACTTGAAAAGGACCTGAAACAGCATAGATTCAAAAAAGTAGTGTTTGTTCTATCAATTCTGAATGTCTGCAGGGAGAGGCAACTCATTTATGTCGACAAAGTGCTGTTTGAAGGAGCTGTGTTTTATTCTGAAATGAAATGACAAGTCTAGGGGAACCAGCACTCCATTTCTGCAAAGTCTGAAAGTCAAGAACCTGTTTCTAGAAGGCATTTGTCAGGAATGGTTTGCTCACGCCAAGTGCTTTTCCATTCACCATCCGGCAATGTCTTGACTTTTGTGCTTTCGGGAGGAAACTCCATTGACAGGAAGCGGAGGGAAGCTCGTGACGTTAGGGACTTTCTCGTTTGCATGCAAGCCACTACCCAACAGCACTGAATTCTATCAGCTCGCGAAAGAGTCTTGTAAACAGGCCATACTTCTCCTATGAGAAAAACCAAGAACTGTACCATGAAGGCAAAACAGGTTTGCCTCCTCTCAGAATTCCTCGGAATGGCAATGTACCAGGAAGGGCAGCGGGCTGTTGGTGAGATCCTCAGGTTTGCCAGGACCCCATCTGATCAAATTAAAAACCTAAAAAGCCTCAATAATTAAAGGCCAAACTTCCTCCCCTTATTTGAGAACTGTACTATGATTATGTATATAACACACAGATCATAAATAAAATTTAGATAGACCAATTGGGGAGTTCAGGGGTGGAAGCAGGAAGAGGTAAAAAAATCCTATTGTTGCTTTTACTCTCAAGTTCTTAAAATGCTAGTCAAACACTATTTTCCAACAAGACTTGCTTCATTCTGTAATTCTTAAATATGCATTCGAAGGCAAAAATGGAAGTTTCTATACTGTACACTATCAAATATCTACAATGTTACGGTTCCTTATTTTTAGGAGTGTGTTCAATAAAGAGCTAGCTATTAGAGATGGGTGTCACAAAACATGGACTCTTAAAAATTACTGATAAATTAATTTTCAGTTCTCTGATTATATCCAACAGATACACATTCTCATCATAAAATATACATTCTCTAGTAAGTTATTTTCGTCCACAGCATATATAAATATGCAAACACAGGTGGTAAAAATCACTTTACTACCAAAGTACAAAACAGTTACTGCTGAAAAGCAAAAATAAAGATGTTGCAAGTATTAAGAAAAGAGTGACTCACAGTGTTCCACTTCCAAGTGAAACCAAACGATTTATTTGTGCTAAATGAATGGAAATAATGTATTCAGAGTATACTTGTTTGTACACCGCACTTGCTGATACTGGGCGGCCCGAGCGCTCAGGCTCATGGGCTCCTTTCTTCCTACCTCTGGTCTTTTCTGCCAAGCAATAAAGTATTCTGTGGCCATTAGACCAAGATATTCCTATAATGTTCATTTCAAATAGTACTTTCTAATAGCATTTTGCACCTTTAAAATATTTGTTCAAACTCTATTTTAGAAGAACATGAAGAACGGAAAGGGGAAAATAGTTGTTTTTGTTACAATCACGTTGCCTTCTGCAGCAGAAATCAAAGAGTGTGTTCTAATCCGCCATCAAAACCACTGGTGGGCAGGACATCTATCCACTCGTGTTGGAGGGGCCCGTCTGGGTAGGTCAACACTAAAGATAAGGAAGGACTCACACCTTAATATACACTAATTATCCATCCCACGTTTATGTGGAAACGGTACAGTCTGTAGCCTGTTTTGCAAGAGACACGGATGTTGACAGATACTAAAAACAACCAATAAAAAGTGTATCTGTAGAAAGCTCTATTAAAGAGTATATTGTCTTGGGCACTAATGCATCTACCTTTCCACTCTGCACCGAAAGCTAGATTTTCAAAGGTCTGAATTGTAGTGCTGAATTACTGGTACATTTGGTAAACACCATTATAATGGGGGTGGGGTGAGGTGGGGAGTAACAGCTCAGTAATTTTCTGCAAATTCATGAAAAAAAAATATAAAAAAGATATCCCTTTTTATTTTACAAACCTAAAAGCCAGGAAAATGAAGCTCTGGGGCCAAGCAAAAATTGCACACTGCTGCTGAATTACCAAATATTGAATAGCAAATGTTCCAGCCAGGGAATGGACGTACATGTAGATTCAAGTAAAACACTGATGGAAAAAGTCGTCTGTTTAGTGTTGTAGACCCACAACACTGGCTGCGCTTCCGACAAACACTTACAACACAATTAATAGAGAAGCCTAGATAACCTCAGTGCAAATCAGTCAGATCCAAAAATGCCAGGGGAGGAAGCCTTTGGCGTTGAGTAGACGGCTCCGTTGTACGAGTCCCAACGTGAGATGCGGACTAAGCACATGCATTAAGGCTGGGAGGAGGGGTGCGCCGGGTGTTGCGAAGGGGCAGGCTGCGAGGTGGCTGCCGAGGGGGCCGCGGGCTGCATGGGGGGCGGAGGCGGAGGCGGAGGGGGCTGGACCGGGGTCTGTGTGTTGGGGGATGGAGGCGGCGTGGGCCGCTTGAATTTGTCAGGACTGTTGCTTCTCCGCGGTGAAGGCCTCTGTAGACAGGACAGAAGAGTGGGTCAGTCTGGGTCCCGTGAGAAAGGGGAGGGACAGAGACAAGAAACTAGCGAGCTCCCTGTCAACGCCTACTCTAGCGAGCTCCCTGTCTACGCCTACTCTAGCGAGCTCCCTGTCTACGCCTACTCTAGCGAGCTCCCTGTCTACGCCTACTCTAGCGAGCTCCCTGTCTACGCCTACTCTAGCGAGCTCCCTGTCTACGCCTACTCTAGCGAGCTCCCTGTCTACCCCTACTGGTTTCTGAACTACTAATGAAAACCTCAACAAGGTGGAGTTCGCACCTACACCCTTGCAAAAGCCGTGCAAGATTACCCTGAACGTGCACGCACCAAACTACTGGACTTGGCCCTTGGATGGGGCAGTCCTACAGTTAAGAAGCAGCAGTCTCACCCCCCATGCTAATCTGTTCCGTCCACTGGATGTCCGCAGGTTCCATCCATCACCCAGGGAGCTGCCCACATCCTGAAAGCTGCAGCTCAACCAAACGTTTCTTTTACATAAATCCCAGCAAACCAACAAAAACAGCATCAGGACTACCTCCTGCTTTTGCAGAATTAAGTCTTCTTTTAAGGATTCCCTTATCAGAAATCCCCTCACTTCTCTCCTATCCTGGAACCTCTGTTAGCTACATTCCTAACTGCCCTATTAGTCAACTTAATAACTAGCTCTAAAGAAAACCCCCCCTGAGGGAAGTTTGAACCAAACCCACTTAAGGCTCCTTCTAATTCCAGGAGAGAAAATTCTGAGTGAAACCAGAAATAAGGCTAATTTCAAGAAGAATACTGAGGATCAGTGAACTGTGAAGATGCAGACAATAAATATTTTAGATGTCGTGGCAACCAGCAACAATTCGTTATGGCAAAGAGCTGGCCGGAGTTTAATTAAGGCACTGGCTAGAGTTCAAATTACATTTCACAAAACGTCATTTTTCACAGAAAGTGAAGCTTAAGTTTTGTCCCCTGGGAAGGATTTTAGTTTCCACACCAGAACTTGGTATCAAACTGAAGGAAATCTCTATAGTTTGAAGGTGAACTGACGGTGGGAGGGAGAAGAGAGGGCAAGGTCTAAGGGCATCACCCCTACTCTCTAGAGAAGGACCTGCTGCCACCATCAAGAGTCAAGTGTGGCTTCCTCCCCTCTGAATACTTACTGTGATGCCGTGGGATGCTCCCATATGCTGCACATGAAGACCCGGGGAATTGTAGTAAGACATTCCGGCTCTAGTCAGGGAAGTTGGTGGCGTGAAACCAACTGTGTGACTTGCGTATGATAGACCTGAAATACAATCATAACAAGTATTATTTTAAACTCCATTCTCTGGTGTCTCCAACCATCTAGAAGACTTTAAAATGCAGAAGTTCTCAGTCACCAACAAAAATGAACACAGATAAGAATGGTGGGCTCACCAAATGGCCTCCCGGATAAAAGGGGATGTAAAAGTCAAGTCCTAGAAAAGAACAGAGACCCCAGAAATAGGTCCACACATAAATGGTCAAATAACCTTCAGCAAAGGTGCCAAGAATACATAATGGGGAAAGGGCAGCCTCTTCAACAAAGGGTACTGAGAAAATTGGATATCCATATGCAAAACAATGAAACTGTGGACTCCCGTCTTATACCATACACAAAAATCAACTCAAAATGGATTAAAGACTCAAATGTAAAACCTACAACTATAAGCTCTTAGAAGAAAACACAGAGGAAAAGCTTCATGACATACGTCTTCACAATGATTTCTCAGATGTGACACCAAAAGCACAGTCACAAAAGCAGAAAATAGACAAGTGGGACTCTATCAAAATCAAAACCTTCCATACCAAGGGAAATAATCAACGGAAAGATAACCCATGGAATATGGGAAAATATTTACAAACCATATATCAGATAAGAGATTAGTATTTAAAATATATAAGGAACTCCTCTCACAGTTCAATAACAAATAAATATCCCAATTAAAAAATGGGCAAAGGACTTGAATAGAAATCTCTCCAAAGACATACAAATAGTTAACAGGCATAAGAAAAGATGCTCAACATCATGCAACATAATCCACAATAGCCAAGATGTTTAAACCACCTAAATCAAACTCAGCACCCCAAAAAAACAAAAAATCCAGTCAAAAAATGGGCAGTAGACATGAACAGACATTTTTCCATAGAAGACATACAAATGGCCACAGACACATGAAAAAAAGCTCAACATCACTTGGCATCAGGGAGATACAAATCAAAACTACAATGAGATACCACCCCACACTGGTCAGAATGGCTGAAACTGACAACTCAGGAAACAACATATGTTGGTGAGAATGTGGAGAAAGGGGAACCCTCTAACATTGTTGCTAGGAATGCAAACTGGGGCAGCCACTCTGAAAAACAGTATGGAGGTTTCTCAAAAAGCTAAAAACAGAGCTACCCTATGACACAGCAATTGCAATACTAGGCATTTATCCAACAGATACAAAAATGGTGATTTGAAGGGGCACAGGCACCCCAATGTTTATAGCAGCATTATCAACAATAGTCAAACTATGAAAAGAGCCCAGATGTCCATCAACAAATGAATAGATAAAATGATGTGGTATACACACACACACACACACACACACACACTGGAATATCACTAAGGCATCAAAAAGAAAGGAATCTTGCCTTTTGCAACGACATGGATGGAACTAGAGGGTATTATGCAAAACAAAATAAATCAGAAAAAGACAAATACCATATGATTTCACACATATGTGGAATTTAAGAAACAAAACAGATGAACATGGGGAAAGGAAGGAAAAATAAGATGAAAATAGAGAGGGAGACAAATCATAAAAGATGCTAACTATAGGAAACAAACTGAGGGCTGCTGGAGAGGAGGTGAGTGGGGGGATGGGATAACAGGCATTAAGGAGGGCACTTGAAGTAATGACCAAAGTTATTAAGGATACTTTTCTTTTGAGTTCCATGGCTGAAACATGCAGCCACCAAGTGTACCTTTATGTGCCTTGTCCCAGAATTTATCTGTGCCCTCAACATCTAAAGTCAAGAATTTATTTCATTTCCTGATTTGACTATCAAATACCGCTTTCTATTTGGCATGTTTCCATTCCAATTGTGGATGTGGGGTTCCCATTTACAAAATAGAGGTTTGGAGTAAAGTCTAAGTCCAACTAAGTGGCCATGTTTCTTTTGACCACAAGGACTTCATTCAGCTGGAGGAGGAAAGAAAAGGTTTTATTAAAACAGCTCTGACGAATACAACCCTAATTCTTTTTCTTATGAAAGTGATGAAATTTAAGAGAAAGGATATGAAAGTGGATCCTTATCCCAAGGCAGAGAAGTTCACAATACTACTAAAAAAAAAGATACAGCCTATTCTGTAGTATTACAAGGTTAATTATTGGTATGTCAAACACGAATCAAGAATCTTCAAAAAGACTCCCTATTATCCACCTAAACTGAAGGGAAAAAAAAATCTCTTCTTGGCTATCATAAAGGCCTCTGCACTCGGCTCCAAATTATCTCTTAGTATTGTAGGTCAGTGGTTCTCAACACAGAGTATCAAAGCCCTCACTCAGGCCCAAATCAAATGGTATCAAAATCTATGGGAGCAGGGCCTCAGGGCAGCCCGTGGTAAAAACCACAGGGACCCCTATCACTCTTGATTCTGACCTCTACTTCAGTTCACACCATGTCCTTTGCCTGTGGTGGCTTCTCTGTACTTTCTCCCCTGTCAAGCAGGACCTTAATCAGCCTCTGAAGAGACAAACAGCCTAGACCCTAGAGCCGACGGCCATATTAGCTCCAGTTCTGCCACTCGGCACTGAGTGACAGTGGACTTCAGATCCATCAACTGTAAAATGAGATTACTGCAGTGGCCTCACAAGGTTGCTGTTGGGATGAAATGAGTAAATATCACAAAGTGGCCAACGATGGCCTCATTAAGCTTCGGCTCAGGAAGCTCCTTTACGGCCCATCTCAAAAGTGCCCTAAGCTGGTAGCTCTCTCTTCTTTGAATCTCTTAAACTATTTAGATTTTTTTTTAAATTATAACTTTTTATTTTTAAGCCGTTTACCACTCGCATGAAATTGCAAACACACTACAGGGTTCCACCAACGAGTTCTTCCAGAAGCACAGCAGTGTCACATCCAGAGACTGACACAGGTCCCCAGCAGGGACAAAGGCAGAGACTGGAGGTGGACTTCATCAGTGTTTACTGCACTCTTCCTGTGCACTCGTGTGTACACAGCTCAAAGTAATTTGATCACACGTGTAGATTCGAGTAACTGTCACCAAAACCAGGTGCAAAACTGCTCCATCACCACAAAGAAACACCCTCATGTCAGTCTTTTCACGTGTCACACCTTCCCTCTCACCCTACGCCCCAGCAATGACTGACCCGTTCCCTGTCACTATAATGTTGTCACTTTGAGAATGTTCTAGAAATGAAATCGTACGGTATATAACCCTCCACGGAGTGGACATCCTGCAGTTCAGCTATTTCACCTTCTGCGTAAAATTCATTACGGTCAGCCTTGTAAAGTTTCTTGTTTCTTGTATTTCCCCTCCAACCCCTTCCCCAGGCCCTATTGTTGATTATAAGCTCTTAGAGGCCAGGCCATATCTTAGTACTTTTTGTTTTCCCTTAAGTTCTAATCATCATGCATCTGACCCTCTAGCCCATGAATATAATACAGGATGAGAATCCAAAAATACCTGGGTTGAAAATGCCAAACCCCAAACACCAGTTCACTAATAAACCAAGTACTACGACTTTTCGAAGCTATTGCTACAATAAATTTCTCTTGCTCTCATAGAGAAATGCATTAACTAAAGTGAAAATGGTAAGACCTATTTTGCTATCCACAAGCTCAAGGCTGCAACTTTAAAAGATGATTAATGAAGAACAATTCATGACAAAAACCACTAAGCAAAATGAAGTACAAAAGTGTATAATCTGGATGAAACCAACTTTCTACAGCAACATTGCAGAGGAGGGGGCCGGAAAAGGAGACATCTGAAAACACAAAATACTACTACCGCCTTTGGATAGAAGGATTCTAGATGACTTTATTTTTGCTTATACTCTTCTGATTGTACCCAAATTTTCTTTAGTATCTTTTTGCTAATGAAAAAGAAATGTAGAGCCAAACTAAAGACAGATACCTTTTCTTCCTTTTAAGAGTATTTATTTTAGATTATAATTTTTAAGATATTTTAGTTCTATAAGTAACACCTAAGACCATGGTCTTTGCAAAACTTCAAATACAGACACAATGTCCTCTTTAAATCTCCCTAATCCGGCTCCATCCCAATCACTCCATCAGCAAGCACGGCTTTTGCAAGGTCAGCAGTGTTTCCGAGCTGCTGGCTGTGAAAATCATTCTCTACTCCTCGTTGTACTTGACCCTGGAGAGCCTCGGACAAAGCTGATTCTCTTCTGGGCGAAAGGTGTTGTCTTAACTTCAATGAGATCATATTCCGATTTTCCTTCCACTTCCTTGGTAGCCAATTCCCAATCTCCTTTGCCAGGTTTTCTTTCTGTACTTGACCTCCAAACATCACAGTTGCTTCAGGATCAGACAGGAGGGCTTTGCTCTGCTCCCTTTATCCACTAGGACTAGACAACATCTCACCTATTTCTGTGGCTTTCTTTAAAAATAAACGTTTAGGGCCGCCTGGGTGGCTCAGTGGGTTAAAGCTTCTGCCTTCAGCTCAGGTCATGATCTCAGGGTCCTAGGATCGAGCCCCGCATCGGGTTCTCTGCTCAGCAGGGAGCCTGCTTCTCCCCCCGCCCCCACCTGCCTGCCTCTCTGACTACTTGTGATCTCCCTGTCAAATAAATAACTCTTTTTAAAAAATAAATAAACTTTTAATTTTAGAGTAGTGTTAGGTTTACAGAAAAGTGGCAAAAGTAATAAAGAGAGTTCCTGTGTGGCCCATGCTCAGATTCCCCTATTACTAACCTCTTATGCTAGTATAATACATTTGTCACAACTAATAAACCAAGGGGCGCCTGGGTTGCTGGGTGGGTTAAAGCCTCTGCCTTTAGCTCAGGTTATGATCCCGGGGTCCTGGGATCGAGGCCTGCATTGGGCTCCCTGGTAGGTGCGGAGCCTGCTTCTCCCTCTGCTTGTCACCCCCCCTGCTTGTGTGCGCACTCTCTCTCTCTCTCTGACAAATAAATAAATAAATAAATAAATAAATAAATAAATAAATAAATAAATAAATAAATAAAATCTTAAAAAACAAAACAACTAATAAATCGATACTGATATGTTATTATTAACTCAGGTCCAAACTTCTCTGGATTCCCTGCAGTTTTACCTAATGTCCCTTTTTGTTCCAGGCTCCCATTTGGATGCCACTTAATATTTCATCATCAGGTCTCCTTAGGCACCTCTTGGCTGAGGCAGTTCCTCAATTTTCCTTGTTTTTGATGAGCTTGTCACATTGGAGTATATCAGTCAGGTATTCTGCAGAGAGACTATCCCTCATTTGGGATCTGTCTGACGTTTCCACATGGTTAGGCTGGGGTTATGCGTTTTTTGGAAGAAGTCCACAAAGGTGAAGTCCCATCTTCATCACATCAAGGGTATGTGCTACCGACAGGGCTCCCCACTGCCGATGTGGACCCTGATGGCCTGGCTGAGGCCGTGTCTGTCAACTTCTGCCATTGTGAAGTTACTTTTTTTCCCTTTTCCACACTTATTCTTTGGAAGGATGACATTATATCCTCCCACATTGAAAGAGTAAAGAGTTATTTCTACTTCCTTGAGAGCAGAGTATCCACGTAAGTTCTCTGGAATCTTTCAAAGGAGAGATTTGTCTGTTCTCCTTTGTTTATTTATTCCGTCCTTTATTTACGTTCATATTAACTCACGGATATTTATGTTATGTTTGGGTTATAATCTAACATGACATCATCTCTTCTGTTGCTTAGATTATTCCAGCATTGGCCTTTGGGAGCTCTTTCCATTGGCATCTTTGTGCAAGACACCCATGCGTCTCTCTCACATACCTTCCTCTTGCTGTGTTCTTAGCACCGCCTTACTCTGCACTGTTACCAGATTTTCCAGGCTCATCCTGTCCCTTGCCTGCTCCAAGCCCTAGAAACAGCCATGTCTCCAAGGAGTTCCCAGTTCTCTTCACTGGAGAACGGAATTAGAAATGAAGATCTGGGCAGTGGGTACGCTAGTGGGGCATAGCCCGTTTTTCGAACTTCGTTTTTCCTCATCTGCGATTAGGCATATCAAAATATGCTAATTGGGAGCATCTCAATGTTAGGCTGCTTAAAATAATGGACAACCTGAAAGATAACTATTGACAAGTAATATTCTCCCTGTATATAATCCACATATGTAAGTCCACACATTATTAAGAGGAGGATCTTTGATAAGTTCTTGGAAATATATCTTTCAATCAAACTGAAGGAGAATCTAAAGTACTTCAACAACTTGATGAAATGCAAGACTGCCAATGTTAATCAGAAATGGTAAGGGAAGAAATGAGCCAAAATGATTAAAATGGAAATGAAAAAAAAATATATATATATGCATGCACACAACATAATTCCACTAAGAAAGTGATTAGATATTCTTAATACTGAGCACCACAACTTCTTCCAATAAAAACTAAATTGAAAAGCAAACTTGAAAATTCAGGTTTTGCTGATGTACTATCTATAGGACTGCAGGGACTAGATTAGGAGTAATTCTGCCAAATAAGAGATAAAATCTACTTTGATGATATTGTAGAACTTAAAATAAGACACAAATGTTCTTCTCACTTAGGCTAGCTGAAAGAAAAAAAAAATCTAGGTGTTACTTATTACTTAGTTTAAGGAAAAGCAAATGGCCCGTCTAACAGGCAAGTCACTGATGCAGGGACTAGGGCAGTGAGAGTCCAAGTTATGTACACAGAGTAAGATCTTCCTGTAGAATATCTGTTACAATAGAAGTTAATATTACCAACCAAGGTCTGACTTTTTTGCTTTTTCTTTATTCAATGACCACAACATTAGACTTAATGAGTTGGAAAATATATGCCTCTAAGGATTTCTTTAGGTTTCGATAAATCAAACAGAAGGCTAAATAAATTATACTGAATATGAATCAGCACCACCATCAACTATAAAAGCCACCCCCCATATTGCTTCTTCCTGACGTGTGCCTTCCTTTTACATCAATAAATCAGAATGCAAAGAAGACCTTTATCACGGTAATGAAACCCAACTGCTATTTGGGGAAAATCGAGAGGCAGCAAGGAAGGGGAGCTTTTGGAGAGATTTAAAGGCCAAGAGAGAACAGGAGGCACGGATGCCAGAGCATCATTGGGGCAAGAACAAGGGGAGATGATCATGTACTGATCCAGGATACGAAGCCCTTTTGGTTTGCTAACAGCTCCTCTTTACGCCTGAACTGGATAGAAGTTGCCATGCTTTGTGCTGGACTGTCTTCTGATTTCTCCTCTTAGAAAAAAAGAAAGAAAGAAAGGTCACAGAGGCATAGCACCAGGCAGGAGCCTAGCCTCGGTGTGTCTGTGGCAACGTGCACTGACGTGGCACTTCTCCTCGGCCCCTGAAGGTCGTTCCTCGCTGTCCATGACTCCGACAGCCCAAGTGAAAGGGCCCCCAACACGCAGCTGGTCTACTCTCCAAACCACAAAGCCTTTCCTGCCGCCGCCCCTCAAAGCAGGCACCTCACTTTATTCGGCTGTGAAACTCCACCCCCCAAGCACACACACACTCTTTCTGCCAGTTCTGTTTAAAATCTGTTTACCAGCAAGCACAAGAAACTCAGACTTGTCCCTTCAGTCACAAGATGCAATCCTTTGGCTTGCTACCTTTTCTTTCCTCCTTCCACTCTGCTCGCCAGTCCCCCACCCCTGCTTCCTCTTTCTTCCTTGCTGGATCATTTACTTGCCCTTCTGCCCTGAAAGCCCCACGCTGTGCTGGTTCTGAGCCAGAGACTTTGGGGGGAGGGAGCTTTCGGGGTCAGATGAAGACAAGCACGCCTTTGAGGGAAAGGCTTAAGGAGCAAAGCCAGATGCAGGAGCAAAGCCAAAAGCAAGGCCAGTTTCTTCTTGCAGGGCCTGCCCACCAAGGCCCAGTCCCACTCAGCAGCCACCGGGAATGTCAGGGGGCAGCTTGTGCTTGGGAAGGAAGACTCGGCCCACCTCGCCACTTCCGGGACCTGTGACCCAGAGCCACTGAACTTCTGAATCACTGCTTCCTCAGTGTGAACATGGGGAATATGATGCCTACGTTAGTTATTCTGAGGGAAAAAATGAACTGATGTATGTAGAACACAGTAACAGAACCCACAGGAGATGCGTTAGGACCCATCTTAGACATCCGTCCAAGGCTTTGTCAATCCACGGGCATGTAAAATCAGTCAAAGACAGCCTTTTTAAAAAGGATCTTTGGAGTTAAATTCAACAACCACAAAAAAATTAAAAAACACCAGCTGGCACTGTAACATTTACACTTAAAAATTTCAGGCTAAAAGTCAGTCTTGATGGTGATTTGTTTCTGATGTTTCTGAAAAACACATGACTGTTCTCCCTCTGCTTACAAGTTTTTATATGCTAGAAGGGAGCATAGTTGGGGAGGCCTCTTAAATGTACCAGAAATCACTCACAGAAGGAACTGAGAATCTGTACTCACCAGGTGATATGGGCCTGCTTGAACTCGGAGAAGGTGTGTAAGGGATTGGGCTGGACACAGTGCGAGGTCTTAATCCCTGGGCAGACATCTCATTAAAATACCTAAGAGGAGAAGGGAGGGGGGAGAAGTATCAGAATTGCGTCCTTTTCAGTAGTTCTTAAGGGAGCTGCTATGAGATAATGTTTGGGGTTCAAATCTTGAGGTCAAACACCAGGATATTTAGAGAGTGATACTATAGCTAGGAGACAAGGGTAAAGCAGACTCGGGGGTCACAAGGCTCCACTGCTTGGCAAGCCCCTCTCCCCAGGGGTACAGGTTAGGGAAATCTGGAATGTCCTGGCTCCAGGGGGAAGCCTACTAACAGAACTGTGTCATACAACAGAGAGGGCTGGGCTTTTCTTCATCATATGACAGCAAGTAGAAATCTACCTCCACTGTCCCGACGATTACAGACACATCCATGTTTTGATGCCTACATTTAAATTGTTATTTGAACCACAAACCCAATCAAGCCCTCTAAGATTTAGGTCATCAAATTAAAGCTTACAGGTAACAGGAAAAAAATACATTAATTAAATAATTAAAAATAAATTAAAAAATAAAAACTAAAATAAAAAATTAAAGCTTCAAGGTCACGGTATTCCCGCGAACAGGAGGTCAATCATTTACAAGGTAAGCCTGGCTTAACGAACGGCCACCCATGAGCCCAGTGAAAGATCCAGCGCCCCACACCTACATGAGTCGCACCGGGCCACACCACGCCGGCTTGGGACTTTTTCCTGGACATAGAAGTCACACCAGGCCTGAGGAACCCCAGGCCTAACGGTCAGGAATGCCAGCCTTCACTCTGTGAACGAGCACAGAATACTGACAAGAAGTCTCTGCTTGAGACCTTCCACAGGCCTTGCAGCCAAAGGAAGGAAGAGCCACGCATGCAGGCCTGCAGGCCGCTCTGTCCCAGGACGATCTCGGCCCTGACTGTCCTCCGTCGGTTTGCAAGAACGTTCTCATGGCTGCTTCCTTGCTGGGCTGTTGGGCTCACAGAAAACCAGGCTCCCCAACCCCACACAGCTGTCAGCCAGACAGCCACCTGCCACCTCTGCCTGACCTCTCGAAAAGCCCGCCTCGGCGGCACCGGGTCCTGATTCTACCCGCATCCCGCTAGGCAGCAAAGACCGCCTCCTGCTCTTTAAAGAATAAACACACTTGTAGACATCTTAAGTTTCCAAGTATTTTCTTTCTCCCCAAGGTGACATCATCATTCCTAACAAGGAGAGAAGCGTCAGTTGGGCAGCGGGACTCTAGCTGGGATAAGGTGATCGATGAAAGATAGGGCAAATCTTCTGGAGTCAATACCAGTTCTGGAAAATATATATAAATATCTATCGCTCTATCTAACTGGAAGCCTGAAGTATCTCCAGTATTTTCACCAGTCAGAAGATACTGTCCCTCAGAGTGTGTCCTTCAAAACCCAGTATAGAGGGCACTGCGTAGGGTTAACAACTGGTCTGCTCCATGTCTTATGGTACTTAATAAAATAGTTATCTGGTATTCTAGCCTTTGTTTTTAGTCATATGGCTGTCAGAGGCCAAGGATTTCAGAGAAAAACGAACACTGTCAGAAAGAAATCAGTGAAATTCAAGGTCAGGATAACAGTTTTAGGGTATAAACTTTTGAGAAAGAATCATCTTTATTTCTTTCAAATGAGGAAGCACACATATTTGAAATATAACCCATTATTGTTTTTATAAGTTTATTATAAAAATATAGACCTTCATTATAGAAAATCTCAGATTTTCCATAAAATGATAATACCACCATCTATAGAGTTATCAAAAGCTCTGTTAAGAACCCTCTAGATCTATCCATCCAGACAGATCTTGATTTTAATGTGCTTTGGCGTGAAGAGTCAAGATGACTCACTGTGGTCATCAGCAGACTCCTGACATGACTGTCCAGTCCTGTTGGCGGGAACGCTCAAGGCAGCTTGGTCTCACCCCTCACACTCAGCTCAGACACGTCGGTCAAGGCAACCAGGATCCAGAACAGAGCATTTCCTTGCAGAAATGATCTGGTTCAGAGAAAGCCCGATTTCCCAAATGCTGGGTTTCTCTGCAGATTGAACAATTTTAATTTTTTCAAGTTGGATTTGCTGCTTATCCTAAGAATCGCCTCACTTCCAAGTGCCAGGGGTCTGTGGGAGTGGGGGAAGACTCTGGACGAGAGAAATGCTGGGGCCAATTCCTCTAGTCAACCACAGACGACCCTCTTACTTCAGCCCATTTCTCGGAGGGACAATGAGAGGGCTCGACACAGACTCTTGAGCAGATACGTGGGATGCAGTGGTTTTAGTTTTTTCAAGTAGCTGCAATAAGGCCCAGAAGTTTCCAAGTAGTTAAGGCAAGGCCTCTCTGCCTTTCAGCAGCCCCCACCTATCTCCTGCAGATCCTTCAACCCCACACGTGGCTTCCCTCAGGCCGCATGAAGCCTGCTCATCCACATCTAGGATGTAAGATGCTCCCATACTTTAAACAGACACCGTGCAGGAGGAGACAAACTCAGCCACTAGGCAGACCCTGTCTCTCTATACATAACCGTCCATTTCTCTCTCGACCATGTCACTTTGGAAAGGCAACTTCTTGGTCTTTTTGTGTTTCAGGAAAATGGTCCATCGCCTCCCCTTTCCCCCGTGCTCAGCCCCTACTTTCATGCGGTGGTGTTCGTCACCACCACACGTAAGTGTGGGGACCGTCTCCTCCTGCATCTGACCGGAGGTGAAGGGAGACCCCCTGGAGCCTGGTTTGGTTTGGTTTGGTTTCCTCATAAGGCTCGTGAGACGCGCGCACACCTCTCGTCATCCATTTCCAGGCTGGACTCGCTCTCGGACAGCTGTCGACACAGGGCCTCCCGTCGCTCCATCTCTCTCTGCAGCTTCCTCTGCAGCCGCAGGTTCTCCTCCCGCATGTGGCGCTCCTCCTCCAGGTACTGTGCCATTTTCTCAGAATCTGAAAGGCCAGAATTCTCAATTCAACCCTATTTCACGTAATCACACTCAAACCTGAGCTAAGAAGACTGCAGTCAGGCTCCCATGCCACGGACAGAGAATGTGCTCCCTCTCCCACACACTCGCGAGGAGATCTGGATTTAAAGTTCACCCCACGTACCCCAGTTCAACAATCTGTATTTACAAAAAAATATAAGACATGGTATTGCATTGGGAGGTTAGGTATCTTCGCTTCCACTTGGGTGCCTTCGACAGTGACATATGCGGAAGAGGAAACAGTGGGTGGCGGCGACCAGACCCTCCATGCTCCTGGAGCTGACAGGGGTGGGGGCCCAGGCAGGGGACTGACTCAGCCCTGGGCTCCCCTCGAGGAGGCACCAGTTCTGCTACTCCTCAGCTGCAGACACAGTGGGAGCCCATCACACCGGCCAGCACACCAGCGAGGACCACTGCACTAGAACACACTCGGTAAGTTAGAATTCTGTTTCTGAATAGGAACTGATGCAGTAAACAGTTTTAGATGAGTATGTCATGTCGAACTTCTGGTGTGTCTGTGAGACTATTTTCCGGACCCATGCACAGCCCCTCTGAGTCGGATGGCAGGTAAAGACCCAGGTACCTGGTCCTCAGGCGCTGCCCCATGTGACGAGGCCTCGGCGACAGTACTGGTTTCCTAGCCCAGAGCTGATTAGCCCCAGCGTGAGATGCTGGAACCAGCCAAGCCCCGAAGATTCGCTCTACACGAATCTGAAATGTGGGGCTGTGGTCTCCACGAGGCTCTAGAATCTCCTCGTGCTGAGTTCCCTGAAGCCTTCACCAGCCCTGCCCTCCTGAGGGGACTCTGTGCCAGACTATAGGGTACCTGCCAGAATCATTCCAATGAATGGTTAAAACTTGACCCCACCGCTGACAGAATATGTTAAGTCACCAAAATAATATCAATATAAAATTCAGTATCGGCCCATCTTCTTGCTTCCTTCCTTTTTCCCCTCTCTCAGCCAATGAAATTGGGAAAATTAACTCTCCATCTACTTCTCTTTTCTGAAAAACAGCTACAAACTCAGATCACGGTTAAGAGAGAGTCCCACAGGTTACTGCTCCACATTATTAGCCCATTCCAAATTCTTTTAAGGAAGGAAGAAGTAGAATTCCACACCGATCACTTGTGTCCCACAAAGTGACCCTACCTAACTCCTAAGTCCGTCCAATTAGTTTCAGTTGTAAGTACCTCTATGAAAGTCTGGTGTTTTAGCAAATAATGACTCCTGATGGTAAGTATTCAATGATTTCCAAGACAGCATCATTTCAGAAACTATAAAAGCTCTTGAATATCCTTATTTTAGAAATTCAAAAAAAAATACCAAAACACTAAGTTATTAAACACCATTATGTGCACTAAACACTAAATCCCTCAGTTGTTTTCAATATAACCAGAAACCCTGCTGTCTAATCCAGATGTAAAAATCTCTTTAATTGAAGGCAAGCTGGGAAAATATTTACAAAGTACACTTTTAATATAAACGATTTAAATTATTTCATCCCAAATATGCAAGCCTGCAGAATTTTTAACTAGCTCTACAGGAAGCACAAGATTGGGCTCTTGGAGTATTATTGTTTCTAGAACAAGAGGGGCGGCTGTTGGAGCAAGCTGCCTTTCTTCTCCATAAATAGGAAAGCTTCAGAGAACTGAGGATATATGAGGCTTCAAGAACAATCTTTAAGAGAAAACACTGTCTCTGTCTTTCAGATGCAATCCTTCAGCCTCTGGGGATATCAGCAGGGGAATCCTTAAGCAATAAACTATACACAAGAACATCAGTCAGCAGGAGTGATGGCTGGAGGACTTTCCCGGCATCTGGGCAATTAACCCAGAAGCCAGAGGACAGAGAAGGCACCAGGCCCATCAGCTCTGGGTGCCACACACTGGCCTCAGATGGCTGACACCACGGGATGCCTTGGGTGCCCTCTGCTGGCACATCACCACACTTGACTTCAAGAATGGATTTACTCCCGTGAGTCACCCTGTCACCCTCTCTCACACAGAGCTCCCTAAGACTTAGGGGCCACAGCTGAGGCTTCCGCCATCCTTAGCCATCTTGAAACACTTGGTCAAAGACGGCATCAACAGAGGGTGACTTCACAGACTCCAAACAGGTGGGTCTCCTGTGATCCGAAGGTGGCCTGTACATCATTGTACATCCCCTTCCAAGTTTACGGTCAGAAAATGCTGGTGCCCAGACCCCACCCCAAACAGATCAGAACTCTGTAGATGAAGCCTCTCCACCGCTGTACTGAACAGTCCCCAAGGGATTCTTATGTTCATCCACAGTCAGACAGATTCAAGTTCTGATTCAGCCAGATTTGGAGGGTGAGGAGCCAAGTGTCCAGCAGCACCCCAGGCAGGCGGGCTACCTGACCTTGGTCACTAACTCATCCACTAAACTAATCTAGACCAGCTGTGAGCCAGCCTGGTGCCACGTGTCCCTCCTTCCATTCAGCCTTCTCTGCCCTCACAAAATCAAAATGGCACTTATGGATGCCTCTGCTCACATGGGCAGTCTCTTCAAAGACCAGATATTGCCACAGGAACAAGGTAAAGGGAATGAAAAATTGTTCCTCAATTTCTTCTAAAGGTTTTGTCTGGAGCACAAGAAAAAAAAATGTAAGGCGATGGCACAAAAAGACCTCTGTCCGTCCGGCACATCAAAAACTCAAAAAATATCCCTAACATATCTAGTATTTGAGAACTTGCTGATTTGTTTTCATAAAATATATGTCATGGTTCTCAACCCAAGGGTACACATCAGAATTCCTTGTATAAAAAAACAAAAACAAAAAAAACCAGAGGACTGGTTTCTACTCCTAGCACAAGCCCAGAAACCATGTGAGATTAGACAGAATAACGGACCCCCAAAGATATCCACATCCTAATCCGTGAGGCCCGTGACAATGTGACCTTAGGCGGCAAAAGGGACTTTGCAGATATGATTAAGTGAAGGACTCTGAGATGGGAACCTATCTTGGATTATCTGGCTGGACAGCTATTAGGCCAGGGTTTCGCATGAAGGAGGCAGGGGGTCAGAGTGAAAGGGTGCGCCCGTGGGTGCAGGCAGGAGTGCTGACCAAGTGGGGAAGGGGCTATGAGCAAACCATGCAGGCAGCCTCTGAAAGCTGGAAAAAGCAAGGAAACAGAGTCTCCCTTAGAGCCTTTTGCAAGAAACCAGCCCTGCTGACACATTGATTTTAGCCCACTGAGACCTATTTTGGACTTCAGACCTCCAGAACTGCCTCAGGCGACTAAGGCTGTGGTCATTTGTTATGGCAACAAGAGGAAACGAACACTATTTCTTACAGGTTCCAAGGTTGATCCTGAGTCACCAACCAACCAGATGCACTACCGGACTACAACTTGCAATGAACTTTAGAGAAGAAAACATAAAGGTAAGAATCACCAAAACTTTAAATGCACAGTCACTGGACTCATTAAGTCCACTTCTGGAGTTTATCCTGAAGACACTGTTCTTGCTCAGCTGTCCAATGTGGGACACAGATGCTCACTCTGGTTGCAGCATGACAACCAGAATGGGACCGTTGGTACGGGGCTAATTAAATAAATGACATACAGCATCCATGGCGATAAGACCCGCAGTAGATGCCCAAGACTGAGGATGACCCCAAACCCTGGATATACTTACTATGTATTTTCCTAAATATGCACACCTATGACAAAGTTTAATTTTTAAATTAGGCACAGTAAGAAGTTAACGAGTAATAACAGGACAATTATAACAATATAGTGTAATGAAAGTTATATGAAGTGGTCCTAGTCTCTCTTGTAGGGGCCCAGGGCAGGTCACTCCAAGATGGGCCACTTTGGCAGGAACAGTATTTTGAGGTAAAGCAATCCACACCCAGCAGATTCAGGAAAAGCTCTTTATCCTCCCTCAACTACCTGATCCTAATAAAGGAAGAGAATTTATAGAGACTCTTCTTTATCTACAAAACTTATCCACATAATAGGGCAACCTTAGTTTTCTAGACATCTCCTCTCACTTTCCTGCTAAGGGTCTGCCTCCCTTTGTATCGTCAGCCCCCCACCCCTCTCTTTAGCTCATATAAGCTTCCTGTTGCCTGACTGTCCTCGGAATTTCCATGTCTGTGTGGAGTCCCCATACATATGCTATTAAATTTGATTTTCTCCTGTTAATCTGTCTCATGTCAATATGATTCTTAGTCCAGCTAGAAGAACCTTGAAGGGTAGAGGAAGGTCTTCCTCCCCAACACTCTCAAAATATCTTACTGGGCTGTACTCACCCTCCTCGTGATGATGTGACATGATTCAATGCCTACGTGAGGAGATGACGTGAGGGGAATGACACAGGCATTGTGACATACCATCAGGCTTCTGCTGCCCTTCTGAGGGTACAGCAGGAGGGTCACCGCCTCCTGACTGGGCTGACACTATGGAAAGTGAAGCTGTGTGGATAAGAAGGCACTGGCATATCTACAGAACCGAATACTAAGCAGTCTTGTAGAAAGGGAATCCGAGAGCTCTCTACATGTATTGGCAAGGAAAAACTGGCAAGATAAGGTAAGTAAAAATAGAAAAATACAGAAGAGTGTGTTCGCTGTGCTGCTTTTAGTATAAAGTTTATCCAGACACATACATGTACCTGGAAGAACAGATAAAAAATGTCTAACTGTGAGACATGGGTGGCTGGGGTCAGCGGCGAGAGGGAGAGCCACTCTTCCCCTGTGCACCTTGCTCGGCACGGTCTACTCAAATGCCTCTGAGCAGCCTGCAGCGCAAACAGGAACGACCCAAGCAAATGCACAGTGACCTAATCAAGTGTTCAGAAATCTAGTTCCCCTTATTTCCACCTCAACATCTGAACATTTTCCCAAACAATAAGGATACATTTTTAAAGCATTTATTCTTCAAGTACGACAAATGTTAGCTGACCCTAAAATTTAGTAGTAAGGATGATAAACACTCTAGTCTCTGCCTTTGTTCCCCAAAAGTACATTTGTTACTATAATCCTAGAGATGAACTCAGGGAGAAGCATAAAAATAGGACCTGATTCTGGACCCTCCTAGAATTATTTGATTTTCTAGAAGTATTCTAAACTATTTGCCTGTCCTACTACAATACTTTAAAAAACAATCCATTCCAGGATAGAAAGATTTCTATAGGCATGTATTGGTAATAGAATACAGGATGGATTTGACCTATGAAACTTCAACGGTAAATACCGGTAAAAGCCTGTGCTTGGTAACTGAGTTAATGGTGCACACAGAGGACCAGGAAAACCAGGGGCTACATACGCTGTAACTGAGCGGCTCTCAGCTGCTTCTTCAGCCTCTCCACTTCATTCTTTAAAAACCTGATGTGGCGCATCATGTTTTCTGGAGAGTCTATCTCCATGGAGATGTCTCTAGGCGACGGGGGAGCAGAGACCGGCTGGTCTAATTTCTCCTGCAGGATTCTTCCGTGAAAAGAAAAAATTCCAACAATGAAAAACAGTTTGCCTTAAAAGACAAAACAACATACTAGCTGGAGGGTTTGTTTTCATAGCAAGCTCCTGCGAATCACCAGAATTCACAGGGTTGAGAACTCAGGCTCTGCCCATTTTATACCCACTTCTGGTCTCCCTTACCTAATATCCAGGTCAAGGTCAAAGGGCAGAGCTGAATGATCCACCCTCCTTTTTTTTCTTTTAAATGACCACTGGTAATTAATCATTAGTAAAAAAGTCTCCAGCATTTGCTTCTGATTATTATGCCTGGCATACAGTAGGCGCTAAGAATTATCTGCCGACTCAATGCATCACAGCGGTTTGTGGGAACAGAGATATTAAAGAAATCTCATTCTCAACGCTTTCTGGTAAACACTTCTGAACTCTGTAAGAGGGTCCCCCTTGGAAGGTGACACCACATGGACTCAATTCTAAAATTACCTCCTAAAAAAACAGTCTTGAGGGTGGGGCAAACTGGGCTGACGGCCCTTTGCTTCTGTTCAGAGCCAAGGAAAAAGATAAAGAACAAAACCAAACCACAATCACTGGGTTAATAATTGGTGGTCCCACTTTCTCTACCAATTATCACTAGTTTGAGGCACAAGGAATGTGAATATTCAACAGCTTTTCACTGACCAAATGATACTTTATATTGTTTAACACAATACTTTGGCACTTATACATATAAAACCTCCAACTGCGTTCTGCAAAGGAAGACAGATTGGCAGGGGACCTCTAGGTCCCCTTTCATAAGCTGCTAGGGTCTTGGTTTGGTTGGCTTTTAACTTTTTTCCTTTAAGTTTGCTCAGCTGCAAACTGTGACTCACCTTCTGGCCTGCTCTTGTTGAGAAAACTTGCATGCTAAACATTGTAATGGTCCCTGCATTTACTGTATTAAATACCCTTTCATAATTCAATTTATTAGTACCACTACAATGCAAAACATACCCGATTCAACGACAGCTTAAATATTTCCCTAGAGATATAGCTCTAATTTTCACTTCTCTTAAAGCCTGTGATAGGACTGTATTTTGCAGATTTAGAGATTAACTCAAAATAACTTATGGATGTTCATCCAAACCAAATACTATGTCAAAAGGTCTCTGGCTAGCAAACAAAAGATCCTAGTGAAGTAGATTAATGAACATTTTTTAAAACTCCCTTTCTACACCCAGGCCCACACATCCCACATACAGAGCCCCCCTGGCATTCTTCAAGTCCGGCTCCCATCACCCAACGTATGCAGCACTTAAAAATTAGGACACAAAGGGGTTCAAGAAATGTCTGCTGTTGAATGACGTGTCACATCCATGTACATACATTTAGCACAATGATTCTCACCCTTAACTATGTACAATTTTTTACAGTAAGTTTTCACGTCAGTAGATAATAATTTTCCTATTAAAATCTCAGCCTTCCTGTTGACGGACATTCTAGAGATGTGTAATAATTAACCGTACGCAGTACACATCCGAAGCACTTGAGAAAATGGGGGAAACCAGTTCAATAAGGTAAGAAGCTGAAATTGCAATGATCTTTCCTGAACCATTTAAAGGTGAACCAACAGCACCTTGACTAATTTCTTCACAGCCTTTGTCCCAAATGAAAGGAAATTTTACCGGGACTAGAAGAGAGAACTAGAAAGATGTGACCAACATGAGAAGAGTTCAGAAGGCTTTCCACATTTTTTTGGTTTTGCAAATTACAACATGCATCACCCAAGGAGTTAAAATGCCCCTTTCTCATCCGTCCACCACACAGAGCAGCGCCCTCACCATGCACAGGCCCCGCCCTGAACAGTAAGACTAAACAAACCGCTTTTCAGCTTCAAGTTTGTCCATCCTTTTCCAGAGACGATTAACGAGCGCTTCTTGTTCTTGTTCCAAAGTATTTTCAAGGTCGATCTTCTCTCGTCTCAACTAAAGGAAGGAAAAAAGTTTTACTAAGAATAGTAAACTTTGTTAATGAGATTTTTTTTGATTGGACCATGAGGGCCCCTTACTTGGAGAAAACTGCAAAGAAATGGCTAATTTCCTGGCACGGTCACATGAAGTGCATCTAGTTCTTAAACTTTAATTGAGAAAACCGAGACGGGTTCATTCTCTGATGTGAAAGCTTAATTGCTGTCCGGTACATGAATCACACCGCTTGTTTCAGCATTTATTTAGGGCACATGGAAAGTCTTCCTTAGAGAAGGTTTAGGGGAGCTCGGCTTACCACTCATACCAGGACTCCTCCAGGTTTGTCCCCCGACCCCAGTGCTGCATGTAGTTCAGGGTTAACCCAGAAAGGTTATATCATCGTTTATATAAAGAACTCAACACCTGAAGACAATTCTACATAATACTAGTTACCGCTGAGGAGGCAGGGAAGAGAAGGTCTGATCTGGGGGAAAATAGGCAGGGCCAAGGAAGCTCCCAAATGCACTCTACTTCATGAAAAGAAGCAAACATGGGAAAATTCATTTACTCAATCAATACTGGGCAATATGCAAATACTGTGAACAAAGCCAGTCACTGGCTAATAGGGGTGTAGCAGGGAACCAAAAAGTCAGAATTTTCTGCCTTCGGGACACTTACATTTTAGTGGGGTCAAGAGAGTAAATGAAATAAATTTTATACTTTGGTGGAGAGTGAAAAATAAGAAAAAGAGGGCTGGGAGGAAGGATAGAAAGTGTAATGATCAATTTCACAGCAACGTGCAGAGAGAACGTGTTATCTCATTCTTTGTATTTCTATACATGTTTGAGATATTAAATAATTTTAACAGAATTTTTTTTTAGGAGAGAAAGGCTATGGTACTGCTCCTATGCTATCTGTTATAATAGCAACTCACCTTTTCAATCACCGAGTCAACAAATTATTCTTGATTGCACAGCTACAAAGATTTCCTCAGCAGGTCACAGAGGCAAGCTCCTCACTGATGAAAGATCCCTGTACAGGGACGCCTGGGTGGCTCAGTCAGTTAAGTGGCCACCTCTTGATTTAGGCTAAGGTCATATCTCAGGGTCCTGGGATCGAGCCCTGCATTGGGCTCCCTGCTTGGCGGGGAATCTGCTTGCCTCCCTCTCCATCTGCCACACCCCCTGCTCTCTCTAAGATAAAAAAATCTTAAAAAGAAAAAAAAAATCCCTGCATATACAGTAAGATAAGATCAGCACTATGTATAAACTGTAGTCTTTTAAAGCAACCAAAACAGGCCTTATTAACAGTGAATAGCCAAGATCACATCACATGGTAAAATGAAAACACAGCTTGGAAATACATTCCCTGCCAGTGGGGGTAGGGGGGCTCAGAACAAACCAGAAGCATTCTTTGCAGCGAAGCTGGGAGCACACTACCGCACAAATGCCCTTTGGAATGTCAGATACTTCCTACCTGTAGCAAGGAGGAGAAATTCTGGAATAGCTCTCAGAATTTCTAGCAAACTGTGTGATGCTCTGCACTGACCACATGCTTATAAGCCAAGCTTTGAAGTACAATTCACAGCCATTTTTTTAAAGAAACAAAATTCCAAGGCATTTACCCTTTAAGGGTCCTGTTCCCCGCTTTAACTAAAAGCATTGTAGAGAGTAATTGGTAGGCAAGGAAAAAATTCAAGCAAGGCATCATTTTACAGTAGGGATGCCTAGTAAGCTTATGCCCAATTGCTTTTAATTTTAGAGTAATCACGCATAATGCTAATCAGTAACTCTGGAAATCAAAATCAAGACAAAGCTGTCTCCACCTGTGTGTAACTTACTAGGCACGTGGCTGTGAGCAGGGCCTCCACTACTGAACCCGCAGCCTGGCCACCCTGACTTGCTACTCTATCCTTCTCCGTTAGCTTGCAGAAGGCAGCTGTCTTCAGTCTGAGCTCACTGAGGCACAGATCCTTAGAGCGGGGAACAGCGAGAGAACCAGCGAAGCCCACCCTTTCATTCTGGAGCTGAGGGAACACTGGTCTGGGAGATGGTGGGACTCTGGCAAAGAAATTCCACTGAGACGGGAGTGCTACCAGTCACCCTGGTGGCCAAAGAGCTGGGTCCCCTCCAACCAGCAAGTATACGGATCTTGAGGAAAAAGCCGGATTTTGGGTAAATCATGTTGTGGCTTGGGAGCCAACAATTCTTGGGAGCATCAGGGCAGGGCGTGGCTTTGGGAATCTGAGATGATGCCAAACAGGTAAGAGAGCAGGAGAAACAGGCTGAAAACATACGTGACTCCCAGGTTCTTCGTGGCACCTACTGGTAGGGCTACAAGTGATCAAGTCACTGCCCGCCTCAGTGAACCACTGCCGCACCAACGCTCTACCAACGTATTTCCAGGAAGCCGACAGCACAGGACCCCCAGCCCAGAGGCTCAGACGTGGGAGTTGCATTCCACAGGCTGGCAGGGCCCTAGAGTCCATTTCTCTTTAGCCTTAGAAAGAATGGAGGAGTTTCCTTGTGTTTTCAGTTTTAAAAATTACAACTTTTCTAAACATAAATACTAAAAAATTATAAATCTCAACTTTTCTGTATCACCGAGGAGTTCTCATGGACACTAATGGGCAAAGAAGTTAGAGGAAATGGCATTATGATTATGATTAATTATGATTATGATTGATCCCCCCTTGATTCAAGTGATGGAGAGTTGCCCCTCCATCACTTGCCTGATTCTACAACCTCTATATTTACAGCCAAAGCATACACATCGGCTCTGCCGACTCAGAGAGAAGTTGATCTTCTGTGATTACATTGTCCTGAGATGACAGTTTACATTGAGTGTACAAAGCAATCAGTCAGAAATCCTTACTCAGAAATTCTTGCCAATGGAAACTTTAGCCCAGTGACTGCTTTCATTATGCTGGTCTCACTCTGTCATACTCTCCCCTTCTTCTTCCTAATAATAACTGATGGCTTTTCTCATTCAGTGTTTGTGCAACAGGCACCCACACACCTACCGCCAACATCATATTCTCAGGTGCAAGGTGCCTGGGTGGCTCAGTGGGTTAAAGCCTCTGCCTTCGGCTCAGGTCATGATCTCAGGGTCCTAGGATCGAGCCCCGCACCGGGCTCTCTGCTAAGTGGGGAGCCTACTTCCCTCCCTCTCTCTGCCTGCCTCTCTGCCTACTTGTGATCTCTCTCTCTCTGTGTCAAATAAATAAATAAAATCTTTAAAAAAAAATCCTCAGGTGAACACAAGCCCCTTCTTCCCCCCAGATCTCATTCATTCATTCAAGAGAGCGGGCATGTATGCACACATGTGCCAGCAGGTGGAGGGGAGGGGCGGGGTGGAGTGGGGCGGGGAGCGGGCAGAGGAACAAGCAGATGCTATGCTAACTGCAGAGCCCAACTTGGGGCTCGAGTTGGACACTCAACCAACTGAGCCACGCAGGTGCCCTAAACCCAAGTCTCTCCTGGCTGCTTATTCTGCGAGCACCCAGCACCAATGGATATCACTGACTCGTGTAATATTCATTTGAAAGCTTGCTTTATAATTAAGTCAATTCGGTGGACTGCCAAATTTTTTTCTTCTCTTCAGTAGCTCTCCTTCCCACTGTAAGTTAATTAACGTCAGACCAGGAGTTCTTATTATGTTCCCCAAATAAACACAGAAACTTCAGGAAATAAGCTTAAGTGCATAAAAATCTAGCTGTTTCATTTGACTTCACAGCCCATCATAGCTCTATCTTCTCAGTGGGTAGATACTGACCCACCACCAAAAAAGCCAAAGGTGGCGGTGGCGGCGGGGGGGCGGCTCAATCCCAGGACCTTGAGATCATGACCTGAGCCGAAATCAACAGTTAGACGTTTAACTGACTGAGCCACCCAGATGCCCCAATTCTATGGGAAAATATATTTTGAACCCCAAACTTCTGGCTTAGAAAACAAATTCTGAAGGCAGCCCCTTACAACTAATCCAAGATAATAAAAGAGAGGGAAAAGCCCATGAAATAAGGGATACCATAAAAACAGAATACAGACACAAAGTTTGTTACAACACACAGTAGGGGGCACTTAGATGGTGATGATGTAAGAACAGTACCCAGTGTTTAAAGAAGAAATCAGGGTGCCTGGGTGGCTCAGTTGGTTAGGCAACTGCCTTCAGCTCAGGTCATGATCCCAGAGTCCTGGGTCCCGGCTCCACAGGGAGTCTGCTTCTCCCTCTGATCTCTCATGCTCTCTCTGTCTCTATCTCAAATAAATAAATAAAATAAAATAAAATAAAATAAAATAAAATAAAATAAATCAGAGTCCTCTAAGATCTACATTAACCAAAGTCTTAGTTGGCAAGATTTTTTTTTTCCTAAGAGAAAGAGATAAATCCTAAGAGAACAAGTAGATGCTGGGGATTAACATGACAATCCTCCAAAACCTTCCAGTTTTTGGAACTGAAGGCTATCAATAGTTTAGCCCAATAATAGGCTAAACTATTAAATAATTAATAGTTTATAATATTTAATAATTAAATATTATTAACTATTAAATAATAGCATCTGAAGGCTATCAATAGTTTAGCCCAATAAATCAATAATTTAGCCCAATAGTTTAGCCTATCGATTTGTTATGTAACACCATTAGATGTTCAAAGCAGTTAACCTGGAGATACAGAATACCTAAAAGCACAATATGTAGAAAATTACTAAATTACAGAAAAATGAACATTTTTGCAATGGTTGAATGTTTGTGTCCTCCCCTAAAATTCCTATGTTGAAGCCCTAACCCCCAGTGTGATGGTATAGAGAGGTGGGGCCTTTGGGAGATAATTAGGTTTAGCTGATGTCATGAGGTTGGGGCCCCCATGGTGATGAGATCTGTGTCCTAAGAGTCACGAGAGACACTATAGCTTGTTCTCCCCACATGAGAACACAAGAAGTCGGCAATCTACAACCTGGAAGAGAGTCCTCATCAGAACTCCACCATACCATCACGCAGATCTTAGAATTCCAACCTCTAGAACCATGAGAAACGAGAAATTTCTGTTGTTTATCAGCCAGTCTATGCTGTTCTAAAAGTTCAAATGGAATAAGATGATCTTTGTTTTTACAACAAGAGTAGAGCCAATAAAAGATCTTAACCTCATTCCAGCCTACCTTGCCAATATACCTGAGTTAATCAAGGTTTTACATATCCACAGGAAAGAACAGGATTCAGGGTCAGGGGTGGCTATGGAAACAGATCATGAGCACCTGACATGAAAAGAGCTGAGTACAAGGCACCATGGTCCTTGCTCCACAGCAAAGCCTTATTCACCAATTAAAGCAACAGACACAGAGTTGGTCAAAAATTGATGCTTCTGTTGGTGTGTCTGTTCAGGCAGTCAGTGGAATTTTGCTCAGCCATAAACAATTCTCCTCCTAGGCTGGAAGACATCTGACCTTTGCCTTCTAAAAAAAAATTTTTTTTAAAGAAATCAAACAGCCAATTTCTATTACAGATGAATTAAGTTAAGACAGGTGTTCACAGACCACAGCACCCCTGAGCTACCTATCTGAATAACCAAGCTGCAGCTGGTTTCAAAATTAAAACCAAGTTCTAGGTCATCACCACTGCTCACGCAATGCTAAGCACAGAAAGAGCCGAGAGAGGTCCGTCAGTGAAGAGCAACAGAAAAGGAGAGAAAGGATGCTCACCTTCAAGTCCAAGAAGTCAACAATTATAGGTGAAAAATTTACCTATGTACATCAGAAATATACTGATAGAGGAAAAAAAGGAAAAAGATGCAAAAAAACCCCACAAAACCCATAAAAGAACTATATAGCAAGATAATTAGGGTTGCCTTTTGAGTGAAAGGAATATTGGTGATAATTTCTCTTCCTGTCTTTTCCTGCTCACACCCAATTTTGTAATGTACATTTACTATTTTTGTAACAAAAAATTTAAAGACATCTAATCTTAAAAACTAACAATTTCCAATACAATTTAACAGTATATCCATCAATTTAGGATATCAATTTACATACACAAAATCCAGAATAAGCCAATAAACTCTGAGGATAAAATGTTAGCTATTTGAAATATTCTTAGAATTTTCCAGAGAACCCAGAGTCAACGTTCTTTACCATAGTTTCCAAATACTTTTCCTCAAAGACTGAGTTCCTATAAAAATTAGATTTGTTCTTTGAAATGAACATAACTTCAGGACAATATTAATATCCCATTAATATCAACATGTGAAAATGACATTATTTCTTTATCTACCAGTTCAGTAAATTTTGTTTTTGTTCAGCGATGTTGAGAAACGAAGTCCTTTCATGAAAAAAACACATATAATCACTCAGATTTATATGGTTTCTGGACTCAAGTGTTCATCACTAACATAGGCATAAAAGCATATAAATCTGCATAGTGAGTTCATAATTCTAGGGGACTTTTGGCAATTAAGTACCATCAGTGGAAGTGGGTGTACATCCTTTTGCTACATCAAGAGTGCTATGGAGAAGTCCATGGGAAAGAGATCCCCTCAAAGCAATGCTGCAAATACGCTATCATATACATCAGTGGCTACCACCAGTCCATTACCTAAAATGAGCTTAAGAAAATAATATTGGGGGGTGCCTGGGTGGCTCAGTGGGTTAGAGCCTCTGCCTTCGGCTCAGGTCATGATCTCAGGGTCCTGGGACTGAGCCCCTCATTGGGCTTTCTCAGCAGGGAGCCTGCTTCCCCCCACCCCTGCCTGTCTCTCTGCCTACTTGTGATCTCTCTCTCTCTCTCTCTGTCAAATAAATAAATAAAATCTTAAAAAAATAATAATATTAGAGAAACTTTTCCAGATATGCTTTCTCCAAAATGGAAGTTTCTGTGATAAATCATTCCTGCATCCATCCCACTGCCTTACACAGGGATGTTGGATTTACTTAGCCATTCATTCATTAGCCATGCACGTTTAGCTAAGGAGAATGCCCTTTCTTAAGTCATCAACTAAATTATTGTTCTGATCATAAACAGATTTCATGCATTTCAAAAATTACAAAGTCTGAGTACAGCATCTCTGGATTTTATTCCTCTTACTGTAGCATACCAATGGCCTTCAATTTAACAGGCAAAATCTTTACCTAGAGGGCATGACCAGAAACACACCCTATTGGGTTGTGATGAGGTGTCTCTTTCTTTACACAGCAAACACATTTTGAATTTTCCCCCTGCAAACATGTAACATCTGTACCAACTGTTCCACCCAGCACATGTGAATCTGATGCTTCAAAATAAAGTCTGACTCACCCAGTGAAAAACTTCACTGGAAGACAGTGAGTTTTTCTACTTAGTCGAAGTGAGATCTAGCGAAGGAATTCTGAGGGACTTTTTCCCCGGCATCCCGTAGAGAGAATGACTTATGTGTGTCCCAGACGGGGCTCAGAGAATACTTACTTTCCCAGGTCTGAAGTGGGGACCGGGGACCTCTCATCAGCTTCATGACATCCTGACATCTCGCGGATTACAAAACAAATCCGCTGAAAAGAGAGCCCACTCAAGCTTCCTCTGAGTGCTGAGGATTGACCCTAGTTTGCCTCCTTCCCAAGCACAAGATCCAGCTCATGTGTCAGCTCTGCTTGGTGGCTTTTTCCTACCTGTCCCAAATAAGCAGTTGGTAAGGCGCTTGCACCCAAGCTTCTCAAGCGACCCAAACATCCTCAATGATTCGCCAGAACCAAATTGCCACCAGCAAGCGGACTTCAGGAATTACTATGATTATTATGTCTGGCGGTGCCCCAACCAGCTTGCCTACACATGCAGACACAAGTTACAATGTTTCATTTAAAACTAATTAAAGCAGGCAGCAAATTATAATACCTTGTTGTTTTTTGTTTTGTTTTTAAAGGGAAGAAGAAAGAGGAAAAGGGGAAAAGATAAAGAAAACAGTCATGGGGGGGCGGATTGTAGTCTAGGTAATTTTTTTTCGTTTCTGTACTACTGTGTTTCCCAAGTTTTCTTGAAAGAGCAATAGATCACTTTTCTAATACATTTAATTAACTCCCAAGATTTCCATAATTTGAGGTTAGCATTCGAAATCTATTTTCAAAGCATACAGTGGTCACTAAATTTCATGTCCTTAATGGAAGTGACAGGGTTGTTCCTTGGGGTAAAATGGCACAGAGAAGCTGGCAGGGACACCAGAGCCACTGCGGCAGGGTCCTCATGGCCAGACCCTGCCCCGGCAGTGGGCAGCAGAATGAATGCAACTGTACCAAAACCAGGAGAGCCACACTCCCTGTGAACTTTAAAAATACCTTGTTCCATAGCAATTAAAAAGATCAACCAAAGATGCAAAACTGGTTTGTATCTTGAACGAATCACCATGTTCACAACTAAGGCAGAAGGCCATCCTGTATCCTGAACCAAGAACAAATGTTCTAAGAGCTGGAAACCTAAAACCTTCTTTTCTTCTTAATAGCGCTTAAAATATATTAAATGTTTACTTGTTTCAACTTAAAAAAAAACAAAATTAAATCTTATCATAAGGCTTGAAGGACGTCACTCTAAACCCCAGCCCTGTGATTTCTGCAGTCACAGAGTGTAAGAGACCCTGGAATATGTGGGTGTCACCTCTGCAGTGCTCCTGAAGGTGCGGTCTTGGTGAGCCTCTATAGTCACCTGACATTGCCAGGTGGCTGAAGGTAAGCCCCCAGCACCAATCAGCACAGAGGCCTACATTAGGCAAAATGCTGCCTGGAAAGACAAGCTTATTCTCTCAAAGACACCATGGAGGCAGTCCACCTCAACCTTTCTCCTTCCTTGCGCAAAGGAGGGGTTCAACCTCATCTCGTCTTTACCAGCTCTGTTCCGTTTCCAGCATCAATGCTCCATGCAGGCCCTGCACCCACTTTTTACTGCATGTCTTCTCTCCCATTCATCTCCTCCTACCTCCCTGCTCCCCTGCTCCCTTACATCTATCCAACCATGTGTGTCAATTAACAAATAATTAAACCAGATGCCAAGGAGCTTCAGAGCATCTCCTGTGGTTGGGGGGTGGCAAGGGAGAACGCTGCTGCAGGGGTGTCACCCCCCTCCCACACAGCCATGCACACAGCGTCCTTCCTCGCTGTCCACAGATCCACTGGCCTTCCCGGACCAGGAGGCCAGCCTTCATGAGGCCAGGGACCTAATATCATCTTTCTTAGCAGAGTCTATGCAGCCAGCAGGCACACAAACTGAGCAAATACAGGCTCCGTGCCATACAAATGCACCAGCTGCACAAGGGCACAAGAGAAAGCCTGAGGGGCTAGGTCACAGGACATGTGAGCACATACTGATTCATCAATCGAAGAGAACAGGTCAAGGAAGGTGGTGAGACATCTGAGGCTCAGATAACATGCATGCTCATTTTCCTGGAAAATGGGTAGGGCAAAGTACCATAGAAATTAGATAGAAACTTTCGTTATTAACAGCAACAGCTACAGTTTTTGGAGAACTTACTAGATGTGAGTCACCGGGACTTGGTGGTAAGGTGAACATTGTGCCTTTCCTCCTTTAACTTACTAGAAAATTTATAAGGAAGAAATACTTTGTTTGATTGTTTGCTAATTGCTGTTTGTATAGCAAGTGTTAAGGGGTGCAGTGCTGAGCATTATGTGAACCCTTGACAGCACACCCCCGAATGCCTGGAGAAACGGATCCATGGAGATCTGGGGGCAAGAGAGCATGGTGCACAGCACGGCATGGTTTTCAAACTGCAGGTCGTGAACCATTACTGGAGTGTGAAATGAGTCCACTGTGACCTACATTTTGCTCAAAATGAAATAGAATTCAATAGAAAATCAGTGCAAAGCACAAGAAACGCTGTTTTAGGAAACTTGTCCCTGCCACATATAGAGTTACAAACACCTTAGTGTCCAAGTTGCCATGTTAACTTCTTTCTCGTCCACACTGGCACAATCTGGGTGGAGGGATGAAAGAACTTCGCTATGTGTGGCGTGTGAGGAGAGGCAGGATGCAAGAGTCATCCTCTGAACGAAGCTACGAATTCAGGTATTCATGTCTGTTTCACAAAAGAGCTCCAACTGCTTGCCTGATGTCATACAGGTTCTTCAGATGGAAGAAAGGTTGGAATGCAAGGAAGTTTTCCTATGCTACATGGGCTAAGATACTGTCATTTGTAAACGGATGCTAATGAATGAAATTACCATTGAATTCTGAATACAACTTTAGACAAGAGTGTCTCTGCTTTAGGGATTCAGGGTTATCTCAGAAAAAAGAAGACACCCCATGTTCCAGAAATAACAGCTAGAGAACAGAGGAAGCGCGTCTGGTACGTAGCCGGTGAGCCTGTTCACGATGCAAGGGTTCGCTGAATTACAGGACTAATTAGTTCCACTTTTCCTGTTGTACTTCCTACCAATGGTTAAGTACCCAATCCACCTGCTTACAGCCACTGTCTCCTCCTTTTCCACAGTTTTCTACGCCAAGTGCACAGAAGGCTTGTCACAGCTGCTGACTTGAACTTCACTTAATAAATAAACTAGTTCTCCTTCTCCAGAGAAGTAAGAAAAATCCTTCCTGTTTGGGAGAAAACATTCAAGGTCAATGTTTCCTGACACTAACAGAATATTCCAAGTTCTAAATGTTCTTACTGTCACCTAAGAAAATGTGAATACTAAGTAAGACACTAATAATGACCATGTTTGAACAAAAATTTTCAAATAAGGGTTTTGCAGGCAGTGACCACCAGTTTAAAAAAAAAAGCCCATAACAACACTAAAATCATGCCGAATAGACTAATCCTAGTCTACAGTGAGGGCGTCCTGGCCTGGCATGTGAGTTGCAAATGATATCTTTGATAAGGGAATTGTATCTAGAACATATAAGGAACTCATACAATTCAATAATAAAATGATCTTGAATGGACATTTTTACAAAAGATATAAAAATGCCCAAGTAGCACCTAAAAGATTCTCAAAATCATTAGCCATCAGGGAAATACAAAACCACAATGAGATACCACTTCACATTTACCAAGCTGGCTTTTATCAATATGGTAGGACCACTTTGAAAAAATAGTCCAGGGACACCTAGGTAGCTCAGTCAGTTGAGTGACTCATGAATTCAGCTAAGGTCATGGTTTTAGGGTCTTGAGACTGAGGCCCACAGTGGGATCCACACTCAGCACAGAGTCTGCTTCTCTCCCTCTCCGTCTTCCCTTCCCCCCCCAACCCCAGCTCACACATACACACACACACTCTCTCTCTCTCTCTCAAATAAATAAATAAATCTTTAAAGAAAGAAAAACAAAGATAAAACAGTCTAGCAATCCCTCCAAAAGGTAAACATGGAGTTACCATGTAATCCACCATAGGTACTCCTAGATATGTACCCAAGAAAAATGAAAACATATCCACATGGAAAATTGATCATGAGGGGGACCTGCATGGCTCAGCTGGTTTCAGCTCCAGCCATGACCTGAGGGTCGTGAGATCAAGGCCCATAGGGGGCTCTGCACTCAGCAAGGAGTCTGCTCGAGATTCTCTCCTTCTCTGTCCCTCCTCCCCTACCCCCCCGCTCATGGTCTCTCAAGTGCATTCTCTCTCTAAAATAAAATCTTTTTAAAAATTTATACAGCAATATTCACAGCAGCATTACTCATAATAAGCAAAAGGTTGAAAAAAATCCAAATGTCCACCAAATGATAAACGGATATATGAAATATGATATATCCATGCAGTGAAATAGTATTCAGTTGGGAAAAGGGAAATATGATATATCCATGCAGTGAAATATTATTCAGTTGGGAAAAGGGAAATATGATATATCCATGCAGTGAAATATTATTCAGTTGGGAAAAGGGAAATATGATATATCCATGCAGTGAAATATTATTCAGTTGGGAAAACACTGTATCAAGTATTGATACAGGCTACAACATGGATAAAAGCCTTATACTAAGTGAAAGGAGCCACTCGCAAAAGAAGACACACTACATGATTCCATTTTTATGAAGTATTCAGAATGGGCAAATACAGAGAAAGGAAGTAGAGTAGTGGCTGCTTCAGGGGAATGGGAAATTCAGAGCGACAGCTGAAGGGTACATTGTTTCTTTCTGAGCTGATGAAAATGCTCTAAAACCAATCATGGTTATGGTTACACAACTCTGAATAGAATAAAAACCAATAAAGTGTGCATTTTAAAAGGAGGATTTTATGGTATGTGAGCTTATCTCAATAAAGCTGCTACCATCTCCATCACCGCTGAAAAGAAAATGACCTAGGATATTAAGAAGAACCAGATTCACGTCCAGTTCCTCTGGAATCCAGAGCCCAGGCCCTGAACACTACACTGTATCTCCTTCTAAAACACAAATGACCACTTCCCAGTTACCTGGCCAATTCTACACTTAAGCTCTTCCAACAAAGCAGTGGTAGACCATAAGACACATGGGATAATTGCCTTCAAATAGCTTACAGTTTAAAAAATAGGTTTATTGTCAGATGAGCAAAAGCATATACCACAGACAAATCATTGTAGTATATAATGTAGTACATGCCTTTGCTCTTGATAATGATCAATAGTACAGGATATATTCTGTAACACAGACTGTGACCTAGAGTATATCATATGGAGGATAATCACAAGAGAGGACAAATTACGTTCATGGAAGAACAGAAAAGATTTATTTCTACTGGAGGAAAAAAAAACCCATTCCCCTAAAGCACTAAAATTATTTATAGCTGAACAAAATACAAAATAAGATCCCCAACATTTAATCATCGTTGACATATCCAAAACAAAGAGGGGGAAGTTTCATGAGAATGTTAGATTTCTCCATCTTAATTAAAATAGGAACTTGATATCCCAGATCTGAGGTTTATTTCCAAGACCGGGCTTTGCAGTACATGTATTCCATTGTAGAACTCCACTTCTTTATTACTGAGGTCTGAAATAACCCTGAAAGGGCACCGTGTCATTAACTTGGTGAGAATGTATGCCTTGGACATCATTTTAAAGAGTTTCAGTTACTAACGTCCCCAGAGAGTCTTAAGACTGTGCAGCAATCCATTCTCTCTCCCCATGGACTCCAAGATCAGACTGTCCTCTCTCAGATGCCAGGCCACTACCTCCACCTTGTGGCCACAGCTAAACCCTGAGGGTCACAGCCCCAGTCCCAAAGTCTCCTCAGCTTCAGAACAAATGCAAGAGAGAAGCTGTTTCAATTTCTGACAGCCACCACCATGAAGTCTGTGACCACGTGAAGCTCTCACAACACCTCCCCCCGCCCCTGCCGTGAGAACTTCACTTGGTCACTTGTTTAGCTCTCGATTAATAAGTTCCAATAACAAGTATTTGGTGGGTCAGGGACTTAAACAAGATTCTTCCGATCCTTCACTTGAAGGAACTTGTTATTGCCTATCTTAGGAATTAAATAGGTGAACTTTGGAATAAAATGTTTTTAAAATGTGTGTTGTAGGCGCTTTCTAAATTGAGATATTGCATCTGAATTCCGAAGACAAATGTTAAGTCTACATTACTCTGGATATATATAAAATAGCCAAACTTTGAAAACAGAACTTTTTTTTTCCCCTTTACCTGGAAGGGACAGAGAAGTGTTTTTAGGACCATTATTCAGTCTTAGAAAACGCAGTGACATTCCTCCCTTTGATACAGGGAGATTCGAGAATAACACAGAAAACAGAAGTCAGTTAGAGTAAAATCAACCCAGACTTCCTCTCAAAGCTGACATTCCTGTCACCACTTCATTCTCAGGGACAATAATGAAACTAGAGCGGCCCTGGGGGGTGATTTCAGAACCAGTCAGCATGAACTGAGATGTATAGAAAGACCCTAAAGCTGGGAAATATCAGACAACTTTGCATGAATGATTAAGACAAACCACTGAATCAGGGTTTAAATTACAAAGAGCTAGAAGATCTTCATCAATACATTGACTTTTACATGGAAACCAGCTCGCAGTACACTCTGGTCAGCTTCTTATAATTTCTCTTAGGAAAGTAAAATCTCAGGACATTAGATTGGGGGAAAAGCATCAGGGAGCACCCAGGCTAGGGCTAACAGGTACTTTCGTCTGATGTACCAACTTGGATGGGCTGATAATGGCTGTCCACAGTTCTGTGTGTCGAAAAGCATAAAGATAGGACTGGACTCCCCAGGCAAGGCCTGTGCTCAAATACCAATGTCTGCCAAGGGCAATGGACAAAGGGACTGTACACTATTACTTTCCACCTTTTGTACCTGGTTAAACTTGCCATTCCCGAATTTAGTTTGTCACTCTCTGTTTACAAATGGAAAACTTGGACCCAGAGAAATGAATGAAGTCAATGCAAGGTCATACAACTAGTTAGTGGTTAAACCAGGATAAACAACCAAGTCTATGACTCCATATCTGTATCAACAAATTGAGCTGGGAAAAGATAGGGTTCAAATAATACTGCTAATAACTGCTAATAATATTGCTACTAATTCAAAGACAAAAAATCCTGTTTGTTCTGAAGAACCCCTGAAAGAAAAGTTTTGGTTCCACAGCCACACTGTCTCAGGAACTTTCACAGAAACTATCCTGTGGTTAAAAACACATTGTTTCCCCTCAGTAAAAGGAACCTAACATTTCCTGCCTATAAATCAGTACATCTCAACATATCTCCAGAAACTTTATTAATTGCGGTTAAAAAAAAAAGAGAAAGTGTGTGAGAGAGAGCAGGTGCTATGCAGCTCTGTCAATGCCTACTTCAGAAATGAAGTCTCCACTGTGGGAAGAAACAGCTGAAAAATATTTTTTACTTACGTTCCTCAGGGTATCTGAAGGCCTGGAAGAACAAGATGATAACGGGGGAAAAGTATATGGAGAGAACGATATCTTACCTGTTCTAATGTGAGCTGCTTAGAAATGGTATCATTCTCCAGTTTTTTAATTTTCTTCATCAGTTTGTTGACCTGGAATTCCTGCTCCTGTTCGAGATGTTGTTCTAGTTCAGCTTTCTCATGTTGCAACTGGAAAATGGGAAAAACACAGACGTGGAAATCAAGACACTCAAAAGCCAGGGAAACATGGGCTCTAAAAGCTGGTTCCACTGAGTAAGAAGTATCATCACAGAAATTACAACCCTCATGTCTGGTGGTATCCAATTGTACACCTACAAGGAACCTGCTCCTAGGTTCCTCTAACTTGCAACCAAAAATGATAGCGCATGTACACAGGCACCTGGCCTGAGCCAAAAGGCTGAAAATGACAAGGCAGATACACATGAGCATCAAACTATAAGTAAACCCAGCTTTTGGTTTTTAAAAACATGTAAGTGGTTGCCTCTGTAGGGAGGAACTGGGAGGCTAGGGAATGAGGCAGAAAAGGAAACTTGCATACACACACACCCCCACCCCACTTTGGTACTTTTCAAATTTTATACCATGATAAAAATTAAATTAAAAATAGACATTTTACACGGTCAGTTTTTCTCAAATGAATTAGTTTACTCAGATTTATATAAATGTGTATAAAGATGTCACAATCACAAAGCATACTTAATAAATTATTCTGAATGCTATTTCCCAATATTCTAATAAGCAACCTTTGGCAAAAATCAGTACAATTAATTATCTTTCTATAATGAGAACATATGTCATACCTCCTACATCTTTCCTAAAAACCAAGGGGGGAGGCCTCTCATTTATGCAATTAAAAATAAAGTTATGGTGTCATTGAAAAGTTTTTTAAAGAATGTACTCCAACCATCAAAACCAAAAGGGAATAAAGGAAATCCATTAGATATATGACTACTGAGGTTCTCATTAAGAGCTATGCACTATTTCTAACATTCCCAACTGGGAGGTTGTGCTGATCCACAGCAGGGGTTGGATAGAATGACAGCAGCAGGGTCTGGTATTTTCAAAATCAAGGGGATATAAAGTAAAAGCTATTCAAAACAATGAAACACACAGTATTATGTATGCATCTATGAGGACACTGCTCCCTCATTTTACCTTCAAAATCATTTCCTCAGGCAGCACGGTGGACCAGGTTCTTCGTGTGCATTAGACAGGCATGACCACCCCCACTTTCTATGTGACAAATGAGGTGACCAAGGTAATTCAGCTGGACGGTGGAAGAGTCTGGGACCCACATCCTGTCCTGAACCCCAAGCCAGCATTCTCCCACTGGATCCTGAGCAAACCTAAGAGGAATCAATTTCAGACTCCTCTAGTGTGCATTCTCCTGATTAAAAAGTCACATGATCAGAGACACCAGTAAGCCATGCACGCCTGCCTGGAGGATGGGACATCTCTCTGTAAACCCTGCATATAGTGTGATTAGCCAGCCCTAAACAGCCTCCGCATGGCTGCATCCAGCCTTCTCCACCCTGGACACAATTGCCACTGCTCTGCAAGCAAGCACATTCTTGGTTAAAAAAAAAGTTTAAAATCTGACACAGTGTTCTAACACTGGAAATGTTGACTAAACAGATGCTGGTTTTCCTCCAACTGTTTCTGATGTGCAACTCCAAAAAAAGCTGGTCACCCTTGCAGGGACCCAGAAAAAAAGCAGATGCGAGGAGGTGCTTAGAGTGACAGGTCTATTTTTAGCTCACTCTTTAAAACTCAGGTTCTGCAAGATCAAGCAGTAATTAAAATAAGAAACTGGACAGAGAACAAGAAGAGCTCCTGCATTTCAGACACAAAGACCCCGATGGGATGATTACCATTCGTGAGGAGAAAAACAGCAAAGCATGCGCATCTTCACCTAACATTTTCATTCTATAAACATTATCTGTGTAGGTCCTTCCTTAGGCATAGGTGACATCTCTAGCGAAGATATCATCCTTGCCCTGAAACGGTTCATCGACACTAAGCTTAAATGATATCTATTGGTTTTAAAAAAATGAACTTTAGTCTTAAAGCCTTTAAACCCTTTACAAAGTCTTTTTTTTTATATTAGTTGTTTTCCTCCAATGTTTTCAATTGCTGCTATTTTGATTTGAAAGAACATCCCCCCCTTTTTTTTAAATAGCATTATTCTTCTGCCCTGAGGTAAATGAAAACAATAAAGGATGCAATCTAATGTTGAAAAATGTCTGGCCCACAAAGCCGCATTTGTCAGAGAATGTTAATCTGAGAAAAGGTAAGGCTGTCTTTGTCTTACAGGAAAATATTCCTATTTAGACAGATGGTCTATATTGTCAATATCTGATTTGGTATTCCCTTTAAGAACACAGATTAAACTAGCAATAAAAGCCATAAAAGCTCTCAATTTTAAGAGGCTTTTTCCTCTCAAGAGCTATACCCTAAGGAGAACTTAATGGTAAAGCTGTTGTTGCCATAACTCAAGTGAGGTCCTTGGGTTACACTAACCCATTTGGAAAAGATCAAGCCATTGTGAGATCTGTTCACCGAAGATTCACAATGCTCATCATCCCCCGAAGACAGAGCTGGAACAAACAGTTTTGCTGCCTGCTTTGTTCTGCCATCTCTCAGGTGACAGGCAATTTCGGAGCAGAGCATGGAGTCTCTGAACAGAACACTAGAAGCAGAAAACAGTGTTCTTCCTTGGAACAAAGAAACCACCAGTACAAAGAGACACACAGAGAGAAATACAGAAACACCCACCCCCCTTTCAAATCATGAGAGGATTCAGATGAACAAGACGGAGGGGGCAGAGCAAGGAAGGGATCTTGAGAAACTAACAACCACAGAGCTGACCTGAGGAAAATTCAGAAACTGTTTTAAGTAGATACCACATAAATTAAAGCCATGCGACCCTAACGGGGCTTGAACTGACATCCCGAATCCACGGGTCTGTGTTAAAGCCATAGCTCATGACACCACAAACAAAAACCCTAAAGGGAGCCCGGCTTAGGCTGACAAAAGACCAACTATAAGAAATAAATTCCACTTTCAGTGGCATATTCAAAGTGGGCACAAAATTCAAGGCATGATTTTAAATTTCTAATCAAAGATCTTAATTTATGAGCAATTTTATTTTTTTAAAGATTTTATTTATTCAACAGAGAGAGAGAGAGACAGAGATCACAAGCAAGCAGAGAAAGAGGGAGAAGCAAACTGCCTGCTGAGCAGAGAGTGCGATTTGGGGCTCAATCCCAGGACCCTGAGATCATGACCTGAGCTGAAGGCAGAGGCTTTAACCCACTGAGCCACACAGGCGCCCCTTTACATGCATTTTTAAATCTTCCAAAAAGGTCCATGATCCTGAACTAGAACAAAAAAATCATGCAAACTAAGAAGTAAATAGTCAAGCAAATTCTATTAATGTGTTTGAAATAAACTCATGTGTTCGCCTTAAACATATCTAAAGCAAAATGCTTAGGTAGATTAAATTTTTTTAATCAGAATTTTCTATAAATACACCTTATAAAGTCAATCACAAAGATTATGAAACAGAGTTTTATAACTCCTACTTGTGCAATATATTATTAACATTAACAAAAAACCCCTGTAGAATGGAAATTATGTTATATAACAGATGATCCACTGGCAGCACATTTTTGATGGAAATAAGGTTATATGAACAAAGGTTTGCTCCTTAGGATTCAGCATCAAAAAAAAAAAAAAAAAAAAAGAAAAGAACTGAGAAAGCCATAAGCAGATACAAACTGTAAACCTATAAAACTCTTAAGTACTAAAACTTGAGCATTTTTTTACTATCGCCACTCATTATATATATACTGAGCCCAAAAGCAAACTTCCAGCCTATTACAAAATACAAGTATGACATTATTTTGATCTAAAACAGGCTAGGCTTACACATCATTCAATCACTTATAACTGCCATCTATTTTATAATTTACAAAGGCTTTCTGGAGCTACTTCTGTGATCCAGGCCTCTTACATAAGAGATTCAGGAACTCGTCACTGAAGAGTTCACTCTCTAGCAGGTGGAGACCCTGAAAACCGTTCAGCTGCGAGAACCACCACAGGTGCACCTGTAGGCCTGAGCCAAGGCTCCCACTCAGCATGCAGCAGGTCTGCCAAATCCCAGTCTGAGCGAAGCGTGTGTGCAAGTCTGGGTTTGTTGTTGGTCCAGCCAGTGCCAAGGAGGCAAGCCTTCTAGCCACCAGCCCCAGGACCCAGGTTTTCATGCAATACCTGAATAAGCTCAAGATGCTCCCACCTCGGTTCTCACTAGTTCACGCTAATATTTCTCTCTGTGTACCTACCACCCGGTCCTGCAACTGACAGCCTTGGTTTACGGACAACCACCAAGGACTAGAACTACCTACACCTGGACCAAGTAGAGACCCTGCCCTCCAGAGGACAATAACTACATTAAGTCATCGGGTCATCAAAAACTATTGTTACAATTCATACAAGCTTTGCAAAAAAGTTCAAAACCATCTCTCACAACATTGAGTTCTTTATGAACCAACTTTTTAACCGCTCCACTGAGCAGCCTGAGCAGAAAGACAGCCTCCCACTTCAAATCCATTATATCACCACTAAATGCCTCTGGGGCCCACACTTATTCCCACCTCCAAACCCCTTCTGTTACTGGTACCATTATTCTCAGTCAACACCTCTTATCTCATCAGTTACCAATTGGCTGTAAGTCAGCCTCCATAACAGCTGTCAAACCACCCTCTTCTTCCTGTGCTCATGGCCCCAATCTAGTTCAAGTCTTTCATTCTTCTTCACTGGGCCACTGCCAAAGCCTCCTAATGGATCTCTCCAAATCCAGTGTAGGTCATCCTAGCAGACAAAGCCTAACACTTTAATACTTCACTCAAAACCCTTCATTGGCTCCCTACTACCTGCAAAGGTATAACACGCCAAAGCCTGACATTCAAGTCCTTCCACGATCCAATCCCTCTGCAAGCTTCCCATGCTTTCCTCACGGTGTTTCACACTCTCAAATGACATCCTAAGCTTTTGCAAACCTAAATGCCTTCAGGGTCCAGACATCTAGCAAAGAAGGGATGGGCCTCAGCACAGGGAATGGTTGTAACTGTGGTTAAAGGCAAAGTTCAAGACTCCTTTCCTAAGAAATAAATTGTAAAAAACTGAAACTCATCATGCGGAGCAAACACTTCTGGAGACCACTCCGGTCCAGGGCCTTGCAGACTGCATATGGGACCCCCGTAACACAAGCAGCTGTGCCCCCACCCCCACAACCCTGATCACGCTGCCCCCTCTGGCACAGCGCCTGAGTCTCTTCGTCCAGCATCCTGAAAGTGGGGGCAGGCTCAGAAAACATCATCCACAGAGCCTTCCCGCAAGTCCTCCTCCCTTCTTCAAGCTGTGAGCACACTGTACGTCCCCTGCATTATGATGCCTAGGTCGTGGTGTGTTTCCTATCGTACTAGTTACTTCTAAAAGCAGCCAACACTTCAAGGCTCCAGTTACTATGTCCCAAGCATTTTACAGTCATAATGGCAGATACTAGAGAGACAGAGAGGTCAAGTACCTGCCCAAAGTCACAGAGCTGGGGTGGGGGGGGGGGTGTCAATCTAGGATTAAAAGTAACGTCTCTGTCTTCACGGCCTTTGTCCTTTCCCTGGATGTGTGCAGGTTCCCTCGAGCATTGGCACACATCCTCGATCACACTTACAGGACTGCAAGCTCCACGAAGAGCCGTGGCCAGCATGCACCGAATTCCACTCCAGATCATGCAGAAAATGCCTTGTCTGGGCAAATACTGACTGGAGAGACGATAAAAGTCTCACTTCCTTTAGACTGTTTCCCCTAGAAGCAGCATCAGGATGAACGAAACCACTAGGCTAGTATCAAGGGTGCCATTACTACATACATAGTACTCTCAGGTGACCAGCACCAAAATCAAGAAATAAAACATTGCCAGCTCCCCCGAAGCCTCCTGTGTCCCTTCCAGATCACAGCGCCCCATCCCTGAGAGGTCATCGCTCTCCTGATTCTCACTTAGGGTAAGAATTTCTTGCATTTTCTTTAAAACAAAACAAAACTTTATTGCCTATATATATTGCCTATATATTTCTAAACATTAGTTTTGCATGGTTTTGCATTCATTGTCTAGCTTCTTTTGCTAAATAAACTTGTGATTTCATTCACCCACGTTACTGAGTCTAACGGTATTTTTATTGCCTTATAATAACCCGTTGATGAGCACATCACAATTTATCCATTCTATGGACAATAGGTATTTGGGTCATTTCTGGTTTACTCAGATGAACAATGCCACCAAGAACATTCTTCTATACATCTGGTGCACATGTGCACACACTGTGAAATATATCCAGGAGTGAAGGTGCTGAGTCATACACAGTGAATATTTCCAGTATCATTAGGTAATGCTAAATCGTTCTGAAAGGAGTTGCAACCATGTCCTTTTTCTGACAGCATTCAGAAGACTTCTCTAGTAATATCCTGTGGATTACTAATGTGTACTTGTTCATTCCTTTACTGCTCATTTGGCTATCTGCTTATGTGAAGAGTCTGTTCAAGTCTCTGTCCATTTTTCTTCGGCACTGTCCATTTTTCTTACTAAGCTGTAGTTCTGTGTTGGTTATATAAGGTTGCAAATATCTCTTCCCATCCTGTGGCTTGTCTTTGCACTCTCTTTACATGATTGCCAATGGTATGTCTTTGTTCTTCTCTAAGTAAAATGTCTCTGTTGGGAGAATCTGTCCCGCTGCCTAGCTGTAATTGCCATGTGGATGCCCAGGCATCTTAAATAAACTTCTGAGCTCAATAAGCATCTTCGTTTCTCTGGCTTACTTTATTGTAAAAATATGGTATATAATACAAATGTGTTAATTGACTATGTGATCGGTAAGGCCTCCGGTCAAAGGCAGGCTACTGGTGGTTAAGTTTCAGGGGACCTAGAAGTTATACACAGATTCTGATCGGAGGATGGGGAAGAGGAGTTGGACCCCTACCCCTGTGGTGTTCAGGGATCACCTGCATTTCATACTTGAACATCTGGTACAACCCTCAGTGAAATCATTTGAGCCTGCAATTCTTTCACTTAGGCAGGGCTGTTTCTCAGATTGAATTTCTCCTCATCCAGTTTTTCTAAGAATTCGTCCATTTCATCTAAAATTCCAAATATATTGCCATACACAATTATTCATGAGTTATTCGCTCTCCTTTTGAATGTCTGTAAGAAGAGCTGTGATGTGTTTCCTGTTTCCTAACAAAGATGCCAAGCTTGGTTTTTTTATTTGAATGCAGTAAGCATGGCTGCTTTGGAGTCTCTGTCTGATAAGTCCAGTATCTACAGTATCTGTGAAATCCATTTCTGTTCTTTTGTTTTCCACTGATTTATATCCACGAAATCTCCCATCGTCATATGCCCGGATCTCCTTGTGTGCTGGGCAACGTACTGAATTTATATTTTAGGCGAAACCTGGGGCCTAGGATGATGGTATCTTCCTCCAAAAAATTTCCACCTTCTTCTGCCAGGAACCAGAAGCCTAGGTCTACCTTAATCCACAACAAAAGCTCCCCGATCTCTTCATGACCAAGTGCTGCAAAACCGGTTTGTTCTTATCCTGAGATGTAGCTTTTCAGGATTCCAGCTTTAAGTGGGGGTCAGTTATCACAGCTCCCATCTTCGGCCAGCCCCGAGCTCTGACTTCTGTAACCTCAGCGCCACACGGCCACCAAAGCACAGCTCAGTCTCAGCTGTCCCACAAGGAACAGCAAACGCTCTCAGAACAAAAGCAGCCTTGGGAGCTGCTGTCTTCTCAATTCCCACCCTCCCCTCCCCCGGGACTCAGGCCTGCAGGCCTTCCCCATCTTGTTAGTTCTTCATGCTTTTTAAAAAAAATTTAAGAACATTCTGTCTAGCTTTTATTTATTCTCAGTGAGGTTTTCTAAGGGGGAAGGCACATGTAACTTTTGCAAGGGAATAGCTAGGTCTTTCCAGAAAATTATTTTTTAAATGTTATTTTCTTGTCAGCATCCTCAACACCGAGGATAGGCCCTCGCTTCGGAGCAGATGGCTCAAGTATAACTTTGGGCTTCTCATCCACCCAGAATACCTAGTAGGCCATGTTTGAGTTTCCTGTATCCCCCAGCACACGATGGTGCTGAAAGCCTTTAGAGAAATTAATGGCTTTAGAGAAATCTGGTTAGGAGGAAAATTTTTTAAATAAGGATGACAAATAAGATAAAGAAATCCTTTCGGCCCTGGAGTCGGCCTACTGCACTGAAAATCCATTCTGTCAAAACGAGCACTTTCTTCTGAGGACTAGAGTGTGTTCAACCCAAAGAAAGAACTTACTCTAACTTGAAACATTACTGTGAACTAAAAGGCCACACCTTTATGAATAAAGATGCAAAAAGGAAAGTAAAGGTAGTTAGCTCTGAATTTTAAATTACTTGCTGATTGGGAGAACTATAAACAGTTTTGAAATGAAAAGAGAACCTACCCAAGAAATGCAAAACATGGCAACATTCCTAAGTGCAAAATCTTAAAATCATTTAAAGCTAAAAGCTATCTACAGTGGAGCCAACAGTCCTTTGCTAACATTCATCTTTTTAACTAGAAATGATAATGCTTACTCCTACCCTGAAGAGTAAAGCAAGCTCTACTCCAGCTTCATCTAATTACTTTTAATGTCATTTTCCACCTACTTTTCTTTTCCCTCTACTTGTGTTTTCCCACATTTTTTCAGGAAGTCAGCATGGGAAGCTTGAAAGCCCTTACTCTTGCCCTTACATTCCTGGGAGTCCATACTGGTACATCCAAGCTAGCCCTAATGTCAACACACATACGGACATTTTGAAAGAAACTCTATGATTTCTTAAGACTAAACAACTGTATCAAGTGTATTGTGTTTTCTAATCAGAATGCAAATTGTGTTGGACAGAGATTTTTGGCAGGCTACTAAACAGGAAAATTCTGGCTTATAATTTGGCCTCTGGAGGCAGTATCGATTAAAATGCATTAAAAACATCCCAGGAGCCCTTTGCAGATGTATCAGGAACACAATGTATAAGCCCCTTTCTCCATGAAAAGAAACAAAGAACAAAGCATAAGTTCAGATACTTTGTAATAAATAACACCACCACACACACACACACACACACACACACACACACACACACACAGTCCTCTGATCAAACTGTTCTGTAAGCTATCGGTAATAGCAAATTTTTCAGACCAACAATTAATAGCCTTGAAAAAAAGCCAAGAGGACCCAACTGCTCCGGCCACCTTAATGGAGAACGTATTTCAAGGTCTCTTTTCCTCCGTCATGGGGAGGGCAGGAACAGTTTTCCTCTGAATGGAGGCAATGGCATCCTAGCCTTGGTGCCTTTAAAATTAACTAGAGTTTCATCCACATTTATTGCCCTGACAGGTGATTCTACTGTCGGCACTGCCCTCCTAATGACTTGGCAAACTTGGGGTCAAAGGCAACCCCAGACGGTGGTGCACATGCTGACACTCTCTGCTCACCTGTGCCTGTGGGCCCGCCCGCTACCCAGACACACAGCCCTTCTGGCGTTGCCGAAGCACCCACTCCAGAAAGCTGCATCCATTAAGATGGGGCTGGAAGGAGAAACTACTTCTCCAGAACTGAGGGGAGGAGAAGGAAAGGGTGAATGAAGCGGTACGCCTCCGTCTACATGAACAGGCAGATTCAGGGACTCACTCTAATTTACCTCTCCGTTTCATTGCCGTGCAAACCGAGGTGGAAGAATAATGCTGCTGCATGCTGTCCTTCGGCCCCACACCGCTGGACGTCCTCTGGTAGTGGCAGCTTCCCCAGCCATGTCCCCCCTCCCCTCCCTCGCCTCTCTCCGTCCCTCACCTTTCCATGGATGCAAGGAAACATCAACTATGTGCATTCCTGAAGGCATTCCAGCCTCAGGGACCAAGTCAGTAACAAGAAAGCCATGCCACTGAACAAGAGATCCAGAAGACTTTTACTCTCAGGTACTCTGAATCATCAACAGGAATGTGCCCTCCCAAAAGGACACAATAATTTCTATCAGAGCTATAGTGGCATTATTTTCCGAGGACCAGATCCAATTTCAAATGTGAATCAAAAGTACAAAACTATTAACCTATTTGTTATTTTAAGGTCTAAAATTTAAAAGTTGGATTAGATTGAAAAGATTCAGAGATATATGTAATACCTGGTACCCTTCTTATCTCAGTCCTGTTCCAGGGTTTTAAAAAAAGAAAAAGTATTCATTAACTCTTGGCAGCAGTACTTACTGGCTGAGAGAAGACTGCAGGCAAGAACAGGACTTCCCAAGGACCAGGAAGTAAACTTGATGCATCAACCTTACATAAAAGCCAAGTGAAAAAAAATCCATGACTGCTAAAACCACTATCAATCTCAGCAATGTTAGGCCTTCCAGTTGGATTGGTGATTGGTAGTTAACAGGGGAGTTAGAGATTATTTAAAAAAAAAAAGTTTTAAGACTGAGGACCAGTGAAATAAATCATATCAAGACTGACAAGACAGTTAAGCTAGTCATTAGAGCATTCTCATAACACTAGTTCTTAATGATCTGAGCATTCCAGGATCTTTTATCACCTGCAAAGGCGCCCCAAGTCTGCAGTGGGCTTCAATGCACTGAGCTCCGTGACAGACAGACACAACTATGACAGAACTCTGCTCTCAAAGCCAGTGACACAGAAGGTTTTGAAAGGTAAGGACAAAAAAAGCCTAAGAATTTTTAAATTTCCTTTTTAGGAAATAAGACATTTTCTAATTACAAAAGTAATATATGCTGTTTTTACAAAAGGAGAAGGAAAGGGATATAAGAAAATTAACCCATAAGCTCGGCACCCTAGTATAACTACAACTCTTTGGAAAATAGCCTTTTAGACATATTTCCTAAAACACATGTTATATATCAAAAACTGATGAAGAGGTTGCTTACAAAACATTTCTTGTAAATTTTAATTATAAATTAAGGTAAAATACAACTTGTCTTTGAGGCATTCCAGAGATGAATTTAGTTCTGATGCAGGCTTGTGCTGGACGTACAAAAGTACTAGAAGGTTCTTTCTAGGACCCTTCTCAATTAGATAATCCCATGGCTCAAAAGGATGCAGATTTTTCAGGCAACTTTTCATAAAATGAAAGTATAATTTTCTGGCTCCCAGTGGATATATATAAAAGCAAGAGAGAAAGCATGTTGTTTGTTTCAATGATATTAACATATTTGAAAATATTTGAGCTATCTCCCAAACTTGATCTTCTAGGACAAAAGGATTTCCTCTCATCCACGCTTAAATAAACTTCCGTTTTTAAGATATCAGATACCAGTTCTGTCATGGCAAATGGGAAAGGAAGTGTTTCCTCCACAGCAATAATCTCAATTTGTCCTCAGACCCAAAGAATTCCTTTGAAATGCACATAGAAGCACTGTCTAATCACTCTGAGAGACAATAGTCAAAGTGTGGTGACAAAACCAAAATTGTTCTACCAACAGCTTCTCTCAGTGGCCCTTGGGTGAAAAACACTAAGCAAACATTTTCTTGGTGAACAGGTCGATGGCCTCATTTGTTGATCAGGGACACCTGCATGAGGTTTCCCTCGCAAGCTTTTCAAAAAAAGGTCTCCCTAGAAGCACCATCCTAGAGAGCCATATTAAAGTAATTACACAATTAGAAAAGTCTATTGGTACCAATTACTCTAAAAGCCTCCAGATGGAGATCCATTTGTCCACACTGGGGGGCAGAAAATGTGAGCCTTCCACAAAGGACCGGCTGAAGTCCCTGAGGCAAGCCTGGGGGGCACCACAGGGGGGTGGCCTTCTTCCCTGCAGCTGTCCCAGCTCTCTCCAACCGGCCAAAACCAGAGGAGGGCTTCAGGGATATTTGCCACAAAATGGTATGCTGTGATACCTGATGTCTAAAGTGAGAGATGACCTATGGCGCTAGAATATGCCAGAGACCTCAACCTCAAACTACCTGACCCCCGTCGTGTTTCAAGAGCCTAAGAACCAGGAGAGGGGAGTGATGCGTCAATGGGTACAGAGTCTGGTTTTCAAGAAGTTCTGGGGATGAACAGTGGTGATGGCTGCACAAATGGTTGAAATGGTCAATTTTGTGTTGTGTTTATTTTGCTACAATATTTGCTACAATGTATGCTACAATGTGTGTGTGTGTGTGTGTGTGTATAAATATATATATAGCCCAAGAACCACACTGGGATTCCTGAGAGGTTGTCTCAGAGACATGCTGATCATTCATTTGCCAAATCCTGCAAGTTAGACCCCGAACAAGTTACAGTCACCAAGAGCTCCCCCAACCACAGAATCACACCTTCATAGGCTATCCTTCGTTTTGACAGAGTTGGGCAAACCTAAGGTTTAGCCACGGGGAGACTTTTGGTACATGTTATATACTACTTTCAGCAAAAACAACTTATTGCACTATTTAGTTCATAGTTTCTTCAATCTCTTGAGAAAGACCCATCATGTCCCTCGGTTTTTAATATATGAAAATTTTTTTTCTCCTGACCAAGTAAAACTTTTTTTTTTAGATAGACGAATTATGAAAAAAAAATCACTATATTTCTCTAGGTTATAGCTTTATTTATAAGATGTTCAGAATTTAAACTTTAAGTTCAAACCTTCTTATGCCAAGTGTATTATTATAACTAACTCCCTTTTCTGCTGTGCATGGCTCTTATGTTCTCACTCTTATTTATTAATGTCTTATTTTAAGGGACATCAATGTCTTTGGGGATAAACAAACTACACACCACAGAACCACTCACAATGAAGAGGAGTCTTTATAGAGAAAAGAAGCATGACCTCGCTAGATTTGGGCAGCTTTATAAATAATTTGGTAAAAGACTCTAAATACTAACAACCACTTAAATACTAACAAAAAATGTCTCTTGCAGGGTTAAATATTAGGGCACCTGATTACACACTGAACTCAGAAGAACAAACCGTAATTGCATCCCTATAGTTCTGGAAGCAACATGCAAAGGAAGTGGTCTGGCCCCGGTGAGAGAGTGCCAAAGGTCAGACTAAGCTCCTCCCCTTCTCTTCCTCTAAATCAGAAGGCATATAAGTCCATTAAGAGTTTCCGCACAGAAATTTTGTCATAAATCTCTGCTGGACAATAATGCCTGGCTACCTCTCTTCTTCACATTTCAACAGCCACCATCTAAATCAAATTTTGTGCAAGAGAGTAACAGTACCTTTATTCAGTAATTAGGTAGAAAAATGACAATGAAAGATGGGGTCCCCATTGTCTGGACAACTGTATGGTCTTAACACCAGAGTTTCTACCCCAAGCTTCCAGCCTTCTCTTATAGGACTGTCTATGTTGGAAAGTTAGAAAAGGATTTAGGATGTTTTTTTTAAAAGCTTCAAGTATCCTTATATTATAACGTCCCTAAAATGTATTCTTCAACCAAATCAACGAATGGAGTGGTTAGCGATGCCCCTGAACAGAAGATAAGAGGGAACGCAACTACCTCTCTTAGTCACCTGACAAAGTGGAATTACTCGTCCTCCTGGCATAATTCTAGACCTGCCCATGATCTTGCACAAGCTGTGTATATAATGAAAACTTAATATCCCATGTATTCTTAAGTTCATATTAAGTGAACCACAAAATAATTTGCCCTAAAACAAATTTTACTTTTGTAATTTACTAGTAAGCATTGAGGGGGAAAAAAAGGAGCCTCCGAATTAGAAAAAAAATCAACGTTTCCTATATGTTTTGTGTTGTATCTTCTATAAACTATTAGTGATTAATGTTAAGTTATAAGAGCTATCTGATATCTGTTCAGGAATATATTACTCACCCATCTGAACACACCCAATTGCACATAATTTTAAAAACAGATCATAGGTATCTTCTATTTCCCCCCCAAATTGACATTTCACTTTTTGTCCTCATATTTTAGTGCAAAAGACCCACTCCTGCTACAAAAATGTTTATGTATTCATTATAGATTCAAAAGGAGAAAGAAGTCCCACACTTAGTGTTAGTCCTCATATTTCCAAAACACTACATATGGCAATTACTCCTGTGCTAAGGCCTCAAGCTCATCAGCAACTTTGAGAGGTGCTCAAAGTATGAAATATCTTCCCTAACCTAAGCAGATGATACACAGAGCCAGAGTCTTGAGTAGTATATCGCTGCCATCTTTACCTGGTATTTTTAATCTCCAAAGAACTTTAGCTACAACCTCATCAGCAAATGTTTCAAGCAAAGTGCTCTATCAAAGTCATTTCTTCCTAGAGAGGAAAATAGGCAGGGAAAGATGTAAGGGGAGAAAAGATAAATTTACCTGCATCAATTTTCTGGAGAGCTCATTAGTGAGGAACTCTTCTTCCTTCTCATAATTTACAGCAAGGGTTTCTTTCTCCTTCTGCAAAGCCTGGATTTTCTTGAATAAAGTGTTACTGATGAATTCTTCCTCTTGCTCAGCCCTGGCTTGCTGTTTAAAAAAAAGGAAAAAAAAAATAAATGAGAAGAGAGCAACAACAAATACAACAAAAATACGTTAAGGAATCAGGAAATTTACTAATTAAAATATAGTTCCCATTTGCAGAGAGGGCACCCATTTTAAGGAGATTTCTATTTTTCACTGTGAACCAATGCACCCCAAGATGCATAAATCAGAGGGGCTGAGTTATGCAAATAGCCAAAAGTAAATCTGGCTATTCCCCCAGAGGGCCTCCCTGTTTATGTATGGCCCCTCTTCTTAAAGTGATGTTTCAAAGACATTAATAAAGTATCAATCCCAAATCAATCACTAGACTACAGAGAGCTCCTCAGATGGCAGATAGGTCCAGTTCTCGGGTATACGCCCTCCAATTGTGATAACTCCCAGCAAGTCACTACATTTCAAAAGTTTATAGTTAAAATATCTAGGCGACAAGTTTTACTGAAGCAGAGAACTTCAACCTGCTTAAAAGTAAAATCATGTCACCTCTTTAGAATGTTACTGAAAGGGTCTGGATATGCAATTTTTAAAAGCAATGCAGATCTACATGCATTTGGTGACATGCTCAATGAAGAGTCATCGTAAGGAAAAACACAAGTGACTAGAAAGTATTATTGAAGTAGTAGGAATCCAACCAGTAAAAAGTAAGGGTGGATGAGAGGAGTATTATTTTTCACTTTACTAATTTCCCACTAGGAATTTTTTGAAAGTGAGGGCAAAGATAGGCATATTTTAAAAACAGAAAGAAAAGAGGGTCAGGATAATTCGATGGAGATGAAAATATTCTTCTGTAGCACTGCCCACCCCATGCTATCTAGGTTTTACCAGAATAAACAGAAAAACCTAACCATCCTTAAAGGAAATTAATCTTTTCAGAAAAACCTGCTTCAAGTGAACTCAACTCTACTCAAAGCACTTTTTAAACCACATCATTGTGATGCATTAATCCCAAATAATGCATTCCTGTTTTATCAGCCAAGTCAAGGCAGAAAGAGCTCTATCAATTCCAAGCCACCAGCACCTGTCACTTACAATAATATGAAAGCCAGAGGGCAGGAGACAAAAGGGCACCAGCACTAAATAATTACCACCTTTTATTGTAAAACCTCTGACAACCACCCCCAAGTCTGGTGGTTTAGATTTCTGTACAGATTTGCTCGCCTCCCCAGCACCTGTACCCTGACAGCCATGGTTTCTGGGGAGCCTGTCCTCTGTGCTCCCCATCTCGTGCCCTAAAGTACTCCAGTCCCCAGAACTGCTTGTCAAGGAATTCTGCAAGAGAGCCACTCAGAGTACTTCAACTGAAAAACAAAGCTACACAAAAAGTGGGAACTTTGGGAGAAGGTCCAGTATACTTGAGTTCTTAAAGAAACCACCTGGGATAGGTCAGGAGAACTGAGCACCTAAGGGCCCATCTCAGCTAATAAATGTTTCTTTCCATCCAAGAGCACCAGGGAGAGGTCTCTAGGTTCCAGGGGACTCCCTCACACCTGATATTTTGTTAGCCCTTCTTAGTACCGTGCTCTCCACGACAGCCCAGAAAAATCTCCTGGGGATTGGTGCTTCCCCTCCCCGCTTTGAAATGACTCCCCACTTCTCTTTAAAACTCACGTAGGTCCAGGTGTCAATACTAGTGCAACGGGCAGGAATCCAAAGTATTTACAGAGGCATACTTGACACATAAATCCAAGCCCGCAATCTGTTCAAGCTACTTGTTTCTCTGGTTTTGATTGACAAGGTCCTACATGATTTGATTACTGATTATTCTAAAAGTTACAGAACAGAAAGGTAGAGAGGCACTATAATGCTAGTGATTCTGCGCTTAGTTTTTCAAAAGAGTGTTGGCCATACATCATTTCCATTATCGGGTCAGACTCGACTTCTTACCACACGCTCAGTATTTTAGACACCTGCTGTATTTGATCACTAGCAGTGAGAGGGCCAGACTCAGGCTCCGCAGACTACCCTCCCCTTTGCGCTGGGGCCTGGAAGTAAGAAGCTGGAAATAAGGCATAGGCCCTAAGTGTTTGTTCGTGGAGCTTCCACCCCTGCCTCCCCCTTCATGTAACCATTAAGTTTTAGGGACAACAGATTTCAGTGTAATATAAAACAGAACTCTGTGATGAAAAGTAGATTTGTGTTTGCCAGGGGCTGGGGGCGGGGGTCGCGTGGAGATGGGGAATGACTGGTAATGAGCACAGGATTTCTTTTTGGGGTGATGAAAATGTCCCGAAATTGTGCTATCGGTTTACACAACCCTGTGAATATACTAAAAATCAATGAGGTGTACACTTTAAAAGGGTGGATTTTATCGTATGTGAATTATATCTCGATTAAGAAAAAGCACTCTGAATAATGAGCAGGGTCTGTATTTCACGGAGCACCTGGCTTCCTTTGCAATTCTTCCCAGAGAAAGCAGCAAAATTTTAAAAAGGATGGGGGCAGGGAGGCGTTGAAGAGCACTAGATCTGCTCTGAAGTGCCTTCCCAAGTAAGTGACACATCGCCGGTCGTGAGAGGCTGAGACTTTAGCTAACAAAATTATTCACCATTTCAGAATAGCCACTTAATTCTAGGCAAAGCCCATTAACGGAAAATGCTACTCTCAGGACCCCTGAATAACATGCAGAACTGCTCTGTGGAGGCTTGTCAAAGCCTAACTTCACGAGGGCTGGACAGGCCCTCACACAGACTCCATCAAAGGCCTACTTTGGCTAAGTTTTTGCCACGTTTTCATCCGGACCCGGAGTTGTTGGTTAGTCTGCCTCCCGCGGCATCTGACTCCCAGAGGAAAACCACTAGGAGGACAAGATTCCAGGTCCCCAGGGCGCCTGGGTGGCTCAATTGGTTAAGCGACTGCCTTCCGCTCAGGTCATGATCCCGGAGTCCTGGGATCGAGTCCCATGTCAGACTCCTGGCTCTGCGGGAAGTCTGCTTCTCCCTCTGACCTTCTCCCCTCTCATTCTCAGTCTCTCTCTCTCTAATAAATAAATAAAAAAACTTTAAAAAAAAAAAAAAAAAAGATTCCAGGTCCCCAAAAATGTAAAACCGAGTCCCCGCTTCTTCTAACTGGTCACAGATCATTGGAGGAATTAACACATAAACGAGGACAAACAGCAAGGTGCTGTATCCAGTAGAGCCTCAGAGAAAATTGTTTAAAAGATCAGACAGAGTGGGCAGACAACCAGGGGTGAACCTGCCGACCGGAGTCTGCACCGCGAGCCACACAAAGCAGCCAGCATCCACCACTCTCCCCCGCAGCCGGCTCCCAGGCGAAGGGCCGCGTCTGCCAATGTCAGTCTGGGGCCTGGCTCCTTCTTCCCCTAACTCCAAAACAGGCTTTTTATTTAAGCTATACGCAAATTATCCTTCCAATTTATACCCCTCAAAGAAGACAACAGCCTGGGAGACAGTGGCCTAGGAGCAAAGAAGCACGGCCCAGGTACCATTCACCAGGGGACAGAAAGGAGATAAAACAAGCTACTGCTTCCCTTTTTATCTGAAATGCCTGACAATTTCAGCATACCTAAGACATCCGAATTCAAAAATAAGACTGTATTTCAAAAGCTAACTATAAGAATCATGGTTCACCTATAACTCCATAAACTCTCAAAAGAAAATGTGAACAAAAAATCAGGAATGCTTTGAAGGAGGAAAACTTTTCTCTGTGTTCTGCCTATGTCTGTAGAGTCAAAGACTGGGAAAATCTGGGGAAAATTGTTTAAATATCTGTAACTATAGCTGCATGTTCAATACGGTTCTAGATGCTGTGTTTAGAAATTGAGCAGCCCTGGCGTAACCATACTCACTTATTCCTCTAGCAATAATCATCTGAGGTCTGTAAATATGAGGACCACAGCAGAAAGCATCTCACCGTCACTCACTCTTCCCCCATCCTACCAAAAATCCACACTAAAAAAAAGGGAAACAGTTAAGAAATAGGGGAAGCAGGACAGGAGAAATTTACCAAGTACTCTGGCACCAACCAGAGTAACACCAACAAAATTCTTAGAAGAATTATTTTCTCCTGAGTCATCACATATTTAGGCAACCATATTCTGAGCAGTTTTCTGTGAAGAAAGGAAAACACAGCTCATTCTGACCCACTGCTATGATGACCAGGGCATAAATCTGATAGGAGGTTCCAGCGTGACTGTTCAGGGGTTCTGTTTTTTATCGGTAGCATTTTGGAGATCAAGGGTGGGTGGAGAAAGGAGAATTCAAAAACAGCGGCATTCACTGCTGACGAGAAAAATTTGAGTGCCAAAACCAAACTCATGTAGGATGATGCAATTCCTGATCTGTCAAGCATGAAAAAAAGAACAGTTTTCTAAAGCAGGCAATCAATATTTGATAGCAGCCATAGGTAGAGGATTTAATCACGAGAAGACATGAATGACTACCAAGATAACACATTAGCATTTGTTTTTTTAAAAAATTACTTTTAAGTTGATTGCTGACTTGTTTTAATGACAAAAAATCATAAAGGTAGGATTACCTTGAAGCTCAAATGCTTAAGAATGCAGGCTGACTCTATTTATTATTTTAATTATCTAAATTTAGGAATCTATTTGAATATATTATTTAAATTCACTAGTCTGTTGCCTAGTTGCTTACAATCCGTATTTTAATGATCTTAACATCTCAGTTTGAAACAACATCGGAAATCAAATTGTCACAACCGCTGGAGTCACCCAACACAAAGCCAGGCAAGTGACTGAAACCCCGCGCCATCTCCACTGTCATTTACTAGGGTCACCACAGCACAGTCCGGGGAGGTGCTGCCGTCAACAGAACCCAGGCCGGACGGCTGGTGCCTCTCAGAGGATTCGTCTGAGTCCTATCAGCCGTACTGCTGGGTTTATCCACAACAAACCACTGTCCCATCATGGTCCTGCTGGGTCTGTTTAACACTGAAGTACCCAGTACTGCAGGGGTGGGTGGCAGGTGACACAGAAGATAAGTTCATTAAGTACCTCCACTTCTTCACCTCTAGAAGAACTAGAGAGAGGATTTCAATTACATGTGTGAGAATTAGAATTTCCCACTTAGCTGTGGAAGCTCTAGGTTGTCTTGAGTTTCCTCCACATACTGCACACTACCTAGGTTTATAGTAAGAACAGTTAAAAATCAGTAAATTCAAGCACTTATTTATTCCATTCCAACGGTCAGCAAATCACTGAGTACACAGGGATCAGAGCAGAATCCCTGTTGGCCCTTGCAACTGGGCTATTCTACCCCAGATACTATGCCCAGGCCATCTGCAGGACTGCAGGGCAAGAGAGAAATAGCAAGAAAGGGTGACTTGCAGAACAAGAAGAACTCAGAGAATCTCAAGGTTGAGAAGGACTCCAACAGCTACCAAGTTTTATCAACCTGCTCTGCCTCTCGTTCCTCTCAGACCAGCTTCCATGGAAGACCGGTCCTTACCACTCTGCTGTTAGACCACCTACTTTACACGATGCCCACCTCCAGCTGAGTGACCTCAGAGGAGCCATGTGACCTCTCGGGACCACTACTTTCTCCTCTGTAAAGTGAAAAGAATGGCACCTCTTTCTGGGTTGGTGTGAAGATGAATTTATGTACTTCACAGAAAGAGCTTAGCACAGTATCTTGCCTAAGGAGGCACTCAAAAGATAGTTACTAAAAGGCCTGGGGAGAAGCATGTACAAGAGGATTAATGAGAAAACACTGAAGTCTTATGGAGTCTCCCTTCATTTAATGAAAAGTTGAAATGGACATAATTATGACACATCCAAAGAAAAACATAGTGGAACCATCAAAACATACATACATATTTTTATATATTATATGTAAGCATATATAATATATAATATATAAGCATATATATATGTAATATAATATATAAGCATATATATATGTGGTTTGCACTTACCATCATGAAAAGATGTCCAACAACAAATGGTTAAGTGAAATACTAAAATGGAATGTTTATACCTAATGTAGAAGGACCCTAGGCTGAGTTCCCAAAGAAAAACCATACATCAAGGATGCAATGAACTATGAATAAATTAACAGAAACAATCTATTTACAGCTCCACACATACACACTAACTACCCTACCCTCATGATCAGCAAAGGCTTCAGATACTCAAGTTCTCAAAAACTATAAAATAATTTTGTCTGAAACATTACAAAGAAATAAAATATGGTGAAGAACCAGCAAGAGAACAGATCAGGCAGGTTTGAAAAAGAAAAAAGAACTTCTTGAAATAAATGTTTAAATTCATCTTGCATTTTGTATTTCAATAGCAAATTTGACACAGCTGAATAGCAAACACTGAAAGACATAAAAATTAGTCCAGAACGTAGCACAAAGAAACAAGAAAATGGGAAATGGGGAGGATATCAACAGATACAGGAAGGAAATGAAAAATCTGACACGTATCTCACTAAAGATTAAGAGGGAGAGAATATTTGAAGAGATGATGGTTTCAGATGGTGTATCTCAGAAATACCATCTGAGAATTTCCCTGAACTAATGAAAGACATGAATCTATAGATATAGAAAGTACCAAGAATTGGTACCTAGGCACATTTTAAGAATTGGTATGTAGGCACATTTTAATTGAACTGTACAACATTAAGACAAAAATCTTAAAAACAGTCTAAAGAAAAGACAGATGATCCATAAAGAAACAAGCACTCTGACTTCTCAACATCAACAGGGAAAGGAGACAATGGTATATTCTCAAAATGCCAAGACAAAACAACTGGCAATCTGTACTGGGATATAAAAACAAAAACAAAAACAAAACCCTGTCTTTCGGGAGAGAATCAAAACTCACATTTCTAATATAAACCAAAACTGAGTTTATGACCAGAAGGTTTCTATACGATGCACTTATCCCAGAACTGTCTACAATGCACAAAGAACTGATGAGCAAACAAACCAGTAAAAATGAAGGATAATCTCAACAAAGATAACGTCTAGTCTGTGAGGTGAAAACGTCAGTGAGCCCTCTTGCTCGACTACAGACCTTAACAGTTAAAATCGGAAGGAGACAAGCCCACTTAACTCATGCTCTAAGTATAACCCACTGTGCTTATTTCTTACCACACTTTCTTGAGGCATTGAAGATGTTCTGTAGTGACCCAAACATTCCAACTACAAGACCAGAGGTGCATGCCTAGAGGACCACACCCCACCAATCCCCTTCCTTGCCCATGATTACGGGCTGCACACATACCAACCCCACCCATGACCATGTGCCCCCCTGCCTACTTTCTTGCAGGACCCCTCAGAACCTCTCCTATAAAACTCCAGGGGTCTACCTTGTGGGAGGTTGGTTGTTACAGCTTGTTGAGCCTGCCACCTCCCCAGGCTGCCAGCATCTGAAATAAATTTCTTCCTTTCTCTTTTCCAAACCTCTCTTGAGTTACTGGCTTCTCCTGCAACAAGTTTATCTGGCAACAGTGTTGGCAAACCCAGCCAGGGGATGTGCTCTTGATCTGTCCAGCCCCGTCGGACCTACCTGGCTGGAGTGGGTGACGACAGCAGGATACCGGGACTCACTGGTTCTTTCCTACACTAGCGGCTGTGCTAGATCATTCAGAAACAAAAATATTGAACTAGCACCCAAATACTGAATAGTAATAGTGTCAGTCAAAGGGGATGGTGAAATTAAAACATTTTAAGGTCCTCATATTTCCTAAAGATCTAACGTATTTCTTTTAAATGTGCATAGTATAAAATCTTAAAAAATAATGATTTAAGTGTGCACAGTAGAATTTCAAGGATAACTAGTAAACGAACAGAAATAGAGAACTCCTAAACCAGCAGAAAAAATATTTTAAGTTAAAAGATACGAAAAGAAAGAAAAAGATGGTAGAAAGAAAGAAACTACATCAGTAATCATAACAAACACAAGTAGACTAAACTAGACAGATTGTGCGATGGGGGGAGCAACATCTAAAAGATATTAGATTAAAGTTCTAAGTACAGAGATGAAAAAAAGATACATCACACAAAAAATAACCCACCCCCCAAAACCGGGGGCTATAGGGTTATATTAACTGTCTTAAACAGATTTTATAACAAAACACATTTTGGGGAAGTTCTATCAAGCACAGAAAAATAAGTAAACAAAAATTCAAAGTATGAGGACTGGCAAAGAAAAAACAACACTATCATTATTGGTAACATTATTTAAAAACTATAAAACTCAGAGGCATGGGTGGCTCAGTCGGTTAAGCATCTGATTCTTGATTTCGGCTCAGATCATCATCTCAATGTCCTGGGATCTAGCCCTGCATTGGGTTCAGGGCTCAAAGGGGAATCTGCTTGAAGATTCTCTCTCCCCTTCTGCTTCTGACCCTCCCCATGCTCCCATGCTCTCTTTCTCTCAAATAAATAAATCTTTAAAAAAAAAACCAGAATATAAAAATCTCCTGAAAATTTAAATAATTAGAAGAAAGACAAAGACCATGGCATTTTCTATGTACCAGCCATAAACAGAACACACATTTCAAAAAGTTATTATTTAATGTAGTCACGAAAATTTTAAAGCACCTAAGAACAAATCAGCCAAAAGATATCAAAGATCTCTATGAAGCAAGTTCAAACTGAAATATACTTAATAAAGAAAAATACGTGAATAGATCTACAAATTTACTACTGAAGATGGGTCAATTCTTCCCCAAACCGGCCATGAATTCAATGCAATTAAATCAAGTATCAACAAGGTTTTCTGAGAAACCTGAGGAGGCGATTCTAAAATTTTTGTTAAAGCACAAGGGCCAAAAGAGGCAGACCTCCCGAAGAAGAACATGAGGAAGAAACCTGCCCTACCACGGAAGGAGACTTCCTATGAATCCACAGCTATTCCCTCAAACACTGCTGGTGGGCAAGCAGAGCACAGCCAGCCCTTTGCATGCAATCTGGATGATTCTTGAAGTTAACCCTCAGGTCACTGTATGACTCAAAGCATTCCTGTGTATATGCCCAAGAACACCGAAAACCTTTCCTCACGCAAAAACTTGTATAGACAAAATATAGTAGGGCCATAAAAAAATAAAGTCCTGACCCAACACAGAGGAACCTTGAAAATATCCTTCTTGGTAAAAGAAACCAGACAAAAAAGGCCACAGAATGTATGATTCCATTTACATGCAATGTCCAAATTTGGAAAATCCAAAGGGACAGAAAGTACATTAGTTGTTGACTAGGGCTGAGTGTGGGGGGAAGTAAGGAATGACCACTAAAAAGTATGGGCTTGCTTTTGGGGGTGACAAAAATGCTCTGTAATTAAACAGTGGTGATGGTTATATAACTTCACTAAAAATGATTGAACTGTACATTTTAAAAGAGTGAATATTAAAGTATGTGAATTAGATCTCAACTTAAGAGGGTAGAGGGCTTAAGCCACCCTGGGAGATACAACAAACTCTTCACTCCCCACTGCCCAGGGCCAAGAGTGGACCAGAGGGTGGGGCGGTGGGGAGTCCTCCCCTCAGTTCTCAAGCAAAGACCCACTGCCTCTGGGAAAAGGGCAGGGAAACTCTGTCCTGAAGACCCACAGCAGATTCAAGTCAGAGACTGTCTACACAAAAGTGGTCCTGAGAACACTGTCTCTATGGCCCAGGCACACAAACCCAAGACCAGATCAGAGGAATGGAGAACCACCCCTTTCTCTACAAGGAGCCCAGCAATGAGAAACCACCCCAGCGGTCTAGGCAGGAGAAGGGGCAAAGGCATGGAGATTATTGTAGCCCCGGCATTCAAGCACTTCTAAAGGCAGAGAAGCAGAGCAAAAACATAAGGAAAATGGGGTACCAGAGGTCACATTCTATGTATTAGGTACTGGAGGAATTTGAAGCTTGTGGTACAAGATAGAAATATAAGTACCTACAAAACTCAAATCCAGTTCAATTACTGATTAGATTGACTCAATCTCACATTGATGGTCCAACAGAAGAGACATGCTCATTTCTGGGTATAAATATTATTTATCTCGATCTTCGATATACAATGTCTATAGTCAATCAAAAGTCACAAAAAAAATTAGGGGCGCCAGCCTGGCTCAGTTGGAAGAGCGTAAGGCTCTTGATCTCAGGGTTGTGAGTTCGACCCCCACACTGGGTGTAGAGATTACTAAAGCAAAAACATCCTATATGAGTAGGAAAAGGAAGGGTTTTTTCCCCCCTTTCTTTAAGTGTGGAGCCAATTAAAGGCACGGTTTTTACAAGTTTCTTTGGTATTTTCTCATTTTCCCTCACAGAATTGCTTGCCTCCTATTGGTACACTTATCAGATTGGTAGTACACTCAAAGTGCTCTAAAGGCCCCACCCCAGTATAGCATAATTCCCAGATAATCCTTCCCCAAAATGAATCATGGCCCCAAATCAGCTACCTCCCTTTCCTTATAAAATAAAGCTGTGAGCATCCAGCAGCCCTTTCAATTTGCAAATTGAGAAGCAATCAGACTGACCTAAATTATACTAAAATGTGAAAGACTGTCTTCTCCAGCCCTGATGATTTCTTATGAAAGGACAGAAGGATATAATAGAAATCCTGGCTGAGTATCTTCATTCTGTCAGTTATCTACTGCTACATAACAAACCATCCCAAGATGCAATGCTCATATACAACAAAAATATATTATTTGTCGTCATTCTACAGGCATTCCCTTGGCCGGTTTCTTTGAGCTCACTCATGCTGGTGCACTTAGCTGGAAGTTCAGCTGAGCTAGGATGATCCACGATTAAGGGAGTAGGAAAACGTTTTCATCTCTTAATGAAAGAAGCAGTAAAATAATACTCAATCAGGACACTTCCCTTTTACAAAGTTTCTTCTTGTTTTGAAGACACAGATTTCCTAATATCTCTCAAGGTTTTTCTATAAAATGATTGGCATGGGAGAGGGGCAACTCTAGAATTTGGCTAGTACTTTAGGTCAGTATTGGCAGGAGAACCACCTGCCTTGTTAATGACCATATTAAGTATGGTCAGAAGTTTGTGTGTTTTTTTTTTTGGATGGTACCATGACCAATTCCTACTGGTAAAACTCATTTCCTTGCTTGTTGATAGTACTAGAGAATGTAGTCTCCCAGTGGGATAACAACACATTTTCCCAATTATAAACACAGGAACTGGTCCTGCAAGATCACGATGAGTTATCTCCTCAGATGTATAAGCAATATATAAAAAGAGATCAGACAAAAACTGTGCCTACAAGTCTCAAGGCACACACACCTGTAAGAATAACTGTCATAAACTGGAGAGACTAGAGGTACAAAGAGAGAAATGAGCACAACAGTGTTCTGTGTGTGGGATTCCCATCACTCATTAACTTCAACCCAGCATCTTCCTCTCCTTGATGCTATTACTATCTCCAGGGTACATCTTGGCTCAGAAGCCATGGGGAAAGTTATCCATTGTTCTGGGAAGATGTGCTCTTAATCGGAGGCCTCAAGGGGTGCGTGGCTGGCTCCGTCGGTAGGCCACGGGACTCGTGACTCTTGATCTCAGGTTATAAGTTCAAGCCCCACATTGGGTGCAGTGATTACTTGAAAAAAAAAAACTTTACACACACACAGACAAACACACACACACAAATTGAGGAAAACTGGGGCCTCTACCATTTTTTTCACAAGAAAACCACCCTTTACACCTCTACCTATCCCCAAATACCTCAAGATTTCCAGACATGGTGCTGGGGCAGTAACTGAGACCCACAGAACGGGAATATGAAATCTCTCCTGCTCAACAAGCTTGGAAAATGAGCATTACGACTCAGCTGCCAACCCTGCATAGCAAGGAATCCAGCAAGCACGTCCTACTCCAAAGGATCAATAGAGGGAGCTGTGGTACAGTGACCCTAGCGAAACAGGAAGGCAGGTCAATTCTAGGCAGAAAGACAGGAATCCTTCCTCCCAGAAGGTGCATTCGCATTGACAGAGGCACCACAAAGAAAATTAAAAATGACAAAACAACAATTGAGCCAAGAATAAGCTCACTGGTGGTCATTTTCACCCTAGAGGAAGACTGGACTGCAAACGATTATTGTTCCAGATTGAATGCTGGTCATGCACCCTTCACGATGTGCCTAACACATCAGGAACCCTGCATTACGAACCATGTCCCCACTATTTCTGACATGGGCAGGGGTGAGCCTCACCACTTCTGCCAGGAGGCATCCCTCATCAATAGTAGGCTTCCCCCTCAATAATAAGTTCCCAACCAGAATGGCTGACAAGTAGAAGCAACAACCACAGTGATTAGATTTTTAAAATGTAACTCAGTACATGAGAGGGAATCTCCTACATGGCAAGCACTGTATGGATATGGCAGTGAGGACCACTGACACTGTCCCTCCCCTGGAAGGGGTATATAATCCTCCTAGCAATTAAACGAAAGTAACATCATTAATCTATACACTTAGCAGCTGGCCTTGGAGTGATCTTGGCTGCATGAAATAGCCTGAACAATCAAGGGATTTAAAATGAGATTAAGCTGCACAGAAGAAAAAGGAAGTATTTTATCCACTGCAGTAGCAGAAGAAACAGCCTAGCACAGGAGCGGACCAACAACTCCTGAATGAGGGGTATCAATGTGCACAAATATATAAACTTGACATTATATACATGCATACTATGTGTGTATTTATAAATGAATCATTAACTCTGTGGACTGCACTTCTATACTACACGATATTGGCAGTCCATATTTAAGTATCAATTATGTCTCCAGCACTGTAGGAGGCCCCTTCTGTACATCTCATTTGATGGATACATGGGCGTTCCATATTTCAGCCCCACTTACAAACAAGAGCTGAGGGGCGCCTGGGTGGCTCAGTGGGTTAAAACCTCTGCATTCGGCTCAGGTCATGATCTCAGGGTCCTGGGATTGAGCCCCGCATCCGGCTCTCTGCTCAGCAGGGAGCCCGCTTCCCCCTCTCTCTCTGCCTGCCTCTCTGCCTACTTGTGATCTCTCCCTCTGTCAAATAGATAAATAAAATCTTTAAAAACAAAACAAAACAAGAGCTGAGAGAGGTCAAGAAACTTGCCCAAGGATCCCAGCTACTAAGTATCAGGGCTCCAATTCAAACCTAAACCCTGGACTGGCTCCAAAGCTCCCAAGTCCTTTTATGGCCTATTCCACTGTTCCAATGCCCTCCCCTAGGGCCGGGGATGTATCATGACGCTCCAGAAAGCAGCAGAATCCCCGGGCTCACTCTTAAAGCCCATGTGCCAATGCACCTTACCTGGGCATCACAAAGCAGCTCATCTTGGAGAGGAGATACCCTGTAATTTCCTTTCCCAAACAAAGTAACTAAATGGTGGGTGACTGACAGGTGACCTTTAAGAAGCACACAAGAACCACTTTTTGCTACTGCCACTGATTTCCTGATGGTACCCACATGGTTGTTCCCAGGCTGAGAGCCCGTTCTGGGAAGTCAGCTTTACTCCACACGCCCTTCTCCCCTGCTCCTGCAGAGCGAATAAAGATGTATCTGTCGGGATGAGGGAAGACAAGTCACAGGAACCATGGGAGCAGGTCAGCCACAAGCAGGCCAGTGAGGCTCTAGATTCAAGTCTATTAGGAAGCAGTAGGATAAGCAGAGTCATACTCTCTATGTGAATACCAGAGCTCATGTATAACAGGCCTAACCACTATCCTCTGAAAGGATGGTTACAAAGCTTAACCCTTACCTGGTGACTGAGAACTTGAATTAGGAAGGGTTCCCATTACCCTGATTAAAGGGGTTCATTGTGTCAAAACCCTACAAATGTTATAGTTTGTGATGAACTCCTGCTTTCCTTTGGGTATCTGGAATTTGGGGACACGCTAAGCAGAGTCCCAGTGAAAGCATGGGTGCTGAGTCTCTATTTAGCTTCCCTGATAGACAACATTTCACATGTGTTGTCACACCTGTGGGGGGAAGTAAGTATATCCTGTAGGACTACTGGGATGTACTCATGTGAACTCTTAAAAGCTCATGCCTGGCTTCCTCCAGACTTCGCTCTGTGAACCTTTGCCCTGTGCTCATTCTGCTTTGTAGCCTCTGGCTAGAATAAGTCTTAGCCATGACCATGACTGCATACTGCATCCTGGGGGTTCTCCTGGCAAATCCTCAAACCTGAGGGTGGTCTTAGCAACCCTGGACTCACCCTGTATCTAAAAAGAATGTTCTTTCATCTAGCTTTCCAAAACCACGGGAGCCACAGAAAGAAGCACCCATCAAACCCATCACACCGTAATGATTTCAGTGTAGTGGTATAAGCTGAATTTAAGTGCACCCTAACTAAGAAGGCCATGAGACTCCCTAGCCAGAAAAACCTCCCCAGATCTCCAGATTCTTAACCAACTACCTACTCACCAGCTTCAACTGGAGATCATGAAGGAAACTCAAACACAACCAACATCAAAGACATCTTGAGTAAGCCTTGGTTTTTCTTTCCCTCACTTCCTTGTGTCCAATTCAATCTATCGGAACACCTTGTTTCTAACTGAAATAGATCTAGAATGTTTCTTTCTATTCTTCTCCCTGCCTCTGTTCCAGCCACCACCATCTTTTATCCAGCTGACAACAGTCACTGAGCCAGCTCTGCAGATTCTTCCCCTCTGGCTCTCAGGTAATCTGTGCTCCATTCTGCATCCAAAGTGATTTTGGAGGCAGAAAACTGACCACTTCATTGCCCTACATCAAGCCCTCCAGTGCCTTCCCATGATACTCAGAAATAGCGATTCCTTCTGGTAATCTACCAACCCTTCACGATGGAGTCCCTGCCTGCCTCCCCCCGCCATGCTCATGGCCCTCCAGCTACACCAGCACGTCTACTCCCACACATGCCAAGCTCATGATTCCTGTGTGGGACTTGGGCACTAGCTAGACCCTCTGCCACAGGGCAGGCTGGTCACCTGTCATTCCACATCTCCCCAAAGAGGCTGCCCCTGTGACCAAACCTAAAATCAGCCTTCAGTCACCCATCCCATTATATGGCTTTCCTTCCATCAGAGTATCCATTGCCCCTTGAATATGTTTCTTTTGTTTTTATTTCTCTACCTCCCTCTCACTCCTCACCACAATGTGGGCTTATGAACCAGAGTAGGTCTGCTGGTGGCGGCTGCAACTCCAGAGTCTAGAACCGTGCCTGGCATCTGGCAAGCACTCAAACACTAGCTACATGGCACTCTCTAAGATGCAAGAAAAGCCTTCTCTCAGTCTCTGAGCCTTCCTCCCTTCACTCTGTTGGTTAGCAGATGGTCAAAGCACTGTATCAGGTTCTTGTGACAGAAAGATGAGTAAGGTACTGTCACTGCTCTTGGCATAGCTAGTCCAGTAGTTCCAAATCCGTCACAGCCTTTCCCAGCCTCCATCAGCTTCCATGGATGCCGGCGATACCACAACACAGCCTTGTACTTGGTAGCTCCGATTTCTGTTCTTATCACCTTCCTATCACCACCGCCATAGCATGCTCGGGGTAGCCAAGGACGGCAACTGACCCCCCAGCTGAACTTTCCTTCTCCTCTTCCTTTCCACAACAGGACCCCCTCATGCTCTACTTGGACCCATGGCCATCAAGCCAGCCTGCGATTCCCTGCCTCTACTTACGAAGGCTGCCTCCCTTACTAAGCACTAAGTTTTGTAAATATGAACATTCACTTTGCATTTGTATATGTAGACAGACACATACACACACATACCCCCAGGAGGGAATGTCCTGCCTATAAGCCCAATATCAAAATTACATCAGCAACACCTAATATTCATTTAAAAAAGAAACAAACAAACAAACTACCCATGCCAGGCCCTTCTCCTGACAGAGCGGGTCAGATCTGGCATGTGGGGCACAGAGGTTCCAACCAGGCTGGCTGGTGAACCAGAAGCAGAAAGGACAAGGACAGTGTGCTAGCACTCGGGAGACGTGGGCCTGGTCCTGGCTGTGCCGTGAACACCTATTTAGCCTTGGCAAGCTTCCTTCTACCCTAAACCTACATTTCTTTCTCAATAAAATGTGAGGTTGGGTGCCTGGGGGGCTCAGTCGGTTAAGCATCTGCCTTCGGCTCAGGTCATGATATCAGGGTCCTGGGATTGAGCCCCATGGCAGAATCTCTGCTCAGCAGGGAGTCTGCCTCTCCCTTTCCCCAGCTCTCGGTGTGCTCTCTCTCTCTCTCAAATAAATAAAACCTTTAAATAAAAATTATAAAAAAAAAACCATGAGACAATCAAAGTCCCTTACAATACAGCAACTGAAAAAAATCAGTTATATTCTCCAGAAGAACTCTAGGGAAAACCTTGTCATCAGAGGACACTAAGGACAATTTGGCTAGTCCCACTTCTCAGGAAGTGGTAACGAGAACCCAAATATCACTCTTCCCCATTCCGTGATCTTTCCACATCCTCCTCCTCCTCCTGCCCTTGGAGGCAGCAGGGATGTTACCCTCCTCTGTACAGCAACTCTTATGACGTATTCTCCAAACTCAGTGGGCAATTAGCAGCAAGAGAGCAAAGTACTCTGATCAAATGGAAGGAAATACAATTCTCCCCCAAAGTAAAAGGCCTCTGGATCAAGGGACTTAGAGCGGAGAAAGGCCGGGGGAGAAAAAAGAAAGCAATTACAAAAGAGTAGAAAACTCCCAAGAAAATAAGTAGTCTATTAGGAAAAATACCACTAACACTGTTACCCATCCCCTCTAGGCTCTATGCCTATACATTTGATAAAACACTTCACATTAGAGGTACACTGTATCCCTCCACCCCACTTTTTTTTTTTAAGATTTTATTTATTTATTTGACAGAGAGAGAGAGATCACAAGTAGGCAGAGAGGCAGGCAGAGAGAGAGGGGGAAGCAGGCTCCCCACCAAGCGGAGAGCCCGATGCGGGGATGGATCCCAGGACCCTGAGATTATGACCTGAGCCGACAGCAAAGGCTTCAACCCACTGAGCCACCCGGGCGCCCCCAACCCACTTATGATATTTGAAGTATTCTCTGTGATAAAATGTTCCTCCAATGATTTTTGATGTTGGAAATATCCGATCTCACTGATGTGCCCAAATAATTTCCCTGACGTTCCAGAAGTTTGCGATACTTCCACTGTAAGAATTGTTCCAAATGAACGTGCTTGAGCAGTATCATATACTTTCCTAGCTGGATGCTCCCTCCAGCAGATGCCCCAACGCTGGGTTTCAGTAAGGAGTTAAGATATGAGGATTTAAAGCAAACTGCTTCTGACATTCTTCGAAGCTACCAAGCTTTGTCTGCTTCCTGTGCAGCTGCAGGTGAGAGAGTGGTAGCCAATTTACTCCCCCGTTCATCATCTGCTTGCCTGTTCATATGCATCTGGGGTTTGGCTCCTACACTGACTTTCTAAGGAAGGCAACTCTTCTGAAGAGGGGGGAAGGCATGATGCTTTGGTTCAACTGGAAGACTGGCTTTGTGATTTGGGGGGGTTGATGTATGAAGGTTGTCTAAGGAGGAGAGAGAGATGGTTTAACTTCTGGCAAGGGTTTACTGTTCAACATAACATTTCCATTCCAGTTGCACATGAAGATACAGAGGTCAAACCAAGTTTCCTCCTTGATACCCAGGCCTGAGTCTCTTTCGACCAAAGAGAACTTTTTTAAATTAAAGATTTTATGTATTTGTCAGAGAGAGAGACAGAGAGAGAACACAAGCAGGGGGAGCGGCAGCAGGGGGAGCGGCAGCAGAGGGGAGAAGGAGGCTCCCTGCCGAGCAAGGAGCCTGATGTGGGACTCGATCCCAGGACCCCGAGATCATGACCTGAGCTGAAAGCAGATGCTTAACCGACTGAGCCACCACCCAGGCATCCCAGTAGTACACAAGGAGTAACTTTCCCCTGATAACATCTTCCAAGAAAGCTCACTAACCTGCTGTTGGGAATTAAGGTGAAAACCCAGCACTGGTCCTTGACCTTTTAAACAGGACTCCAAAATCCAGAAGACTGCAAACCAAAAGCTGCAACCATCGGGCAGGAAGCCAAGCAGCACGAACTGCATTCAGTGGGTGGCACAGCCTGATCTAAACTGACACGAGGCAGTGGGAAGCTTTATCATCACACCTAGCATGACTGATCACATGTCCTGACGATGTGTTTGCTGATGGACGGCTGTTCAAGTCATTTGGAGGTGTCACATGTGGCATGTGCCCAGCACTGCCTTCCTATGCCCCACCCGATCAGGATTTGAACTGTGCCCCCCACCCCCACAAAGAGGTGTCGAAGTCCCTTCTCCAAGAGCTGTGAACTCAACTTTATTTGGAAATAGGTTCTTTGCGGATATAATCAGATTAAGAGGAGGTCATTAGGGTGGGCGCTAATCCAGGATGATTGGAATCCTTATAAGAAGGGAGAACACAGGACAGAATGAGGATGTGCCATGTTGATTGCAGAGACAGAAACACAGCAGCTGCAGCCAAGACTTGACAGGAACCCCGAGGAGCCTCCAGAGCCGGCAGAGGCAGGGCAAGACCCTCCCCTGAAGGCTTCCCTGGGAGCTTGGCCTTGCAACACCTTGATTTCAGACTCTCAGCCTCTGGAGCTGTGAGAAAATAAATCTCTGTTGTTTTAAGCAACTAAGTTTGTGGCACATTTTTATGGCAGCCTTAGGAAACCTTAGGATATACCTTTGTCCTCACCACCAAAAACTTTTAATTCTAAAACACATCTGGCTCCATGGACAAGAGCCTGGGGGACTGTATTTTAACATGCCAGTTTATTCTGCCCATTTCAAAGTAACTCTAGGTTTCATTCACTGTTTCTGGAGACCGGTATTTATATAAACATGTGAAGATTTATAATAAACTGTTTTTGTATTAAAAGGGGGAGAGGGGGTACCTGGGTGGCTCCGTCATTAAGCTTCTGCCTTGGGCTTCAGGTCATGATCCCAGAGTCCTGGGATCTAGCCCCACATTGCGCTCCCTGCTTAGCAGGAAGCCTGTTTCTCCCTCTCCCACTGCCCCTGCTCATGTTCTCTCTCTCTCTCTCTCACTGTGTCTCTCTCTGTCAAATAAATAAATAAAATCTTTTTAAAAATAAGAAAAAAAATTTAAAAATAGGATAAAGGGGGAGAGGAAAAAGAGAGAATACACAGGACACATAGTTAGCCTTCAAAATTAGCAAGACAGAACACCTGAAACCACCTAAATACATCTTCAGTGCTTTTCGTGCAAATAAATGCTCCCCATTTCAGTGATATTGAGGCAGAATTACAGTTAAACCCAAACAGCTGTCAACATCCAAAATGCTGCAAAATTAACCACACTTAGTAATTCAGACAGAGTACCTATTGATATTTAATACTGGAAAGGAAACAAGGGAAAAGAAGGAGTTTAACAGTGAAGTGTGTGTGCATGAATGTGTGTGATAAGTGTATATACTCATTTCCTTACTCATTTATCTAGCAAATATATGCCAATAAACATGTATGACATGTGCCAGAAGGCACAAGAAATGTAATAAAGCTATAATGAGAGAGAGATAGAACCTTACACTGGAGAAGAAATGCAACAAAGGAACAAATTGGTCTCCTCCCACTTCTGAAAATTTCTCTTTGGCTCTAAACTTAAACTTCCCTTCTGTTCTACTGATCAAGACTGGAAATTTCAGTAATTTGGTAATTTCTGTCAAACATATTAAAAACAATTACTTTGAAATGGTCCATTTACAGAAAGCTGATCCATGGATCAACAAGAGATACACAAAGATTGATGTCTGAAGGAGTTCACTGAATTGTCATTCATACAAATGCAAAGGCAGAATCATGCCCTCCTCCACCACAAAAAAAAAAAATGTCCTTGCCCCAAATCCAAATCCAAGAACCTGTGCCTACATTACATGACAAATTGGAATTAAGGAAAGAGAAGAAATTCAGGTTGCTAATCAACTAACTTATAATAAGGAGGCTATCCTGGGACACCTGGCTAGGCTCAATGCCCTCACAGAGGTCCTTTAAAATGGCAAGTCGGGGCAGAGGTCAGAGAGATACCATATGAGGACTCAACCTGCCATTGCTGGCTTTAAAGATGGCAGAAGGGACCAAGAGCCAAAAAGTCCAGGTGGCCTCGAGACCCTGGATGAGGCAAGGGAATGGATTCTCCTCTGTGACCTCCAGAATGGAAGGCAGCTCGGCCACACCTTGATTGGAGTCCGGTGAGACCCGTGCTGGACTTCTACTCTATGGAACAGGAAGATAATTAATCTGTGTCATTCCCAGTCTCTCAGTAGTGTGTGATTGGTAGATTGGTTACAGCACAAACACGAAATACAGGCACTGATAAGTGGTAGTTGCTCCTAACAATGGGATAATTATGCTGCCATAATTAAGAAAAAGGGACGACTGTCATGATATGTGTTCAACAAGAAAGAAAAATCTGGGAGCCAGACATGACCCCAATTTTGCTTAAAAAACTTACACCAACCCTCAGATGCGCCAAGCAATTGAGGTGGCTCTGAGAAACAGCATGGATGGCAGTCTTTGTAGAGTGAACCTGTTTTTCAAAGTTTCTGTAATAAACAGTTATTTGTCATCAGAAGAAAATATTGAAAGTCCGGCAGAGATGTGTTCAACCAAGGTAGCTGTGACAGGCCCCTTGGTGACTGAACCAGGGAAGGCCTGGGATGGACACACTCTGAGGGATAAGGAGGAACGTGCAGGGGGAAAAGGAGGTTCAAAGTGCACCGAAGTTCAAGGATTCTCATCCAGGTGAACTTGAGGAACAAAGACTTTTATTTCATCTGTCCGCGTACCCGGCACACAGCCTCTGCTTCCCGCACTGCTAGTACCTCCAGAAGACGCTGGCCTGCTGAACACGACTGGACTCATCCGAACACCATCTCCCCGGGCACAAAAACCACCTGGGTAGTTCTTCCGTGACAAATTGCACAGTCTGAGTGCTCTGCCCCAAAGCTACTCCCCCTCAAGCCTTCATATTTTTAGTGATTTTGCAGAATGCCAAGTTTTTCAGGAAAACATAGATCATGTTAGGGCAGAAACCCCTCTGTACTCAATTTGATGTTTTAAGACCTACCTCAGCACCAAACTGGCTGAAACAGACCAAGACAAAAGCTCCGACCGGTCCGTGCCTGCCACATGGCATCCTCAATGCCAACTTCCGAGGATATTACACAAAGACACTGACATTTGGGCATAATTTCATACTACGTACTCCTACCAAAATACTAAATTCTGCAATCCTGAAAATGAAATGGTCACTGAAAACTCGAAGAGCAGTTTCGCAGTCACAAGCGTGTGTGTGAGCCATGTGAAGGAACACAGACACCCATGTGTGTGCACACCTGTCATCTGGTTCAAAGCGTCACCCCTGAAGGGTGATGTGCCCAGCTGCCTCACAAAGTAGGCTCCTTGCCACCACTATGCTCCCAACAGGAAAGCTTCTGACAGTTTTTTTTAAAACCCTCTCTCGGGGCTCCTGGGTGGCTCAGACGGTTAAGCGTCTGCCTTCAGCTCAGGTCATGCTCCCAGGGTCCTGGGATCGAGCCCTGCGCTGGGCTCCCCGCTCGGCGGGGAGCCTGCTTCTCCCTCTCCCTCTGCCATTCTCTCTGCTGTGCTGTCCCACTCTAGGTCTCTGTTGAATAAATAAATAAATAAAAATCTTTAAAATAATAATAATAAATAAAAGCCTCTCCCATCTACACAGGATACCAGCTCCAGATGTCTCTCACAGGGACGTTCCACCACACTTCTGAGATGAAGATAACTGCCATGTTTTACAAACTATACCTATTTAAAAAAAAAAAATCTAAGAAATCTACCCCAAAGTGATCCTGCTTCCAAAACTGTACAACAAAAAGCTGAAGGCCACTTTTATGTAATACATGTACAGAAATCCCGAATAAAATATTAGTGGAATAAATATGAATACAGTAATGTATTCATGTAGTAAAATTTTTTAAATTACTAGTAGGGCTTATCTCAGGAAGGAGGCAAGTTCAACATTAGATGATATATTCTTGTGTTTCATTACCTTCAGATTTTTTAGATATCATCTCGACAGATGCACAACATTTGACAAAACTCCACTCACTGGTAAGAACAAACAAAACAAAGCAAACATCCTGCGTCCAAGCTTCTCCCAAAAGCTTTCATGTGACAACATATTTAAGACTAAAGCACAAGAAGCACTCCCATTGAAGTTAGGAACAAGTAAAGGATGCCTGCTATCATCACTATCCTTCAAGGTTGTACAGAATGTCCTGGCTAATGCAATAAACAGAAAGGAAATACGGTCGAGGTGCTGCTTACGTTAGTTACGGTGAGCTTCCGAGACCAGCGTGCAAGTGGGAAATGGCATAAAGTCAGTTTTCCTTTGATTATGATATGGTCGAGGTGGGTATAGGGAACCCTGTTTGTTAGAAAAACAAAGCAAAGCAACAGAAAACATGCAGCAGTGGAAAGGTACAAGGAAAGATCCATAGCCAACTGGCGGAAGGAGAGACTGACCAGGGCCCACAAACACTCGTGGCCTAAGAGTAAAGGAGCCAACACTGTTTAAATTACTACTCTCTTCTGTTTACTAGGTATAAATAGCCAAACATGTTAAGTTAAATGTGAGTATGACCTGATTCTCTGGTAAGTGATCAGAAGATGCTAGAAAGGAGGAGAACAGAAATGTGTCATTCCAGATGTCATCCACCTGGAAAGTGCAAGAGAACCAACCAGTAACTGTAGCAGGTAACCGGAGGCCAAGCATTGTATTAAAAAAAACCCAAAGCAAAATCATTCTCAAAATATGAGAAAGTCAAACAGAAAAAGTCCTGCTCACACAGGCAAGACAAAGGTCCAAGAAAAAAGGCTGATGCCTGCCAGTGCTAAATGAAGTATCTCTAAAAGCCTCACCAGAGGGCTGAAACAAAGAAACACAAACCTTAACAAGCGGAGTAACAGGAGATTATGCTGCCCAACCTTGAGTCCCCACAGGACTTAAGGGACGGGACATGTAGGAGAAGAGCCATTATAGCCATGGCAGCCTTGAACACACCATGTCAGAACTCACTGCGTGGCAGAGTAAAACCTACCATAAAGTTGTAATCACTAGACAGTTATTAACATAGGAACCTCGAGATTAAGGAATCAGAAAAGAGTGTCCATAAACTAAATCTGGGTATTCAGGGGGTTTAGATGCCATTTCAAAGCATTTCAATGGGATAAATAGCCATATATTTAGACAAAAATAAAATCAGACAGTGCCCCAAAACATGTACAAGAAGTGCTACCCTTGACAGCAAGACTGTCCACTTTCTCTAGCTCCTCTCATTTTTTTGTTGTTGTTTTGTTTTTGTTTTACCCACTTGCACTGGTCTGAAGCTCTTATTCAATTAATCCAAGCACCGGTCCTCCTTTGTCCCTTCCTTTTCTTGGGGACTGTCAGGCTGGATGGTGCAAGGTAAGACTCACCATCCTCACCAGCCAGTTTCACCTTCTGTTCCGTGACAGCGGATGGGCCCTCAGACAAGGCTGCAGCTCATAGATAAGGCTACGTTTACAAGCATTCAAGTAGCAAAAAGGAAGGTGCCAGAAATCAGAAGTTTAAATGCTCTCGTAGACAAGAAAATGAGAAAAGCATGTGCCAGTTAAGTCCCATGTGACAGGATCAGGAGCCTAAGGTGACCCAAAATGTGACACCCCAGTCCCTCACTCTTCATAATCAGAATTCTGGGCTCACCAAAGTACGAGTCTCCTGCTCAAACCCTTCTTTGAAAAGCAATCACAATGAGTTATTTCCATTCTTCAGTATCTACAGAGAGCATCCCTAGATGAAGTTTACTTAGATGAAGACCACCCCCTCTCAGAAAATGTTTTTCTTTGTGGGAAAGGAAAGGAGAAGATGTGGCTGGAGTGCTCAGGAGAGAAAAGGCACATTATCTTGGCCACCCAGAATCCTTTCCAGAAGCAGGTACTGTATAAATTAGCAGACTGCATCTCATGGTGAGATCAAACCATGACATCACAGGGTGCCATTAAGAAATGTAGGTCACGGGGCGCCTGGGTAGCTCAGTGGGTTAAAAGCCTCTGCCTTTGGTTCAGGTCATGATCTCGGGGTCCTGGGATAGAGCCCCACATCAGGCTCTCTGCTCGGCAGGGAGCCTGCTTCTCCCTCTCTCTCTGCCTGCCTCTCTGCCTACTTGTGATCTCTCTCTCTTTCAAATAAAAAAAAAATCTTTAAAAAAAAAAAAAAGAAATGTGGATCACTATTATAATTACCCTCACTCAACAAGTAAGGAAAGAAGAGTTAAGTGTGATTAAGCAATTGCCAAAGGGCCATGTGACTTCACAAGGATTACCTAAAACCTCTAAAAACCAGCCACACAGGGCAACCCTAGTCACCTAAGAAGCCTGAAAACAAGGACCTACAGGATAATGTTCTAAATATATTTTCTGTTCAGAATTCATATTTAGTATCTTAAGGTGTAAGTATCTGCTAAAGGTTAATCCTATTTTAAGAACACCCGTATTGGGACACCTGGGTGGCTCAGTTGGTGAAGCTGCTGCCTTTGGCTCAGGTCATGATCCCAGGGTCCTGGGATCGAGTCCCACATCAGGCTCCTTGCTCAGCAGGGAGCCTGCTTCTCCTCTGCCTCTGCCTGCCACTCTGCCTGCTTGTGCTCTCTCTCCCTCTCTCTCTCTGACAAATAAATAAATAAAATCTTAAAAAAAAAAAAGAACACCCGTATTACAAAATATAGACTTATAAAAACAAAAAAACCTAGAAACTTTCCTTGAGAAAGAAAAATTAAAAAAACACAAAAACCAAAAAACAAACAGACAAAAAAACAGCCTCTGACATCCAGGAGCTGATGTGATGCTCACAGCTAAACCTCTATGTTATTGCAAACCTATCGGATGCTTACAGCGAAGTCATGTTGCTCTGGAGGACAAAAACAATCTCACAGGACATCCACATCAAACAAGGTCACTCTGCGACCATGACAGAATGAGACAAAACAAGATCCCCGTGAAAACCACAAAATACCAAACATCCCCCCTCAGCTAAAATGAGTGACCGCAGCTTCTTTATCAATTTACAGCTTTCAGTATTCTAATCTGCCTCTATAGGTAAGATGCATTGAGATACCCAATCATAGAACTGCCCCCACTTTTTGAAAACACCCAATCTATAGAGTGCCGGGGTGGCTCAGTGGGGTGAAGCCTCTGTCTTCGGCTCAGGTCATGATCTCAGGGTCCTGGGATGGAGCCCCGCATGGGGCTCTCTGCTCAGCGGCGAGCCTGCTTCCCCCTCTCTCTCTGTCTCTCTGCCTGCTTGTGATCTCTGTCAAATAAATAAAATCTTAAAAAAAAAAAAAGAAAGAAAGAAAGAAAGAAAAGATAACACCCAATCTAGAAAGAACCTGTGTTTTTGTAGACCTTCCTAGGATTACCCAACCAAAACCCAAATAAGTTCTTTCTAACACACTCTTACTCCCCAAGGAGTGTTCTCCCGAACTGCGATGAGGAATATCCTCGACCTGTTTCCTGACAGGTGCATTCCTCAGGGTCTTTGGCTAAAGGGCACAAACTTCACTTTGCAAATTCCCATTTCTTTCCCCATCAAGATCCCACGTATGCTTATATTTTGCTAAAACCAAATTTAACTTCATTAACAAACTTTTCGGAATCCTAGCTATTACATAAAGGCACATTTCATCTATAAGACAAAATGTCTCTGGCAGAGACTCTAAATTCATCAAGACTTTCGCTCCATTCTTTTAAAAATATGGAAATGCTTTTCGCTATTAATACAGAGAATCCTCCCCACCAAAGACTGAAAATTCCGACACCTTTTTCTTCTCAAGTTCATAGCAAGGCAAACTGTGAACATACCTCATAGACTATATTTTCCAAATCTGCAAGTTCTGAGAACACCAACTGTACACTCAGGGGACTATGTAACCCTGGAGTAGAAATGGTTTTTCTAGACACCCTAGATCCCTGAGACCCAATTTCAAGAAGGAAGAGATCACCAACCCAGATGAACCTCACAGACACAATGATGGGAGAAAGGAGTCAAACACTAAGGAATGTATATACTGTATGAGTCCAGCTAAACAGAGTTCCAACTCAGGACACGAGTCACTTTCACAGGGATGGTGACTACAGGGGGCAAAACAGGGTCCAGGGTGGTAGTAATGTTCTGCTTCTTGATCTGGGTACAAGTTATCCAAGTGCCTTCCACCTGTGAAAATTCACCAAGCGGTGCATTCAGCATACGTGCAATTAAAGAAGTTATGCTTCAAAAAAGTTCTTTAAAAAAGGGCAGGATGACACGTCAGTGTGTCACCAAGCAGCACCCACGGGACTGAAGCTCTGCAGGCAGCACATGTCCACCACTGAGGGCAGTTTCCCAACCTCCCTGAGCCTCCTTGTCCAGCTGTGAATGAGGTTAACTGCTCATTCTCCACAGGGCTCTTCAGAGGGTTGCCGGACATAATGCTTGTCGTTGCCCTGGTGCCTGTGCCCAGAACACGTGGATTCAACCCAGCAGCATCTCTGTACAACTTGGGGAGGAGCGGTCCTCTCTGACATGTCCCAGGGAGATGGCAGACAGTAGACCCACGTCTGGCTGACCCCTTCCACATGCTCGTATCTATCTCTTCTTCCCCACCCTGGGCCTTCTAGGCCCGCACAGGTCTCACCAGACTCTTTCTACCACCCATGCCTTCCCACCTTCCCCACCACATCTACCCTCTCAGAGAGCATCTGTTTCCACTCTCAACAGCGCCGTACCATTCAGTCTATTCCTTTCTACTGTCTTCCTGTTGTTCTCACAGACACAACCATGGCAGGGGTGCTCACTTTCCAGTGATGTCACTGGCCCTGGTACCAAAAGTCATGCTTGGTCAGAGCAGGCAGAGCTGCCCCATGAAAACGTGAGGCCAGAGCCCCGGGTGAAGCGTAGGCATGCACTGGAGAGCGACACGGCCATAAGGGCGAAGGTGAAATGTCTTTAAGATGAACATAAGGCAGCATATTCAAAAGAAAAGGGAAAGTATTGGGGCTTTAGGTGGGGGAATTTCCACCTGCTTTGTCTGGGTGTCCCAGGAGGGCATAAAGAGGTCAGACACCCCTAAGTCATTCTCCCCTGCAGGGTCAGCCGAGGGCTTACTGCAACTGCAGATTCACCTTGAGCTCATTTTTATACACCGATTCATTCTAAAATTCGCCAAGGCTCTTTGCATAAATATATAAGATTTTATAGGGAAGGAAGCATGGATGGCCAGAGGGAAAAAAGACAAAGTCTAACAGCCAAGTAAAACTAAAAGTTCCACAGATGCTAATCAACAGGTTCTACACATTTTGAAATTTTAGTTCTGAGTGTCCTAGCAGCCTAGCAGTTTTTGTTGCCCAAAAACTGAGGAGCTTTACCTGGTATTAAGACCCAAGAAAACAATTTCTTCTGTGAGTCCTCATAAAAGGGACACAGTGTGGCAGGGTAGATGGCACTCAAAAATATTCTCACTCCTATGTCCCTGTTCCTGAGATGAACACTGAATACTTAGGAATTGAGTGACCTGATATCTGAAACCTCCTTTCAGATGGTTGGGCAAAAGGGAAGAGAGAGGGGAAGAGAGAGAGGGAGGGAGGGAAGGAGGGAGGGAGGGCGGGCGGCTGTGTGGGATGTGGGAGTCATACAATGCTAAAAATTGGTGAATGTAGGTGAGGGGTATGAGAGTGTTCACTGATCTGTCTACATTTTAACCAATAAATAAATAATGATTCAGAAGGAAAAAGAAAAAAAGGGGGAATATATTGTTACCCCCAAAGCACAGTAACAGGGATTTTGAGGGGTCCCACCAACTTAAGTAACCAGCTGGGTTCACTGCCCACACCTCTCTCATCGCCTTTCTCTGTACTGGCGACAGCCCTTGGCATCTTAGTCTGAGTTAAACACCATGTGTCTTTACAACAACCACACAGTATATCAGTTCTGCTAAAGACTAACGTATAGGGAGTCCAAAGTGATACTGGAAGTTGGGGGCCAAGGAACTAGGAAAGGAAATAAACTCTCCCTTTTGTGGCTTCAAGTGAAATGATGGCATCGATACCTTGTGAAGGATGAAAGGGTCAAACAAAACACTAAGATGTCCTCAGATGTAGCAGAGGACCCAAGGAGAAGCAGCACCAGCTTTGACGGGAGCCATCAGCTCCCCTGAGGCTCTGTATTTAGAAACGCGGGCTCAGGGCTCCGGCGTGGCTCAGTCGGTGAAGGTCATGATCTCCAGATCCTGAGATGGAGCCCAGCATTGCGCTCCTTACTCAATGGGAGTTTGCTTCTTCCTCTCCCTATGCCCCATCCCAGGCCCCCCAACTCATGTTCTCTCTTTCTCTCTCAAATAAATGAAATCTTAGAAAGACAAGAAAAGAGAAAAAGAAACAAAACAAAATGAAATTCAGGCTCCTCTTTTCCTTCTCTTTGCCCTTCCCTATTCTATCAACCATGTAAGCACAGGTGACTGATTGGAAAAGCCTATTAGTACGTTTTATTGTAAGGTTGCTCAAATTATAAATCCTGTCCAACAGGACTATAATATTAAAAGTTTGTGTTCCTTTTATTGGTTCTACTTACATAAATTGGAGTAAACTCAATTGATTATGTACTTAATGAGGAAATCTACTTTACTCTTAAACCCCTAAAATATATTTGAGAACATGAGCTAGGACTCCTGTTATGGGAATTGATGGTGACTGGAGTACAGACTGTCTTAAAAAACTGGATCTATAGACTCTGAACACAGCGGATGCCAGAAAAAGTTTCATGTGCTGTTGTAAGGGTTCAAAACCCTCAACATAGAGCCCCAAACTTGGAACAAACATCGTAACACTTCCTAGCATTTTACAAAGACTGCTACCTTCTTATGTGACCCAGGGGAGTGATCCATGCTAGCCAAAGACAGGTCTTCAGTGCTACTCCAAAAACAGTTTTGAACTCCCAATACCTACCAATTTGCAGATTCTACTGAAAGGAGAGTTTGGTAATAAAAGCCATGTAACTTTGTTCTCCCACTGACTTCTAAGTTATTTAAGCAAAAAGAAGAGTTTGCAATGCTAATAAAGTTGACTAAGTTCCAGGAAAAATATACATATAAGCAACAGGGCACTTATTTCTAAAAGGAAAGCCAAGCCCTTCAAAACTCAAGAATGAAAGGTATTTCATTAAGTAAAAAAGGCAAGACAGAGAAAAGCATATGCAATGTGCTCCCATTTCTGTGTGTTTTCTTAAGGGCACACTATAGGCCCACAGTTGTATCTGCATAAATATATCCAGGAAAACATTTGGGAAAATGACTAAGAAACCAATAATAGCAATTATGCCTATGAAGACAAACCAGGGTCAAGGATAAGACAGTCCCTTTCATTTTTATAGGGCTTCAATTTCAAATGCACCCATTACATAAGTTTTTAAATGTATCTTTCCTGAAAATATTAAACTCCATCTTTCAGGTTTTTTTTTTTAATTTTTATTTTGTTTTATTTATTTGAGAGAGAGAGAGAGAGAGAATGAGAGGGGAGAAGGTCAGAGGGAGAAGCAGACATCCCACAGAGCTGGGAGCCCGATATGGGACTCGATCCCGGGACTCCGGGGTCATCACCTGAGCCAAAGGCAGTCGCCCAACCAACTGAGCCACCCAGGCGGCCCCATCTTTCAGTTTTAACATGGAGCCTATGCACTTTGTTTTGGTGGAACAGGAGTCTCAGATGATCTCCACAAAGAGAGGCAAGTAGAGAGTTCAGTGGCTGGGGACAAGAGATGAGCAGTTAATAATATTTAATGACTGAATGCATTTTGGGAAAAATGCCAATAGGATATTCCTGCTTGTCTTCATCTACAGACTTAAATCCACCAATATGCAAAGAGATATAATAGCCATGGGCAGGAAACACAGACGAGCTCTACCTTACAAAATAAGCAAGCCCTGTGGGGTGGGGTTCCTGGTGCCCTCTGCAGACCCAGACCACACCTAGATAACCCAATTATTCTCTGTGTGCCTCCCCAGGCACCAGATCTATACATAAGGAATTTTACCTACATCTGACCCTTGCTGAGACTCCAACCAAGATTCTAATATTAAATGATACTACCCACTCACCTTAACCTCCCCTCCAGTCCCAGCCTCTGGCCTACTTCATTGGTAGTACCAGTGAATCCACCTCCTATCCAGGCTCCCTTTCCATCCCCAACATAAGCAGTCAAAATCTGAAATGCGAATGAGGCGTTTTGGAGATAGCCATAACACAAAAATGCACAGGTTCCAATATAGAAAGGTCTAAAGTCTCTGACTCATTCAGTGTGCAGGTTAAAGGGCTCCTCTCAACACACTACTGAGATGCCAAGAAATCCCACTGAGGACATGTAAAGAGTCTACCAGGGGCGCCTGGGTGATGTAGTCTTTAAGCATCTGCCTTCGGCTCAGGTCAAGATCCCAGGGTCCTGGAATCGAGCTCCGTATCAGGCTCCCTTTTCAGCGGGCAGCCGGCTTCTCTCTCTCACACTTCCCCTGCTTGGGTTCTCTTTCTCTCTCTCTCTCTTTCTCTCTCCCTGTCAAATAAATAAAATCTTAAAAAAAAAGTCTACCACCTGAGGATCAAAGGCTCTAATAAATGTGAGAAGAATATATCCTCTGTCATCTCCCTCTTTTCTCTTCCCTTGTACAAAGAAAGCACAGAACAGGCTACTTACCTTTTAACTAGAATGAACACAGAACAAACTGTGAAGGGTGGGGCAGGGGGGAGATCCATTTCGGATATATTTACTCCTCTACCTACAGACTCTGCATCTTCATTCTTTCTCCAATCCCCCAACCAAGTCAGAAAGTTTGCATAACAAGTAGTAAATCTTTTTGCCACATTTGGATTTTAAAATATGAAGACTATTGGCAAAAACACATCCTAATGAAAAACTAAAAAAGAATGGATTAAAATGCTATTTTTGCAGGCCAAATTTATTCATCTGAAGAAAGTTCTAGAATGGCATAGTCACTGGAATCAAAACTACTCCTAATTTAAAAAGCACATATGGGCTCTGCTCCTTGAAGTAGATGTTCTAGATACTAAAAGTTGTACTGAGGCTATAGGATTAGAAGCATGGACACGACCTCAGCAGAGCCCACATTCTAGAAGAAAGTCTCTTCTTTTGTGTGACATTAACATTACTCAAAAAATTCTTAAGTGATTTAATATTTATACCTTCATAAGATTTCTCATACAAATCAGGATAAAACCACACATCAGAACACATTTCAATTTTTAGTCAGAATGCATGTTTTCTGAGGGAAGAGAAAGTGCAGAGTATAAAGAGCAGTTTATTAAGAGACGTGGGTTCAAGTTCTGACACTTCTGGCTCCCAGTGTCATTTCCGTGGTCTATCATTTGTAAAAATAAGCATCAGACTAGCAATGAAGGACACTTAGGGTATTCTCCGCTCCAGAATTTGAAGACAGCAAGAGATAAAGCTAAAAACGCTCTTCCTTTCAAATGGATGTCTTACATATTTTACCACTGGTTCAGGTTTTATTCACAGCAGCCATCAGAAGACAGACTATGAACCCTGTCAAAACTGGCCCCGCCTACTTCCAGATCCTTCCTCAGGCGACATCCAGATCGCACTCTGACCGCACTCAGCTCTCAGTTCCTCAAACCTGCCATGCTTCCGTTGCTTTCAGGATTTTTGCATGGCCTGTTCCCTTGGCCCACAACATGATTTTACCAATCCTCTCCACAGTGACTTTAATCATTTAGATGATGGCAGCCTAAATGTCACCTCAGGAAAGCTCTCCCTAGCTGCCCCGAACTAGCTGAGCTCCTGACTGTATCCTTTGAAAACCATATGCATATCTTTCAAAGCATCTATCATAATCTTCAAAAAAAAATTTTTTTATTTATTTGAGAGAGAGCACGAGCAGGGTGAGGGGCGGAAGAAGAGGGAGAAGCAGGCTCCCTGCTGAGATCATGACTTGAGCCAACATCAGATACTTAACTGAGTCACCCAGGCGCCCCTTCATCTATCACAATCTTAAATCTACAATTTAAAATTAGTTGCAGATGTCTATTCCTCCCCTCCTCCCAGCTAGAACAGAAGCCCTAAGACGCAGGAATGTCCCCTAGACTCTACCACAGTGCCTGACAAACAATGGCCTCAGAAATACTTCAGAGATGAACAAAAATGACTGGCTAAGTGGTCAGCGTGGAAGAAGGTTCTATTTAATTTAAGGTCCAGAGCTTTCAACCTATCTTTAAATAGGGGAAATGGAAAATACTGCAGAGTAAAATAAAACCACCAGATAAAAGAGTCTGAAACTGACCAGGAGAGAGAAATAATGCCAATTAACCTTAAGTCCATTTAAGAAGGTTCTGGAGGGAGGAAAAGGTTACACTAATAGTATCCAAGATGCAAATAATTCAGTAACTTCACGGAAGATTTATCCTAACTCAGGACTATACATGAACTCTAAAGTGACAGCATAGAGAAAGATAAGGGAGACTTTAAAAGACACCAGGAGATGTGCCTCTAATATTCAGCCATGAATTGAAGTCATTTAATGCAATTTAAAAGAATATCTAACATGACTGCTTCTATGATTTCTTGTGAATCTCTCTTAAATGCACTGTATTTCATTTAAACAAAAACACGACAGTAGCCATCCAACATTTTTTTCCAAAGGAGTAAATACACAGTAAACTTTTACCTAACATCATAATAATATTTCCTGAGATTATAAATGACATCAGAAAGCATGAAGAAACTTCACTGTGGCAAAAAAAAACAAACACCAGAAGCCAAATCAAAAAATAAGTGAAAGTGGGAAATTGTTTTCTAACTCAAAATTAGAAAAAAGGGCAAGTCTCTGAAATATACAGAGTGCTGAGAAAATGGCTAAGACAAAGACCAACATCTAACAGACAAGAAAGACTACAAAGTGGGCATTTGCTGAAAAGGAAACAACAAATGCTCTTTACAAACAGGGGAGAAAATGCTTGCCCATCCCCTAGAGAGAACTGCAGACGACACCAAGATGCCATTCTTATCTACCAGATTGACAAAATCCAAATTGGATAAAAGCGTGCTCCAGGGCCACCATACCCTCTCACATCCTGCCAATAGAAATGTAAATTAGTGCCAGCCCCATTGAGGGCAATTGGGCAACATCCATTCAAGTCACACATACACAGTGCATCTGACTCAGCAATGTCACTCCTGGGAATTTACCCAGAAATGCAGTATTTCAAAGTAAAGAAATGTCCCTGGAGTCAACTTGTCCAGGTGTGAATTCTGGCTCTGCCCCTCTCTGAGGTGCGACTTTGGGCAAGTCACCTAAACCTTGGTGAGTCCCAGTTTTCTCATCTGTAAAATGGAGATGATACTGGCTACCTCACAGGCCTGATGGGAGGACTGAGCCAATATAAGGAAAAGGTTGAAGAGACTGACCTGTATGCGTAGTACACATTAGATAAGCACTACCAAATGCAATGTGTCCTCCTAAATACATTCACCCACATGCAAAATGATCCATGTTCAAGGTTACTGTAACAATGTGAGACCAAAAACTGACAGCAAACTGGATGCCCAATGGTAAGAGACAGCCATACGAGGGCTTACCATGCAACGGCAACTGCAAGAATGAGGAAGTAACGAATGTACTGTTACGGAAAAATCTCCAACACATAATTAAATGCAGGAGAATAAAGGCATATGACAAGGAATCATCCACACCACTCTTTGTGTAACAGGGAAGGAGAGCGCATATCATGAGATCCCTTTCTATTCAAAAAATGCCAATTAAAAAATTGGAATTCTTTAGGTAATTACATGACTTGATGCAGGTGTTAGCTAATGCCATAGTGGTAATCATTTCACAATATATAAGACTATCAAATCAACATGTACACCTTAAACTTACACAGTGCTACATGTCAATTATAGCTCAAGAAAGCTAGAAAAAAATAACTAGTGGGAAAAAAACAAACTAAAAAAAATCTTTAATGGCAGCATCTTTTTCAACCCTCAGGTGAAATTAGTATGTACTCACAAATGTACAGACCAGTGGTTCCCAAAAGTTGTTGCTGTAATTTTGGAATTACCTGGGAATCTTTAAAAATACTGATGCCAGGGGCTCCCACCCTCAGACACTGAAGGATGTGACCCCAAGTATCATCCACTTTTGAAGTTCTCCGGGTGCTTGGGATAGACAGGAATGTCTGGGACCCACAGACGGAAAGGTGAGCTATAGTCATTAGCTATAGAGGCCAAATTAATCCCAACAAAGAGCAACTGCTCTGAAAATAAGCCAAATCCCAAACCCTGAGTCAGCAGCCCACTTTAAACACTAGTTGACTTAGGCAAGAGAGCAAAGTAACATTGTTTTAGACCATCCCATGGAGGTCATTTCAACAGCTAGGACTCTGCAAATTTCTTTTCCTAGGCTCAGGGCTTGGCCCCAGCCCCCACCAAGGCTTCATTACCACCTGGACCAGTCCCTCTTGCTGAGGTCCAGCAAAGATTTGGAGAACTTCTGGTAAAAGAAGTCTCACCACCTCCTACCCCACTTCAGCCAAGGAGCTGACAGATTGGAAGGAATCCTGGCCATCTACCTTGCAATCTCACCTGTCCCATTTATCAGCACTGTTCCACGGCCAATAATTTAAATACATTTCACCTGATCTTTTTTTAGCTGCGACTCCCACTACCCACCCCACAGACATCCTGTGAGACTCACATGAAATAACCAAGGGGAAACCATTCTGAATCTATCTGCTGCACAAGCTGCAGATTTCAGAGCTGCAGATTCTGGGCAAAGATGCCCATTTTTCTACCTGCCCAGGACACATCCATCTGTACACACTGCCCATAACTTCCTGTCTGGTGCTCTCCAGCCCTGCATGGCTTCACATACGACACCACGCCAGACTTTCTAGAAGCTCTCGATGCCAGCCCGTCTTCCTAAGTTGTAATACCTCCACAATGCTCAGACATTTTGCAGCTAAAAGTTCCCAGGGAAGACTGCAAAGGACGCCTCACTTGAGATTTCTTTGCAGCAGAGCTGCAGAAGCCAAAATTCTTGCCCCATGTGCACAAGCTTGTGACCTGAGACCCATCCCACTGTACAGCATGAGGGCTGGGAAGCCAGACTGCATACCTTCCAGAGGGCAGAACCAGCGTGACTAGGATGCTGGGGGAACTAGTACCAAAAAGCAGAGCAGCAGGTAAAACGTCCCAATACCCGGTGCCGGCACACTAAGCAGATCTGGGGCCAGCAGCCTCCAGGCACAGGGGTAAAGGCTTAAAGTAGAGAAGCAAGGATAACACATTTGAGTCCAGAAAAGTCTCTCCTGTTTACCTCTCAAACACAAATTTACTAGAGGAAATATTACTTTTTTAAAAATGTGGCATGTAATGGTATGTGGTTATAAATCCTTATCAGTGATGCAAACTGAACTATTTATAGGTGAAACAACTTCAAGACTGACCACGTGTTGGTAATTGGTCAAACTGGGTAGTTTATAAATTCACTTTCCTTTTGCGTATGCTAAAAATTTTCCATAATAAAAAAGTTTAAACAAAATTCTCGAAGATCATAAAAACAAATTTCACAGTAGGAGAATGTGAGAAATGTATTCTAACAGCAAGATCAAGTGCCAGGCATTCCGGGAGGAGACAAAGCCACAAAGCCACCAACTTGAGCAGCCGGTTTTCCTCTCAAGGCAGCAGCAGCATCGCCGGAGCCCTGGGACCTGAGTCAGGACACAGGCAACAGACAGAAATGGCAGCGGCCACGACCTCTCCTTGCTGGCATGGCAGCCGGAGCTGTCTGAAGGGGCTGTACGCCATGGTATTCAGGATGCTGAGCTCCCCACCTGGCTCTCCCCCAAGAGAAAATTCCTGTCAGCCATAAATGACAATGCCGTCATACAAAAGAGCTATCTACAAAAGGAGCTTGTGAGGCTGAAGAAAGACCTCGAGATGGATGAAGCCGCTCAGAGCTGCAGGCACTCCTGCGGGTTGGGCTTGTGGTTTCGAGCTGCCGTGCGTCTGTCCATGCAGATCCTTCTCCCTGGAATGCCCTTCACTCACATCCTCCGGGGGAAATAAAAACCTGCAAGTCCGCCAACATTCTGTCATCAGTGAAGTGCTCAACGCTGCCCAGGCCAAACATAGCCATTCCATTTTCATTTGTTCCTGAGTCAGTCCCAGGTCTGTCTGGCCCAAGATCCTCCACTGCCCTTCTCCTGCTCTGCAAGGTAGGGGTGACACTGAGGGTTCCAACTCCCAGATCCCTGAAGCCATGGGACTCGACCAGTAAGAGGCACTGGCAAGGGACTGGAGGGTGGGAGAAGGGAGAATCAGGGTATCTCTTCCCTTTCTTCTCCACCTCCCACAGCATTCCCAGCTCTAGGCCCACCGTGGCCGGCCCCTGGGTTCTGATAACACCTCCTCCTCCCTTTACCCTCCAGGAGGAGGATGGGAGTGATGTCCTGCTATTCCAAACCCCAGTCTCACTGCATTCCCCCAAGGAGTCAGCTTCTCAGCAACTCTCCCACGGGGGCAACCAGTCCCTGGATTAAATCCTCCCATTCCGCACAGTTTTCCTTTTTCCTGCGTGAGCCCTGAATGGTCAGTTCACCATCTTCCTTCAACCATGGCCTGGTCACTGCTTTCCCACCTGTCCCTCCCGCCAACCTCTGAGCCTCTTCACAGCAGACCTAAGGTCTACTTGAGCTTTCAATGCCCTTAGCCCAGGGCGGGGGGCACTCAGTTATTCATGAGGCTGCCTTTCTCCTGAAAGGACATGTCAAGTGTAGAGCGGGCACTTGCAGGTATCCAAAAGCTACTGAATTAAATAAACACAAGGATACCTCATAATCTTTTAAAAGTTAGAAGAAGGGGAAGGCACCTGGGTGGCTCAGTCGTTTGAGCATCTGACTTTTGGTTTCAGCTCAGGTCATGATCTCAGGGTACTGAGATGAAGCTCCGCATCAGGCTCTCCACTCAGCAGGGAGTCTGCTTGAGATTCTCTCCCCCTCTGTCTGCTCCTCCCCACGGTGTAGGCTCTCTATCTCTAAAACGAATAAATAGATCTTTAAAAATAAGTAAAAGTTAGAAGAAGGCCACAGGAAGAGAAAACTCTTGGAAACGTTGTTAAGGGATAGAAGAAGGATGCTTTTGAGGGGAAACTGATGCTACGGATTGACCAACCATGAATTACAGCAATTTTCCAGACCGTAGGGCAAAGACTTACAGTATGAATTTAAATAAGCAAAGTAAACAAAACTGCTATATTTCCAGTCCGACAAGAAATTTCATAAAATCTTGCAGCTGCATGAAGATGACACCGTGATTATGGTAGGGAAGGGGCCCCCAGAGGCTGGCTGCCAAATCCCAGCCCCCCCACCTACCAGCCAAATGACCCTGGCAAATCACCTTCCCCCTACCTAGGTGCTCACAGTCTGGAAAGCTGGAATAATTGCTCCAGTGGTTTTGTTTCAAAAGCTAACTCAGGACACACTGGAACCATTAGTCATGATCTGCAGCATAGCTCCAGGGGTCCCAAATTCAACTGCCATCAGAATAGGAAGGAAATAAGCACGTGTAGCCACAGGCGTGAGAAGCTCGAGGGATGATGCCCAAGATCACGCAGAGCATCCGTGCCTTTCCTACAACATTCTCTTGCAGAAGTCTTTCAAAACTCTGAAGCCAAGGGGCACCAGGGTGGTTCAGCAGGTTAAAGCCTCTGCCTTCAGCTCAGGTCATGATCTCAGGGTCCTGGGATGGAGCCCCGCATCGGGCTCTCTGCTCAGCAGGGAGCTCCCCCTCTCTCTCTGCCTGCCTCTCTGCCTACTTGTGATCTCTCTCCTTTCTGTCAAATAAATAAATAAACTCTTTAAAAAAAAAAACAACAAAAAACAAGCCTGAAGTCAAACCACTCGCTATGGGCCAAATGCAAGCCTGCCATCCCGATCTCTAAACAGGTCTTCCCAGTGAACGGAGAAAATGAAGGCCCCAAAGTAATATGTGACTGTTGCCTGGCCCCACAAACATTGAGACGCCAAGAGTCCCTGTTCCCTCTGTGCCATTTCAGGCTCCGAAGGAAAGGAGAAATGAAACAAGAGGGCTGGTCACATGTGGCCAAATAAAAGGGGACACCTGAGGCATACAGTCAAAGATAGCTTCCAGAGAGGAAGAAATAAGGAAGTCAGTGGTAGAAGGGCAGAAAAAGTGAAAGCAAACCGACAGCAGCTTGAGGAAGAAGAGGAGCTGACGTCCTGAAAACCCAAAAGACACTGGGGTGGCTTCATGGAAGAGAGAAAAAGAAGGTGAGCAAAACCGTAATCACTGAACAAAGAGGGGAAAAGGAAGACATGGGCTGAATGTGTCCTGAGGACTTTCATTAAGTCTCACCATTCATCCCTCACACCTGAGAGCTAAAATACTATGACCAGTTTTTAAAGAGAAGACAACATGGTGTCTTAGGGGTCAGGTAAACTGCCATAGGGTCACAGACTAGAAAGAAGCAGAACTGAGATTTCTTTTAAGTCCTATGGGCTTTAAGAATGCCAGATAAATTACAGGATGCCCTGTTATATTTGCATTTCAGATCATTTCTTGGTATTCGTACGTTCCATGCAACATTAAAATTACTCATTGTTTATCTGAACTTTAAATATGGCTCCTCATTCTGTTTCTATTTGTTAAATCTGGCAACCCTATCTGGTTTCCAAATCTCTCTCCATTACACCAAGTTCACTCAAAGAATCCTGGGATGGAAAAACAGTAAGGAGCTAATGAATAAAACTAAAAGGAGGGGCAATTCACACAGATGGCCTAATGAAGAATGCTAATCTACAACACCTAAAATTAAAAGCATAAAAACAAAGGTGAGCAGTGGAACCCACAGGAATGTGAGAACTGCAGAAAGAAAACACTGTACTTATGGAAAGCAGCAAAGCCTAATGGTTTTCATTTGTGGGCTAACAAGCGCATTCCAATTGCCTTTTCACATCGCCCAACAGAGATTCCAATGACCCAGAGCTGCATGGCTCTGGGCCAAGTAAGAACCAACCAAATAAGGGATTAAAGTCATTAGTGCTAATCTGCCTTACCTGAAAAAGAACGGGAAGGCATTCAAAGTAGTTTGGGAGGCAGACTGAAGAGAGACCAAAAGAATCCAATAGTCTTGGCTTACAGCCACACCTCCTCAGCGACAGCGCTAAGGGCTTTCCAGGGTTCAAGAAGGCATACTTTACCATATTTACAATGCCAGCTGAGTCCCTGAATTATACGAACTGTCCTCCCTGCCCCCTTCCATCATCCCAAAAGCCTTCACACCAGGCCAATTAAAGCACACCCATGCTCCGGTGAAAAGCGTGTTCCTTCAACCTTCGAAAAGTCCCAAGGCCACCATTCCCATTGCTAGAGAGAGACCCAGAGGCAGCAGAAAGAAAACAGATCACTGGAGGAGTCCCCTGCAAATAGAAAATGACTGGCCTCCCACAGACCTGTCCCTGGCTCACAAGCTGGGGCTGTCCTTCCACCATGTGGGTACTGCAAACCTGCCTGCAAAGAGTGTCAGCTTCAAACACATTCATGTTTTGGCTTCTGTTCTTTAGACCAGCAGCTAAACAGGAGTGGCATTCTTGTCTCAGTCATCCATCGAAGCCCACCCTCTGGAATCCATGCTCCTTGAGACAGGATCAAAAGTTGCAGGACAGAGGAGCAGGCTGACTGTCTACTGCCCACAGGGCTAAAGACAAAACTAGGAAAACGCACGTTGGCCTTTTTTTCCCAAGAAATAATGGAAAGAGCCCTAGAACCAACCTACAAGAAAAATATGGATCTTTTAGAAATACACATTTGCCTCCTGCTCTCCTGTTACTGTTGCACCACTGCAGAGGTTGGCTTTAATCCTGACTCACCAAACCCCAGGGAATCGGCCAAGTTACCAGGCATCCCCCCAAGTGCCAGAGAACCACAAGCCCTAAGAAGCCAGGACGCAGAGCTTCCCAGGCTCAGGTCTCCAGACTTCCTCCCGTCAGCTTTCCAGACGTTATTTTGATACTGTCATCTTACCGACCTATCCAGAACAGTTTTGATTTTGAAATACAATTTGGAAAACAATAGAAAGTGTTGGGGGGCACTAATTATCTTAAGTACCATTTTCTACAGGAATAATAATACAGAAATTACCAAAACACTCTGATGTGTATTGTCTCATTTTACCTTTAAAGACAACAGTGGGATGCAAGCCACACTGTCATTAATCCTAAAGATGGCAGTTTTACCAGGTTAAGTCCACCAAGGTTCAAAGGCTCTCAGTGCAATATAACTTACCTAGTAAAGCAGCTAGAACCTCCACTAACTGGAACCCGCGTCCTGCAGGGCCTGCTATCCTCTGGCGGGCTGCACTCCTCTCACACACTGAGCAAATGACGGCAGGGGGTGGGGTGCGTGGGGTGCTGTGGAGCGGGGAGGCACACCCCAAAACAATTCCACAGATATGCAAATGGTGGAAGACTGCACAGCAGTAAAAAACATCTACCTCTGTGTGCAACAACACACTGTTTCATATTAGTAAATAGATGAACTGGGGCAACAAATCAAAGAATCCAGCGCACAATAAATACATTCTGCATAAAACCACTTATATGAAGCTTAAAAATAAACAAAGCAAATCTACAGTGACAGAAGTCAGTACAAGGTGATTTTCTGGGGCCGTGGCGACCAGAACAGAGTACAGGGCAGCTTGGCGGAGGAAATGCTGATAACAGCATGTATCTTCAGCAGGGTGATGATTACACTGGTAAATTCATTCAGCATAAATGTGTGCATTCAAATATTGTGCCCTTCACTGTAAGCATATCCTACTCCCATCAGTTATAAAAAGAAAACCTGGGTGCCCCACAAAACAAATTCCACAAAGTTCACTTGAGCATCCCCTACAGGGTCAAGGCTGTGGAAAGATGCAAATGATCCTTCAAATGCCAGAGCTTTTATGCACCAGTCACCATGTGAAATACCCTCAGGCTGCCTGTGTTCAAACCCCAATCCTACCACTTCCTGTGACCTTCCAGAGGCTGCTGACACTCCTACACCTCATTGCTTTGCCCAGGACACGGAGATGGCAGAGGGCTGCTGGGAGTCCCTAACTCAAGTGTTGGGAACTGTACCAGGCACACAGTAAGACTGTCCCATGCAGCTACTGTTATGACGGAATAAGACTGATCATCTCATGGGTGATGAGTGACAAAGCACCTGCCTTCAAATAGAAGGAAAACACAAATGTCTGCACCGGGCAGCCAGAGCAGATGATGAAAACACAGAAATGCTCCTATTTTCCTCCGTCCCCCTCTCCTCCCTCCTCCTTCTGCAGTTAGCCCTTGGATGGAACCCAGGAACAGAGCCCACCAGACTTGCCCACCAGGGTCCTGCTCTCCTCCCCAGTTTGCCTTCTGTCCCCACATTCAGCTTCCAGAGTCAGGGGGGGGTGTCCCCCCTAACAACAGGCCTGCCCCCATCTTCCTCTAGATGAAATGCCATTTATCCTTCAGGTTTTTGCTTAAAAATCACCTTCTGAGAGAGAGGAAGCCCTCCTTGACTTCCAGATTGAGTCAGGGGCCCTTCCCCAACTTCCCAGGTGCTATCTCATCCCCATCCCTGCCTAGTACACAGCAGGTGATCGATACATTTAAAAAAAAATCCACTATGACTGAGTGAGTCAGACTATTTTTAAGTGGAGGTTATGAAATAAATACAAAGAGATTGACTCCAGATTGGGATGGGGGAGGGAGGGAGAAGGGAGAGCCCAAATGGCTGTGCTGTAAGCAGAGGGACAACCTCCAGGGGCGCTTTGGACAGGGCACAGGAGTGAACATGCTCAAGCCCACGACTGGAGGGCAACCGAGCCAGAAAGGGCAGCAGGGACTGCCCTCCACCCCCCACCCCCGTGAACAGGAAGCACCCTTCTTTCCATCACTGCTTGTTTTTCAAGGCAGGGAGTCAGCTACCCTGGAAACATTCCCTTAGGCCCGGCATCCTGGGAATGTGCTGTGGTAATGGGGTAGCCCTGACCAGTCTACTGAAGAAACAACTAGGAGGAAAACACCCCCGGCAAAATAAGGATAAAACTTACCATAAACTGATTTACAGCCCACCCTCCCACAGGCTGTGCAGCCTGGCACTTAGGCTCTGAGGCCAGGCCTGCGTTCAAATCCCAGCCCCGCCTGGCCACCCTGGACCAGCTGGCAAGTGACAGAACCTCTCTGAGCTTAACCTCGCTCCACGGCGGCCCTGGTCCCACGGGAGGGCAGCGAGGGTTCCTCAAGCGGCTCCAAGCAAAGCCTTCCCGCAGTGCCCAGCCCACAGTAAGCACTTGGTGAACAGGAGCAGTTACCACAGCAACACAACAGGATCGGGAAACTGCAATGCTGGTAAGTAAGAATTGTTATTCATTTCTCCAACCTTTTCTCGAACTTTGTTAAATTATGGTTTATTTGAAATGTTATCAAGGATATTAAATGATTACGACACATTTCATTAAAAAAAGGGGGGGGCGTCTGGGTGGCTCAGTGGGTTGGGGCCTCTGCCTTCGGCTCGGGTCATGGTCTCAGGGTCCTGGGATCAGGCCCCGTGTCGGGCTCTCTGCTCAGCGGGGGGCCTGCTTCCTCTTCTCTCTCTGCCTGCCTCTCTGCTTACTTGTGATCTCTCCCTCTGTCAAATAAACAAATAAAATTTAAAAAAAAAAAAAAAAGGGAGGGGCACCTGGGTGGCTCAGTCAGTCAAGTATCTGCCTTTGGCTCAGGTCGTGATTCCAGGATCCTGGGATCGGGCTCCCTGCTCAGCCGGGAGTCTGCTTCTCCCTCTGCTCTGTTCATGCCATTTCTCTCTCTCTCAAATAAATAAACAAAATCTTTAAAAAAAAAAAAAAAAAAGACGGGCACCTGGCTGCAGTTGGTGGATGGGTAGAGCTTGTGACTTCTGATCTCAGGGCTGTGGGTTCAAGTCCCACATTAGATGCAGAAATTACTTAAAAATAAAACCTTTTATTATGCTAAATGAAATAAGTCAATCAGAGAAAGACAATTATATTATTTCACTCATATAAGGAATTTAAGAAACAAAACAATCATAGAGGAAGGGAAGGAAAAATAAAATAAGATGAAATCAGAGAGGGAGACAAACCATAAGAGACTCTAAACTCTAGGAAACAAACTGAAGGGCTGATGGAGGGAAGATGGTAGAAGATGAGGTAACTGAGTGATGGGCATTAAAGAGGGCACATGATGTAATGAGGACAGGGTGTCATACGCAACTGATGCATTACTAAATCTAACAATAAGCTGTTAATTTAATTTAAATAAAGTTCTAAAAATTAAAAAAAAAGACCTTTAAAATTAATTTTCAAAAATAAAGAATAAAAAAATTTTTTTAAAGTAGCCACTATTTATAAAGTGTCAGGGCAAAGTCCTTTCCTTTCCTAGAGGACAAGTCTTCACAGTGAGTTATTCCTTCCAAGGTTCTCCACCTTTGGGTGCTTACTCTAAATGCAAAGGCACCAAAGCACTGAGCCCAGGTCTGGGGTACTGTCCACATCTGCTGAAGCACAGGAAAGAACCAGATGTGGGAGAGCCAACAACCAATAGAAACTGAAGATGGAGCAAGATATCAACCTCACTTTAACTAAAATGTTTTTAGGTCCAAAGACAACTAGGTGGCTCAGTCGGTTAAACTGTCTATCTGCCTTTGGCTCAGGTTATGATCTCAGGGTCCTGAGATCGAGCCCCATATCAGGCTCCCTGCTCAGTGGAGAGCCTGCTTCTCCCTCTGCCTGCCACTCCCCCTGCCTGTGCTCTGACAAATAAATTAAATCTTTAAAAATAAATAAAATGTTTTTAGGTCCAGGGGCGACTGGTGGCTCAGTCAGTTGAGTGGCCAGCTCTTGGTTTCCACAGCTCAAGTCATAACCTAGGAGTTGGGGACAGAGCCTCACCTCTGGTTCCTTCTTGCTCAGTGGGCAGTCTGCTTCAGGATTCTCTCTCTCCCTCTGCGAGCTCCCCCCTTACACGTGCTCTCTAGCTAAAATAAATAAATCTTTTAAAAATAAATACTTTTAGGACCAAATTCATAACTTCAACAACAGGACCACAAAAAAACAGCTAGCTGCTTTTGTGGATCAGAGCACATTTTTTCTTTTAAAAAAAAAAGTTTTTAAGTCAATAAGAACAGAGGTTATCAGGGGCTAGAGGTAAGGGGAAATGGAGTTTTTGTTTAATAACTGTCCAAAGACAATTTCTGTTTGGGATAATAAAGTTCTGGAGATGGGTGGTTGCGACGGCCACACAACGTTGTGAATGTACTTAATGCCACCGGACTGTACCCTTAAAAATGGTTTAACTGGTAACTTAACGTTGTAGCTATTTTACGATAATTTTTTTTTTTTACATCACAAAAAAAGTCACTGGCCCTCTTCCCTGGGTATATATTTCTCAATAATACGGCTACAGGGGCACCTGGCTGGCTCAGGAAGTTGGGCATCTGCCTTTGACTCAGGTCATGATCTCAGGGTTCCTGGGACTGAGCCCCATGTTGGGCTCCCCACTCAGTGGGGAGTCTGCTTCTCCCTCTCCACCCCCCACCCCACCCGTGCTCACTCTCGCTCTCTCATATAAATAAATAAAATCTTAAAAAAGAAAAAAAGGCTACATGCATTCAAGGTTCAAAATGACTTGAAATAATTAATATACTTTGCAAAAGAAGTGGCACCTTAGCAGGTGCCATTTGTACCTGAATAAGTCTAAGCCTCTACTTTATGACATATATACATTTAAATTGTACTCTTTGGTTAACAAAGATGTTAAAATCATCTAGCCAATTTTTTTCCCCTTTAAATTTTAGTGTTTCTATAATCAGGAGCTACTAAATGAAGCAGAGACACAATGTTTTGACTCTCAGCAAATGTCTTTGTTTAGATAAATTAAGGCCTGTCTAGTGAAGACCGAAAAAAAAAAAACACCTCAATAGAATAAAAGTTATTATTTGAGTTGGTATATTAGGACAAGAGGAAAAAAAATTCACCACTTACATGCAAATAACGTCACAAGTTGAGAAGCTCTTTCTATAATTAAACACCAAATAAATTCTTTTTCTCAAGACTATTTTAGCCTTTCTAACTCAATCTCAAAAACACCAAAAGCACAGAAGAGACTCTTGGCTTAGCAGAGCAACACATGCTGTGTTTCATCTAGTACAGGTATAGATTTCTAATAACTTCCTTTAGCTCATGCATACTCCATGTTTTCATTCTTTCACTTTCCTCTTTCCTTCTGTAGAAAACTTTTTTGAATCATGACCAACGTCTGGCTGAATATCCTAGCTCCACTCCTCAGTACCAAGTGGCCTCATTTAATCCGAAGTGCCCTGAGATGCCCTGGAGGGTATTAACCAGATCACTCTGGACACACACCTGGCACCCACAGGAGGCTAGTTTCATCTGGAACAGATGCGTGGAAGATTATCCCGTCAATCAACACTGCTTTTTTAAAAAACTGGAATTTGGAATTGCCCATAAACTCGTATCTCTAATTAACTTTAATGTATGAAGTCTTTACTTTCACATAGCTCTGGATTAAAGACTTAGGAAATTCGATCCATACAACAATATTCCCTGAAAGGAACGTGGGTGGGCCTCAGGGTGTAACAGGATAGAGGCAAAACCAGCTAGATAATTTTGATCTACAGGCAGATGCAAATTATGAAATTAAAACATCAATGACATTTCTTTTCAATCATCACCACATAAAAAAGAAAATTAAAAACAAACAGAAAAGCCTCCCAGTGCCACCTCGACACAAATTGAGTAAGAGCTCTCCCCATCTCTCTGCCTTACAAAATAAACTACAGGCTAATTAAACTGTGAGTGAATACGACACATCGTTTCTCTTCAAGGAACCCAACAAAACAAAGAGGATGATACAGCCCTCCCTGGAACCTGGTCTTGTCCAAACTTCCTTTCTTGCTTCCACCTGCATGCAGGTGATTTCTGCACTTCCCAACTGGACTGGAAAGTGCTGGAGAGGGAAGAAGGACCATTCCCTCTGCTCTGAAATCCCTACAGCACCAAGCCAGAGCCAAGTTGGACAGAAGTCAAGTGTAACCCTTGGCTGGCTGCTAGAGAGGCCCTTACATTCCTTCTGGATATTTCGGAGTACTGGTGCACAGTAGGTCGTTCCTAAGTGCCTGCAGGTGGAATGGTGCCTATATCAGGCTCTATTCATCACATGCCTTTTGGTGCCTTACTGAGGAGGCCAAGGGGGAAAGAAATCACAATTTCCCATCATTAAACAGGTATTATAAAACCGGGTTGCCTGGGTGGCTCAGTCGGTTATGCGTCTGCCTTCAGCTCAGGTCATGATCCTGGGGTCCTGGGGTTGAGCCCCAATGTTGGGCTCCCTGCTCAGCAGGGAGTCTGCTTCTCCCTTGCCCCCTGCCACACTGTCCGTGCTCTCTAATAATATTTTTTTAAAAACTTTATGAATTACCATCACTAAACTGCACCCTATACACCAGATCTAGAGACCAATAGTAAGGGGGTGAGTTATTTCTAAATAACCATAAACCAAACCATTAACCCTTTTGAGCATTCTTCTCCCGAAAAAAAACCCTTCCACAAAGTGATGTATATAATTTACTAGAATGAACACTGATATAAAATTTATAGCTGTAAACTTGAGAAACCATAAATGGTAAGAAAATTTGACAGTATTGGGGAAGAATGAAGTCTGCAAGTTAACACCCCTCCGAGATCCTGACAATTAGAAACATTTTCCCAAGCATTAGTTTCCCTGTCAAGAAAGTTTCAACCACCACCAAACAAGGACACACTGAACCTGTGAACACTTACTTCACCCCCTCTGACAATAATTTAATTTATCTAAAAGCAGTGGCATTGTGATTGAAAACAAAAAGCAACTCCTACCCACTGAGGGAAGAGGTATGGGAGGAAAAGAAAAAGAGGACTGTTAATCCTTGTTCAGCCTGGCTGTGGTTTAAAAGCTCAGATGAGCATTTCTAGGTGTAGATGCAATTATCTCTACAAGGAATGATTTAAGAAAAAAAGAATGCAAGTACACTGTGTGTGACACTATTATCAACCTCCTGAAACTCCACTCTGTAAGCCACACGTGGGCACCCACAAGAAGTCAGCAAGTCTCCCAATCCTGTTTGCAGATACTTACCCAACTAGAGCTTCAGGTTACTGGTACCTACATAGATGTGTGATAGCCCAAAGAAGCTTCCCAGAGGCAGTCGTGAGGCATTTTACCATTAACAAGTTACAAGAAACACTAGAGTGATCTGTCCCCATCACCAAAACTGAAGTGGTAAATCTGACACTTCCAACAGAGCCACTTTTTCCCCTAAAAGCCTGGCTCAAAAATTCTTGGAAAGGTGAACCTAAAGACACTTTGTCCCCCTTTCAGAGGTGAAATGTATCATGAACATGTAGATGTATGCTACAAGGTAGCCTACAACATCACCCATGGTTAGAAGGCAAGAGCTTAGGAGGCTGGGTGATTGTAGTAGTCCCCCAAAGTATACAGTGTATCCATTCATCCACCTGATCTGTTTAACCAACCTGGGTGAAGATGGTGTCTCATGACACAGGCAGGATAGTCGCCCTATTAGTGCATGGTCAGGAGAGAGTATGGACACCCTCACCCAGTTAAAAACAAAAACAAAAACCTCCACCACCCAATGCCTCCAGAGTCAAGCCAACATACCCTCGAGTATCTACCACATACCCGACACTGAGGAATGGGAATACAAAAAGCAAATTCTGCCCCCCGAAAGGAATTTACATATGTGCTGGGGGAAACCTATGTGATGGGGATGTGGAAGGAGTAACAGATGTGTCCTGTGGGACCACATGAATGGGCACATAATCCACTGTGTGCCTGGCAAAGAGGCAATGCCAGTGCACACTGGGGTGGGGGTGGAAAAGCGGATCTAGTCTACTAGGATTTTCGAGGTAGAAGCAAAGGGAGGAGGAAGGAATAAGATTAAGGGTAGAAAGTACATCCTAGAGGAGTCAGATAAACCTATTAAAATTCCAGGAACCAGCAGTTCAACCAAGTGAGAGCTTCAAGAATTCGAGGGGTTTGAACAGGAGGGGTACCTCTGTGAAGCATGCAGGGGCCATACCAAGCAGAGCGTGGCAAACAACCAGAAAGTCTACCTGGATCCAGAGGGTAATGGGGAGCCATAGCAAGTTTTTAAGTAAGCAACGACTATTTCAGGTTTTTGCTGCAGGCTAGTGTCTCTGGTCTTGAACAAGAGTCACCACAAACCAGGTACTGGTGATTTTCTCAACTCTTCCTCATCCCCAGTAAAACAAATAAGAGGAACAAAGCAAAAGACTGACTTAATCTCCTCCAATGTTTTGTGTTTCTTTAATCAAATACAAATACAGTATATGAAACACACAGAAGGGACCAATGAACATGAAGGACTTTAACTACAGAAGAAATCTAACAATATAGCCTTTTTAAGCCTGTACTTGTGTACAATTAGACCTAACCATGGGGTCATACATTTCTCAAAGTTGCATCTCAAGTTGGGTGTTTCCATTAAGAATCTAAGAGAGAAAAAAATTTTAACAGGGGAAAAAAAAAAGACACACCACACCTCTTTACAAGGGCAATGTCAATCCGACAGCTTCAGAGTCTGCCAAAATGAAGTCTTAAAAATGGAAAATAGTGTATTGGGCTTCCAGAGTAAATAACCCCATATCCACAACATTTACTCCACGGTGGCTTTTATTGGTTAATCAGATCGTCAGATCATCACACTGTTGATGTTTAAAATAGCCAGGTTTTCTAATCATGCCATACCAACCTGTTTTTCTACCATAACCTCAAAATGCATTTTTATTTATGTATTTCCCTAAACTTCTATAATAAAGTACTAATTTTATAGTTAGAGAAAGATATTTAAATACTAGTGACTTATTTCAGGCCTTGGTTTTCAAACCAGACACATGCCGAAGCTCTGTACTGGTCTCAGAAAAGCCCACACCTTAGAGAACTAGCCTCGCCAGCCGTGAAGCTCTGCTTCTACTCTGAGAAGCCCAGCAACTAACCAGGCTAGAACTGTGAAGCCATCCAGTAACTGCCCACTACAGCATTTCCTCACCTGCTCAGAGACCACCAGCCATGGACACCTCGCACTCACTACAATGAATCAGATCACCTCCAATTACATTTTCACCCACAATACAAGCTGATGGATCTAGACTAACATCTAAAAGCTCCTCAACAGAGTTCCTGAGCATTTTTTTTCTCCACTCCAAAGAAGAAATTATAATCTATAATCAGCAACCTGGTTCCACTGCTGATTTACTGGAAGAAAATGGATAATCACTCAAAACATTCCATTTCACCCCTAAGCCCCAAGTGAAACACACTAGGGCCAGTAACTCCCAGATGCACAAGGTACTTGGACACATGAAGGGCCTCATACCGAGGATTCTTCCCAGTACATAGTGCTTACCTCTACTATACAAGTGCTGAGAACACACAGACCCATGAAACTAGCCCTTTATTAAATGGAAAGCTTGATCCAAATAAGCACTTATATACCAAAACAGAAGAAATGACCAGAGTTAAGAGTTCTATTAACTCAAAAAAAAAAAAAAAAAAGAGTTCTATTAACTCTGATTAATAGAGTTAATTAAAGGGGGGGGTTGCCTGGATAGCTCAGTGGGTTAAAGCCTCTGCCTTCAGCTCAGGTCATGATCTCAGGGTCCTGAGATCGAGCCCCACATAGGGCTCTCTGCTTGACAGGGAGCCTGCTTCCCCCTCTCTCTCTGCCTGCCTCTCTGCCTACTTGTGATCTCTCTTTCTGTCAAATAAATAAAATCTTTAGAAAAAAAAAAAGAGGAGGGAGAGTGTTCAGTCAGTTAGGTGACCAACTCTTGATTTCAGCTCAGATCACAATCTCAGGGTCCTGGGATAGAGACCTGCATTGGGCTCCACACTCAATGGGGAGTCTGCTTAAGGATATCCTCTCTCCACCCACCCACCCCACTTACACACACACTCTCTAAAATAAATAAATCTTTAAAAAAAAAAAAGGGTTCAACACTGAGGTATCACTACACACCTATCAGAATGGCCAAAATCTACAACACTGACAACACCAAATGCTGACAAGGATGTGGAGCAACAGGAACTCTCATTCACTGCTGGCAGGAACGCAAACCGTACAGCCACTTTGGAAAGACAATTTGGCACTTTTTTTAACAAAATCAAAATACTCTTACTATACAATCCAGTAATTTCTGTCCTTTGTATTTACCAAAGGAGCAGAAATCTTTCATCCACACAAAACCCTGCGCACACATGTGTGTTGCAGCTCTAGTCAAAAATGCCAAAAGTTGGAAGCAACCCAGTCCTTTGGTAGGTTAATGAATAACTATGAAGACAGTAAAAAAAGATCAGTGGTTGCCAGGTTAGTGAGGGATAAAAAGGCAGGGCATAGGGGACTTTTAAGACACTTGGTCTACTCTATGTGATGCTATAATGTATGTACACACAGAATGTACAAACAGCAAGAGTGAACCCTAATGTAAACTATGGACTTGGGTAATTATGATGTGTCAAAGTTGTTTCATCAGTTGTAACAAATATCCACTCTGGAGGAGAATGTTGATAATGGGGGGGGGGGGGGAGAACAGGGAGTATATGAGAAATCTCTGCAACTTCCCTTCAATTTTGCTGCAAACCTAAAACTGCTCTGAAAAATAAACTGTTTAAAGAGAGAGAGATTAAGAGGGTACCTCTCCTCCAAGATGTGGCTAATGAGCAATGTATCTTTCTGAACATGTTCAGGGGAAAGGAAAGACATCCATCATTACCTTTAGTGCTCAAGAACACGAAAGTTAACATTATAGGTAGGGGAAATAATAAAAGGCAGGAAGGCAAGTAACAGGATTATGATGCCATTTTCCCTTCAGATTAACTAAAATAGTGAAAAATCTAGCAAGGCCTTCATTTAATTGAATACAAGCCTTTCTACGCAGCTACTAACGAGGGCTATGTTTAAGTTAGAATCGTTATGGGCTGTGCGGCTTAACCGTGACATAAATTAACAATACAGTGTTGTTCAATGGACCCCTTACACCCACAGACCCATTTCATGTAGTCACACACATTTCTCCCCCCAGATTACATACCTAAGAGGTCAAAACCACTTCAACACAATCTGGGTCCCAGATCAGTTACCGAAACTCTCAAAAGCTTAAAGGAATCGCTTCTCCGCGTTTGCTTTAATAACACCTGCCAAGTCCTAGGGAACTAGGTAAACCACAGGCATTTTTATTTGTCTCCCTGAATATATGAATCAGAGATTAAAGAAGAACTGAGCGGCTTTTCGTACTTGTAGGCTGTCATCTAAAATAATTTTAAATCTCTACTCAGTAAGGCCACAGAACATTTCACAAAGTGTATTTGGTTGGATGGCAGTTTTAGCTGAGGGTAAGTGCGAAGAAGTAAAGCCACCACCTTACACACTCTTCAAACCAAGTGTTCAGAAGGCCTCTGACCTTATATACCAGGAATGAGCATGTTTGTCTGTGCAAAGCCAATGTGTTTGTGTACAATGTACAGACCCACTTGTAATATGGTCAAGTGTCAAACAGATACCCTTTCATAGTACCTCCACCCCCTAATCCTCCCCCAAACAAACAAAAACAGCCTGAATTGCTCACGGTATGCCAGAAGCTAGGGATTCTGTTTCACAGAGTTTTACTACTTTCCGTGGTTCACATTCTCCAAGAGACTCTCTCATTTACTAACTCAAACCTTAAATAAACTGCTTCCACCAACTTCCCCTCTTCTCAAGCCCCCACTCAGCAGAGACATCTCTCTCGTCCAAGAAAGCTACAGAGGAGGCTTGGAAGTGGCTGCCTCTGCAAATTCCTCCCTCTTCCCACAGAAAGGGCACTTCAAGAACTTGACAGTCTGGAAACGCATGAAGGTTGCTCCAATTCCATTCACCAGGACTGGATTTGAGCATGCAAAGTGTCTTTCTACAATCAATTTCTATTTAGGCTGCCAATTACACTGAAACTTTGGTGGAAATCTGCTTCCTAAGCAAATTCAGAATGCCATCCAGGTCCCATGGATGAGTGAGCACTGGGGAAGCAAACACACCCATTCACACATACACACTCACTCCTCCGATGAAGACTTTTTCTGGCACAGGGGCATCCTAAACTTGCCCCATTTCATTTCCAGACTGTCATCTTTGATCCACTCCCAAATTCATGCCTTTTTCTCCATCTGAAGGTTCGGTCTAATCAGCTATTGTGCAGCAACTATGGTAATTTATCCCCTTGAATTCCTGACATTTTCTTCTCTGCTCCTGGCTGGGAAACTGTTTTGATCTGAATAGAGTTGTCTGTATGGGGATTCTGCATGTTAATGATGTGGCTAGCTGGCAGGGATATTAGGTGAGAGCACACAGTGTACTTTTGCCAGTTATGTTTCGCCTCATCACGGCTACAGTGGCCTTTCTAATCGCCTGCTATACTAGGAAGGAGACTACAACACCTAATCTTACCCTCTTCGGGGAAGCCTCGGGGGCTAGGTGGAAACAGAACACACAGTCTGTTCTTTCATCAAGAATCTGGACTCAGAGGCAAAATACCCCTAGGCACTCCACCACCAATGAAGCAAACACACGTACATCTTGCTCGGCAAGCGAAAAGGAGTCAGTCGATACCATGGTTTGAGCGTGTCCAAGCTTCATACCCTTCACTCTGTCCAGGCTAGTATAAGACGCTGCATTCGCCTGGCTGTATACAACCGCTGCCACCCCTCACCTCAACCCCAACCAAGGAAAGGACTTCCAACGGAGGTGGGAGCACCAGCTCCGGTACCCGCCCTTCCCTCTCAATCCTGGCCAGAAAACTCCACTTCCCGGATTCCCAGCCACTCTCTCCCGCCCCCTCCCCGGGCGATCAAGCTAGCGCCGTCCAGATGCCAGCCAAGTGCCCAGCCCAGCTACGCAACCCCCAGCACCCCAAGCCAGGCCCCTGGAACTGGCTCCGGGGTCCTCCCTCTCCCACAGCCTAGGGAGCCCCAGATTCTGGAAACACCCCTTAGGCTTGCTAGGACTAAAAAAGTCCCACCCCGCCCCCCCAGCCACGCCACCAGCCTCCAGCACTGGCCGGGAGGGGCCTCCTCCCCAGAGGCGAAACGGGAACGTGGGTGGTTGTCCAGCAGCTTTCTCCCACACCCCGCGAGGAGCCTGACCCCCAGGGGAGGCCAGACTCGCGTGGCCTCAGAGGGGCACCTCCCTCTCCCCCCACCCCTCTGGGGCCAGCAGTTCTTGGCAGAGAGTGTGCTTGCTGCGGGTTCCCGGGAGCATCCGGGAGTTCGGGGGCTGCCCAGTCCAGGTGCAGCCTCTCCCGGAGGCGGGTGGAGGTGGGCGCCGCGGCGCGCCCCCGGGGGGCACTCACGATGGTCACGCTGGCTTTGCGCAGATCGCGGTTCTCCTCCTGCAGCGCCTTGCACTTGAGTTTGTAGGTCTCCAGCTCGATCTTCAGCACCTTGTTCTCCTGCTGCAGCGAGGCCAGGCGGTTGGTGAGCTCCTCCAGGCGGAACGGCGAGATGACAATGCCCCCCGACTTCCCACCGCCGCCGCCTCCCCCGCCGCTGCCGCCGCCGCCGCCGCCGCCCGAGGTCGACGAGCAGGACGACTGCATGGCGGCCGAGCTGCTGCTGTTGCCCCCCGCCCCGTCCGTGTCGCTCTCGCTGGCGCTGTCCGCCATGGCCGCGGCGGGCTGGGGAAAGGAGGAGGAGGAGGAGCAGGGAGGCGGCGGCGGCTGCGAAGGCTGGGCTGCGAATGAGTGGGCGCCGGGCGAGCACAGGGGAGCGCCGAGCTGGGCGCCTGGCAGCAGGGCGCAGACTCCGAGCGGCGGCGAGAGAAAGAGAGGGAGCTTCCCGCTGCCAAGGGACCTCCTCTGCCAGAGAACAGAGACCCCGCCCGGGCTCGGGCAGTACTGCACTGGGGCTCGTTCCAGCCGGGCCTGGCGCGCACGCTAGGCCGCCCTACAAAGCTGGCGGAGAGCTCCGGGACCCGCCCGCCGTCGCCGCCGCTGCGACCCGCCTCCCGGCGCCGGCCCTGGGTCCGGGTCCAGGGACGTGCGGGCCGGGCTGGTGCTGCAGGGCCAGGCCAGCCCCCGCACCAGCTGCGCGTCCACCGCACGTGGTCAGAGGGAGGGCCTCCTGGCCCCCAGACCTAAGCCCCCGGCCGCCCAGCCTCTTCCGGGCTCGCGCCGGCTCCCCGGGAAAAAGAAACCCAGTGCTTGGCTAGCCTCGCAGGTGCTGGGGACACGTGGAAAGGTCACGCCAGCTCCCGCATCCAGCCCTGGCCGAGCCAGGGCCCCATCTTCCGCCGACTGCGTGTGCTCCTGTCTCCCTCTGTCTGTTTCAAACAGACGCAGCCCTTTCAGTTTTATCTTCTTGGTGAGCTTCACGGGGAAGCCTATGACAGCGCTAAGAGAACAGAAAGTTCCCCCGCCAGGAGCCGAGTGGGAGAAAACAACAGCAGCCACAGGTTAACCTCGTTAAGAAAGAATTTGCGGAAGAGACACGCCGCTCTCTTTATTCCTCCTCCTAATAATCTCATAAACCATACTGCGCTCAATTGTTTAAACAAGGCGCAACTTTTTTTTTCCTTTTCTCTTTGCATCTTGAGAACGGTGCCAGGACGTGTCACGCAATAGGATTGAGACACTAACACTTATCTAATCCACGAAGAAAAAAAGAAACACTTTCTATGGATTAAAACCCATCTCTTTAATTGCCAGTTTTCCAAACTGCAGACATAGCATTATGCTGTACAAATAATGATTAAGTGGGAATACGCCGTAACCATCACCCTTATTTACTATCATCTTGCCCACTCCTAGAAAACTTTTAATAGGTTAAAAATAAAACATTATTTAGTTTAATGTGATCTAATTTAGGGTTCTCGTTTTGAAGTATAAAAAATTCGAAATCGAAACTTTGAATTCCCCTCTTCCCTCCCAAAGAAAGGCTTGCAGGAAATCCGCCCAGCAGGTGAGATGATTCTAAACATCTTTAAACTGTTGACACAAAACAGCTTTCACTTATGTATAAAAATTGGAAAGTGAAACTGACCAGACTAGTTATTATCTGAGCTTAGTCAAGGAAAGAACAAATACTTGGAAAATAGAAAGAAAAAAGTATGAAAATTTTCTATTGCTTTGAACTTTTGGAAACGATTATAATGTGTCAGGAAGGATAAAGAAGTGGACTAAATGATTTTTTATTCCCACTCCTCTGTTATCTTTAAACCTAAATTTGATCTAATGATTAAACTGTCATTCAGTGGCTAATGGAAACTGGTACCTCGCAATAAACTAAAACTCCAAGTGTTCCAAATGACATCATCTCTTACCAAGATGGCTGCTTCTAGTCGACAGCTGAGAAATGCCAACTGTAATTAACCCCCAAATTTCTCCTAGTTATTTTTGAGCGCTAAAGGACTTCTGAATTTAATCACTGTTGATGTGGCAGGAAACAAACAAAAGAATTGGCTTTGCTCTTCAGAAACATATAGCCAATGTAAATTGTTAGAAGTGATCCAGTGTAATTTTCATTAAAACTTATTTCTCTCCCTGACTTTTCTTTTTGGGATCTGGTACATGAGACAAGCAGCTCGTTAAAGTAGACACGGCTTCTGGAAAACTCACTTGGGTGAAATGGAAGAGTAAAGCTAGCAGGGAGCTGCAGCCCTGGGAGAAACTCAGATTTAACAGCATTCTTTCAGCGCTGTGATAGAATCTTAGAGACGGTCTGGCTTCCATACTTCACAAGTTTCTATTGTTCCCTATCCCACAGTATCTTAAAGCTTCCACTTTTAGAGCTTATTGCAACAGAAGCATTCCTCCCAGACAGAGCAAGGGGCAAGTTTGCTCTCTCTTAGCTTTATCACCAACTACCTCAGAAAGACTGACTCCTTCCAGTCATCATGGGGGTGGGGTTTAAAGCGCCTGACTTTCTTAAAGGGCCCACGGTATAGGAAGCTTAAAAATGTATTGGTCTTGAGTAGGATCTGGAGGAAGACTGCATTTTGACATGGTATTTGTAGGCAGTAATTGTGTTTAGAAGACTTTGGGGGAAAAGCCATCTTCTAAAGCTTCCCTGCTGATACAGATGGGAATAAACTGGGGAATATTTTTTTCACCATGGTTTTTATTGTTATTGCAAAGCAGAAGCGTGTCTAATTTTCTACTTCTTGTAAAAGTGATTCCCCTTATAAACAGACCATTTATCACAACATTGGTTCAGTAATAACATTACAATGGAAACACTAGTTACAAAACCAATAATATCATTATAAAACTCCTTCTCAGCTTTCTAGGGGAAATGAATCAGAATAGGTGGCAGTGTGTGCTGCCTGGAGGAAGAATACTTATTTAGATAATCACTTCCATGGGAGAAATAATGAAATTTACCTTTGCCCTAAACTCAAGCTGCAAAATATAATGATAAGGGAAAATAATACCTTATAGCCTAATTACAAGACACGACATCACAATCTTTCTTTGTCTAATGCCCTTTGTGCAGCTAATTTACTCTAAGGCCTTGAACCTTCCAACAGGAAAATTAAAATAATGCCACAAATCATAAGAAAGCTTTCTTTTTTGTGGCTATAAATAAATCGCTGTACATACCTAGTTACATTAATGTCATATACTAGTGATTTCATCCAACTCTGAATGGATTCTGTGGGTGGAGGCAAGACCCGTTGTTACAGTTTTGAAAAGAATAGGAATGAGCCAATATGAGCTGGCTATCAGAGTGCCAGAATTCGGGTAGAATCATAAAAGAATGGGCCACTATGGTGTTATCATTTTCTTGAAAAGTAGTTGATATTGAAATATATCTGTTTATTGAAATATATCCACACTTCCTACTATTGCTTATCTTCAACCACCCCATTTCTTTAACATGTTTTTTTCAATATTTTACACTTACTGATGTCAAACTAGTCTTGCATACCCAGCACCCCACCCTGGCAAAAGTTCCTCCTGTTTGTGTTCACTCATTATTGGTTCAAAGGAGTCAAAACCATCTCTACAAATGGCAGACAAAAGAAATATGTCATCAACTAAAGTAAATTAGATGAGAATCAAGTAAGAATTTTGAAAATAAAAAACAAAAAATGGAGCATATGACTTACATGTCTGGAGATTTGGCAACCTAGAAAATCTAAAATTTGTCTTGACACAGACCATACTGAATTCCTGACCCAGAAATGCTTTTTTAAATTATACTAAATGGGGGCACCTGGGTGGCTCAGTGGGTTAAAGCCTCTGCCTTCGGCTCGGGTCATGATCTCAGGGTCCTGGGATCCAGCCCCACATCAGGCTCTCTGCTCAGCAGGGAGCCTGTTTTCCCCCTCTCTCTGCCTGCCTCTCTGCCTACTTGTGATCTCTCTCTCTCTGTCAAATAAATAAATAAAATCTTTTAAAAATAAATAAATAAATTTACTAAATGCACAGCAGAGCTTGAAAGAAAGTAAAGGGAAATCTCAGGCTCCAAAGCAAAGATGAAAACTAGAAACAACGCAAATGTTCACCTACAATATAAATCCTGTTATATTCATGGAATGGAATAATATACAGCAACATGAATGAGCAAACTACAGCTTCATGAAGCAACATGAGTGAACCTCACAAACACATTAATAATCAAAGAAATCCAGACACAAAAGAGTATATACCATATGGTTGCATTATATAAAGTTCAAAAATAGGCAAAATTAATCTATGAGATTAGACATCAGAATAATGATACTCTTTTGGAGAAGATAGTGTTTGGAATGGGTACTAGAAGATTTCTAATAATGTTCTTTTTTTTTTTTTAAAGATTTTATTTATTTATTTGAGAGACAGAGAAAGTGAGAGCATGAGAGGAGAGAAGGCCAGAGGCAGAAGCAGACTCCCCGTGGAGCTGGGAGCCCGATGTGGGACTCGATCCCGGAACTCAAGGATCATGACCTGAGCCGGAGGCAGTTGCTCAACCAACTGAGCCACCCAGGCGCCCTTCTTTTTCTTTATCCAGGTCATTTGTTACATAGGTATGTTCACTTGTGAAAAGATATTGAGCTATAGATTTATGATCTATGTCCTTTACTCTATGTATCTTGCACTTCAACAAAATGTATAAATCAAAAAAGGGAAGGAGTGAGGCACTATAAACCACAGTAGTAACCTGGCAGCTGAGACTGGAGCAGCAGCATTGTGGGGTTTGTTAGTCATGCGTTTAATGCCCATCAAGGACTTGGGGCCATACAAGGCAGGAAGATGTAACTAAGGATCCTACAAAATGCCAGAGAGTCAAAAAGCCACACCATGGCAAAAGTTTTCTTACCTGCAAACAGGAAGACAACAAAGAAGCTTGTTTGCCTTAAACTGGATTCATGATTCAGTTTTAAAAAAAAATGTCTTTGGAAAAGTTATCATCTACACCTAAACCTCACAGAGTTAGAGATTTCACATATACACTTCATACTACCTACATGGTCCAAAAATCCCCTACCTGACACAATATCTTAAAAGTTAGGTTGGTTTGGGAAATTTGGGGGTGATGGAAATGTTCTACCATTTCATTTTTGGTAGTGGTTACACAAATGTATACATTTGTCAAATCTCATCAAAGATATTTAAAAAGGGTATTTGCACCCTATGTAAAATTTGACCAAGAAAATAAACTGACAAAAATATTTGGCATAAAGATGGTAGTATTTCTAGTTTACCTGGAAGCAGTAAGCAAAACTTTCCTCTGGAAGCAGTCTCAAAATGAAAATGGGGTTACAATTGGAAATTATAACACAGAGAAATAATCCCTCTCAAATAAAAATTAACAAACAGTAAAGAACAGGAAGGGTGATTTCCCTAGAATTTCAGTTAAGACAAGTGTTGGAGAGAGTTGGATTAGATAAAATTAAGTATGTTTAAAATAAAAGCCATAGGGGCGCCTGGGTGGCTCAGTGGGTTAAAGCATCTGCCTTTGGTTTGGGTCATGATCTCAGGGTCCTGGGATCAAGCTCCGCATCAGGCTCTCTGCTAAGTGGGGAGCCTGCTTCTCCCTCTCTCTGCCTGCCTCTCTGCCTACTTGTGATCTCTCTGCCAAATAAATAAATAGAATCTTTAATTAATTAGTTAATTAATTAAGAGCCATAAAAGAAGGAATAGAAAGCATAAGAAAAAACACAAACAGACTTGAAAACAGAACAGTTCAAATTACAAAACAACCAAAGCAATATTTGGAACTTAAAATATATAGTAAGCTAAAATCAATTAACCAAATCCAGGAACACACTTGCAGCCACAAAAGCTAACTTTCTCTAGCTTGCTGCAATAAAGGAGAATGTACACTACAGAAATTATGGGAGGGGCTTATGATTTATGCTTAAACTGGGTGATTTTAAGCAAGGTTTAAGAGGGCAAGGGTCAGTTCTGAATTAGATATTGTCAAAAAGTGGAGGAAATTGGTGATTGAGTATTTTGGTAATTTTTATCTAAGAAACAGGAGCATGAAAGCATGGTTTTTATTCTATTAGCATTGTCTTGTTTCAGTTGGGATCACCTGAATTGCCACCTGAGCAGTTTTTCATTTCATTAAGTGAATAATTTTTAAAAACCTTCCAGGAGTAAATTAATTAGCAGACTGGACACAGCTGAAGAGAGAATTAGCAAAGCAGAAGATAGATCTGAAGAAATTAGAATGCAGCACAGATATACTGAGATATAAAAGCAAGGATAGAAGAGCAAAGTCCAACATATATCTAGTAGATATTCAGAAATTAGAGAAAAAAGTGAAAGAACAAAGTAGGCAATATTTTAAGTAATAATGGCTAAGAACTTTCCATAATTGATGGAAATATGAATGGTCATATTCAAGAGGTAAAATAAGAATGGAATAGGATAGCAGCACTAGGCTGGCTCAATCCGTAGACTGTATAACTCTTGATCTCAGGGTCATGTGTTCACGCCCTACATTGAGCATGGAGCCTACTTAAAAACAAAAAAATAAAGGAATAGGATAAATAAAAACGAGCTATATCAAGAGAAATTCAAACATATACTGGTAAAGACTCTGAAGAACAAATGCAAAACATTTAAACAATTCTACATAAAACCAGAGAGAAAAGCAAAAACAGAGATAACCACAAAGGACAATTATCTATAATTAGAGTGTCAATAGATTTCTTAATAGCAACAATAAAAGCCAGAAGACAATACAATAATACCATCAAAGTGCTAAGAGAAAATGACTATACTAGGAATCCATGCATAGCTATGATACTCTTTAAGAATAAGACTAAATTATGGGCACCTTAAGTGTCTGCCTTCAGCTCAGGTCATGATCTCAGAATCCTAGGATGGAACCCCATATCAGGACTGATGGAGTTCAGTGGGGATCCTACTTCTCCCTCTCTAGCTACCCCGTGCTTGTGTTTCCTCTCTCTCTCTCTCTCTCTCTCTCTCTCTCTCTGTCACAAATAAATAAAATCTTTAAAAAAAAAAAGAATAAGACTAAATTAAACACTTTTTAAGACAAATATATTACCATTAACAGTCTCTCTCAGAGACTTTCTAGATGTTCTTCTGGAAGCAGCAAGATATAAGAAAGAACCATGAGCAAAGAAACTTGGAAGGAAGTGTCTAAATTTAAACAAATACTGACTACATAAGTATAAAAAATATAAAAAATAATGGTGATGAATAATGGAAGTTTAAAAACCAACAATATGGGCACCTGAGTGGCTCAGTGGGTTAAAGCCTCTGTCTTCAGGTCAGGTCATGATCTCAGGGTCCTGGGATCGAGCCCCACATTGGGATCTCAGCTCGGCAGGGAGCCTACTTCCCCTTCTCTCTCTGCCTGCCTCTCTGCCTGCCTCTCTGCCTACTTGTGATCTCTCTCTCTCTCTCTCAAATAAATAAAATCTTAAAAAAAAATAAAATAAAAAATAAAAAAAATAAAAACCAACAATAATAATTACCATTTTAGGGAGAAGTAAAATACTGGAAAACAACAACAAATGGGGAGAGAGGAATGGAGTTAAGGCATTCTAAAGACTGTGATGTTCAAAAGGGGAGTAAAGATAATGATTCACTTTTTTTTTTTTTTGAGGAATGCACATTAAAATGTTAAAGTAAACCACTAAAGGTATAGAAATGAAATTTTTAACTTTTGGATCAGTTAAGGGGATAAAGGAAAACAACAAATACTTGTTCAATTCACTAGGAAGTTTAAAAAAATAAAAGAAAAGAGCCAGAGAAAATCGGAATAAATAGAAATCACACACATACACCCAAAGATTGTAGAAATTTGTATATATATATATACACAAATTGCTTTCTAATTATATATATTATATTGTATCTAATATATAATATAGAACCTAATGCAATATATATAATATTATATATATATAATACCTAATGCAAATATATAATATATCTAATTATATTATATATATATAAGAAAGCATAAAAACTGTAATTGAACCTACCTATAGAAGAACAGAGATAACCAGAATGGGAAAAAAATCCAGTCATATATCTCACAAACCTATCAAGACTTTTAAAAATTTGAAAATAAAAGAATGAAAAAAGATATATTATACAGATACCTATCAAAAGAAAACTGAATAAATCAGATTAAGCCCCTTAAAGAAATCAAAGGTGCTGTAAGACATAAAAGAAAGTAAGCATCCAATAATTAAAAGAACAAATAACCATGAAAATAAAAAATTTTTATGCACCCAGTAATAATATAGCCTCACATATGTGTATTAAAAATTAACAGAATCATGTGGATAAATTGACAAATCCACAGTCATCATAAGTGATTATAGCATATCTCTCCATTGAAAGATTAAGCAAAATGAAAAATTAAAAAGAATGTGAAAGATTTGAACACAGTTAACAAGCTTGATCGTGTGTGTGTGTGTGTGTGTGTGTGTGTCCCGAACAATTATGAAACAAGCACTCTATTCAGGCACATAATTTACCAAAAGTGGTAATGAGCTAGGCCACAAAGCACTTGGTCTCAACACACAAAATCCCGTATTTACTAGGTGCTTGCCCTGTGCCAGGTGCTGGCTAAATGCTTTAGTGCTTCACATGTATTCATTGGTTTAATCCTCAGAACAACCCTACTTGAGTAGGTACTATTTTTATTCCTGTTTTTAAAATGAGGAAACTCAGGCTAAAGAAAATTTGAAAATTGCCCCAGCTCGTCAAATGGTAAATTGGGAGACTGGAGTACAGAATAATGTAGTCTGTAGACATGCACTTTTCTTCCTTTAGAGAGAAATTTTATAAGATACATACAAGCACACATTCTCAACAACCCAAATTAATCAGCTTTGCCATTATTTGCAAATATTTGGTCATATTTCTTTTATTATTTTCCTTTTTTCTAAAAGAGACAGTACACTTAAACAGCTAGTCTCCTTTAACAACAACCAGTCTGGGACGCCTGGGTGACTCAGTCAGTTAAGCACTGATTCAGGCCAGGATCTCAGGGTCTTGATCTCAGGGTCATGAGTTCAAGCCTTGCATGAGGTTCCATACTGGGTGTAGAGCCTACTTAACACATAATAATAATAAAAATAAAAGAACAACAACAACTCAGTTTAATTCCCTGCCTCTTTTCCACGATAGACAGGTTTCCTTCCAGTTTATATTTTACATATTCCTAATGGCCAATACTTGTGCTTATTAAAAATGTTTTGTTTCGGTGAGGATGCATATGCAAATGTGCACATATACATGGGAATGCATTTTAATAATTATTTGGAGAAGGAAGGAAAGGGCATTTTGTTTGTGTATGAGGGGTTTTTTAATTTTTATTTGTTTGAGAGAGAGCACAAGTGGGAGGAGGGACAAAGGGAGATGGAGAGGTAGAAGCAAACTCCCTACTGAGGAGGGAGCCTAACATGGGACTTGATCCCAAAGACCCGGAGATCATGACCTGAGCCAAAGGCAGACACCCAACCGACTGAGCCATCCAGGTGCCCAGGAAAGGGCATTTTGATGAGGAAAAAATGGCTGATGGTATAAACCAAAAGCAGTAAAACATTTAGTGAGGCCAGAACATGAGCCATAAGAGAGCAAGTGATTAAAGATGTAAATTGTGACCAGATTTGAAACATTTTTTTTTTATGCTGCAGGAATGAATTTGGATTTCATCCTGTAGGAAGTAAATCAGAACAGTTGTCTTTTTCTTTCCAAGGAGAAATGTGGTATATTTAGATATTTTAAAGTAAAATAGAGACACTACAATGTTTCCTTCTAAATAATTTTCCCGCATGACCCAATGCAATTATTATTACCAATAAAATTAACAGTAACTCCCTTACTATCAGCGAGGATTCTATACTATAAGAGTAGTCTATTTTTTAAGTAAGCTCTATGCCCAATGTGGGGCTCAAACTCACAACCCCAAGATCTAAAGTCATATGCTCTACTGCCTGAGCCAGCCAGGTGCCCCTAGTACCCTACTGATATCATTTTCCTGCTTGTCACCAGCATATCTTTTATAACTCACTTATTCAAACCAAGATCTAATCAAAGACCATATATCATTGCATTGCATTTTTGGGGTCTCTTTAGTATCTTACTTTAATAAAGTCCCTTTCATCACTTTTCTCACGTCGTTAAAATGCTGAAGACACACAATATCCCACTTCTAGATTTGCCCAATTCTTCCTTTTTTTTAGTAGTTTTTTTAAAAGATTTTATTTATTTATTTGACAGAGAGAGAGATCACAAGTAGGCAGAGAGGCAGGCAGAGAAAGAAGGGGAAGCAGGCTCCCTGCTGAGCAGAGAGCTCGATGTGGGGCTCTATCCCAGGACCTTGAGATCATGACCTGAGCCGAAGGCAGAGCCTTTAACCCACTGAGCCATCCCAGGGCATCCAGGTGCCCCCCAATTCTTCCTTTTGATATTCTTTTAATTTTTCCTTCTGCCCTTTGTGTTTCCTAAAAACCAGAATTTAGGTCTAAAACTTGTTGAGATTCAGGTTAAACATTATTAGCAAGGATAGTTCATAGGTAATGCTGTGTGCTTCATATTGCAACACATAGAGGAAGCACATAATGTCTGGGTATTGACTAAAAATGGACACTGAGATTAATCCCTGAGTTAAAGTGGTGACATTCGATTTTCACTATTGCAATGCTATGGTTTACCTTTTTCTCCCAACAAATAATGGACAAGGTGACATCTTGGCAACAGATACATTGTCATCTTGTCTCCTATCATCACTTGACCTAATGATTTCAACATCCATGGATGATCCTAGTTTCAATCAGTAATTTCAGCTGTCATTCTTTTGTAAAGAAGAGTCTTTACTCAGTAGCTAGGATTATTTAGTTGCCCTGACATACAATTCTTACTGAAAATGGAGGATAAATGCTTCATTATAGGACATATACTCTAAACAACCATGTTTTCTTGCCTTGCTAAAGAATCAAGATCAATCTTTCTGATCATAATGCAATTAAATGATATATTAATAATATATAACTAAAATAATATATTATGTATATATTTAAAATAGTTTCTAATTTAAATTTAAGGAATTTAAAATGGTTTCTAAAAAATCGTGAGTCGGAATGAATTAAATATGAAAATTAACAAACATAACAATGATTATTTAAAATCTATTTATCAGGGCGCCTGGGTGGCTCAGTTGGTTGGGCGACTGCCTTCGGCTCAGGTCATGATCCCGGAGTCCCGGGATCGAGTCCCATATCGGGCTCCCGGCTCTGCGGGAAGTCTGCTTCTCCCTCTGACCTTCTCCCCTTTCATTCTCAGTCTCTCTCTCTCTCTAATAAATAAATAAAAAATCTTTTAAAAAAATCTATTTATCAAACATGAGGGATGCTGCTAAAGTAGCAAAATGCCAGATAAACAAATAGTAGGAAACAGCAAGGAAAAAAAAAGTAAGGGGCGAACACCTATAAGCAATTTGAGGAGAGAAACAAAAAATGTAGAAAAAATTATTTGCCAAGAACAACTAGATAACCTGAATGTAACCACTGAGCAAATTGAAGCAGAGGTTTAAAACGTTCCTCCAAAAAATACTCTCCTCCGAGGTCTGAAAGATTTATAAGAGAGTGCTACCAAACAATCCTAGAACAAATAATCCCTGTCTTATACAAACTGTTCCAGAAAATAGAAAACAAGGAAATAACTCACAACTATTTTATGAGGACAATAAATCTGATCCTAAAGCCAAAAAAGGGCAGTGTAGAAGGAGAAAGAAAAAAAGAAAGAAAGAGAGAGAGAGAGAGAGAGAGAGAGAAAGAAGAAAGAAAGAAAGAAAGAAAGAAAGAAAGAAAGAAAGAAAGAAAGAAAGAAAGGTGGGTGAAAGGGAGAGAGGGAGAAAGGAAAGAAAGAAAGTTAAAGGCTATTAGACTGCTAAGTATTCAGCAAAACTATTCTTTCCTATTTTAGGCACTCAGTCAGACAGACAAGGTCTCCCAACCTCACTAGCATTTGGGCATGGGAATATGATAGTCTTCCCCAGAGTGTAATGTAAATGGAAGTGATGTATGCCACTGCCACACATGAAGAGGAAAAAATCTTAAGCATAGTCCTCCTTGCTCATTTCCTTAATGGCTATCTGTAATGGTAACTTCCAGGGCCCCCACAGAGAGCACAAACTCAAGATGGCAGAACCTCTGTCAGCCTGGACCCCTAAGAAACATATAGCAGGTAAGATGTCTGCATCTCATATAATTGACAAAGTATTAGTATCCAGAATATATAAACAACCCCTACATGTGAATAAGAAAACACACACATGCAACAGTCCATTAGGGAAAAAAAGGCAAAGGATAGCGATCAGACAATTTAACAGAAGCAGAAAAACAAATTGCCAATGAATAGCTGACAAAATGCTCACTCTTACCACTAGTAAATGATATACCCTTGCATAGCCTTCAGATTGGCAACAAAATTTAAATCTAAGAATAGCAGATGTTAGTGAGTACATGAAGCAACGAGAACACTTATTCATTGCTAATAGAACGGTAAACTGGAAAACAATTTAGTAATATCTAATAAAGCTAATAAAGCATGTTTCTTATAATCCAGCAATTCTTTAGTATGCATTCTGAAAAACAATCACACATGTACACAAGGAAACATTAACAGGAATTTTTGCAGAATTGTGTGAAACAGCAAAATCTAGGAAGAAACAAATGTTCATCAGTAAGAGAGTATATAGATAAACTTATTCTACACAGCAAGAAAAATAAATTCTCTAGAGCAATATATATCCACATAGATAATTCTCAAAAATATGTTAAGGGGAAACAAAATAAGTAGCAGAAACATAGTATATATAAATGATTTAAACGTAGGCAAAACAATCATCATTGGTGAGTACTTACATATGCCGTGTATATATGAAGGCATGTATATCAATAAACAGCAATTTCAAGATCGTGGTTGCCTCGAGGAAAGAGGAGAAGATAACAGAGGCCTTCAACTGTGTCTGTAATGTTTTATTTCTTTAATAAATAAGTATGTAAAAATTGGATGCCAATGTAACAAAATGTTAAGATTTGATGAGCCTGGATGATGAATGGCAAGCTGTGTTAATACTTTTCTGTGTGTTTCAAATACAATTGATCATTATTATTTGTGGATTCCATATTTGTGAATTTGCCTCCTCCCTAAAATGTATTTTTCACCCCAAACCAATACATGTAGTGCTTCTGCGGTATTTTGCAGATACGTGCAGCGTTGAAAAATTGGAGTTTTTGGTACACATGTTCCCAAGGTAGAATAGAGGAACACTCTACCTGTTTCAGCTTTTACACAGTAAAAAGTGTTCCTTTTATGGTCAGTCTAGTGCCTCCTGTTTTTGCATCTTTGTGCTTTCTGTTGACAATTTCACTGTTTAAAATGGCCCTCAGATGTGGTGCTGAGGTATTGTCCAGTGCCCTAAGCTGAATAAGGCTGTGATGGGTCTTAGGGAGATGAGAGTATGTGTTATAGAAGCTGCCTTCAGGCATGAGTTACAATGCTGTTGGCCATGAGCTCAGTGTTAATGAATGAACAGTAGATATTAAATAAGGAGTTTTTACAGAGATACATACATAAAACAAGATTATATACTGATGGGTTGATGAAAGGCTCAGAGGAATCTAAATCTGGATTTCTCCTAGAAGTGATGGCTCCTACTTCAGTGTTTGCTAATTCAGTAATTTAGTGTTTGCAGACACAGTACGGACAATAACTACCATGAATAATAAGAATCAACTGTATTTAACTGAAAATATAATATGTATTTCTAAGAAAGGTGAAGGCTGTGGTATCTCCTTAATAAATTTGAAAGAAATTGGAAAAAATGTCAATGTAAAAAAGAAGACAGTTTTTAGGATGGACCTAATTTAACTATGGAATGATCTGGACTATGTTGTTCATAACCCTTTCTCTTGTTCTAATATATATTTTTATGTTGCACTTTTTACACTTTTGAAACTGGGATGCATCCTATAATCTATGTGTTTGTTTCTGTGGAACTGCTTTTTGATTCCTCTCAAAATGTCATAAAACTGATGGTAGGGTGTACTATTGATGATGTGTTTTTTTTTTTTAAAGATTTTATTTGTTAATTTGAGAGACAGAGTGAGTGAGAGAGAGAACACAGGCAGGGGGAGAGGAAGAAGGGGCAGCAGGCTTCTCAATGAGAAGGGAGCCCCATGCAGGGCTCAATCCCAGGACCCTGGGATCATAACCCGAACTGAAGGCAAATGCTTAACCAGCTGACCCACCCAGTTGCCTAATGATGTTTTATGGTATAGTAAATACGGTACATTTAAGTAATTCTGCTAAGCTTTATTGATATCAGGGATTTCAAGTAGTGGTGGGAAGGTGAGCCGGTATGAAAACCAAATCTTGCAAGGTACATGGTTATATAATTTTTGATCTTGAAACCATGTAAATGCTTTGCATAACTGAAAACAAAGCAAAAGTTTTTAATTTTTTATAAAAGAATTCCTAAAAATCAAAAACTAACATACACAAAGGAATACAGGAATCCTCTGTACTCCTTCTACACAGAAAGACATATGTGCATGAACTAAACAGAAGCTTCAGGAAGCTAAGAATGGCCCCATGCCTGCAGCCATCAAAGAAGTGGGGACCTCAGTCCTATATTCACAAGGAACCAATTTGTGAAACAAACGGGATATGGTTGGAAGTGGATCGTTCTTCTCCAGAGCCCGCCAGATAAGAGTCCAGGTGGCCGACATCTCAATATTGGCCTTATGAAACCTGAAGCAGAGAAACCAGCTTAACCAAATTGGACTTCTGACCAACAGAACTGTGAGATGAGAAATTTGTGTTATTTTAAACTGCTAAATTTGTGGCGATAGGCGATATGTTATGGCAGCAATAGAAAAGTAATGTGGTATAAAACACTGTACTTTGGCTGGATATTCCTTGAGGGATGTGTTGTTAAGACAAAAAGAAATACAATAGACTTCATACTGGGTAGTCTTATTTTTAGTAATTACATTGGCATTATTAGCTGGGAACTATTAACAGATGTATTGGTCATGGTTCTGGCAAAAAATAGTCTCAGATTGGGATAATTTGAGGAGAGTTTAATAAAAACACTACAGAGATGTGGGCAGGTTATAAGGAAACACATAAAAAAAAGAGCAGGAACCTGTCACCTCTAGACAGGAAGGGGCAAGGGAGTCATTCCTGGAATCTGTACGGAGAGAGCTATGAAGGAAGTTACCTGATAAAAGCAGTAAATATTGGTTGAATGAAGGAATGAACTAATTTCATTATTTAGAAGGTCTGAAAAAAAACCTGCCCATGTGAAATACATAAGTAGAAAAATAGAACTCTATGATTTAATGTGTTTTCTCTAACTTGTCCCTGATTCCATCTTTATGCCCAGAGTTTTTAAAATTGGGCCTATTGTCGCTGTTATTCATTCCTCTCTTATAAAAATATACATTCACTCCTTTTCTACCTACCTCTGCAATGTCCTCTCCCCATGAGCAGAAAGTAACCAATGTTCCACTGGTATGAGCAGAGGCTTTAAAGGTATCTCCATGATAAGGAAGACCTAAATAAATGGAAAGACATCAATCTATTAGAAGACAATTTTGGGCAATATTCCCCAAATTAATCTACACATTCAATGTGATGTCTAGCAAAATCCCAGCAGTATCGTATCTTCCATAGATTTGTCCAGGTAATCATAAAATTAACATGGAAATGCAAGGATCCAGAATACCAAAACAATCTTGGGAAGAAAAACAAATTTGGAGGAGTTACATTTCCTAGTTTCAAAGCTTATTGCAAAACCACATTAATCAGGACAAGATGATACTGCCATAAAAACAGACCTGTAGGTCAGCAGAACAGAATTATGGGTCCAGAAATGAACACTTACATGAATAGTTAGCTAGTTTTCAACAAGGGTTCCAAGACAATTGAATATGGGGGAAAAAAGGTATTTTCTATGAATGGTGCTGAGACAACTGGATATCTATAGGTAAAAGTATGAAGTTGAACCCCTCATTCACACCACAGAGAAAAATTAACTCATAATGGGCCACAGACCTAAATGTAGGGGTTAAAATTATAACACTCCTTGAAGGGAACATCTACATGAGTTTGGATTAGGCATCGGTTTCTTAGACATGACAATAAAAGCCCAAGTAACTTTAAAATAAATAAATAAACAAACAAACAAACAAATAAATAATAGGAAAAAAAATAGAAAAGCTGAAATTCATAAAGTTAAAGCTTTTGCACCTTAAAGGACACATCAAAAAATGCAAGCTATGAGGAGAGAAAATACTGGCAAATCACATATTTGGTAATGGAATGCATCTAGAATATGCAAAGAACTCTTACTACTCAATAATAAAAAGGAATTACTCAATTTAAAAATGAGCAAAAGGATGAAGGGAAGAGCAGCAACACGGCGGTGCTAGGAACTGGTGACCCCGTGGATGATCAGAATGGAAAGGCCCTGCTGGCCCGACTGGGGAGAAGCTGACCTCCAAGCAGTTGCAATTCATGCACAGGTGCAGCTCACCCAGTGACAGGAGACTGCCATGGCAGCAAACTGGAGCATCGTAACCCGTGTGGGCACCCGGCCCTGGTGTTTGCTTTTTATGTTTACACCTTTTATTCTGTGTCCCAGGAGTGTTTTCTAGACAAAGTGCAGGACGAAGCCCAAAGCTGCCCAAGCCCAAACTCTGGTGAGCAATAGGACCCTGAACTGGATGGGCCCAGGTCTCCAACCTGTTAGATCCTGTCACGTCATGGGTGATGCCCTCTGACCCTGTGGAAATCAAAGCCTGCACACAACACTGCTAGCCTCAACCTTGGATCATGACTGAGCCCAAGAAGCCAGGGATTTTTGCATTTGGCCAGGTCTAGGGAATATTGGCCATCTCACACTCACTGTGTTCAATCAATGAGCCCTTCTTATAGTTTGTTTCCTTGTTTGAGAGTTAGATGACCTTGGCTTTTCACAGGCTTCCTAACTTTGCAGTTTACTCTCTTCACCTCCCAGGGGCTTAGCTGTTATGGCAGGGGGCTGGGGGTGGGTGGGGGTGAGTGGCAGCTCTGTGTAGTGTTGGAGCAGAAAGTGGGAAAGATGGGGTCGAGTTGAGAATAATGACCTGAGTCCACTCTCTCAGGGAAAAAATGAGCAAAGGATTTGAACAGATATGTCTCCAAAGAACATATACAAATGTCTAATAGCACATAGAAAGATGGCCAATATCTTTAGTCATTAGGGAATTGCAAATCAAAATTTGAGATAGTATTTTACACCACTAAGAAAGAAATAAACAAAAACAGACATTATCAAGTGTTGTGGAGGCAGTGGAGAAATTGGAACTTTCATACATTGCTGGATGGATTGTAAAATTGGCAGCCACTCTGGAAAACAGGTTGGAAGTGTCTCAAAATGTTAAAATAGAGTTACTATGTTACCCAGAAATTTCATTTCTAGGGATATGTCCAAGAGAATTGAAAACATCTGTCTATATAGAAATTTGGATGCGAATGTTCATAGCATGTGAATGTTCATAACAGCATTATTCATGATAGCCAAAAAGTTGGAACAACCCAAATGTCAAAGAACTAATGAATCGGTAAATAAATGTGGTATATCCATATAATGATTATTATTCAACCATTAAAAGGAATAAAAATATGGGACGCCTGGGTGGCTCAGTTGGTTAAGCAGCTGCCTTTGGCTCAGGTCATGATCCCAGCTTCTTGAGATCGAGTCCCACATCGGGCTCCTTGCTCCGCAGGGAGCCTGCTCCTCTCTCTGCCTCTACCTGCCTCTCTGCCCGCTTGTGTTCTCTCTCTGTTAAGTGAATAAATAAAAAATCTTTTAAAAAAAAAGGAATAAAAATATTTAGACATGTTACAACATGGATGGATGAGCCTTGAAAACATTTTGCTAACTGAAAGAAGCCTGACATAAAAGGCACACATTGTATGATTCAAATTCTATGAAATGTCCAGAATAGGGATATCCATAGAGACAGAAAGTAAATTAGTGGTTTCCAAGAACTTGGGGGATGGGGAAAAATGGGGATGACTGCAATGAGTATTGTTTAAGGCCATATATACAAAAATGAAAGCTTTACAGTTTCTTAAATGCATATTGTCATGGATGAACCAAAGATCACAAAGCAGGGTCTGTTGAGATTAAGTGACATCTCATCCAGGTTTATTACTCTATCTTCCCTCTCTCCTTTCTTTCCATCCACCCTTTCTTCCCTCCCTTCTTTTACTTTGAACTTTTCACTTTTTTTTTAAAGATTTTATTTATTTATTTGACAGAGAGAGAGATCACAAGTAGGCAGAGAGGCAGGCAGAGGGAGAAGGGGGAAGCAGGCTCCCTGATGAGCAGAGAGCCCGATGCGGGGCTCGATCCCAGGACCCTGAGATCATGACCTGAGCCGAAGGCAGAGGCTTAAACCACTGAGCCACCCAGGCGCCCCAGAACTTTTCACTTTTTGAAAAAGATTCAAAATAGGGGTGCCTGGGTGGCTCAATTTGTTAAGCGTCTGCCTTAGGCTCAGGTCATGATCCCAGGGTCTTGGGATCGAGCCCTGCGATGGACTCCCTGCTCAGTGCGGAGTCTGCTTCTTCCTCTCCCTCTGCGCCTCCCACTGCTTGTGCTCTCTTTCAAATAAATAAAATCTTAAAAGAAAGATTTAATATAGGTAGTACAATGGATTTCCTATTTGTTTGAGAGTGCACAGATAGTCAGATATACCCATCACCTACCTTCAACAATTATCAATATGTGGGCATTTTTTTTTCATCTATAACTCTTTGATGACTATGTTAGGTTTGGTACTCTGAGAAGTAAATGTGAAGACAGGATAAGATGGACAAGAGATTTACTGCGGAAAATACCTCTGGGGAAGAGAGACAGAAGAGACTAGGTAGGAGAACTGTCAGACTGCAGTGCAAGGTCTAACCTCTGTGGAGAAGACAAAGGGGGAAGGAAGTTTGGGTAGGAAAGGTTGTAGACCTCACTGGTTTTAAGAAACTCTCAGCAAAGCTGGTGGAGAATTCTTGAGCCAAGGTAACATGTCAAATGAATCCCCAGTCTCCTAGGAATGGACCTGCCTTAGATCTCTGCAGCACTTAGTCATTGGCTGGCTATACTCCATGGGAATCATGGCTGTGGTGTAAACTAGTGAGGGGTCCATTTCAGAGCTCTCGTGAGCTGGAAAGAGTTTTCTGCATTTACTTAGTATTTTCACAGACAAAATTACACATAAGCAAATGCAAAACTTGCATTTTGCTTAAATCATCCCCTAATAAATCAATTGCACTGGAACAAATTTGTATTTTCAAAACAAGCCTTATAGAAGAACTGACAGACTAACAAAGGAAAACTCCACCTCCCCTTCAAGTAACACTGAAAAAGTACATTGTAAGACTATGGAAGCCTGTTAGGTCATTTGACTCACTCCCACTCTAGGAAAGATTGTGTGCCATGGATGTTCCTGGGCTGGATTTTAATCTCATTCCCTTGATGTGTATGAATTGATCAAGTTCTACGTGTTTCAAAGAATGATGTAGAATCAAACATGTCTTTGATATTGATCTTATGCTGTCAAAACTGAAAGGGAATTCTCTAAAGAAGTTTATGGCATCTGAAGAATTGTCTTTTTCTTTTGATTTTTCGGGATGTTCTCTGTGGGCACTTTATTTTTTTTTCTTGCTCTTTCCCCCACAGATGGTCAATTTGAAAGAAATTTCTACTAAGTTTCTCAGGAATGGCTAACCATTTAGGAATACATTTCTTTTGTCCTTGAAGACCTTGAGTTCCCTATTCCCCACGGGAAAATAAAAATGATAAAACATGTATAATGTTGGCAATAAGAGTGTGGTATCTCCCTAGCGCAGCAGATTTATGAAGAAAGTTTCTTCATATTTCTGTAATTTGGGAAGGAATGGGACAGTACAGTAAAAGGTGCAAAATGAGCACAAGAGATGGGGATATGCAGGGTTTGTTTTTATTTCATTGTGATATATATATATATATATATAATTTTATGTCTTATAACATTCCCTGGAATGAATACTTACTGGAGCCAATTCCAAAGTAAATTTTAGAGACTATAGATGCTTCTGCACTAAAATTTTAATTTTTTTAACTATGTGATCAATTATTTAAGAAATATTAGTTCACCTTTTAACTTTCAATATGTATTTTATTTTCCTTCACAATTTCTTGTGATTTGGCTTTTTAAGTATGACTTCACTGGACTATAAAAGGACAATAAATGTAATATAATTGTATGGGTAATAATTTCACATTTTTGCAAATAAACCTTCATTTGTTGCAAATGGTTATTTATTCCTTTAATGAAGGATATTCTAACATGGTTCTTAAAGTAATGTTTGTAGCACCGATATATGATAATTAGTTATTAGTCAGTTAATTATTGCTTTTTGAAACTGTTGTTGAAGATGGTGAATTTTCAGTTTAATTCCTATGTAATGACATAATAATTACAAAAATAAATTCCATTTTATAGATAGTAATTAAAATTCTGTTTTCCTCTTCTTTCTCTAAGAAGATTAGAAACAGTTTCTTGCTTTTGGTTTTGAGAATTTTTACTCTATTTCAAAGAGTAGAAACTTCTTAATAAAAACCATTAAAAATCCTCATTTTTTTGTAATTAGAGGGAAGGAATTTACTTCCTTCAAACAAACATTTACTTCCTTCAAACAAACAAACTTCTTTCAAGTAAAACAAACATTTACTGTGCCTTTTTAGAAGGAAATGTAGTTCAGTGCTAGTTAATGAGGACAAATGCTCCTTCACAAAAGAATATAAGCTAATAGGGGCGCCTGGGTGGCTCAATGGGTTAAAGCCTCTGCCTTCAGCGCAGGTCATGATCTTAGGGTCCTGTGATCAAGCCCCGCATCGGGCTCTCTGCTCAGCGGGGAGCCTGCTTCCTCCTCTCTCTACCTGCCTCTATGCCTACTTGTGACCTCTCTCTCTCCCTGTCAAATAAATAAATAAAATCTTTAAAAAAAGAATATAAGCTAATAAGTGTAGGAAAGATAATATAATTAGAAAGTCAGAATTCTGTGTCCCCCTATTCCATGAGATCATTGATGTAGGCAGTGGTCATCCATAGTTGCTAAATAATTGAGTGAAAAGTTTTCAAAAAACAGAATAATTTCATGATGCCAAAACTTTTCCCCCAGATAAAGGGAATAGTATATTTACTATGAAGCAACCTGACAGTTACCACCTTAACCCAGTCATCAAATTTAAAAATATGAATAGTAGGATGTTTGGTAATAGCCTGCAATATGACATGCACAGTGCCATCTATGAAATATATATGTCACAAATGTTTAACCCAAATTGAATGTGGTTTTTAGATCTAATGTCCAGTTTATAAATACAAGTGAGAGAGAATCAAGTTGAGCACACTGTGAGAAAACCATAGATCAAATCTGGAAGGTAGAACATTCTAGTTGCCTGATCTCATAAAATACTCAACATCATCAAAGATGAGTTGAAACAATGTTCTATATTAAAAATGTGTAAGAGATGTAACAAGCAATGCACTAGATGGATTTGATTGGATCTTAGTTTGAAAAAACCAAGTATGGAAGATTATGGAAGATTTTATGGAATTGTTAAAGAAATTTGATTTTTGACTGGGTATTGGACGATTTTAGAAATTTGGTGTTAATTTTTTACATATGATAACGGCATTGTGGTTGTGTAGGATTTTTTATTTTTATTTTTACGAGATGTACACTGAGATATTTAAAGATAAACTGATAGGTTTGCAGTTCTGATAGGTCTGCAACTTCTTTTCAAATGGTTTAGCAAAAAGAAATATATATACAAATGTACATGTAAAATACATTTTTAAAGGGTAAAAGGTTTTAAAATTTTTTGAGTATAAATGGTTGGTATGTGGGTGATTATTGTACTATTCTTTTTTTTGTTTTGTTTTAGAGGGAGAGAGTGTGCAGCACAGGGTGGGAGGGAGGAGAAGGGAAAGGAGAGAGGGACAGGGAGAAAATCTCAAGCAGATTCTGTGCTGAGGCTGGAGTCCAAGCTCATGACCTTGAGATCATGACCTGAGCTGACACCAAGAGTCAGACACTTAACCAACTGAGCCACTGAGGCACCCCTATACTATTCTTTGAACCTCCTGCATTTAAAAAGTTTTTTATAATAAAAACATAAATGAGACACATAAAACTTCAATTTTTATTTGTTAGCCTGCCATTATTTCCTACAACTTATAAAACTATATCAAAGACTTAAGAATATGTAGGAACTCAGCAGCCCAGAGAAGTGGAAAGAAGGTAAAAGCTTTAGTCTTCTTAGCATCACAACCTTATGGACCAAGCACCTTGCATAGAAGCAGAAGTCTTATCTGGACTGAGGTAGTTTGTGGAATGTTACACAGGGCAGTTGCCTGTGGAAAGAAAATAATTCTTCATCATACTAAAATTATCCAAGAATATAAATATAAATAGGAAGGAAAGACAGGCTCAAGACTGAGATGCCACCCTCAAATTGATTCTATTGTCATAGCTCTTGCTTAATTACATAAATACTGAGAATCTTGATCAGTTCTGAGTTAAGAGACCTGCCCATAGACATCATAGTAGCTTACTGAATCCTAGAATGAAGAGATTTTTTTAAAAGTAGGCCCCACACTCAATGTGGAGCCCAATGTGGGCTTGAACTCACGACTTTGAGATCAAGACCTGAGCTGAGATCAAGAGTCAGGCGTTTAATGAACTGAGCCACCCAGGCGCTCCACAGTGAAGAGATCTTAAAAATATTAGTTTGAGTTCTATGAAATTCCTGATATGTGATCATTTCTGACCAACAAAAATAGAAATTCAATGTGGTTGAGCTTATTACTTGACTTTTCTCTATGTCAACAGAGGGTCACCCAGTCTTTTCACAATGGAAAGATTATGGAAACCCATTTCATTTTCAGACCTTTCTTTCTTTCTTTTCTTTCTTTCTTTCTTTCTTTCTTTCTTTCTTTCTTTCTTTCTTTCTTTCTTTCTTTCTGGATTTTATTTATTTATTTGACAGAAAGAGAGACAGTGAGAAAAGGAGAAGCAGGCTTCCTGCTGAGCAGGGAGCCCAGTGTAGGGCTTGATTCCAGGACCCTGAGATCATGACCCGAGCCAAAGGTAGACGCTTAATGACTGAGCCACCCAAGCACCCCTTCAGACATTTTTCTTAGGATGATCTTTCTTTAATATGGGTGAAATTTATCACTCTGTTTATACCACCCTCTTTCCATGATCCATCATGGCCCTTGACTCTTTTCAGATTTTCCCAAGCAGTTCTCATGCTCTCTCCCAAGTTTTCCTCTTCTCCATGTTAAACAGTGGCTTCTTCAGCCATTCCCCCTGTGGTACAATTTCAAGGTTTTTTTTTATTATCTTCTTAATTTCCTCTGGAGTAGCTTTTTGTTCTTCAGTGTCCCAAAGTTCATCAATCTTGGAACATTTGGGATCAGATAATTCTTGGCTGTGGGGTACTTGATGTTGAAAATGAAGACAGAAGGAAAATTATAAAATTTCCTTACTACCTACAAGTCCTTTGACAAGTCCTTGAAACAGGCAGAGTGACATTCCTTAGGGACGCAACTGCCTCAATGTTGACACTTTGCTAAGGGCAAAAGGCAATCCTAGCCCAAACCTCCCCCCCAACAACCCAGGATCCTGTAAGCCTACTTTAACATACAAGAATTCTTTTGGAAACTTCCTTTATCTCTAAATCCCCAAGATACATATTGGCAACCATCCCCCAAGTGCATGGCCCACCGATATACATCTGAAGGGTCTCATGACTAAGGTTTTATTAGATGGTAATAAATGACCTTTTCCCAACAATAGTTAACCCCCTCAAGGTCCTGGAAACCTTGTTTCCAAAATTCCTTAGAGATTCACCCTATCCCAAAGCCCCTTCCAACTTGAAAGTATGACCCCACTACCTCTTTCTGCCCACAGGTCCTGTCCCCATGCTTTAATAAAATCACCATTTTGCACCACAGTTGTCTCAAAAATTCTCTCTTGGCTGTCGGCTTTGAATCCTAATGTTCTTTTCTACTTTCCTACTTTCAGTCTCCCATCAGGACTGTACAGTCCATTGTAGGCAGTGTAGCAGCATCCTTGGCTTCTGTGAACCAGATGCCAGTGACAACCCCCATCCCTACCCCCATCACCAGTTGTGACAAACAAAATTGTTTACAAATGTTCCTTGTGGACAAAATTGCTCTTGGCTGAGAACTGCTGATTTAGCCACTTACCTAAACAAACAAATATGAAATTCCAAATATAACAAAGACTTAAACTTCCTATTTGAAAAACAAAAGATCCTTGCACCTTGGGAAAAGCAGATTGCTCACCATAATAAAGGAAGGATTATTTGTAGTTGAGAAGGGCGCCATAATAAAGGAAGGATTATTTGTAGTTGAGAAGGGCGCAGGGAGAAGAAGGGTGTTAAGAAATAAAATTCAACTCAGTAAATGTGAAGATCTTATTGGCTTTATTCAACGACTCATAAATCAGGCAGCATTCCACTTAACAATTAGAAAGAAAGAGCTATACAAAATGGAAGACTTTTATAGGCAGAAATTAGATGGGATAAGGAAGTTATTAGTAAAAGAAAAGGATTGTTTCTGGCAAGGTCACCTTCTTTGGGGGGAAGCGCAGGGGGGTTCTTTCATGTAAATTACCTGACTAGTGCTGATCAGGAAATTCCAGATTGACTCGTTATAGGTCACATTCCTCCAATTAAGTCTTGGTTTGCTATTGAGGGGGTTGTGGTAAGAGAATTCATTTTGGGCCTGGTTGGTTGGTTGGTTTGTTAGTTGTTTTTTTGTTGTTGTTGTTAGTTTTTAACAAAGCTTATCCCAGGGAAAGTCCTGGTGTTTTCTGCTTGAAGGAATTTCAGTACAGAATAGACAAATGTGTGATTTTAGACTCTGGGGCCTTGTTTACTCTATAACAGACTTAAGTGACATTTACTAGACCCTGGAAAGCTTTGGGTCAGGTTCTATAATTTGTGATCTTAAGAAAGGGACTCAGCTCCTCATGTGGGTCGATGTAGTACAAAACACACTTTGTGCACAACAGAAGCTCGGAGACAGTGGCATCTAGCGAACTCTTGGGGAGGGACTTCCACCTTCCTTCAGATGTAGACTACAGACGCAGCCCCCGCTAATCAAGTTCTTCAGGGCCTATGCAAGGCCAGCTGGGACCTGAGCATTAAACTGGTGTGGCCCCTAGCCACCAGGGTAGGAGAGGACTAGAGTCTCTCTTGTTTGGGACATCTATTAATGTACCCTAGAATTTTTCTCCCAGCCATATATATTACACTGATGATTCATCTGTGTGTGTGTGTGTGTGTGTGTGTGTGTGTTATTTAATAGTTGAAAGCACTATTCACTAATCTAATATATCACTATTCACTAATCTAGGATAAGATTGCTTGAATTCAAATCCTGGCATAGTCACTTTACCTCTGCCATTATGTTTTACTGTGTTACTTCTTTAAGCATCAATGTTCTTATACTCTCAAATAAGAATAATAATGCTATCTCATGGGGCTACCTGTGAGAATTAAATGAGCTCGTGTACATAGCACATATTAGAATCTGTAAAAGTGTAAACCATTAACAAATATTTGCTACAGTTTTTTAGTCCTTACTCATCATGCTAACTCTTAATATTTCTCCCATCACGGCCTTTTGTATTTGTTGTTGTTTGGCTCTAAGTGCAGGAATTCACATTCATCTCTCCTTAATTTCTTATTGACAAGAGCATGGCACCCTGAATCAGATAACTTTGGTTTCAATGTCAACCCAACCTGCCTCTTATCAGAATTATGAGAATTAAATAAAAACAGCAAGAGACTAAATCAGAGGTTCTCAGCTGGGTGTGATTTTGCCTCCCAGGTGACATTTGGCCATGTTTGGAAATATATTTTTTGGTTGTCACATCTTGAGCCTGTTACTAGCACCTAGTGGGTAGAGGTTTAGTGATGCTGCTAAACATCCTACAATGCAGAGGACAGCTCCTCACAAGAAAGATTTATCTGGCCCCAAATGTTAATACTGCTGAGATTGAGAAACCATGTGTTCAATTGCCAAGTCAGTTGTTATCTGTTCTAGCATCAAATAAACCTGTTGAAATAATTTTCAATTCCAACTCTGACCTCTAATGCCATAGCTTCTCCTCCCTGCTTTAGATTATGATTACATTTGATCAGCATGCCATCTATATCATCATCCAAATTACTAGTAAAAATCGACGATGTGGAGTAGGATAAGGATGGAGTAATCAGGTTACTGTTGAGGGAGAATGCATGGCAGTTATGTGAGTGCACTGATATGAAATCTGCTGGAGTTCAAGTCCCAGCTCCATGATTACTAGCTGTGTGACCTTGGAAGTTATTTAACTAATATGTGCTTCCATGTCCTCATTTGTAAATTGGAGAGTAATATTTCCATAGAGTTGCAGTGAGGATTAAATGGTATTAAAGCGGGTAAAGCGTTTAGTCTGGTGACTAGTCCACAGAAGTGTTTGTGTTAACCAATCATCAACACTAATGGAGTGAGTATTCTTTAGGTGTACTTGTTCAAGAAGTTATATGTTCCCTGCTCTGTACCCCAATATAAACCACATTTCACCATTTTGTCAACATACTATCATAATACAACTTGTCGTATACTTTGTCAAAATCCTCACATTACATACATTTTATTTAAAAAATTAACTCTAATAATTGTTTTTTTCTGAAACCACTGCTATACTTCAGAGACAGAGAGTATCAGCCCTATATGTTTATTCATGTGTGTAGGCCAGGGACGGGTCTTCCCAAGATGAGCCACTTTGGCATGAACATTATTTTGAAGTAAAAGCTATCCAAGCCCAGCAGATTCAGAAAAAGCTCTTTACCTCAACTGCCTACTAGTACCAGGAAGAGAGCTATCCACAGAGATTCCTCTTTACCTAAGAAACTTATCTATATATAATTATAGGGCAATCTTTGTTTCTCAAACCTCTCCTCTCACCTTCCTGATAATGGCCTTTCTTCTGTTTATATCATCAGACCTCTATTCCTCTCCTTAGCTCATACAAGCATCATGTTGCCTGAGTGTCCTTGGAATTTCCATGTCTGTGTAGATTCTCTATACATATGCTATTAAATTTTTATGCTATTAAATTTGGTTTTCTCATGTTAATCTGTCTCATGTCAATTTGATTCCTAGTCCAGCTAGAAGGACCTTGAAGGGCTTAGAAAATTCTTCCTCCCTGACAGCAGAGATATGAGGGAGACTGAATATGCCACCTGTATGGCACTGAAAGGATTTTGGATTTTATTTTGAATGAGATAGGAAGGTTTAAACAACCCTCACTGGAGGGTTTAAACAAGTTTCCATTGCAGTGGCAAGAAAGTGGATGGGGATATAGGAGAAATAAGAATGGCTATGCATTGATAATAAATTGCTGAAGCTGAATGATGAGCAGATACAGAATTTTGTTACGCTCTTCTACCTTCTTTTGTATTGTTATGACTTCCCATAATAAAAATGAAAGAAATGGAAAAGAACCCTTTAGCTGCTGTGTTAAAAGTATATGGAAGGGGGGCAAATGTAGAAGCCAAAGGGACCAGTTAGAAGGCTCCTGCACTTAACTGGGGAGAAATGATGGTGGTTTGGGATGGTTATGGTGAACATGTTGAGAAGTGGGTGACTTCTGGATATATTCTGAAGGGAAAGTAGAAAGAATTGGTTAAAGGATGTGGAGGTGGAGTGGGAGAGAAATAAGAGTCAAGGATGACTAAACTAGAAAAACAGAGTTCTTATTAACTGAGATGGAAAAGAGTGATGAATGCAGGGGAAGAGCTGAAGTTCATTTGTAGCCTTGTACGGTTTTAGATGCATATTAAAGTAAGTGTGGATGACATGTAGGTGGTTGGATATAAGAATCTGAGGTTTGGGGCAGGTAAGGATCAGAGGTATGAATTTGGAGCTAGGCATGTGTAGATAGCATTGATGGCCATGAGAAACTACATAAGAACGCTGACTGTAATTCTGTAAGATTCTGTGATTATTTTGAAATACAGTCCTGGGGCACCTGAGTGGCTCAGTTGGTTGAGTGTCTGACTCTTGGTTTGGCTCAGGTCATGATCTCGAGGTTGTGGGATCAAACCCCACCTCAAGTTCCTGCTCAGCACAGAATCTGCTTGGGACTCCCTCTCCCTCTTTCTCTACCTCCCACTTCAAAAGAAGAAGAAGAAGAAAAAGAAGAAGAAGAAGCAGCAGCAGCAGCAGTGAAAAACAGCCCTTCCTCCTACAAAGCTCAGACACACGCAAGTTGGTTCTCTGAATGTAGGAACAATAGACTACCTGAAAAACGACTATTTTTCATTTTATATATAGTCATTTCATATATATAGTTTCATTTCATTCACATATATGGTCATTCATTTCATATATATAGTCATTTAAAAAATGAGTATACTCAGAGCTCTGAGTGCACACATATTAATCACTTTTATGAGGGCTTCTAAGTATCATTTAATAAATTGTATGGTCCTTGGCCACATTAAATGGAGTCCACTTGTTCTGGCAGCATGAAGAGAAATAATTTTACATCTTGAGCAGTACAATGAACAATAAATTCAGTCATTCTCTTTTTCAATGTCAGTAATCTCCGTGGTTTTATCAAATATCAATTGTTTAGTTTATTAATATGCTGACCGGTCACCCTTCTAATGATCTGCCAATGAAAATACCCACAATTACTTAAGCCACAAACCAGTTATGAGGGCTAGAAGAGTAAGATTGCGCGTTCTCAGTCTGGGCCTGCTAATCAAATGTTCCCTGGGGTCTCCTGGATTTTCTCCCACAGATATTTATGGTGCTTTCCAAACAGGTTGATCATTATAATCACGAGAGGTGATTGTTGGGCCCCACCTTTGGAAACTCTGAGTCAATACGTCTGGGGTGGAGCACAGGTATTTGTATTTTTAACTAGTGCTCATGTTTGGGAAAGACAGCTAAGCAAACAGTTTCAAGAAGCATTTTATTTCTTCTTTCTTTACAAGTGTGCTTCCCACGCCCCATTTACCTGCCCTTTTACAATGTCTTTCTTCTGTCTGATTCCTTTTTGCAGTTAACAGCAGGGAACCAGAATCTGAGGTCAACTGGGGCAGGTTATAGAAGTATGGGGTTCGAGTTGTGAGGATTCTTTTGCCCAGACCCACAGTCACTCTTAATCTGCTCGCTTTTATTTTTTGAATCTAAGCTTTTTAAGTTAGTAGGCCTGCAATGAGGTTCAGATGGAAATACTCCCCTAAGAGAAAAAAGAAAAACAGAAAGAAGAGACTTCCTGTCAAACTGAGATCCTGCCACTAGGGCACTGGGGAAACCAGAGAGCACTGTTCTGATATTCCAGGAAGCGTACCTGGAGAATAAACACAATAGGATAATTTTGAGATTTTTACTTCCCAGAGGGCCTGGGCCAGGTGGTTTTCTCCCTTTCAAGGTAATAAAACCCTTGAATTTTGGTGCATGAACAATCAATCTTGTAACACTGAAAAATTAAAATAAACAAATTTGGGGAGAAAAAAAAAAACAAAACCCTTGAATTCTATCTGTGGACTTCTTGGGTATGTCTGTAGACCTCGTGTGGGAATCTCAGCTCTAAATATACTTTCCACAGTAAAGCCAGAGTGAAAATTTTAAAAACGTAGATTAGAGTTTGTCACTTCCCTGCTAAAACTCATCAGTGGCTTCCTCGACTTAAAGGCAAGACTCTGTTGACACTTTCCTCCCCAAAACTCCTCTGTGAGGTATCCCAGGCTCACCCCTCCGACCTCATAGCTCCTGCCTTCCACCCCCACCATGCTATAGATCCACACTGGCTTGCTTTCTGTATTGACCATAGGGCCTTTTGCCCTACTCTTCTCTGTCCTTGCAATGTTTCCCTCAGTCTTCTGAGCTGATTTTATCTTCACAGTCTAGTTTCAGACACAATAGTGCCGTCTTATTTTCTGTAAAACATTTATTACCAGCTAGTGTTTTTCTGTTTGTTCATTTGTTTACTGGTTTCTTTTAGGTATTCTGCTACTAAAATGTAACCCATGGGAATAGAGATCTTATCAGATTTATTTAGCAGTGAAATGGCTACATTTAGAATAGTGCTTCCCTCAAGGTGCTATTCAATACATTTTTGCTGAATCAATAAATGAATAAGCAAGGTTGGTAAGGACTAAATTGATGAAGGTAGTTATCTCAGGGATGGAGGTGGTGAGAGTGGAAAGGAGAAGGAAAAGATTTGCATGTTTTTCTTTATACTCTTTCCCACCATAAATGGAGAAAAATGACTAGGGGTGATTTTAGGTTTCCTCTCTATGTTTTTATGTATTTTACAAATTTCCTAAAATAAACATGTTTTACTCAGAAATCAGAAAAGTGAAATAAAATGTAAATAGTGATTATAATTACTTATCAACTTTTGCATTTTCAGAGAACTCTGGCCTTCACATTCTTGCATAAAAACTAATGCTTTTGTTTTCTACCAAGGACCTAATCATTTATTTTGGTGTAAAGCCGTATATTAGAATATTTTTTGAATAGTTATCAGTCTGACTTTTCTTGGACATCTCTAAGGAAAAGCACAAGATTTAGATGGTCTCCATGGTAACTAATTCAGGGCCAAGACAAATCCTTGAGGTTAACAACACTGGTTATTTCAGCATAGGAATATTTTTCGGATTTACCCCAGGTTGGGAAGCACCCTGTATGCTTAGTTATCTGAGCACCAGTCTCAGGAACGTTCTTTAGCCAAAGACTGCCTTACAAATGTAATCTTGATCCACCCACAGAAGAGCCTTCTGCATTGAAGCTGCTTCCTGTCTGTAAGATCTTGCCTTCACTTCATAAGTCTCCTCCTATCCAAATCTTACTCATCTTTGCTCCTCCAGTAAGAAGTTAACTCTTAGATGAAGTGAAACCCGCTTCCTATATACCCCTCGTGAGCTCTGTTTCATTCTGCTTTACAAGTAGGAACTTTACATGATTATTCTGCCCTGAGTTATTGATGGCAAAGACCAATGCAAACAGAGAAACATTAATAAATGTGATGGTTAATTTTCTGTGTCAGCTTGACTGGGCTTCAAGGTACCAGATATTTGGTTAAACATTCTTTAGGATGTTTCTGTGAGGGTGTTTTGGGATGAGTTAAACATTTGAACTAGTAGACTGAGTAAAGCAGATTACTTTCCCTAATGTGGTGGGACCTCATTCAATCAGTTGAAGGCTGAATAGAACAAAAAGGCTGACTAAGAACTCTTCTTGCCTGACTGCTTTCAAGCTGGGACATCAGTTTTTTTCTTGCCTTTGGACTTAATCTGAAACATTAGCTCTTCTTGGGTTTTAAGCCTGCTGACATTTGGACTAGAACTACACCATTAGCTACCCTGGTACTTCCTAGTCTTCTCGACTCAGACTGGAACCACGCTATCAGCTTTCCTGTGTCTCCAGGTATATATTTTTGTATGTACACATATATACACATATATATATAATGCACGTATATATCTCCTGACTAATACAATAAACACGACTCTATTACATGTCAGGCCCTGGGCTAGGAGGTGAGTTCCCCAGCTCTCTAGCATAAAAGAAGATGACACACCAACTTCAATGTGATAAGTGCTCTTAGTTGAATTGCATACCTACAAGACGCTGTGCTAGCACAGGAGTATCTCATTGCATAAGGAATTGAGAGGGCTTCACTAAAGAGCTGACATGAACAACATTGTGGAAAATGACACTATATTGAGAAGACTGAAGAACTTGGACTCCTGATACATCACTAACGTGGATGAATTTCAGTCATAATTTTGAGTGGATTAAAAAATCAGACACAAAGAGGACATATGAAAATTCTATGGGTAACCTTAAAACACAAGTCCTAGTGCTGAACTTGGAAGGATAGTATCCAAAATGTCATCATTTACTGTAGTGTTGGCAATGATTATGTAATATACATACAACACCTGAAAAATGTCACTTGTCTTCTTGATATGACTAAATTTTTTTCAACAACTGTAATGCAATAAGTAGTAAAACTAATTATTTTTTTGATTTGTTCTTTAGGTTAAAAAACAATGAGCAATTTAAAAAGAACACATTTTAGCTCTATTGAAATTTAATAAATATTTCATTTATGAACTAAAATTCACCCTTCAAAAAAATTGTACCTCACAGTTTCTACTGATTCATTGTGTTAAATTTTAAACACATATAAAAGCTCCAAGGGGTCACATAGAATTACAGAATTGAAGTAACTTGAGGTCTGTTTGTCTTTATTATGATCACTGCTCTATTGTGTTATTTTGAATCCACTCTTTAAATGTAGGAATATGTGTTTCCACAGAGGTGGAGACAAGAACTATGCATGAAACAAGTTTGAATGATTCTGAATTAAGAACTTACTCTCTGAAATGAATGCATGTAGCTGAGTTTGTGTGTATTTGGCTGACTGTAGAAATGAAGTTCTTTGAGGATGCCTGGGTAGCTCAGCTGGTATAACAGTATATCAGGTCATGATCCCAGGATCATGATCCCAGGATCCCAAGTATATCAGGTCATGATCCCAGGATTCTGGGATTGAGCCCTGCATTGGGCTCTCTACTCCTTCTTCTCCTTCTCCCACTCCCCCTGCTTGTATTCCCTCTCTCTCAGTGTCTCTGTCAAATAAATAAATAAAATCTTTTTAAAAAATAGCCTATCGAGGGGCACCTGGGTAGCTCAGTGGGTTAAGGCCCCTGCCTTCGGCTCAGGTCATTGTCTCAGGGTCCTGGGATTGAGCCCCGCATCGGGCTCTCTGCTTGAGAGCCCCGCATCTTGCCTCTCTGCCTACTTGTGATCTCTCTATCTCTCTCTCTCTTAAATGAATAGATAAAATCTTAAAAAATAAATAAATAAACAAACAAATAAAAATAGCCTATCAAAATAATTATAGATATCAAAGACTTGATGCTACAACAAAACTTGGAAAGAAATAGTTTCTTACAGGTTAGTTATAATGTGTTCTGAAACCACGTAAATAAACTTTTCATACTGTTACATTAAAATCTGTTGGCCTATCTTACATCCTGAATGCATCTTTTTTCTCATGCATGACTGATTGAATGAAGTCCTACCACATTAGGGAAAGTAATCTGCTTTACTCAGTCTACCAGTTCAAATGTTGGGCATTGGTGATTTGGAAAATATTATTTCCTTGAATCAATGCAGCTTTTCTAAATGTTGACACATTTCTTTTTATAATAGCCAAAACATCACATTTGTTAATTTCACTATCGATCTCATCAGCAAAGTGTATGTTCATGGAATTTTTAAGCTCACAAGAGCAGAGATAGATTTCCAACATTCAATTTTGGTTTGAAAGCTCAAATTTTAGGTAATGAATATTTAAGTTGTTTTCTTTGATAATCCTAGGCTTACTTAGATCACTTTTGAGAAAATACTACTAAATAACCAGGTCTGAATAACTATAGTCTATCGGATATGTATGTTGATATACATATATTTTTTTAAAGATTTTATGTATTTATTTGACAGAGAGAGAGAGATCATAAGTAGACAGAGAAAGGGGGGGAAGCAGGCTCCCTGCCGAGCAGAGAGTCTGATGCGGGGCTCGATCCCAGGACCCCGAGATCATGACCTGAACCAAAGGCAGAGGCCTTAACCCACTGAGCCACCCAGGTGCCCCCAATATACATATTTTAAGGAGGCTCTACACCCATCATGGAACCCAATATGGGTATCGAACTCAGAACTCTGAGATCAAAACCTGAGCTGAGACCAAGAGTCAGACACTTAACCAACTGAGTCTCCCAGGTGCCCCATCAGGTATTTTTTTATAAATCAAAATGGTGTTCCATAGAAGTGACTGGATCAACTCTCAATTGAAATAATCACTACAGTGCTCTTCCTTGGGACAGCAGAGTGCTTTAGATTTCATTTCATTACTCAAAAAAGATGGGTGCTCAAGGGTTGAGATTTAATAAATTCTTTGTTTCATTGGGGACATTGTTAAGTAACAGTAAGTTTTTGTTAACTGTGAGTATCCAGTGGTGAAGAATGCAATGTGTACTAGCACGATTTGTGCTACTCCCTCGCTGAGGAGTAAGCAGTTGTACTCACCATCGTTTCTGGATCATCAGGGCACGTAGTCAACACAATGAGAAGGCAAAGAATGTTTTATGTTATTATGAAAATATTTTTATCCTATAGACTCTCTGAAAGGATTTCAGGTTACTTTAGGTCTGTGGATCATATTTCAGGTTTAGAACTTACACCAATAAATGATGTTTTTTCCTAGATGAGTATTTTATTATGACCTTGTTTAGCATTTCCAGCCCATGGTAATAAAGTACATACCGGCTTTTAGTCAGTTTTATTATTGCTTTTACATTCTTCGCAGACAATCCAAAGTTTTATTGTTTGCACCCAGAGCATACTTTTCTACTGCCCTGCCCTTGGTACACCAATGGATGTTATATATGTGTATGTATATATATCCATAAATATGTATATACATATTTATGTATGTGTATATATGTATGTATATATTTATATATATATGTATATAACATATATTCATATGTGTATATGGATATGTATATATCCATATGTATGTATGTACATATACATATGTATATACACATATGCATATTTATGTATATACATATTTATGTATATGGATGTATATACATATATATGTATACATGCATATATGTACTTTTAGAATTGAGTTCTTTTTTTTTTAAGATTTTTTAATTTATTTGACAGAAAGAAACAGTGAACAGTGAGAATGCAAGCATGGGGAGTGGGAGAGGGAGAAGTGGGCTTCCCGCTGAGCAAGGAGCCCAACACAGGGCTTGATCCCAAAACCCTGGGATCATGACCTGAGTCCAAGGCAGTCGCTTAACAGCTGAGCCACCCAGGTGCCCCAGAATTGAGTTCTTTATTAATGTATTTTTACAAATACTTTTTCTCCATCAGTGGTTTGTTTTAAGGGTGTCTTTTGATGAACAGAAATCCTTTTTAATTTTTAAATAAATTTTGATTTTAGAATAGCTTTAAATAATACATTTAAAATAAATAAATAAATAAAAATTTTAAACAAATAAAATTTATTTATTTTTAAAGATTTTAATTTATTTGATAGAGAGAGAAAGAAAGCAAGAAAGAGCACAGGTGGGTGGTAGGGAGGGACTGGGAGGGAAGCAGACTCCCTGCTGAATGGGAAGCCTGATGTGGGACTCAATTCCAGAACCCTGAGATCATGATCTGAGCCAAAGGCAGATGTTTAACAGACTGAGCCACCCAGGAACCCCTAGAATAGCTTTAGATTTACAAAAAAGTTGCAAAGTGAGTACAGAGTTCCTGTCTATCTATAACCCAGTTTCTCCTAAGGTTAGTATCTTATATTACCATGCACGTTTGTCACAACTAGCAATCCAACATCGACACATTACAATTAACTAAACTCCAGATTTTCTTTACATTTCACTCATTTTTCTCATACATAATTAACATACAACACTAATGTCCTTTTTCAGTTTTAGAATTCCATTTGGGATACCACACTGAATTTAGTTATCCTATCTTCTAGTATCCCCTGTTCTGTGAAAATTTCTTAGTCTTTCCATGTTTTAGATGACTTTGACGGTTTTGAAAGGTATTATTCTGATATTTTGTAGAATGTCCCTCAATTTGGGAATGTCTGATGTTTTTTCATGGTTAGATGGGAGTTACAGGTTTAGTGGGGAAGGTCACAAAAGTAACTTGTCATTCTCAAATTTAAAATGTATATATTTGCTATTAATAAAGTTATATTGGTTTTCATTAGGCTTAATTTTTTAACCTCCTTGTACATATTTTTATTCTTTTCTTTTTTTAAAGTTAGTGTGAAAATTGAGGTATAATTACATATAACATTATATTAATTCCAAATGTACGACATAATTATTTGTTATTTATGTATATTGTGAAATGACCACCACAATAAGTCTAGGTAACATCCATCACCATACATAGTTGTAATTTTTTTCTTGTGATAAGAAGTTTTAACATTTACTCTCTCAGCAACTTTCAAATATGCAACACAGTAATATTAAGTATAGTCACCATGCTTACATTACAGTCCCATAAGTTATTTATTTTATAATAGGAAGTTTATACCTTCTGACCTCTTCACCCATTTCACCCTCCCCCAGCACTCCTCCTCCGGGAAACTTCAGTCTGTTCTTGAATTCATGAGCTTGTTTTTTTTTTTTTATTTGCTTTTTAAAATTTACATTCTACATTTAATGAGATCGTATGGTCTCATTTCTCTGTCTCTATTTCACTTAACAGAATGCCCTCAAGGTTTATCCATGTTGTCAGATGGCAAGATTTCATCCTTTTTTATGGCTGAATAATACTCACTTGAATATATAACCATAATTTATCCATTCATCCATTGATGGACACCTATGTTGTTTTCACATCTTGGCTATTGTAAATAATGCTACAATGAACATGAGGGTGTGATATCTTTTTGAGTTAGTGTTTTTGTTTGCTTCAATAAATCCCCAGGAGTGGGATTGCTGGATCATATGGTAGGCCAATTTTTACTTCTTTGAGGAAACTTCAAACTGTTACCATAGCGGCTGCACTCCACTGAACAGTGCACAAGGGTTCCCTTTTCTCTCTCTCCTTACCAACGCTTGTTATTTTTTGTCTTTTGGATTCAGAAATACTTAATTTTTTGACATGAAGTCTAATTTAACAATCTTTTATAATATGTTCTTTTATGCCTATTCTAGGATTGCATTCCTGGCATAAACTCCACTTGGTCATAATATATTTATTCTCTTTTTTATATAAAGGAGAAAATCCATGTAATTATCTCAATAGATACAGAAAAAAAGTTGATAACATTTAACAAGCCTTCATGAACTTTTAGTAATATAGAAATTTCTAGTAATCTAGAAATCTAGAAATAACATCAGAAACTCTGATGTTACACTGATCTTATAAAATGAATTGAATCTATTCTCTCCTCTTTTCTACTCTGTGGGAGAGATTTTTTGTTTTGTTTTGTTTTGTTTTGAATACCGCGTTTTTTTCCTTAAATGTTCAGAAGAATTCACTACTGAAGCTATTTTGACTTTCAGTTTTCTTTGTGGGATGGTTTTTAATTAAGGACATAATGTCACTGATATTTAATTTCATTCAGATTTTTATTTCTCCTTGTTTTAGTTTCGGCAAGTTGTGTTTTTCAAAGCATTTGTCCAGGGGCGCCTAGGTGGCTCAGTCGTTAAGTATCTGCCTTCCACTCAGGTCCTGATCCCAGGGTCCTGGGATTGAGCCCTGCATCAACCTGCTTCTCCCACTCCCACTCCCCCTGCTTGTATTCTCCCTTTCGCTGTGTCTCTCTGTGAAATAAATAAATACAATCTTTAAAAAAAAATAAAGCATTTGTCCATTTCAACTACATTTTTCACAGCTTTATTGAGATATAATGAATATGCCATTAAACTCTCCTGTTTAAAATGTAAAATTAAATTTTTTGGTATATTTTCAAAATCGTGCAACTACCACCACAACCTAATTTTAGAACATTTCCATCTCCAAACAGAAACTTCTTGTCCATTTGCAATCACACCCATTTCCAACCCCAGGCCTGGGGAACTGCTAATTTACTTTCTTCCTCCATAGATTTGCCTTGTCAAGTCATTTCATATAAATGGAATCATATACGATGTGGTGTTTTATATTTGGCTTCTTTCACTTACTATATGTTTTTATAAAACTTAATCTTTTTAAGTTCATGTGTATTATAGCATGTGTGAATACTTTTTTTTTTAACATTTTATTTATTTATTCAACAGAGAAAGTGAAAGAGCACAAGCAGGGGGAGCAGCAGAGGGAGAGGAAGAAGTAGGCTCTGCTGAGCAGGCAGCCCAACGAGGCCCTTCATCCCAAGACCCTAAGATTATGACCTGAGCCAAAGGCAGATGCTTAACCAACTGAGCACAAAGGTATCCCTCTTTTTTTTCCTTTTTAACATAAATTTTTATTGAAAAATATAACCTAGAGATGCCTGGGTGGCTCAGTTGGTTAAGCAACTGCCTTTGGCTTGGGTCATGATCCTGGAATCCCAGGATCGAGTCCCACATCAGGCTCCCTGCTTGGTGGGGAGTCTGCTTCTCCCTCTGACCTCTCCCCTCTCATGCTCTCATTCTCTCTCTCTCTCTCTCTCTCATTCTCTCTCTCTTTCAAATAAATAGATAAAATCTTTAAAAAAAGAAAAAGAAAAAAGAAAAGAATAACCTATATACAGAAAAATGCACATATTTTAACAAAATAAAATTTTTTATAGTAAATACTTTAATGAAACCACCAGACACATCAAGAAATAGAACATGGATGGACCGCAGCAGCCTCTTCAGATCCTGTTCTCAGCTTTGCCCCTTACTTATAAGAAACCAATATCCTTGGTAATATAGTAATTAGTTTAGAATAAAAATGGAGTCATGTAGAATGCATTATTCTGTATCTGCTCTTAATCAACTATATGCATTTTTATTTATTTGCATAGAGAAAGAGAGAGAGTACAAGCAGAGGGAGAGACAGAGGGATAACCAGAGGGACAAGCAGACTCACCGATGAATGGGGGGTCTGATGCAGGGCTCAATTCCAGGACCCTGAGATCATGACCTGAGTCAAAATGAAGAGCTGGCTGTTTAACCGACCGAACTACCCAGGCACTCCTGTATTTTTAAAAACTTTTAAGAGCAGGTTCAGAACATAGTTGAGAGGAAGATAGAGATTTCCCATATACTTCCTACCCCCTCACATACATAACCACCCACATTAACAACATCACTCATCAGAGTGGTGTATTTATTACCAAGGCTGAACCTACACTGACACATAACTAATCACCCAAAATCTATGGTTAATCTTAGGGTTCACATTTGGTACATACTATGGGCTTGGATGAATGTATGACATATCTCCATCATTATAATATCATCCAGAGTATTTTCGTTGGCCTAAAAAATCTACTCGGGTTTTTTAAATTGTTGAATGTTATTACACTGTATAGTTATATACCACATTTTGATTATCCATTCACCAGTTGATGGACCTTTGTGTTGTTTCCACTTTTGGGCTATTATGAATAATTCAGATAGGAACAAATATAAGTACAAGTCTCTGTACAGACATTCATTTCTCTTGTGTTGATACCTAGGAATGGAATTGCTGAGTCACATGGAAACTCTGTGTTTCACATTTTGAGAGATTTTTCAGAAGTAGTTTGTATCACTTTTTTTTATATTTTATTTTGCCATATATATGAGCGTGGCAAATTATGAGGGTTCCAGTTTTTCAACATTTTTGCCCACGCTTATTTTCTGTTTTTTCCCCTAAATAATAACCACCTTAGTGTTTGTGAAGTATTATCTCATGGTAATTTTCATTTGCATTTCCCCCAAGACTAATGATATTGAGCCTCTTTTTCAGTTTAACTAATTTACATGCCTTCTTTGGAGAAATGTTTATTAAAATCTGTTGCCTATTTTCTTTTTTTAATTTTCCAAAGTGTATTTATTAGATCCCTTTTGGTTGCATGTGACAGAAGCCATTTCTACCTTAGATGAAAGAACAGAACGTACTTTGAGGATAGTGTTGGGAAGGGATATTCATGTTATGCATGGCAGTAATGCAATGAAACTCAGGAAAAACTGGACACAGACCTTGGGACTGTAAGATACCCAGGCAATCCTCTATCCATTGTTTATCTCTCCTTCCCATCTTTCATAGGGTTTCTTTCCATTCTCAGTCCACATGGCAGGACACAAATAATTGAGAATTATTCTTAGGTTCCTCTCTCTTCATTTTAAAAGACTGATCAAATATCTCTGTCATATTATAATTTCCTAGGGAAGAGATTCTAATTGTCTCAGTTTGGTTTATTTAGCCACCCCTAAAAAAACAGCTGTGGCCCAGAGGGTGGTAGCCCAGATGATAACCATGTAGATCCAGGGCAGATGTTTGTAATTATGGCCCTCTGGCACCTGATTTTTTTGTGCACACATTGAACAGAGAAGAATTTTTGCATTTTTAAAAAGTTTGGGCTAGGATGAAGTAGTAGCAAAGAAGAATATGTAACAGGGATGTATGTGGTCAGAAGAGTATAAATATTGGGGCTCCTGGGTGGCTCAGTCAGTTAAGCACCAACTGTTGATTTTGGCTCCTTATGATCTCAGGGTTGTGAGATTGAGCCCCGAGTTGGGCTCCACTATAGGCATGGAGCCTGCTTAAGACTCTCTCTTTCTCTCTGTCTCTCTCTCTCTCAGGATGCCTGGGTGGCTCAGTTGGTTAAACATCTGCCTTTGGCTCAGGTCCTGGGATTAAGTCCTGCATCAGTCTCCTTGCTCAGCAGGGAGCCCGCTTCTCTCCCTGCCTGCCACTCCCCCTGCTTGTGCTCTCTCTCTTTCTCCCTCTGACAAGTAAGTAAATAAAATCTTTAAAAAAAAATTCTCTCTCTCTCCTTCTCCCTCTGCCTCTCTCTCCACCTCTCCCTCTTAAAAAAAAAAGGATAAATATTTATTACCTGACCCATTGTAGAAAAAATTTACCCATCCAAATGTAGGGGGAGGGGAATAACTTCCCCAAAAGAAGGGTGAGATATACTGATCTGCCACCTAAAAGAAATCTGAAGGCCATTCATTCCACAGGATATTAACAAATGATCCCATGTTTAATCTGCTTGGAAAACTAGATAGCAAAATTTATTTTGTTTTATTTTTTTTAAAGATTTTACTTATTTATTTGACAGAGAGAGAGAGAGAGAGAGAGATCACAAGTAGGCAGAGAGGCAGACAGAGAGAGGGGGGAAGCAGGTTCCCTGCTAAGCAGAGAGCCCAATGCAGGGCTCCATCCCAGGACCCTGGAATCATGACCTGAGCTAAAGGCAGAGGCTTTAACCCACTGAGCCACCCAGGTGCCCCTAGATAGCAAAATTTATAAGGACTTCTGTGTTGCGAGACTTCTCATAGTATTTGCTATGTTACAAAACATTGTGAATCTTCAATAAACCCCCTTTTTTTTTAAGTTGACTTCACATTGGGGCTTGAACCAACAACCCTCAGATCAAGACCTGTGCTGAGATCAAGAGTCAGATGCTTAACTGACTGAGCCATCCAGGTACCCCTTTAATAATCTTTAAAAGGAAGATACAATGTTTTTCCCCCATATATATTTGACAATAGAAATTAATTTCTTCTTCCTTCCAAGGAAATAGTATTTTATGGAACACAAAGAGCTCTCACATGTACTAACATGGACTTTATTTCCAGTCTTCCTTCAAGTTCAGTTCAACAATGACTTTGTACTTCAGTTCAACAATGACTTTGTACTTCACTATGTGTAACGGAGGCCCACAACAAACAACACATTCTCTGTCGTCAGGGAGTTTTTAGTCTAGTGGAAGAGACTGATAAAAAGGTAACCTATAATAAGGGGCTGAAGAGTACTATAAAGGATAACAGAGTATCTAGAAACACAGAGAAGGGACACCACCTCAGCCTCATGAGATAGGGGTGGGAGCATCAGGAAAGACTATCATGAAGACATGGTGACTGAGCCAAACCTTAAAGATCAACAGGTAGAAGTTTACCAGGTGAACTTTTGCACAGAGGCAGATAGAGGCAGTGGCGTTAGATAGAATTGGATCATTTTAAGAGTAATTGAGTAGGACTCAGTCACTGTTTAGGTACAGAATATGAGAGAAGGGATGGCACAGAAGATACCTCTCAAGGTTATGAGTTGGACAATTGTGTGGGGGCCCATAATGAATTCAGTTTTGGATCTTTGAAGTTTGCTGTCCTATCATCCATCCTACTGGAGATGTTGGACTACAATGTTGGACATATGAACTAGAGCTCAAGAGAAAGATCTGGACTGGATTACAGATGAAGAAGTCATTACCATACAGATGACAGTTAAAACTGTTTGCTTATTTTAAAATTAGGTTATTTGTATTAATATTGAGTTATAAAATTTCTTGACATGTTCTGGATACAAGAGCTTTATCAGATACAGTTTTGCAAATATTTTCTCCCAGGCTGTGGGTTCTCTTTCACTTTCTTAATGGTATTGTTTGAAGTCCAAAACCATATTTCCATAGTTTTCTATGAGTCTGGCCAATGCTGTTTTTAATTATCTACTGCATAATTAATTCCATGCAACTTTAAAACTTAAGGAGGTTTAATTCCTCTACTGGCAAAATGCCAGCTGCTGCCTTCCCTACCCCTGGTAGGCATCCTTTTTTGGCTCCTCTGCTATTTTGTGGATAGAACTTACAGGAAGTAATTTTGTATCGGGAAGAGGTTTATAGTCCACTTTAGCTTTTTGTTGGGACAGGAACAACTTTAAGGTCATAGCTGTTTATATGCAGATCATGTCCAGATTCACATATCCAATATTTACTGTTCATCAAAATCAGCTGAGGATTCTAAAAAATCCTAATGACAAGTCTCTAACCAAGACCAATTTAATCAGAATCCCTGGGTTTGGAAGGGCAGGGGGACCCATGTATCAGTGGCTTTGAAAGTTATCCATATAATTCCTATATTTACCTGAAGTTGAGAACTATTGTGGTAGAGTCCTGTACTGGACATCATTTCATTCATTCGTTAATTTAACAAATACTCTTTGAAGGTTGGCTGTGTTCTAGACACACTGTCAGGTGTTGGGTATTTAAAGGTCAATAAGACAAAAATAGTCCCTGCTTAAAATCTAGCAAGGAAAGGCAGAAGCTAAACAAAACATATGAATAATCATTTACTGCAGCTGTGAACTAAGTGTTCAGTAGATATCTCCGGTCAGATTTCCCCAAGTTCATTGTGTCAAAAACTGAACTGTTAATCACTCTATCCAAATCACTTCATCCTTGTATAGTTTCTAATGTAGTAATGTCCATTTCAGTCATCCAAGCCTTGATATTTACCTTTCTCTTTTATGTTTCTCATTCAATCAGTGCCCCATTTCTGCCTCCCTTATGTTATGTCATGTAACAGATCCTCCTTCTCTGTCCACCTTGCTGATATCTTAGGGCAGGTCCTCACACCTCATGCCTAGACTACTGCAGTTATCTACACCAATTCTAGATTGGTTCTCTTCCAATCCAGTCTCCAGAATATCATCGGAATGATTATGCTAGAATGCAAGTATTTAATGGAGCCTCAAAACTTACAAGATAAAATCTAAACTTTTACATACCCCTCCAGGATCTGACAATTTTTGTAACCATATCTTTAACACAAAACCACTCTCCTCTTCTGCTAATTGTTTTGGTTATGTTGTTTGGTTAGGTATTGCTGCATAACAAATCATTTCAAAAGTTAGTGGCATGAAACAACAGCTGTTTATAACCTAGGAATCCCAGAATATAATTTCTACAGCATTTTATTGATTAGGCAAGTCACTAAGGCCAGTCCAAGGTAGAGGAATTAGATCCCACCTTTCACTAGGAATAGCAAAGAATTTGTGGATGTCTCTAATCTGCCATACCAAGGGTACCATCTAGTGAACCACAGGTCTATTTTTTTTCTTATATTTTTTTTCTTTCCTCTCTCTGTCTTTTTTTTTTTAGGTCTATTTTTTTCTAATATTATTCCATTTGCCTCTTCTCCAGTTTCTCAACTTGGCAGATTTATGCTCTTCCAGACTTAACTTCAGTGTCACAAAGCCTTTCTTGAGTGACAGGGCAACTGCATGACGTTTTCTCAATGACTTAGCATTTACTGAGTACAAGGCAACATGCCCCAAAAAAGAAAAAACCAAGCCCTGGCCTCTGGGCTGGGAATCATCCAAGCGGAGTTGATCCTTCTCCCTTTTCTGCCATGACTGTATATTGTATTTATGCCTACGTCACATTTGTTTCATTGTTATAAATATGATTGCTCTGCTACTAAAGCGACCTCCTCAAATTCTCTGATTTCATCTCAATTCTTTCAGTTGCAGGTAATTGAAATCATTGTAAGGAAAAGTATGCATGGGAGGAGGACAATATAGATTATCTCAGGATTATGAAATTGATTTTTTTAAAAGAGAGGGGTGGTTCTGGTATCTGGCATGATGATCCAGGCAGAAAATAATACCAAGTGGTCTTACTCTTACTCTCCTTACTCTCTCCCTCTCTTCCTTCCTCTCCCTACTCTTCTCTCTTCTTCTCTTCCTTTACCCCTTATTCTCCTTCAGTCTGTGTAGTGGCTTCCTTTACTCCTACTGCAGATATTGTTCCCACACATGATGAATCATTTGGCTATGATGGTACTAGGTTTTCAGAATGGTGTCCCCAGAGGTAAATGGCAGTCTTTGCTCTTAGTCCCAGATGAAAATTCCTGAAAGTCAAGTCACTAAGGCCGGGGAAATGGAGCACTGCAGTTGGCCAATGCTGCCATACTGGGGAAGGGCTGGTCTCTTATCAGAAAGGTGGCGGAGAGGATGTGAGGGCGATCTGGCTGTGACATCTGTCACCCTATTGATCGCCAGGGTTGATTCGGCTGATCTGTCTGGGTAGGCAGGTGTCCCCTTCCTCCCTCACCACTCCATGTGCATCACTCCCGAAGCTGCACGCTCGGTCAAAGAGGACGACCTTCCCCGATAGAGGAGAGGACCGTTCTTGGGTCAAGGGTATAGGAGTAGCTGCGCTCCCCTGCTAGAACCTCCAAACAAGCTCTCAAGGTCCATTTGTAGGAGAACGTAGGGTAGTCAAGCTTCCAAGACTCCAGACACATCCAAATGAAGCGCTGCACATGGCAGTCTGCCTTTCTGAAAAAAATAAAAAAATAAAAAAAAAAAAAAGAAAGGTGATGGAGAATTGTCTCAGGTCAAAAACCACTGACTACATTGCTTTCGTCTCTGTTTCCCCACACCTCTGCGGAGTTATCGACACAGAGCAGGATCTTCCTAAATCTTTATTGCAGGAAATGAATGAATGAAGGAGTCAATGAATGAATGAATGAATGAATCCTTGACTTGAAATGCACCTCTCTGCACCGAAGTCCTGATTCTATGAAACTCTCTCAGACGTTTCTCACTGACTACAGTAGTTAGGAATTTTTTTTTTAAACTCTTTTTTTTTAAAGATTTTTTATTTATTTATTAGAGAGCGAGAGACTGAGAATGAGAGGGGAGAAGGTCAGAGGGAGAAGCAGACTTCCCGCGGAGCCGGGAGTCCGATATGGAACTCGATCCCGGGACTCCGGGATCATGACCCGAGCCGAAGGCAGTTGCTCAACCAACTGAGCCACCCTGGCGCCCCAGTCAGGAATTTTGCTGTTTAGCCACTTCACAGCCACTCTGTGTGAACCTGCCTTACGGGTACTGAGACATGAAAGAACATGACTAAAATACCAAATAGCTAGGCTTTATTTGGTCTCATCTTTAGTCCGGGTTTTTGTTTTTTTCCCTCATGTAGACTGCTCATTTATTAGCACGGGTGCTGCAACACAACGGTTTCCAGTGAGGATGCTAAACTGCATGGAGGTGGCAGAACAAGGTGAGGCTCAGATGGGTCAGTGGCAGGCTCCTATTTCTTCCGCTTATTCTTGTCATAGTCCCACTTGGCTGAAAAGCCCTGAATCAGGCTGACCTTTGTATCGAGCATTCTCTTGGTGATTTGGCCACCCACACCTCTTCAAAGGTGTGTAGGGTTAAGCATACACATAGTGTTTCTCCCAAATCAGAATGAGAGCAATGAAGCTGATGAAGAACGTGGCGGTGCCCACAACCATCTTCCACTCATTCATACTCCCATTCATTACAGTAAAGCTTTTGTTGAACTTGATGCGGTACAATTCAACTTTTTCATCAATGGAGAGGCTGCTCCAGGGAGCCTTCTCCTTCTCTTTCAAGGCCTTCTGGCTGGTAGAGAGGCTCTTGATGTGGGCCACATTGGGCAGGGGATTGTCATGCTGGTCCACGTAACTCAGAAGAGCATAGCCTTCACTCTTCATGATGTTTCCATGTGCTCCAACACACACTGAGGTGGAAATTGCTCACTTACCAATTAGGCTAAACACTCTGGTAGCCAAAATTCTGCCATTGCCACCCGCCACTGCCTGCTGCGACCACTGTGACCACCATCTGTTCCCTACTCTGGGTTTTTTAGATGAGTAATAGTTTGGTAAGTGTGGTATGTCCCTGTGAAAGATCATTCAGGAAATCAGAGAGCTTCAAGGTGAGTCCGTGCCGGGGTAGAGGCTAAAATGCAGCTGTGAGTGTCAACAGTCTCATTACCAGCACCATGAGCTCATCTGGAAAGCTGCCCCAGTTTCTGGAGATTTTGCTGGCAGCAGTCAATCCATAGCTTCTCCCAAAGGTTGGTGACTGAGCAGCAAGCTTTTGAAAATTCTTCCTGAGGTCTTTCATTCACATTCACTATGTTCAGAGAGATGAGAGAAAGTGGAAGACTCTTCATGATTTCATTCTCACCAGAGGTTATTTCTTTGACCACTAGTTAGAAGAAAGGTTCAGAATCTTATGGAAAAAAAGAAAGGCTAAATGCTTTCTGCATCTGTCATACCTTCCCAGAGTAGGTCTAAGGCCATCCACCAGGGCCTGACTCATCTTCTTTTAGGACATGCTGCCTACACTCAGTAAGTGCTAAGTCATAGGAAAAACAACATGTAATACCCTCAACATGTAATAGTAAAAGAAACACTATGCCACTTGTAGTGTCATTGGGCTTTCACCTCAAGAGCCCAGATTCCCTGATTCATCAAGACACTAGGATGGTGGTAAATAAGCCAAGTCTTTGCGTTTAATAGCCTTTTTTTTTTTTCCTGATGGAGGACCCAATCAGAGCTGGAAAAAATTATGTGGAAATAAATAACATGTGAGATAGTTTCAGTTTATGACAAATGCTATAAACATGTGATTTATAATGTGTTGAATAGAATAGGATCGGGGCAGACTTTAGGGTTGATGGGAGAAAGTTCTCTGAAGAAGTAATTTTTGAGTGAGACCTGAATGAGGAGTCAATTATGTGAGGACCCACTGAAGAAGGAAGAACAAATGCCAGAGAGAGTGAACTTGATGTATTCAAGAGACATGAAGAAGGTGCTTATGGCTGGAGTGTACTCAGTTGGAAAAGAAAGTAGGTAGGACCAGACCACGGGGGACCTTGTGAGCCAGGCAGGAACTTCCTATTTTATCTTAATTGCAGTGGAGGATTTTCAACAGGCAAATTACATAATTAGGCTCATGCCCTTTATCTGTGTTCTCCAATATGGTAGCCACTAGCCTCATGTGGCTATTCAAATTTAAATCAAATTTATTTCCCAAGTTACACCAGACACATTTCAAATAGCTACATGTGGTTAGTGGCAGCCATATTGGAAGTGTAGGCATAGACTATTTCCACTGAAAGTATAGGCATAGAACATTTCCATCATTGCAAAAAGTTCTGTTCTAGAGAGAGTGGAAGCAGTTAGAGGTAACCACTAGTTCAAGTTAAAGTCATTGATATCTTAGACAAGGGGCTGTGATAGCTGAGATAGTGAACAGTGTTGTACTAGGTGTAGAGTTAGAAGGTAAAGTCCTAAGGACTTTCTGATGAATTGTTTATGAGGGAATGAATGGAAAAGATTAATTAGCTAATTAGCTAAATTTCAGGTCTACTTTGGCAGAGTAGATTTCCACTATTTGTGGAAGAAATAGATCTCTGTTTGCTCAATGGAATAGAACTCATCCTTCAACTGGAAGAGAGCAAGAACTTTAAAAAATCATGGAGATGCATACATGACCAAAAATATGCTTGCAGAAATTGGTGGGGAACTAGTGGATTTTGAAACTTGTAGATACTTGTGATTGACAGGTCAGTGGGGTCTATCACTAAAGTGGTAGAACTCATTCTCAGGGAATTTTGATTACTGCTGATGGATGCCTTACAAATCTCATTTCTGATTTCAAAGAGATCATCTTTTTCAAGCCTTCTCCAAAAAAAAAAAAACCCAGTTCTTTTTTTGCCATTAAAAAAATACTTACTTTTCAAAGTTCAACCTGATGTGTAGGTACTAAAGTTCATTAACAAGAAATACTTGGCACTGGGTGGCTTAGTAGGTTAAGCATCTGTCTTCAGCTCAGGTCATGATCCCAGGGTCCCAGGATCCATCCCCCTGTTGAGCTTCTTGCTCAGTGGGAAGTCAGGTCTGCCCCCTCCCCTCCCTGTCTCTCTCTCTCTCAAATAAATAAATAAAATCTTAAAAAAAAATGCTTGGGCACTGGGTGCCTGATTATGCCCTTTGCTGGGAAATTAGTAATTTAAAAACCGTAGGAGCAGATATTCCACTGTGCTTCCTATTCCTATTCATAAAAGGATTTGTAGAGAATAAGACTTCACTGGAGAAGGATTTACAAGGTCAAATCTGAAATGCTCAGTTGACTCCTTATGGACTCTGTGATATCAGACAAATTATTTACCACCTTTGAGCCTTCATTTCCTCACCTACAAAATGAGATTAGAAACCTCTGCTGCCTTCTATAAATATTATGAGTCTTAAATGAAATGAAGAAGTGATAAAACAACTTGACATTTATTAAGTACTTATTAGGTGCCAGGCACTGTGTTAAGCAGTGTGATGAAGCTAAGACAGACACTGCACTAAACTTAGTAACTTAAAACAACCACCATTTTATTTACTCATGATTCTGTGAGTCAGCAATTTGGGCTGGACTCTGCTGAATGGTTTTTCTGCTTTTCTTGCCTGTGGTTATGCATGTGGCTGCAAATTAATCTGGCAGCTCTGATAGCCTAACCTGTCCCCTCTCCTATGTCTGGCAATTGGTGGTAGCTGTTAACTGCTCGGTATAAGGGCCCGCCACTAGGACAGCTTGTCTCTCCTTCACTGACCTTTGATGTTCCAGTAGCCAGGCCAGGCTTCTTCACCTAGAGGTTCCAGGGCAGAATTCCAAGAAGTAAGAGCAGAAGCTGTAAGGATCATTGAGTTCTAGGCTTAGAAATGCCACATATCACTTCCATGATATTCTATCAATCAAAGCAAATTATAGGTAGACCCAGATCCAAGGGTAGGGTGATAAACTGTATGCTTTTATGGAAGGGGAGGAAAAATTACAGTGCAAATGGGCAGGCATACAGGGATAGGAGGAGCTATATTAGTCATCTCTGTGAACAATCTATTGCACTTGTCAACAAACAACCTCATCTAACCTGCACAGCAGTACTATTTTTCTCATTGGACCAATGAGGAAATAAGCACAATGAGGTTGAATAACTGGCTCAAAGTCACATAGTCAGTCAGTACCTAAGCTAGGATACGAACCCAGGCAGCCTGACTCTGGAGGCCATGCTCTTTTATTAAGTTCTTACAATGGAATTCACATTATGGTAGAGATTACTTGTGTTTGCCTATGTCCAGTCCCTTCCTTCTGTGGCACAGGATAGACTACATTTCCCACCTTTATAGTTTAAGTGGGGTCACGTGACTGGGTTCTGGGCCAATGGAGGCATTTAAGAGCAGGTGTAAATTCTTCATTCTCCTTCATCCCTTACATCTATGACCGTAGAAAACAAGGGTTGAAGTGGTGGAACTCTAAGATAGAAGTAGATCCAATTGCTGAGTTATGATTCAAAAAGAAGCTGCCAGATCTGCAGCAGAAAAGAAAATTGTGTGTGTGAAGCCACTGAGTTTTTGAGATTTATTACTGTAGTGAAGTCAATTCTCTCCTCACTAATACAAACCTCACTGTATTTTTCTACTTGTAAAGTGAAGACATAATCTTATAAAATTTTTAATTAAACAGAAAAGAACAAAGAAAAATTTAAAAATCATTCCAAGTTCTACTACCCAGCATCAACAAATCTCCATCTCCTGATGACTATCATGACAGATAATTCTCTATGTATAAGAATATACACACAATTTATGTAAATAAGTTCTTTTGTCACCAAACAATGTAATTTCAGAGTTGTTCTTGGTCAAATCAATAGTGACCTATGTAGGAAACTCTTTGAAATGTATACCATACAACAGGAAGGTTTTTGAGAACAC
>CM052812.1:16884232-16934305 GCA_028533885.1 Nasua narica
TTAGATCTTCTTGTTGAACAGTCCCTTTAAGTATGATATAGTGTGCTTCCTCATCTCTTATTATAGTCTTTGGCTTAAAATCTAATTTATTTGATATAAGGATTGCCACCCCAGCTTTCTTTTGATGTCCATTAGTATGGTAAATTGTTTTCCACCTGCTTACTTTAAACTGGAGGTGTCTTTGGGTCTAAGATGAGTTTCTTGTAGACAGCATATTGATGGGTCTTGTTTTTTATCTATTCTGATATTCTGTGTCTTTTGATTGAGGCATTTATCCCATTTACATTCAGGGTAACTATTGACATCTATGAATTTAGTGCCATTGTATTGCCTATAAGGTGACTGTTAACTGTATATTGTCTCTGTTCCTTTCTGGTCTATGTTCCTTTTAGGCTCTCTCTTTGCTTAGAGGACTCCTTTCAATATTTCCTGTAGGTTTGGTTTGATGTTTGCAAATTCTTTTAGTTTTTATTTGTCCTGGAAGCTTTTTATCTCTCCATCTATTTTCAGTGACGGCCTAGCTGGATATAGTATTCTCGGCTGCATATTTTTCTCATTTAGTGCTTGAAATACATCATGCCAGGGTGCCTGGGTGGCTCAGTTGGTTGGGCAGCTGCCTTCAGCTCAGGTCATGGTCCTGGAGTTACGGGATCGAGTCCTGCATTGGGCTCCTGTCTGCTTCTCCCTCTGACCTTCTCCCCTCTCATGCTTTCTCTCTCTCTCTCAAATGAATAAATAAAATCTTAAAAAAAATAAAAAAAAATAAACATATCATGCCAGTCCTTTCTGACCTGCCAGGGCTCTGGGGATAGGTCTGCTGCCAATCTAATATTTCTGCCTTTGTATGTTACAGACTTCTTGTCTTGAACTGCCTTCAGGATTTTCTCTTTGTCACTAGCTTTGTAACTTTTACTATTAGATAATAGGTTGTAGACCTATTTTTATTGATTTTGAGGAGGGTTCTCTGTGCCTCCTGGATTTTGATGCCTGTTCCCTTCCCCAGATTAGGGGAATTCTCTACAATAATTTGCTCCAGTATACCTTCTACTCCCCTTTCTCTTTCTTCTTCTGGGATCCCAATTATTCTAATATTATTGTGTCTTATGGTATCACTTATCTCTCGAATTCTCCCCTTGAGGTCCAGTAGTTGTCTCTCTTTTTCTCAGCTTCTTCATTCTCCATTATTTAGTCTTCTATATCACTAATTCTCTCTTCTGCCTCATTTATCTTAGCAATAAGAGCCTCCATTTTTTATTGTACCTCATTAATAGCTTTTTGGATTTCAATTTGGTTAGATTTTCATTCTTTTATTTCTCCAGAAAGGGATTCTCTAATATCTTCCATGGTTTTTTCAAGCCCAACTAGCACCTTGATAATTTTCATTTTGAACTCTATTTCTGACATATTACTAATGTCCATATGATTAGGTCTCTAGCTGTTGGTACTGCCTCTTGTTGTTGGGTTTTTGTTTTTTTTTTTTTGTGGTGAGTTTTTCCACCTTGTCATTTTATTGAGATAAAAATAGATGAATGAGAGACCAAAATACTTCCAGAAAGTTTTTGATTTTCTTTTCCTAGAATTGCTGTTCTTCCTCTCTTCTATCTCCTGTTGAGTTTGTAGGTGTTTAGATTGGTTTGACAACTATCTAGCTGAACTTCTGGGATCTGATACTATCTCAGCCTCCTACTCCTCTGCCATTTTGTTCCTCCTCCTCATCCTTAGCTGAATATAAGTGAAGTAAGCTGAAATTCTTTTGTTCTTGACAGGACATTGATATGTATTTTCATTTCTTTTTTTGTGCTATGGATAGTTTGAGTGTGTGTGATCTTCAAACTTGTTTACTCTTGCCAGTGGAGTTTGAAGCAATTAAACACATTACTCCTCTGCATTAATCTTTCACATACTGGGAGAACAAAAAATCTAGAGAACATTTTCATTTCTTGGGTGCTTTATTTCTAGGGCCCTTATTTTCCATCTGGAAGAATGGTCTTTGACATCCTCTACATCAAAAAGAACCAAAGTACAAAGTTTTGTCCAGGATTTAACGGCTGCTGAAGCTCTTACAGGCTTGAGAACAGACATCAGGAAAGATTACTGACTGGTCTGGGTTTGATTATGACGTGGCTACTTTTATTAATTTTGTGAATCTGGGTTAGCCACTTGACCTCTTTGAGGCTCATGATTCTTGCTGGAAAAATAGACAAAATCATCTGGCTCCCTACTGGTCGTTATTAGAAAACTATGTTGCCTTCATTAAAAGTTGAAGCTTCTCATGTCTCAATGTCCTCATACATAAAATGGGGGTAATAATAGTACCCACCATGGGAGGTTTTTGAGAAGCACTTAGAATAGTGCCTTGGGCACAGTAAGCTCCATAGAAATGTTAATTGTTGTTGCTCTTCTGTGATGAGGGAATAGCCACCCATGTGCACTGGGCTTGGTTGGGACATTGATAAGACAGCAAAGGGATCCAGTCTCCAGCTTGGATGTTCAGTGCATGCTGGAATTTTTAGGGGTTCCTATATTTGCAGGGAACAGTATGGAAACTGCCCAGAGGCCAGAACTACAATAACCTTTCAAAGTAGCTGCTGCTGATGCATCTGAGAGAGTACAGTGCCACAGAATTTTGCTGAAAAGGGAAAAAAATTCTATAATCAAAATATATTCTTTAGGGCAAAATACCACAAATGTATAAATAGGAGTAATCCCAGAAATTGATTCTAGTGAAATTCATCCAGTGATATTTTCTTTCTTTTTAAACATTCTTTAATTATTTTGTGCATTATTATTGTTTTGAGTTTTATTTTTTATAGCCCTTTTTAATGTCAGCCCTGTCTTCCCCTTTATGTGTGTGATTTACTCAGCTCTGCATGTTAGCAGGAAGTAGCAGATAATATGTTTCATAGCAGATTCCTATCACCTCTATCTCAGGGAGATTTCATTCAGTAGGCTGCCCAGATATGCACAATTCTTCTACACTCCTCTCTCCCCTGCTCAGTTTTCCCTACTTTTCAAATTCAATATCTTCAGAGACATTTAGTTCAGGAAGTAGAGGGAGCATCTGATTTTGGAAGGCATGCATTTTCAGCTCACAAAACTGTGTTGTCATTTTTCTTTTAGCTTTCTTTACATTCTTTCCTTGATCCTGGAAGAAGGTGGAGATTTACAATCACATTTTATTGGTACTTTTCTCCATCACACAGATGATAAATTATTGAGAAGCCATTTGGTCTATAAAAATGAAATAGAAGGCCTATCCCCTTCTAGCATGCGGCCTGGACTGGATCCAGCGGCTGTGCATGGCTAGGAACCTGTGGTCGGAAAAACAAAGCAAATCCCTTACACATTTTAGGCTTAGTCCTTTGTAGGAGGGATAGAGAGAGACAATGACCTGTTGGACTGTTGGCTCTCTGGATGCTACTGAAGGTCACAGAGTCAGCTCTTTTATGACTCCCAAAGGGTCCTTTGTTCTTCTGAGTTTGGAGTTCAGAGATTTTGTGCCTATATTTTAGCTAGTTCTTATTTTAGGCTCCAATTGGTGACAGTCACAGCTTCCAGTAATGGCTAAGGTTTTAAAGTTTCCTCAGACTTTACTACAGTCAGTCTTAACAACCTTGTTTGGGTCACATACTCCTCTGAGAATCATATGATGAACTTCTCTGAATCTCCTCTCACCAACTGCACTCACGCACAAACACACAGAAGACTTCAAAGTGTTCACACATCCCTTGACCCCCCAACTCCTCAACTCTCTACGGGTCCATGAACCTCACTTACTTGATTCTGTTTTCCCTATAGTTTTTAAGAGCATTTTTTTGGTGATAATATAATTAATTTCTCTCTCTTTCAAAAATAGAAGAATTATTATTTCTGTGTGACCTTGTCTTTTATGTAATGGCCAACTCAACTGAGTTCTTTTTTTAAAAAATAAGATTTAATTTTAATTTTGTTTTAGGATACCTGTCTTTCTGGACTCTTAGTATTTTAAAACTCAGATTTGGAATCAGACACATGTCAATCCATATGAACTTATGTAAACTAACATCAAGGGAATTCCAGGATTAGTCTAGTTTTTCTCCAACTTAAATTTGAATATACACTAACAAATCTGCTTGTTGTATAATATAATGCCAATTATTCTGTCCACCTAATTATTTTCTAGTACTATATTAAAAGTTTTATAAGAACCATAATAAATTCAGATATTTTTGATGGAAATTTTTGTTGCTAACTTGTTTGAACTGGAGATGTGAAGGATTCCTTACCCACCCATTATCTTCTACATGCATCTGGTGACATTGATAGGATCCTCAGTGTGGTTTCTAGAAGGGGCTTTGTCATTGACAGGCACCTGTGGCTGTCTAAATCTTGCTTCTCACTACCAGGCAGGAAACATTTAGCCTCATAAGTGTTCCACGTATGTGCTTCACTCTTTAACTTAGTGTTTCATGTCTGAATCTTGTCCCCCTGGTTGCCTTCGAACACCAGACCCCATCACAAATATTGGCATCTGCTCTTTGCTATTTCTATGTTGCCCTGTTCCACGCCATCACTTCCCACTCTGTCCTTGCTGTGAAGAGTGTTACCGGCTTATTGACCAAGCCAATGAGGCCTAATCTTTGATTGCATGATCGTTATAAATCTAACAATCAGCACTCTCTTGACACAATCAGGGTCTCCAAACCAGTCCCTGGAGCAACTGTGCTTTGTGTGATATCAATCTGATAAAATTCCAGTTTTCTGCGAACTGAGGATGTCTGCCTTTCTGTGCTTGAACTGATCTAGTAAGTCCGTGGCCTAAGATCCTGGGCTTTGGGTCTAAGTAGATGTGAGTTTAAATCTCAGCTGTAATACCAAACAATTCTATGGGGCTTATAATACCCCTTTTGCTGGGTTATTATAAGATTAGAGATAGTATCTGTAAAGCACACCTTAGGTGCTTAATACATGGTAGGTTCTTACTCTGTGATCTCTTAGGCATAATCCCTACCTTTAAAATGCTGAAGGAATCAAAAGCTTTTTCTGTTTGATTTGTACAACTGGGAACTGGCAGCGTATTTAATGCTGGGCTGGGAGACCCCATCATGGAAAGTGTGAGAGAAGACAAAGGCCTCTGTCAAACATGAATGCAATTCTTATTTTGGAACAGTGACTCTTTGGAAACGCACAGTATAGACTTTTAAGGGCTAGATCATCCAAAGTGAATGTTTCTGCTGCTCAGAAAAAAAATGCAGGTGAGGTCAGGAGATCATTCACTGAGGGCAGAAATTCTCACTGGTACAAGAAAAATAAAAAAAGCTCCAGTCAAATTGTACCCATGAATACAAATAAACTGCCAATTTAGGGAGAAAATGATTTCTGAATATTTTGAAGTTTCACAGAAGAAAGAAGAAAAATGGATTTTTAGTCTTTCTGTGTGGGGAAAAAAACATAGCACGCTTACCAAAATGGTGCTCTAATTGAGGTTTAAGGACAATTACTGGGTCTTTGAGACCCTCTCTGCTTTGGGAAGCTAGAGACAATTTCTCTGTACTTCCCACATGGAACTGTTGGTGAATAAAGTCCTATATCTCAGCCTCGCTGAACACGCTATTCCTATCATGGAAGGTAGACTAAGTCTCAGGCCTGCAAAGATTTTGGGCAGTTCATTCTGAATTTTCACTGTGTCCCATATCTGGAAGAGAAAGGGCCACCATGGAATCCTGAGGGTTTAAATAAGGCCCCAAACTCTGATGTTGCCCCACATTTAAATTACCTGATTTTTATTCATTATAAATGGACTCAATATCACGATTGCCAAAAATCCAGATGCCTTCTTGAGGAGCAGTGATTTTAGTCAGTGTTTGATCAACTTAATCCCCTTGGGAAAGAGAATGCACAGGGGCTCAGAGTGGGGTGGACTGTTTGGTTAACCTTGGTTGGAAACCATGCCCCACGCTCAGCTCAGAGGACCTGGACAAGGTGGTTCACACAGACAACTCAGCAACTCTTTTCTGAAGATCTGAAATGCTAAAGGTTCTTGCCGTTTGAGTTGTTGCACATGGCTTCTTTCTCCTCACTTCCCTCTGGAGTTCCCACAGATGCCGGGGTTTTTTGGACTGTAGGGTCCAGGGATGTGAATGTGTGTTACTGGTTAGCTGGGATCCTTATAGGTGGACGTGCAGGTGGAAAAGGGCATAACCCCAGGGGGTGCTGTTCACATAATCCATAACAACACATGGATTTGGTGCTCCTGGGGGTGAGCACTGCACTTCTGGATGAAGAAGGCCCCATTCCTGCTTTAAATGTGGAGTGGCAGGTTTTTGGGAATCTCTTTCTGACAGTAATTGCATTTTAGAAGTTGGCTTACTTTGGCAGAAAAGGGCAGTCTGATCCTTAATTTCTGCAGAATAGCAGCAGTCAGGTCTAAAAATTCTCAGAATTGTACTTTATCTCTATTTCTCACAGCTGGTTCCCGAAGACCTTGATCCATCAGCCACAGGATGGCTTGGGCTCAGGGCCAAGCTGCTGAGATTCTGCAAGCTTCCTCACATGTTCTTCTGACTCAGCTCCCTGGGGGAGTTGGAGGGTAAGGCTCTTAAACTCTTGGTTGCCTGAGTGGGTGGGTGGGTGGGGGAAACCTGGAAATCTGTGTTTAGAGCTGGCTCAGGGCAAGGCTGTGGGAACTGGTTTACTTCTAACACCTCTCCACCTGGTGTTTCAGACCAAGTTTTTAGGATAGAAGATAATGACTTCAGTATAAATAAAGATGATCTATTGGCCCATTTTATTGAAAAATATGTGAGTGTGGCTTCAGGTGCATGAATGATGCCATTATAACCTCGTCACTTCCCCTCTTCTCTTCTCCTCTGCCCTCCTCCCCATCTCTCAGTGCCGCTTTTCTTGTTCTGAGGCCGGGCTTTTGCAGCTGGTGGCCTGCAAGCTTAGTGATTCCAGACAGGAAGAACCAAAAGCTCCAAAAAACAAAAAACAAAACAAAACGAAAACAAAGTTCCAAACCTGTCCCTCCCCAACAACAAAACCCAGAAAACCAGCTCCCAGTAAACCAAACCAAACCAAATCAACCCAGATATGTGAAAAACAAATGGAGGATTGTGTGTTCATGGTCTGGTTTGGGTTATGGGCTCCTCACTGAATCCATTGTTGTGGCCAAGGGAATGGAATCCTCTGAGAAGGCCTGGATGTTGTGTCCATATGGTGGTTACATTTCCAACCAAGTCGATTCTGGGAGATGGAAGATTAGGTCTAAAAGGGAAATCAAGATGTTGTTGCTAGAGGGAGGAATGTGTGACTGGGAGCAAAATAGGAGTTATCTGGTCACTTTTCACCTCCCCCTTTCTGCATCTACTGTATAGGCCAATGGTCCTCTTCATCATGGTCTCTACTAACCTGTCCTCTTTGGGTGCCTGGGTGGCTCAGTAGGTTGAGGTCATGGTGCCAGGGTCCTAGGATCCATCCCTGCATTGGGCTCCTTGCTTAGCTGGGAACCTGCTTCTCTCACTCCCTCTGCTGTTTCCCCCTCTTGTGTTCTCTGGCTCTCTCAATCTCTCTCTCTCTCTGTGTCAAATAAATAAATAAAAATTTAAAACAACAACAACAACAAAATAACCCTGTCCTCTTCTGAGATACATTTCACTGTTTTAGGGTAATCCCTACTATTCATTAAATTTGCTACATTCCTTTTACCAAAATATCTGAAAGCCTTACAAATGTCAAACAGACATGTTTCTGCCTCTAAGTTAACTTGATTTTTCCATAACATTTCACACTGGTGATATTCGTGTCCATTTAAAATGGACTCCTCTATTGACTTTCATGACACTGTTGTCTTGTTGTTTTTCTACCTCCCTGATCCTACAGATCTCTTTTTCAATGGCAGAACATCTAACACTAGGTTAACTCACCGATTTAAAAAAAAAAAATTATTTATTTTGAGAAAGAGAGAGAGCATGCACATGAGCGGGGGGGGGGGGGGGAGCAAAAGGAGAGAGAGAATCTCAAGCAGATTTCCTGCTGAGCATGGAACTTGACTCGGGGCTCAATCTCACAGCCTTGAGATCATGACCTGAGGTGAAATCAAGAATCAGATGCTTAACTAACTGCGCCTCCCACGTACCCCAGCTCACAGATTTATTAAACCACTAGTTTTTCTCAGACTTACTTCCTTGATTGTCCTTAGATCGAGTGTCCATCTCTGCAGCCACTTCACTTAGGGCGTCATCATCTGTCACCTGTGGTATGGCCATCCCTTCTACTAACTCTCTTCGCTTGCAGTTTTAAAGCTTCTCAAATCTATCCACTCAACTGCTTCCCGATCCTCTCAGTTTCCTGTGTGGAACCATCTGTTGTTCCCCACTTGCCTATAAGTGGTCATAATAAGTGTTCCACTCATTGTCACTAGTCTCTCTCTCTAGTCTAATTTCTTCCTTGCTTCCTTCTGGGTTTCCATCACTCCAAACATCTTGTAGATCCTACCATACACTTAAGTTTCAATCCTACAACCTTTGCCCAGGATACTCACTTTGCCTTAGCTGCCCTTTTCGCACTTAACTGCTTTGGAGTCTCCTTTTGGTCTTTCGAAACCTCTTTAGACATCATCTCCTCTTGGAAATTTAACACTCTGAATGACGCCCCATGCTGGACAAATCTTTCTTTTCTGTATAAATTTATACACATTATATTACATTCAGTTTCTGTATTTAAGTATTTATTTACATATATGCCCTTTTTAATTTCTTCTTTTATTTTTTTAAACAGACAACACTTTTGGGTAGGACTTGTGCGTGCATCTTCCCCACTCAATACTGACACAAAAACAGCTTCTTCACAACTTGTCTGTTCTGTTCACTGAAGGCATTTAAGTTCTATCCAAACCTTAAATAACCTACAAGTATGTCAGCTTCTTGAGGGTAGCAACCTTGTGTCTTATTCCCTAGGTTTATCATGTAGTAAGTGCTCAATGGATAAATAAATAAATGGAGAGATGGATAACTAAAGTTGTCTGGACTCAACTTCCGTGCATAGTCTTTTGTTACTCCAGCCATGTTGAGTACCAGGATGGAGGTTAGGTGGGCTTCCTGTGGTCATCTAACCTCTAAGAGGTGAAACCTTGTTCTGGAAGACAGTTTTTTTGATGACTCAAGCTAAGGTTCATCTCACCATAGCACCTGCAGTCAACCACTCTCATTTTTTGGAGTAATTTGAAGGATTTTGCTTTTAGTAATGGTGAGTGATGTGCCAGGATTTTCAACATTGTATACTAGTGATCTTTTTATTTTTTTAAGATCTTATTTATTTATTTCAGAGAGGGAGAGAGAGCGAGAGCAAGCATGAGTTAGGGGGAGATGGGAGAGGAAGAAGCAGACTCCTTACTGAGCAGAGGACGCTTTTGGGGGCTCAATCCTAAAACGCTGGGTATATGACCTGAGCTGAAGGCAGACACTCAACCAACTGACCACCCAGGCGCCCACTAGTTGTGCTTTACATTTAAACCTCAAGAAAACTGATCCAGGAAGACAGAAGAACAAGTTCTAGAAGCCCTATGGTCTGGGGGTGTCCTTCTATACCTTTTCACATTACTGAGAATGAAAGAAAATTCATCAAGGGAGAGAGAAAGAAAAACATAGGAAGAAGAATGTGAGGGGGGAAATGTAACAGAAATAATAGGATACATTTTTTTTTCTTACTTCTTCTAGCATCCTTCTGCGCCAATCTGCTAAGGCCTTTCAAGGCTTTTTCCAGGGCTTCTAAATACTTTTCCTTTATTTTCATATATCCATTGAATCTGTACCTTTTACTGCTAGCCTCTTTAAGTCTTCTCTGAAGGTAGAAAGAGTATGTAAACCATAAATGCTAAAGAATGTTTTCTGTGGGAGAACTTTGTACTTTTGTTGGGGGGCGCTGCCCAATATCTAAGCCTCCTGCTGTTTGATGAGTCTGGTAGGAGGTGGGGGTTCTGCCTCCAACTGTGGAAGTTGAAAAAGCTGGATTCTTTTAGCCACTAGGATGCAGCCAGGCTTAGTCTGTCAGACCATCCCACCTGGAATTTTGTGTCTAGAGTGTCACGATGAAGCGAGAAGAGTGGTGGCATTGAGCATGGCTGGCATTTGCAAGGTCTCCTTAGCCCAGCTTTTCTTGTGACATGACTCTGGCTCCACTTCAGTGTCCCGGTTTCTCTTGGTTTGTGCCTGTTTTCCAAAACTTTAACCTTTTCCATGATCTTGTGAGCTGCTTGAAATTCTTTCAGTAAACTCTCTCTCTCTCTCTTTTTTTTTTTTTTTTGCTCAAGTTATCCAGGTGGATTCCTTTGTTTTTAACCAAGGACTAGGAATGGTTATCAGCATTAGAAAAGTAAAAGAAGAAATATGCAGCCTTATCAGTGGCACTTCTTTCCTAAGTCTCCTTCACTGGCTGGTTTTATTCTTACCTTTCTTCTGCTCCTCCTCCTCCTTGCCATTCCGGAACTATCAATGGCTCCTTTCAACTCCATTTCAGTTCAAGCCCATGGGTTAATCATGCCAGATGCTCCAGATATCATATACCATATATGAATCCTAGATAATCAGCTTTCGTCTCTGTGGGATTGGCAAATGTGACAAATACTGAAAATCTCTTTACGTGGAATACAAACACACCTCATATATGATGCTCAGGGAATGCATTTCCATGACAACAGGATGTTTAGGATTTAAAACAAATAAAGGGATACAAATATACTTAGAGCCACTTTTCTTTACACTGTACCACAGGCAATAAGCATGCTTCTGATTTAATATCAGCCCACGGAGCTCATTTTTGGAAGTCAAGATAATGTAGTTAATAATGAGTTATCTTAAGCATTATGTATTTTCTATGACAAAAGCAAGTTTCTTTTTTTCTTCCCTTTGGGGGAGGAGGTAAAGGTAGACATTTTTAGTTTCATTTGTCAAGAATGAAAAGACCTCTCTCTCTTTCTCTCTCTCTCAATTTTTTTTAAATTTAATTTATACCAAACAATGTGAAACCTATGTCTTTAGTACAGACAGTTTTCAGAACAGTTTTAAAGGCATATTTAAAAATAAAGAATGTTTTTGACTTGCAATCCGTTTGTTCCCTGCCCCTCACATATCCCTTCCATTTGTTACTATCCAGCCATACAACAGTCCTGCCACACCTTTAAAATGATTCCTTTGCTCTCTGCATGGTGTTCAAACTGACTTTATCAGGGCATGATCATTGAATTCCTGGTCAAGATTCTGATGTGATTAAAATAATACCATTACCAGATAAGATCTTTTGCATACATTATCTTGAATCCCCAAATATCCTTGCAAGATAAGATTAGTATTCCATGTACATATGGAAAGATCATTTCCCCAAGATCACAGAGAGTCAGGATTTAAACCCAAATATGTTATACTGAGAAGCCTGTGACTATTCTATTTCTCCATATTGCCTTTACTTGCTTGATATATTCAGATTTTTTTAAATTGAGATATAGTTGACATATAACATCTTAGTTTCAGATTTACAACATGATTTGTATAGATTGTGAAATGATCACAGTAAGTCCAGTTCATATCACCTCCACATTTCTTGCAATGAGAACTTCTAAGAGCTACTCTCAGCAACTTTCAAATATACAATTTAGTATTATTAACTATAGTCACCGAGCTGTTCATTACAGCCTCAGGAGCTACTTATTTTATAACCGGAAGTCAGTATCTTTTGACCCCTTCCCCCATTTTGCCCATCCCCCACCTTTGGTAAGCACCAGTCTGTTCTCTGTGAGTTTGGTTTTTATTTCATGTCCACATGTAAGTGAGATCACCTGGGAGTTGTCTCTGTCTGGCTTATCTCATTTAGCATAATGCCCTCAAGGTCCATCCATGTTATTGCAAATGGCAGGATTTCCTTGTGGGTTTTTTGTTTGTTTTTATGGGTGAAAAATATGTCACATTTCCATTATCCATTCATCCACTGATGGATACTCAGGTTGCTTCCATGTCTTGGCTATTGTGAATGATGCTGTGATGAACACGGGAGTGCATGCATCTGTTTGAGTTAGCATTTTCATTTTCTTCAGATAAATACCCAAGAGTGGAATTGCTGGATCACATGGCAATTCCATCTTCAATTTTTTGAGGAACCTCCGTATCATTTTCCATAGTGGCTGCAACCAAATTACAATCATACCAAAGTGTATAAGGGTTCCCTTTTCTCTACACCTTGCCAACATTTGTTTCTTCTTGCCTTTCCTATAATATGCAATCTGAGAGGTATGAGGTGATATTGCATTGGCTTCTGTTTGCATTTCCCTGATGATAAGTGATGTTGAGCACCTTTTCACATACCTGTTTGCCCATCTGTATGTCCTCATGACTTTTTGGGAAAATATCTATTCAGATTCTTTGCCCATTTTTAAATTGGATTGTGTGGGGGAATTTTCTTTTGCTTTTGAGTGGTATAAATTCTTTATATATTTTGGAAATTAGCTCCTTATCAGATATATGATTTGTAAATATTTTCTCCCATTGGTAGTTTGCTTTTCTTTTTTTTAAGACTTTATTTATTTCGAGAGAGAGAGTGCATAAGCAGGAGGACAGGTAGAGACAGAGAGAGACCCCTAAGCAACCTCCATGCTCAGCACAGAGCCTCAGGACCCCAAGATCATGCCTTGAGCCAAAATCAAGACTCAGATGCTTAACCAACTGAGCCACCCAGGTGCCCCGGTGGGTTGCTCTTCCATTTTGTTGATGTTTTCCTTCGCTGTGCGGGAGACTTTTACCGCAACAGGACAAGTTCCTTTTAACCAGTATTTACATTTTATCACAATATTATTTTTAAACAGACTTATTTTTAAACAGACTTAAAATAACAACTGTTATTTTAACAGACTTTCCTTAACAAGGAAAATTTGCAGCACTTGACAAGTTAGAGAAATCAACAGAAAACAACCCGTGTTCTTGAGGTACTTTATAAAGGACTGATATCTGAGGCAAGCCGTGCCTTATGATGTCGCTGGAATGAAAGCTGCCACATTTGAAGGTGGTAAAATAGAAATGGGCTCAAGCAACAGGAAAGCATTTGACAGCAATAGTGAATCCAATTTCCTGACTCACCTCCTATCCCAACTGCCTGGTTACCAAACTCATCTTTGCTTCTGGATTACTGCTTTCGAGAGCCTCCCTGCGTCCTCATGAACCACCCCCCCACCCCACCCCCCCGCCTCCCACCCCACCACTCTCCAGTTCTCACTGCAGCCGTGGCTTCGCTGCTGGGATCACGGATCTTTGGTGCCTGGTCTCTCCTGTAGCTCAGTGTGCTCCTGGTTTGGACCGCTGCCCAGCCTGCACACGGAAGAGGCTGCTCTCTATTCTAACATCCTATTTGATTTTTGCAGGGCGTTCACTCTCATTTATGACTTGGTAAGCTTTGAATTTTAATATGATTGTGGATGACGAAGAGGTCGATAAATCAAAGAATCAAAATCTTTTCACTTTAATCTGTTGGTGTAACTGTGCGCCCAAGTCAGAAAAAAACAGGATCTGGATACAAGTTTCTCATAATTCTACCTCCACTCCTCACCCCAGATACACATTTCACGCCTCTGTGAACAGCAAAAAAATACTTCTCTTTTCTCATGGAGCAGAGGAAGTGGATTTAGAGAAACAAGAATGAAATTAGAGACGACTATGTCAAGAGGGGACCTTCTTGCCTTGGAGCGGGAGTTAGTGACTGACTAAGGGGGCGGGCTAGCAGGTGGTGATGGGGGGTGGGAGGCACAATGGTTTCCTGGCAGAAGGCTCACTTTTTGTCTCTGGGCTGGGGGTGGAGGCCTACCTGTCCGGGGAAAAGGGTGGGAGAGAGTGGGCTGCTGGGACCTTGGAAGGTGATGGGCTGGGGCTGGACTGCAGAGTCCCAGAGTGGGTGTTCACCCCCCGGTCTCTGGAGAGGCGTGGAACATCCCAGACACAAAAGGTTGTGTCATGGGCCTCCCACCTACACCACAACTCACAAACCACAGAGGCCCAAGCAAGGCATTTTCCTCTCTTTCACCTCTCAGCATAATACACCCCCACAAATAATAAAAAGTAGGTAACATTTATGGAGCACTTTCCTCTCCGTCAGATACTTTTTGAAGTGCCTTACGTGGATGATATCATTTCCACTATTTGCTGTTGATAAAACTACCACCCCCATTTTCCAGATGAAGAAATATAAAGGTTAAGTAACTTGTGTGAGGCCATTTAACTAGTATGGTGTGATATAAATTATGTAAAAGCATGTAATCACACGAAAATATTTTCCAGGTCCTAAATATCTACAATTTGAGACTGCTCTTAAGAACTAAACTCTCTTTTGGCCGAGTTGTCACTTGTACGGTCTAGCAGGCCGTACTGAGTGGGCTTTACGATGCATTTCGGTGCCCACTGGGGTCCACATGGGGTCTGCATGGGCCATCGGGCTCTCCTGCTGAGTGTCTCCTACCACCCTGACCTCCTGTGCTTTCTCCTGAAGTTCTGACCCAAGCCAGCTTTGCTCATCTTTCAGGGATGCATTTATCCTTTTAGCCTCTTTGTTCCTTTTGTCCTGGCCACCTTTCCTGACATGTTTGAAATTCTGCTTGTTTCTCAAGTTTCAGCCCCTTCACCAAGCAGTCCTTCCTTCAGCTGGTGTTTATTGAGTGCCCGACATGTGTCGACTCTCTGCCTGGCCTTCTCAGTTCCCTTTTCTTTGTCAAGGGTGATCCTGTGATCATGGTTGTCATACTCTTAATGCTCATAACAATCATCATCAGAGCCGACAGGTACAGCATTTACTGTTGTGTGTCAGGACTGTCAATGGGCTCCACACACACTTACTTATTTAATACAAAGCCCTCCCCGTCTTATGTTCTATCTAAGAACATATCTTGCTTTTCTGACAAGGTTAAAGCCTCTTAAGTCTATAGATTCCAGTTCTTGTTCTTTTTTATCTTTGGGAAATGGCTCTATCTAGGATATATAAAGATATCTAGGACAGTGACTTGGACATAGCATGGGCGAGATAAATAGCCTTGGAGTTGAGTCTGTTAGATACTATACTTCTACGTATCCTTATCCCACTGCTATCTTCTCATTTAGATTTCCAGCTTCTCTTGAAAACACCGGAAGTGCTGACAAATACTGGGCCTGCCTTCCTGCATTGTTATAACAGTTCTTGGGAGAACTCACTTGTAGTTTTAGCTGGGGCATGTGTTCTCAGGCCCTATCACTTCTCATGCCTTGCATCAGGCCCTGTAGCATCTGATTTTTTAACTACGTGAAGCCCCAGGAGAATTTAGATTCCAATTCTGGGTTGGCCCCACCAGGGTAGGGAGAATTGTAGCTGTTCTACAATGTAGTCCCTTGGGCTGTCTGAGCAGCCCTTTTCTGTTTTTGTCCCACCAGCAAGATTCTTGTTTCATTTGGGAAGAAGGCTCGTTTGTCTAATTTAACAGGGGCTTTGCTGTGTGTTTGGGTGATTCAAAGGGTCATTTGAAGATCTGATGCTGTGACACATACCCGATGACTCTTACAACCTTCCCATCACATGTCCTCAGCACAGGATGGAAAAACACCACGATGATACCTGACGGTCTGTAACAAAGCTCTCATAAAATGCTGTGGAGGAGAAGCTGAGTTATAAAACTCTTCTCAGCAAGTCTTCACTGGGGGTGGAACATAGCAACCCTCAGAGGCAAGGTGAAGTCTTTCTGATCTTTCACAATGAGTCACAGCATGTGTTGCCATGTTTCCTTGTCACAGACAGATATGTACAGAATACGTCCTGAACCATCCTTATTTGTACTTCCCTCTGTCCCTTGTCTATTTATTCAACAAATGTCTGAGCACCTGCTCCTGCGAGGCCTTGTGTTGGACGCTTTAGAGACAGCGAAGGATATGGACAAGAAACAAGTATACACATGAAAGGGTGATTCGAGTGGTGATGCCATGAGGATAATAAATATGGCCATGTGACAGGGTAATGGAGGAATCACAGGGGTGTAGGGAAGGCCTGAAAAGGCGGCATTTGGGGATTGAAATGAGAAGTTACCTGGCAGAGGACAAATGGGGTGGGAAGGAGATGAGGAGGAACTTGGCATTTTTGAGGAACAGAAAAGAAAGCTAGTGTTGCCAGAGCTGTGAGACGCAGAGCATCAATCTGCAACAAGGAACTTGCACCAGATTGTAAATCTGTACACCACTTCCTTCTCAAAAAAGCCTCGATGCGTTAAAAAAGGGGGGAAAAATGTCAACTGAAGTAAAGCTTAGTAACACAGTTGGTCTGCATTCTGGATCTGGTGTCTTATGTGACTGGGCAGGCAACAGAAACTTCTCAGACGAAGAGCGGTGCATGGACGGCATTTTCTCACAGGTCTGCGAGGGGCCTGAGAGAGAAGGCTGGGATGGATGGGGAGTGGCCGTGGAGGGAGGCAGGAGCCCCCTCAGGCCCAGATGCACAAGGGAAGATCAGCTTTTCACTAATAGGCAATAAAATGAAAGTTAAAAAGCCAAGGAACTCCTATAGACCCTTAATGAGGGTGTTAGCACTTGAAAGGTACTTAGAGCACACCCAAGCTGCACTGAGGTGGGGATATTAGGTAATCCTTCAGACTGACTCAGGAATTAAATTGTTTGCTTATGTACACCAACTTTATAGTGTGTAATTAAAAATCACACATCAATAAATATATATAGTATGATCTAGGCACATGTTTGTTCTACAAATGCCAAGAGCCAGTGGTAGAGGTTGAAAACTGGCGGCTCACAGGTATGTTTGGTTTGATCTATGTGATATTATTGGGGAAAAAATCAAATTAATTGCCAACATTTTATTTTATTTTATATATTAGTTTTTAAAGATTTATTTATTTATTTGACAGAGAGAGTATGCATTTACATGACAAACAGGAGGAGTGGGGGAAGGAGAAGCTGGGTTCCTGCTGAGCAAGAATTCCTTGATGGAGGATTTGATCCCAGGACTCTGGGATCATCACGTGGGTCAAAGGTAGATGTTTAAACAGCTGAACCACCCAGGCGCCCCAATGGCCAACATTTTGAAAACTTAGAAGGGGAATATGCTTACCTGATATCCAACACCCCTTAACGTCTTCTCCCTGACTTGTATATTAGTCCCAGGTCATCCTGTTGTCACAATGACTGACATATCTCATCCGCTTACTAGAAAAGTTTATTTCTTGCTCACGTTGCTTGTCCATTGTGGAGTGATTGTGTCTCTGCTCCAAATCACCTTCACTCCAGCACTGGTTAGGAAGCAGTCTCTCTGGGGGAGCATCCCTGGTATTGAAGTAGGAGGAAAGGGAGCACGAAGAAAAATGTACTAGCTCTTGGAGCGTCTGCTCTTTCATTCGCCAAAGCAAGTTGCCTAGTTAAGGTGAAAGTGATGGGGCTGGAAGGTAGTTGCCTGTAGGAAGAGGCAGACAATAACTTACATATAACACAGTCTACCATGACGTCTTTGCCTAATTTAGATGACCTGCCTAAGTGCCCATAGATATTTGAGAGTATCTTTGGCCTATGAAACTTGAGTACTCAAAGTTTTACCCTAGCCAGAAGCAGGACAGTTATTCTAAAGCTAATTGTGCTTCAGCTACCACCACTCCATCCATCCACCCATCCATCCATCCATCCATCCATCCATCCATCGTCTACTTACCTATTGACATGGATGGTCTTAACCATTCAAGGTTAAGATTCCACAGGCTTTTTCTTAGTTATCCTTTATTTGCTTCTTCCTTTTGGTTTATGCAGACAGGTCACACTGACCATGATATGGTGTTAGCGACCTGAGCTGTGAGGCAACTCTACCTCTGCCCTTGACTGTACCCAAGCACTGACTTCCAGAGGCTGGGGCGTGCACCTCTCCTGAGCCATCGGTGTGCACTGCTGCAGAGCTGGAGTCTGCTGATCACCAGAGAGAACTAGTAAATAATTAGACATGCAAAACTGAGTATTTATTACATGGGTTCTGTGTGCCCACATTTGCTCCTGGGACTGTGAAGAACACAGTCCTTGCTTTTGAAGAGCAGGACACTCAGAGAAACTGACAAGATAGGAGACTTGAGCATGGAATCATGGGATACCCATTTAGTTTACCTGAATTGCCAGTGTGGGTTGGCATCAGCAGTGGAGGCTTTGTGAAGGGGTCTGAGCTAGGATGAACTTCATATATGGAATTTGAAAGACATTGTGCATGAATTTAAAGTTTCAACTGATTTCACCTAAATCCAAAATCTCTGGAAGTGACATGGGCTTATATTGTCTTGTGGAGTTGATCGAATAATTTTGAGGTGTGTTTAAAGTTTTCTGTTGAGGGGCGCCTAGGTGGCTTAGTCGGTTAAGCATCTGCCTTCAGCTCAGGTCATGATCCTGGGTCCTGAAATCAAGTCCCAGGTCAGGCTCCCTGCTCAGTGGGGAGTCTGCTTCTCCCTCTCCCTCTGCCCTTCCCTCTGCTCCTTCTGTCTCTCTCTCTCTCTCACTCTCACTCAAATAAATAAATAAAATCTTGAAAAAAATAATGAAGTTTTTTTTGCTGAATTGCTATTTTCATCAGCCTTGAGTCTCCTTGGGTTAAGATCGGCAAGCGTGATCTGAAAGTGCCATGGCCATACTCAGTGGCCACAGGGCTGTTCTCGTCCTCCAGCATGCACTCCTTACAGTATCTTGCACGGTTTTATTGCCACAAGTCATCATAGGGTTTTTTCCTGAGGGGGCTTACATTTCAATTGCTCACAGGGTCTGTTTGTGCGCTCCTTTAAAGGCAGGGGAATAGAACTGCGGTACCCTGCACCCAGGAGAGCCCCTGGAAAGTGTCCAGCCCAGGATGCCTGCTGCTGAGCGAGATGGCTGGGTGGGTGGATGTGGAGAGCCATGTGACCCCTCTCTCTTCACGGTTCCTCATGCCCTTATTCCGTCTTCCTCCAGTAGGAACTGAGTGAGAAGATGAAAATGAGGTAGATGTTTGGTTTTCCAAAAGCAAAGGAAGAATTTAAGCAGGATCACATCAATTTGCCTTCTCCTTCTTCCAATGAGAACAAACTGAGACTGAATAGACAAGAACAAACTCGACTGGGTTTAGAGACAGTAGGACCAGGAAGGGCCATGGTGAGCGTTTGTGAAACACAGGCTTGTCCAAAGGTGGTATGTGCAGTTTTTCTCTAGGCAGTTGTTAGAAGGAATTTCAGACAAAGCATCATCACTTCTTTAGATTTTAAAGAGAACTCACAATCCATTTTTCATTTAAAATCTCCTGATTTTTTAAAAAAATATTTTATTTATTTTGAGAGAGAGAGTGCAAGTGCATGAGCAGAGGGAGGGGTGGAGGGAAAGGCAGAGATGGAAGCTGAAGCACACTCCCCGAGGAACCTGGAGCCCAACATAGGGCTCGATCCCATGACCCCAATATCATGACCTGAGCCCAAATCAAGAGTCAGACACTTAACCCACTGAGCCACCCAGGTGCCCTTAAAATCTGATTTTTAAGAAATGTTGGCTTTTTCCAAACTTCACGTGATCCAAACAAAACCTCTCTGTAAACTGGATATGGCCTCAGTATTTCTAGGGTATAATTTCTGGACCTTCTGGGCCTTTACCAACCGAAAAACACAATAGCAGTGGGGTAGGAATATTGAGGTGGTGAGACTTTTTAAAAAAATATATCATATCTGAAAGAGAGGAGACTAAGCTGCCTTTCACAGAAACAAGGGTTCATGATGGATTTTCCACACTCTTGCCTGGTTTTTGGTGGCCTGTTTGTGATAAGGACAAGGAAGATAGCTCTGGCCATGGGAAAGATGGCCTGCTCAGCAGTGACTATGCGGTTTGTGCCGGAGGCACTGGTCTACTCAAGTCTAATTATTTAAGGCTTTGGGGCTAACAAGAGCATGGTGCAACTGGAAAGAGCAGGCTAGTCCTTTTTTTAAAAAAAAATTTTATTTATTTATTTATTTATTTATTTGACAGAGAGAGAGAGCGAGCGAGAGAGGGAACACAAGCAGGAAGAGTGGGAGAGAGAGAAGCGCAGGGAGCCCGACGTAGGGCTTAATCCTAGAACCGTTGGATCATGACCTGAGCTGAAGGCAGATGCTTAGTGACTGAGCCACCCAGGTGCCCCAGAGCAGGTTGTCTTGGTGAATGAAATCATTAGAATCGAAAGCTGTGCTGTCCTTGGATCTCCAACTTGGTTGAACCTATATAGAAAATATCGCGAAGATGGTGCATTGGAGTAACGTCTCCTGTTTATTTTTCTGGGACCTCTGATGTGTTGTGGATCCATTCATTAGGGCATTCAACCTACCTGTGGGGTGTCGAGCTGTATTCTATGTGCTATGGATACAGCACAGAACAAAACTGGGTCCCTGCCCCAGGAAGTGCAGAGTCTAGCACAACGACCTGGTGGGACTGGGTCTTTTTAAAAAATCTGGTAAATCAGGGGCACCCTGACTGGGTGGCTCAGTCAGTTAACTATCTGCCTTCCGCTCAGGTCATGATCTCAGGGTCCTGGGATCAAGCCCTCACGTTGAGATCCCTGCTCGGTGGGGAGCCTGCTTCTCCCTCTCCTTATGCTGTTCCCTCTGCTTGTTCTCTCTCACTCTTTTACAAAAATAAAATCTTTTAAAAAATCCAGTATATCACTGTTTTTTCCCAGCTCCCAGAGTTACGCCCGTGCTTGACTTAAGGGTCAGAAGAGAAGTGGCAACTGAGGATGTCAGGGAAAAGTAGACAGGGAGAGCACTTCTGGGATATCAACAAGAAGTTCCAAGGTTGTCTTGGATGAAAAGTCCTGGCAGGGGAACGCCTGGGTGGCTCAGTCGGTTAAGCAGCTACCTTTGGCTCAGGCCATGATCTCAGGGTCCTAGGATCAAGTCCCATGTTGGGCTCTCTACTCATTAAGGACTCGGCTTCTCTCTCTCCCTCTCCCCCTTCCCCCTGCTCATGGTCTCTCTCTCTCTTAAATAAATAAATAAAATCTTAAAAAAAAAAAAAAAAAAGTCCTGGCAGACTTTGCTTCCTGGGTGCATCCTATAGCCTAGCAGTTCCCACCGCCTTTAGAATTGTGCCCTATTTTGAACTGTCTGCATTTAATCCTACTAAAGAAGTAAAGGCTATTGAACTTATAACTAAGGATGCTCCTCAGAGTCTGTTCTGTTCTTTATTTTGTATTGGTACGTTGTCAGCCAAGTTACCACATAAGTAAATTACACCATTGTTTCTTGTCACCATTATTGAAAGAAGTCTCGTGAAGTTTGACTCGTAGCTCAGTGTCAAAAATATTTGCTTATGGATCATTTAGTCAAGACTTCATGAAAGAGAAGCAATGCCATATGACAAGGGAATTATACACCTTTTACTCTCTTAGGGCCTACTTAACAAACCAAAAATATGAAGACTTATCCAGATAGGAAGTTAGGTTTTGGGCTCTGGTTTCTTTGAGACTCAAGGAATGAGTTATTATTCCTGTGATTTCTATTTCTGGGCTTACCACATATCCCTGCTGCACAGCCAAATGTGACCTGATGCTCATAATAATAAAGGAAATGAGCATTTTTTTATTTGTCCTGGAGAAACACATATGCTTATATGTTTGGTGAAGTAGATCTCTCTTAGAAATGGTGAAATAACCATGCACAGTATATTGCCATAACTTGGCAATACAATGTGATAATACACTTAAATTTAACAAACTCAGGAATTTGCTAAGAATATAAAATGAAACACAGAGCAAATATCAAAAATCTATCAGTTTTTTTTTAACAGCAATGTCAGTCAAAGAAAAGCTTAAATACATTTTTATAAGTCAGTAGGCCAAAGACTATTAGGAATATATAATGTATATATTCAATCTATGCACACATATATAAATATACACATACACACATATAAATGCAAACAAAATCTTTATTTTTCTATTTTGGATACTTCTATTTCTGAGCTCTTATAAGCTTTCTCTTGAACTGCAATTAAATTTTTAGCTACATAAATGGAATATTAATAATTATTTAGTACCCAAATAAGTATACTTCATTGAGTTTCCAATTCAGGATAAATGCAAATCTGTCAAGGACTGGGAGTTAGAAATCCATAACTCTTAGATGGGAAGTTAGAATATATGAATTCTGATCTCAGTTTTACAAAGAGAAGCTTTTGGAGAATTTTTTTTTTAAGCTTTTTGGGGGTCTGAGTTTGCTCCTCATAAGATGATTTTGGGGTAGGTATAGGGGCATTTTCTGTTTGTTTGGGATATCATGCAAATGTGGTCTAGCCCCATTATTCAGGCACAGTAGATTCTCTGTACATGCGTTCTGCATTGATACAGAATTCTTTCTGGAAACAACTCATCTGATTCAGCATTTTTTAAAAAGTAAACTCTACCCCCAGTGTGGGGCTCGAACTCACCACCCCAAGATCAAAAGTCACAGGCTCCACTGAGTGAGTCAGCCAGGCATCTCACTGGCAATCATCTTTAATGGACAGAAATATGGGATCCTCTCAAATGGCTCCAGGCACCCATGTAATATTGGTATGGGGCCAACTACTACCAAAGACAGTACCTACCTCGTAAGATGGTTATGAGGGCTGAGTTGCTCGATGCAATACTCTTATACAGCTGAGTATGTAGTGAGGGTTCCAATTTTAGCAATGAAAATTGCTAGTATCACCATGGTTATGTGCCAGGTTCTGGGCTAGAATGCCAATTAAAACAGTATTGGTCTCTGCCCCTGTTGAATTCATCATGAAGGGTCTGATTGCAAACTCCAGTGCCTACCAGGCCAATCAGGGCCCACAAACGTAAGAGGTGGGCTGGCTTCCTTGTCACCTGGACCCCACCCACCTGGTTGGAGCACAGGGACTGTGTGACCCCCAGGTTGATGCCGTCTGGAAATGAGGACTGTTGTTGTCGAATCTTGTGTCTTAGGGGAAATTAGGAAACTGGGTTATCATGTGAAACGTCCCAACTTATAAGCACCGACAACGTACGCCAACGGCAAACAAATGAGTGCTTTAGGGGCTCAAAGCAACGGCAGGCTGCATGCCAGCTGGAAGGGTCCGTGTACAACTCCTGGACATGCAGTTGCAACAGCCCCAATTCCCTAATTTTCTGGGGGCAGCACAAACCAGACGAGGGCAAAGATCCGTTGTCAGTAAATCTTAAATTCCTGGCTCCTGCACGAAATGCACAGAATTTCTGTAAGCTGGACATTCTGAAACTGAACGTTAGGGACTCTAGTGACCCCAGAGGCAGAGGCTGGAATAGGATCGGGAAGGGGACTGGGGAGGCCAGAGGCCCAGGAGTCAGCCCGTTACCTTTTGCCAGAAAACACAAGGACACTGCAGAGCACAGGTGGGTGAAGAGTTTAACACAATTTATTTTATGCTTAAATAATCGACTAGGTCATCCAGTGTATGGTTTTTCATACATATGTCATTAGAGCTATGTGTCAATGAATGCTGATTTTATATGAATATAATCAACAAATTAAAGGATCTCACCAAAACCCAAATAAAAATGCCCTTGAAAACACAGCAGCCTTATTAACCTAATATGACACTGCTAGAATGGTTACAAATGATTGCCTTATTCAAAGGTGTCTACGTCTTATAGCCAGTACACGATACAGTAGTAATTGTACAGCGTGCTGCCATTCTACTAGCTAAGAATTCCGGTTCAGTCCATTTTAAATACCCCCGACTGGGGCCTTTGATGAGCACCATCCACCTCTAAAGCGGCAAGCATTACCCCCTTTTAAGCACTAACAGCACCCCCCTCCCCCAAAGCAACTACCATATAGGATTTTTTTTTTCATTTTTAGGTCATTTCATTGAAAAATTGGCAATAGCAACAAATATTAGATGAAGGGCTTTGTGTTTACAGATAAAATCTTCTGTGTTGCAGTATACTGTAGTGTTTGCAAAATTGGAAAAGATTTAATCAAAATAAGGTGATACACATGCATCAAAATATTAGTATTCTGAAGAAAAAATTTTTTCACAGAACTACAGAATTCCTCATTTGGGGAATTATTTAAATTTGCAGCAGATTTTAAAGATTTGTTGTTGTTTTTTTTAAAATCAAGCTAGCAGTTTTGCATATACAAACATTATAATTGCTAATATACAAGAATCAGTGAAGATCTCCCCCACCCAGAACCCCTCCCCCCTCTTCTAGGGTGGTCACTTGAGACCCCTAGTACGTTAAATGCATTTGCGATATTCTTTTTGTGTTCTAAGAGGCAGTGCCTTATCAACATTTATTCTATTTTTCTGTTAGAATTTATACAGTGTTATTATTTACAGCAAAACTATAGATGTTTTAAAAAAGAAACAAATAGTGTTTATACCCTGACAGTTTGGGTCCAAGAAAAATAAGGCGAGCTGTTGTGGAGTTAGTAATTTTAGTGTTTTTCTGTGATTTCATCGTCCTGTCTTCTGTCCCTTCTGGCGGCAGGAATTTCTTCCTTTTGTAAATGACACCAAATTACTTAAGATAAACTGTTAACAGCATGGCTTCTTGTATATACACTGCATTGCTAATTGCACACGCGCCAATCCTGGGAATGAAAGTGAATTTCCATGCTCTGTAAATTGGCTCATGCTAAATTAAAATGTGGGTAGTTTTCTTTTTTTTTTTCTTTTTGCATAAAAAAAATCATGCCATTAATGTGTGGAAGCGGCAAACACACACACACCCTTCTCCGTGAATTTTTACTTCCTGCTGACAGATCTTCCATGAATTTTCAATACTGGCAGTAAAAACACATGATCCTGTGGAAAGAGAGACAATATGTGGTGAGTTTAGCTTGCTTGCTTGCTTTCCTTTTTTTAAGAATTTGCCTAATATTGAGAACGGCATGTATTTCATGGAGCACTGGGTGTGGTGCATGAACAATCAATCTTGTAACACTGAAAAAATAAAATAAACATATTTGGGAAAATAAAAGTGATTAGAAAACAAAAACAAAAAGAACAACAAAAAAAGAATTTGCCTAAGCCTTCCTTGCCATTCAACAGAAAAGCCTGAGAGAATGGGGCAGGGGTATACTTTCTAATGGGGGGGCGGGTTTCACAAGATACTTTTAACCAATGCGATCTGTTAGGACAAAGCCCTGAGGTGGACCCAAGAGCCCTCTGAAGGCAGTGACTTTTTCTAGGTAACCCCGTGCTCTCCACAGCACACTGCTCACTGTATTGATTTGTGGTTTTCGAGATTGAGTAGGAAAAGACCCTCTTTAAGGGTGCCATCTCAGATCAGGTCACTCGGGTACTTGGGAAAGCCACTTCCAGCCCTTTGGGCCTTGTCATCTATAAAATAAGAAGGCTGACAGAAGTGCTGTCTGGGATTTTGATCAACATCAAAATATCAGGAGTCTAGGGTTCTCATGGGCATACGCGCCTAGGGATACGGAGTCAGGATAGATTATTTCAGTAACATCCGTATGAGGCACATGGTTGGCTCAGTGGGTTAAGCATTGGCCTTCAGCTCAGGTCATAATCCCAGGGTCCTGGGATAGAGCCGCAAGTCAGGCTCCTTGCTCAGCGGGGAGCCTGCTTCTCCCTCTGCCTGCTCTGCCTACCTCTCCTCCTGCTTGTGCTTTCTCTCTCCCTAACAAATAAATAAATAAATAAAGTCTTAAAAAAAAAAAAAAAGTGTTCGCTCCCCAAAGTGCAACTCATCTTTCAAAAAGAAAGAACAGCATCATTCCTTCATTACTCTGAAATTGCTTTTCCGTGAGCAAATTAAAATTAAAGACTGTCTTCTACCGCTGCAACGAATACTTTCCCTCCTCCTGCCCCACATCAGTAATGATAAGATCGACTCATCATATTTGAGCTTCTTTATGGGGGCTGAGAACACTTGTCTTACTGGATAATTAGGGCATAAAATATCAGTGTTTTATAACCAGTCAAAATGGTCAAAATAAACAAACGATTTTTGCTATGCACTCTTTCTTCATAAAAAAAAGTTTTCCTAAGTATAGTCCGTCCTCCTCTTTCATCAGTGTTAAAAGGTGACATGCTGAATGCTGGCCTGAGAACAAATTCTAGCCCCTAGAGAAAACCTGAGAGACAAGAACAGTTTTAGGAACAACCATGCTCACTCACTAGTAAGCAACAGACTATTTCTTTAGGTCTAGGGGCACCTTCAGAAACATACTTCTGTTGGGGCCTGTGTGTCCTCTGTGACCTTGAGGTTATTTACTTACCCCAGACAAGTTTCTTTCCCTTTAAGATGGATCACTCAGGATACCTTGACTTAGGTCAACATGTTAGTACAGCACTTCCTCTGTCTGCACTACTAGGTTCTTGCTTCCTTTTTTTGTATGAAAACTGCTACTAACCTCCATGCCCCAGGTCACTAATGCTTGGAGCCAAGAACATCAAAGTGTCAATTCCTTCTGGGGTGATTTCAATATTGGCCCCCTCATCCCATGACTCTGCAGAGGTGGTAGAGAAGGAAGTGACTCATTCAGCCAAGCCATGTCCCAGAAAGTGGGCAAATTCTAGTAAAATCGGGATTTTCACCCCCATTACTACCACTTACTCCTTAACTTCTGGACACCAGGGTTCTTAGATGGCCCTATGATAATGTTACCCCAGTGTTCTTCCTCTGTCTTCCTGGGGAAGATCCTTAGCAATTTTCTCTACTTAAAGCCCTCCCCTCCCACCACACTTTGGTGCAGCTTAATTAATATATAATTTAATGCCATACAATGTATCTATTCTAAGTATAATCTGATAATTTTTAGGAAATTTATATAGGTATGCAATCATTATAACCCAGTCGAACTTTTTTTGTTTTGCATCCTGTCTTCCAAAAGCCAATCCAATTTCCCAGGTTAATCTTGCAATTAGAAGCAAGGTCTTTCTCTTATCACCTCAACTCAAGCAAATTTTATGTTTTATAGAAATATTGGATATGTTTCTGTAATTTTTAAAAATGCTATTCATTAAACCATTTTTATTCATATAGGATTTGGGTGATAGTTCAAAAAAAAAAAGATTGGGTCCGAGTTTCTCTTGTAAATTGCTCTTGATCTTGGTCATGCAACCAGAGTGTGGAAGGTCATTCATTGGACAAAAGACTTTAAACCAAGCACAGCGTTCTACAAAAAGCACAAGCACCTTGGCCAAGGCACCGTAGGCATATTATAAAATATTGACATTGTACAAACTGTGATGAGAGCGCCATCTGATGGAAAAGCAAGAGGACAGGAGCCACCAAAATGACATTTCAGAAATAGAATTTGAATCCTTTTCCCTTTGTGAGTTTAGGTAATACATCGGAGACAGAAACCCCTGCATTTAGGAATCTGTCTTTGAGTTTTGCATGCTTTTCAAACCCAAAGATAGTAGAAACCAACTCAGAAAAACAAACATTCCTTTTAGTCATTTCACTATAATTTTTTTTTAATTTTAAGAAACATTTTTCATTTATAGAAAAACAGCTATTCAGTGGATTTTCATGGCAGTTTATATTTCATAGATGAATGTTGTGCTTTCTATACCCATTTTCAAGTCAGGGGTATGCTTGAGCTTAGAACCACCATTTCCTTTTTAGGTCCACCTATAATGGGTTTTTTTTTGCCCCTCGTGCCCAGCTTAGAAACACAAATCACCCATCTTTAGCTTAATACATGAACTCTCTGCAGTTCAGCCCAATCAGTCTCCATGCCTATGACTCTTCAGTGAAAAGCTTTGTTTCACAATTTCCAGTGGTTCTCGAACTTGGGTGCATATTAGAATGATCTGGGGATGCTTAAAAACAATTAGTAGCCAGGCCACATCCCATGCCAATTGATTTGGAATTTCTTGGGGTGGAGCCCAACATCAAAAAACATTGAAAAAACCTCCCTAGATTATTTGAATGTTCAACCAAGTTAAAGAGCCAGTGATATATTCTAGAACACTGCTACTCAAAGTTTAATGTCCTCATGTATCACCAAAGGGATCTTCAAATGTGGATTTTGATTAGGAGGTCAGAGTAAACCCAGAGATGCTGCATTTCTAACAAGACTCCCAGGTAATGTCGATACTCCACAGACTACACTAGGAGGAGCTAGACTGCATGTCAGTCATCAACACATTGGTTTCCAACTTCCTTTTCTTTGCTCATGATTTTGTATCCACCTTTGCTTCTCTTCCCTAATCTCCACCTGTATTTAACTTCTCTCTATCCTTCAAGTTTGTGTCAAATGTCATCTCCATGCAAGTGTAGACTGTGCTTTCCCTAAGGAGATCCACCTTGTCGGGGTAACTCTTACTCATCTTTAAAGACTTTGCTTGTCTTTAGGAAGCTTCAGGAAAGCTTTAGGAAAGAAAGCCTTTTCTGATTGCCTTCCTTATAGCCTACCGAGAACACAAATTTGTTACTCTATTCCTTTCTCTTCCAACCCGTCTCTCCTCCCTTCCCTTCTCTTTGCCTCTCTCATGACAGAAGTCATGAGGTTAAGAACATTTTTTTCCTAAGCACTAACTCTAGTTATTTCATGTAATCTTAACAAACTACAGTGCAATTTAAAAATAATTCCCAGTTCCCTGTAGATTTGTTCAACTACTACCAATAAGTGGGGCTTTTTTTGAGTTTTTTTTTTTTCTAGTGACTTCTGATTTTTAAAATGGGGCTAGTTAAAAAAATACAAAATGTTGATCTATATTTTGGTAATAAAAACATAGAGCACTAATAAAATTGTACAGCTATTCTTATTAAATGTTATATGCCAGGCACTGTTGTAGAGTAGCTTAGCTCATTTAATATTAATAACATAAGGTACTATTTTATCTTCCATTTTACAGATAAGGAAATAGAGCTCAGAGCTATTAAGCACACACAAGTTTGCACGCTTAGTACACATGAGAGCCAGAAACAGAAGACAAGCCACCTGACTCCAGAGCCCTTGCTCTTTACCTCAAAGCTTTTGGTTAATTAGGGATTTTTATTTTTATTTTTTTAAAAGATTTTATTTATTTATTTGACAGAGAGAGAGAGAGAGAGATCACAAGTAGGCAGAGAGGCAGGCAGAGAGAGAGGGGGAAGCAGGCTCCCTGCTGAGCAGAGAGCCCGATTTGGGGCTCGATCCCAGGACCCTGAGATCATGACCTGAGTCGAAGGCAGAGGCTTAACCCACTGAGCCACCCAGGCGCCCCTAATTAGGGATTTTTAAAGGGTAAGTAAAGTAAAAACATGGGGAGCCTGGTTCCCAGGGTCCTGGGATCGAGCTCTGAATTGGGCTCCCCGCTCAGCGGGAAGCCTGCTTCTCCCTCTCCTACCCACCCTGCTTGTGTTCCCTCTCTCGCTGTATCTCTCTCTGTCAAATAAATAAATAAGATTTTTTTTAAAAAAAAGATTTTATTTATTTGTTTAATGGGGGGGCAGCAGACTCCCCGCTGAGCAAAGAGCCTAATGCAGGGCTTGATCCCAGGACCCTGAGATCATGACCTGAGCCGAAGGCAGAGGCTTAACCCACTGAGTCACCCAAGTGCCCCATAAATAAATAAAATCTTAAAAAACAAAAACAAAACTATATAAAACATATCTACTCCAAATAAATTCACGGAAAATATTTAGGAGTGAAGAAATTCAGGCTGCACCTCAGACTTCTGGAAAGCATAATCAGGAGAATCTGCTGCATTAAAATCTCAGACCTGTCATTAACCACAACCACCGGGGTTTTGCTGCCTCTTTCTCTTCATTTGTTAGTAAAGAGGAATGAGAATGCCAGTCTTACTAATTTTCCTTGGAATTTCTCTGCATGGGATGTTGGTTTGCACTTCAGAATACTTTCAGTTATCCCTGGTTTCTAGAGAATACCAGTGATGCTGCTGTTCAACTTCTCCCACTGTTCCCTCTGGGTACCCCTCACGTCTTCATCTATCTGCCACTGATCCAAGCTGGTCAAGGTGCTTTTCCCGACTGTCTTAATCCTACTAATAGCTGAACTTACCCAGTGCTTACTATGGGCTTGCCTGTCACTATTTAAAGTGATTTCCTTGTATTAACTGAGTTAATTCTCCCGACAACTCCTCGAGGTATGTTATTCTTATCCCAGTAGAGGTGAGGAAATGAAGGCACAGAACTTGGCTAAGTTCCCCTAGCTAGTAAGCTCCCTGGCAGTTCCCTCCACTCAGACCATTTCACTTCCCACCCAAATACCAAAAATGACCGCACTATGGTCTCTAGCCCAGAGTTCTCTCCCTAATCATTGATGAATGTCGAGGGTCTCACGTGTTGACCATCTGCGAAGCTACTTCATCACCCAGGCTACATTAATCCCTAGTTCTGTTTCTGTGGTTCTATGATTTTGTTAAATGATTACTTACATACAAGCAATCCTGTTGTCTTCAGCTCTCGCCCTTCCCTCCCGACACAGAACTCATCTGGTTCCTCAAATCTGTTCTCTCTATTCCATTCTCTCTGCTCCAATTCAGGCCCTCATCTGCATCTCAGAACCGAGGCCCTGGTGTTCAAACTCCCTTCTCCCTCTACTACTGCTAGGGTCACCTACATCTTACCTGATCATACTGTTCTCTGACATGAAGCTTCCAGTGGTGCCCCACTGTAGCTGGGGTAAGGGCCAAACTCCTGAGTGAAGCTCATATGACCCTCCACACTGCCCTGTACCAAATGCTACTCTTTCTACAAAAACTAGTTCAAATACGCACTTCTGAGAAACTTCAAAAGATCTCCTCTCTTGGAGGTAACTGTATCTTCCAGTGGATGCCCTGAGTATGTGGTTTCTATCTTTCATTACATTTATGTATTTCAATTGGTGTGACTTATGATCCTGGGTGCCCTTTGGACTAGGCTGTAAAGTCACAATGGGCAGAAGTTCTCTCAGATAATAATGTCAAACTGAGGATAATGTCTTACCAGCTTGTACCCTCACTATCACTTACACAGGGTGTCACAAGCCTTCACACCTAGCAGCTAAGAAGCAAAGGAGCTCTAAATGTACACGGTCACCTATTATAAAAGCTTGTTAGCTAATCTACATTACAGGAACGTTTCTCTCATCCACTGCCATGAACCTACGTGGACTGAGGAATCCTGAGGTAAAACCAAGCAAGTATGCTGGAGGTCTGAGGCTGATCATGTAGGTGATCTTAGATGAGAGGCTATAGAATAGCTTGACAATTTCTACAAAGGAAGAGGTCAGAGGCAACCATTTAAGTTCTATTCCTCTTCAAAATCTTATTCCTTGGGATTCAGTCCTGAGCTCCTTTGCTCCCCTTGACCCTCTCCTTAGATGATCACATCTATTCTCTGGTATTCAACACTTATCTCTTTAGTGAGAACTCACACACTTTTACAGGTGCGGCCCCAACCTTTCCGCGGAGCTCCAGACTTGTGCATCTAACACAGTACTTGGATGGCTCAGAGCCACCCTCAAACCCAAGTTCAAGCCTGAATGCTTGATGTTCTTTTTAAAACCCACTCCACTTCTGTTCCTTTCTCTCCTACCCAGTTATGTAAGCCGAAACTGGGAGTCATTCTTGACTGAACCCTTCTTCTCATCCTCCCCTCAAGCTAATCCACCTGTTGATTTTCCTAAAACCACTCCCCAGGTCCTAGCCCTGGGTTTATGGCCTAGGTGGACTGCTCAGTAACCTGACCAGTCATCTTCGGTTTATTCTTGTTTCCCCTCCAACCCAGTCTCAACATTGCCTATGTGCTTATAAAAACAGTTGGGTCAGACTCTGGATTAAAATCCTTCAGGGGCTTCACATTCTTTTAGAACAAAATCAAAAGCCTGTTCCCTGGCCTGTGATGACGCATCCCTCACTTGTGTCATCACGTGCCTGCCTCAGCCGCCACCAGCTCACCAGGCTGTGGGGTGCACATCTTCTTTTGTTTCCTCAACTGTGCTAGGCCTTCCCCGCTCAAGGGCCCTGCAGACATTGTATTCTTCGCTTGGATCCTCTTCCCCTTTCTTTTCATGGTTGGTGCCACCTATGAGCTCTCAGTTTAAATGTCGTGACTTTTATTTTTTTAAGATTTTATTTTTAGGGGCGTCTGGATGGCTCAGTGGGTTAAGGCCTCTGCCTTCGGCTCAGGTCATGATCTCAGGGTCCCGGGATTGAGCCCCACATTGGGATCTCTGCTCAGTCGGGAGCCTGCTTCCCCCTCTCTCTCTGCCTGCCTCTCTGCCTGCTTGTGATCTCTCTCTGTCAAATAAATAAATGAAATCTTAAAAAAGATTTTATTTTTAAGCAATCTCTACACCCAATGTGGGGCTCAGACTTAAAACCCTGAAATCGAGTCATGTGCTCCATGGAGGGAGCCAGCCAGGTGCCCCTACATGTCGTGATTTCTGAGTGACCTTCCCCAGTCACTAAAGGCCTAACTATGTTTCTGCATTATTCTTTTATTGGATCTTGGATTTTGTATTTTTGGCCGTTAAACATCTGTCTCATACTCCCCCTTGCAGGCTGAGACATTAGGAAGGGCAGAGACTGTGGAAGTTCTCTTCACCACTGTACATCTCCCTTTCCACTTTCAGACAGGTGGAACCTCCAATATTTTTTGAAGGAATGAAAAAAAAAATACGAGTCAACTTTCTGGCTCAGAAGTGTTTAGCAGAGGACCTGTTGTCACACTCAGCTTCCAGATGGCTGTGAGACCCTGAGCATTTCCCTCAAAAGAGATTTGGGATACAGCTGTTCCACAGTCCTTTACGGTTTATACCTGGGGACCATCCCTTGTTACATCCTTACTAATCACCCCTCTAATGGTTTTATGAGGCAAACATTTGGAGATTATGGCTACCTTAAAAATGAAGTTCTGCTTTATTTTTAAAAAGAACAAATATCTGAGTATTTTCATTGTGTAAATATGAAGACATTTATTACCGTTTGCCTATGGACATCTATTTGATTCAAATTTGCTTTTAGGTCTTTAATCATCATCAAATATTATTTAACTATAAATATGAGTAATAGTTAAGAACTTAGGTTCTAGATAAGTTTAAATTTCATTCTTTTGTTCATCAGCTCTATAGGACCTTGAGTAAATCATTTAACTTTTCGAAATCTCAGTCTCCTCATTAATAAAAAAGAGATAGTAGTACCTACCTTATAGCATTGTTTTGGGGATTATACGTAGTAATGTATTTAATGATATTACCTAGTACCTGGCATAAGTAATCATTTGTTAGAACATGACAATTATTCATAAATAATTTTAGAGATGCAGCTAAGTGCAACAGAAAGGGCAGTAGGTGGAGTATCAATCATCTTGAGTTTAAGTCCTAGTTCTACCAATCAAGCTGTGTGACAGTAGAAATGTCCTTGACCTCTCTGAGTCCTCAAATATTCATCTATAGAAAGTACCAAACAAAATTGGCTTGACCTCTCTAGAGGCTTGTTTGAAGGATTAAATAAGACAAAAATGTAAAAGCACTTTGTAAACTATGAATCATTACATACTATGTACAAATATGTATAGCTATTGTAAACCATTTGCTTTTCCCTTACATTAAAAACAGGATGGCTATGACTTGGTATTAAAGAAAAGTGGGTGCAGGGTTCCGATAGCTTGAAATAAAACTGGCCCTAAAATGGAAAATAGAAATTTTGATGTCACCATCTGAGAGTCAGTGAAACTGGGCAGCATTCCATTTGCTTAGTTGTTTTGTTATTAAAAAAAAAAGGCAGGCAGGAGGCTATAAAAACTCTCAATATATTTGCAAATTGATTTTTCAGAGCACACATTCAGTGTCCTGGAATTCCAGGTGGTATTCTTGGACTCATTTTCTCAGTTCACTTATGGAAGGTAAATAATCACCCTGGAGAGTAATGTGAGGCTTACAGTCAAATCACTGTGCTTTCTATCTGACGCATGAAGTTTGCTTTAGGCTGCAGTTATTTTCACATTCCTATGACTTCTACCTGAATTTCTCTCTCCTTGAGTGGGGGAGCAAATGAGCCAAAGCCCAGATAGCTTCTTTATGGGGTAGGTTATTTGTTGTTTGAAGGCCTCTTGTACATTTAGTGACCATGTCCTGTCTGTATTCATTTACTCAGAAGAACCTAGAAGAACAGCACGGCTGTATTTTTTTGGCATCATTTACTCCTGGATATGGGTACATGTGGCTCTGGAAAAATGGCTCAGCTGATGGGGGTGACCTCCTTGGTTCTTTCCCATCCAGCATCTGAGGCTGACCGAACCAGCTGGTGGACTCTGAGGTGCATACTGGAATTGACTAAATTCTCTTCTAGATTCATTCCACGTATCACTTACAGCTGCTTACACAGACCAACTCAAGACCACAGACTCACACTCCATGTTTTAGGCAGCTGCAGGTAGGGGTGTAAGGCATGAAGAAGTGGGTTCACCCTGTCAGTGGCACTCTATTAGTGGCACTGATGCTGTAGGTCATTTTCTCCTCTCTCACCCTGCGTGAAAAGCAAGCCATGCCGGTGTCTGCTGATTCAGCCTGCCTCTTATCATCCTCACAGCCAACCCAGCATCTACATGAGTTTTGTATTCGATTTTCTGCCCATTCACTCTTGCCACCTCCAGTTCATTCTCTGCTTGCAGCTAGAGCGAATGATGCCGAATGTACATTCAGTCACACCCCGCCCTGACCTGAGACTTTGCACAACCTCCCTACTGCCTTTAGTGACAGACCAGAATCCCTACAGAGAGTCTCGTGAGGCCTGAAGACTGCTGCCTTTCCTACCTCGCCTTCTCAAGGAAACCTCCCTGTCACCTCAGACCCAGGTCAGGTCTCCCGTCAACATGATTGAATGTTGGCTCAGGTGGCAGGTTGGTATCATATTTCTGCCACTTTTCATATATGTGACATTGGGCGATTTGGGCCCTATTTCCTCCCCTCTGACATGGGGATAATAAGGGCATCTTCCAACAGGGTTGGCTGTGAGAATTAAATGAAGAGTGGGATGGAACACTTGGAGGGGTAATATGTAGTAAATATTATTATTTCCAGAGTGTTCTGCAGTTCATGGTAGTTATCTCAGTGCCAGTAAATACAGATGTGATCAATTAGGACTGGTTAATATTAAATCTCCACAACATAAGTTCTTGAGGGCAAGTACCACACAAATGTTGTTTACCAAGAGTTTCTTAGTACCTATGCAGAAAGCCTCATGAAAGGCTCGATCTACATACATCTGAGAGCACATCTGTCAGAATTATTTGTTGCCAGAAGTTTTCCTGTCAGGCTGTAGAATGCTACCACATTGCACGTTGATCCTCAGCTCTTAGAAGAGACTCAAATGTCACTATTTACATTGGCTTCTGCAAGCACCATTTACATTTAAATTCCTGACTAATTTGTGAGGAGAAAGTTTATGAACTGTGAACTGAGTTTTAGTGTGTTATGGATGGTACTTAAATATAAAAACTTCAACAACTTCATACTGAGTATTCAAAGCTGGAATTCAGTGAAAAAGAGAGAGAGAGGGGTGGGGAGATCTGAATCACTTATCCAGTGAAATGAGAGGTTTCACAGGAAGTTAAGGCCGACTGTTGCCGATATGAGCACACCTATCGCCTTGACTAACCGTTTACTGTTATGAATGGTTCTTCTTTTCCACATGCCGGATTTCCTTCTTTGTTGTCTTCACCTTATAACCTTCTCCCTGCTGTAAAAAGGAATGTATGCATTAAGATTTCATATAGTAAAAGAGTTTTAGTTATAGAGCGGTTCCCATTCTGGTCCCTTGAGGCTGGATTAAGGTAAGTGAAACACAGTTCAAAGCACTTTGTCACTTCATGTCCCAAAATACACACAATCTGTTTGGCTTAACCACACAGTCTAGCGTCATGGAGGCAAGCTAGAGAGCGCCGTCAGAATGAATACAATAACAGAATTTTGCTTCACAAGAACTCAGTAGGTTAGTGATAAATAAAAGGTTAGCGAGAATAAAAATAACAAATAGCAATAAATAAAATTTTAAAAAAGGTTAGTGATAAATTAAAAAAAAATGAGTAGCCTGTTCATTTCTTATAGTAATCATCACCAAAGCCCTCAAGGCACCCAAACCCCAATTCTAAAAAAAAAAAAATTAGTAAATTATAATTTATTTCTTCTTAAGCCAACAGAATTTTAAGGGCTCTGTTGTGTGGAGACTAAAATTTCTAAGGAAAGCGCTGATCGTGAACTAAACACCATGAAAATGTTGTAGATCTTAGGGAATTTTTTTAATCTGTGGAATCACCAACCCCCTCGTCTTAGAGGAACATCCATTTTCCATAAAACAAGACCTCTCTTTACTGAGGTCTTTTCTCTGAGGGACACTTTTCTCTGAGAGCAAAGTTGTACGGATCCTCCACTTGTACCCACTTAATTACTGAAACTCAGTAGCTTTTTTACTTTTCTGAGTTAGTCTTGAGAAACTTTCAGTTCACTTTTTCTTACGCAAACACAGACTATTAGAGTTTCTATATTCAAAATGAAAGGGCTAAAGATCTGAGAAAAGGAAAGAAATGACAAGTAGCCAGAGACGTTTTGTCTGGGAGATGGAGACACATTTGCCGAGTTACACTGCACAGCGGTGAGTTTAGTTCTTTCACCGGCCGTTGGAAATGGGCTGTTATAAACCCAAAGAGGAGACCCTTCCTCAGGTTAAGATGAGGGAATTCAGATTTCCCTGTAGAACACACTGGAAAGGGAAACTGTATAGATTTGATGTAAGGATCTTGAACTGAGCTTTTGGCCACTCTAACATTTCAGCCCCGTACATTTGCTGGAAGTGGGCGCCCTGCATCCTCATCTCTAGCAGGCAGCAGGTAAGGCAGAGGCGGGGGCTGGGTGGGGGTGGGGGTGAGGGTGGGGGTGGGGCACTGCCCAGGGAGCTGGTGGTGATAGACAGTTTTTATTTTATTTCTCTTACATGCTCGAACCGGCACATTCTACCCTCCATATGAGGGTATGAGCTTATCTCTGTGAAAACCCTGAAGACAGTAAAAAATATATAATGTTAAGGAACTTTAAGAAGAAAAGTCCTTTTCTTTCACCCTGATCAAATGCACAGGGTGTCAAAAGCAGCAAACGCTTCAAGCTGCCACACTGCAGATGCCAGCCTGTTAGCAGCATGTTCTAGAAAGTTCACAAAGCGTTTATCTTCTACTTTTTCTTTGGCAGCCCCTCTCCATTACCATGTCATCCTGTTTTCTCTCTTGTGGGATAGCAATTCGTCTTATTACTTTCCGAGTGATCTGTAGGAAGCAATAGTGAGAAGTAGAGATTTTCCTGTTTTCTATTTTAAGAGGTGGCGCTACAGCAAGCGAACAGTAGAAAATCTAAATTCCAAGAGAAGTGTAAAATCCCAAGGATGATTACTTTTCTGGTGATGAGGTTGCCTTCTTCATCAGTAAATTGTTCTTCTGTGACAGATTCACCAGGAATGCTTTTTGCTTCCTCTCCCTAAAGGATGTGGCATAGAGATTAGCAGCTTACTAGATGGACATATCTCCACACCACTCCATACACCACACACATGCTCTGTGGATTTTTAGAAAAACAAAGTATAAATTCTACTTGCTACTCCAGGGCCAGGGGAAAAGGTGGACTCCTCTGATGGTTATTTAGTAGCCAACAACATTCAAAGCACTAAACCTTAGGTATGTATAAGAATGATGGTTAGGAGCTAACTCTAAGAAGGAAGAATGATAAGACATAGTTACACATTGATATACAAACCGAAAGGGTTCATTTGTTGAAAAAAAAATTAGCCAATGATTAGATCATCTCCTTTTGAGCACAGTTTCTTGATTAGTCCTACCAAATCCCTCAAATAACTTTTGGGTTGCATTTTGTGCTTAATCTAAATTAAGATGGTACCTTAGTTGGGGAATTATTTATTGCCCTTGTCAGGTTTTTTTTTTTTTTCATTTAAAAATTCATTTACTAAGGGTAACATAGACATTTTTTATAAGCAAAGTTTAGGGTACAGAGAAAATCTTATTTATTTTTCTTTAAAACTGAGCCTTTTTTAGGTGTTCAAATAAATGGGAATGACTCTGATGAAGTATGTAGTTTCTGACTACTATTTTCAAGAGAAGGGGTCTTATGTGATGATAGATCATCTAATCGCCATGGCTAAAGATGAAGAAAATATCAGTACTAAAGGAATTTAAGATGATGTTATCTTTCTGTTAGTGACTGCTAACTGATTTAGAAAGGGAAACTGTCAAAGATCTTCCTCTGGTGAGTTAAAAAAAATAGAATAAATTCTTAACTCCCCATGGTGGGCACCTATTTTCTAGCTTGGTAGATTTAGATGGCTTCATAATCTCTCCCCATTGGCTCTATGATTGTATAAGAAAAACCACTCAGCAAAAGTAGGGCCATATTTGCAATATAGTACTTCTTCACTGATATTCAACTTTCAGTTAGTGCCACATATAGTTTAGGGGAACAGGGACAAACAGTGAAGACCTACTCTAGGGACTTAGTGACCTACTAGTCAGACTTCTTGTTGAAAAGGTGGCCTGGATAATGCTATAGAACCATTTACTGCAGTTGTTTGCCTGTTGTTGTTTTAGGGAAAATGGCGGATCACAGAGACGATTGCTACATTTCTGGGAGAGCCAGGATTCTAACTCTTTCAGTGTCATTGGTCTAGAAAAGGTAGTAGTTTTGATAATTTTGTCAGCGCCAGCCAATGCTTAAAAAGTTCTGTAACTGTTTTGTCACAGCCTATAGAAAGGCAGTGCTGTTGTAAAATGACAGAGTAAAGACTAAAACACTATCTTGTTTGGCTAACAAAATTCTGTTTGTATTCTTTTCTTTTTACAAAGTGACTTTATATTCTTATAGATTGTAAGCTCATAGGTCATGACTGGGTAAGACATGGATTCATTTTCCTCACTGTAGTATAGAAAAGAAAGATGTGGGATGTGTGGATGGCTCAGTTGGTTGAGCATCTGCCTTCGGCTTGAATCATGATCCCAGAGTCTTAGAATCGAACCCGCATTGGGCTCCCCGCTTAGTAGGGATCTGTTTCTCCCTCTGCCGCTCCCCCTGCTCATGCTTGAGCTCTCTCTCTGAAATAAATAAATCTTAAAAAAAAAAAAGAAAAATGTTTCTTGCTGCTTCTTTAGCTCCCTTTGGATCTTGCTTATCATTACTTTCTTTCTTTTTTTTTTTTTTAAAGATTTTATTTATTCATTTAACAGAGAGAGAGAACACAGGCAGGCAGAGAGGCAGGCAGAGGCAGAGAGAGGAGCAGGCTCCCTGCAGAGCAAGGAGCCCGATGCGGGACTCGATCCCAAGACTCTGGGATCATGACCCGAGCCAAAGGCAGTTGCTTAACCAACTGAGCCACCCACGTGTCCCTCATTACTTTCAATTAGCACAGATAAGAGGGTGAAGGGAATTGGAAAAATTAGAGGCCTCATGCTTAAATGCTCTAAAATCTGCAATAAGTTTTTATGGGAGTGTTTTTTATATTTCCTGTGGTTGTGAAAAACAAATTTTATTTTATTTTACAAGTAAAGGCATAGGGGTGCCTGCTGGCTCAGTGAGCTAAGCGTCCAACTCTTGGTCTCAGCTCAGGTCTTAATCTCATGGTCATGAGTTCAAGCCCATGTTGAGCTCCACACTGGGTGTGGAGCCTACATTAAAAAAAAAAAAAAAAAAAAAAAGCAAAGGCATAAAGACATCAGAAAAGCCAATAAAAGGCCAGGAAAGATTTCCCTCTAGTTTAAAAATGAATAAATGAGATATTTTTGAGCTAACTCTGGGAAATGTCCAGCTCTTTGCATGTTAGCTAATTTGAGGATCCCAGGAAAATCCAGTAAAATAGAATCCTATTGGGTAAGTTATGAATGGACTCTTTAGTGGGGAATGATGCCAGTTAACAGTTTGCATATTGCTGAGAGGAATGTGAAATAAGGTATATTTATAAACATAGCAAATACGTGAAGAATTTTGATTTATATTAATAGCCTTAGAAAAAAGCAAAGCCTTATTTAGAAATAACAAGCCAAATAAGTTGTTGAGATTTACTCTGGGTGTGGGCATTTTCGTTTCCTACTGAAAATTCATACTCTTTATGTACAGCTAACGATAAAGATACCTCTCTTAATCTTCAGTAGCCATTAAAAATAGTCAATTAGTGCTTTAATAAGGCCAAAGTAAGTTGTGTGGTGATGTGGGAACTCACTCAAGTGGGGGAGTGGATTAATTAGGAGCTGATTAGATAAAGAGGAAAGACAGTAAGGAGTCAGGAAACATGTTCTAACAAAAAATCATCCATCTTTAATTCTGTCAAATATAGTAGAGACCAAGTATTTCCAAGGAGAGGTCTTTTTTGGGTCTTTCTTTAATGACAGAAAATAATCTCTAATTAGTTCCTAAAGTTCTAGAAAACAGTTTGTACTTTTAACTGAGCAGAATTTCCCCCCAGGTCTTGTTGACGGCATTATTTTTGGCAACACCTCCCCCCTACTTTTTTCTTTCCTGTTTCAAGGGAAAATTACAGCACATATGGTGTCACAGTAGTATTCCTGGTGGCCACCTTAATGAAGACTAGCTGTTCTTCCCTTTGGACCTCTGCTGGAAGCATTGCATTTCATAATTTTTATCCCACTGTCCTTGAATAAAAGGAAGGGATAACAGCACGAGATGTACCAATTTGCTCTGTTGTTTATAACATTAGGACTTAAACTTTCCCCCTAAATGGGATGGATATCACATTTGTGACATATATAACTTAGCAAGTTATTAAGCAGTATGTGAGGGTGTAACCCATTTTTATATTCTGAGAAACCCATTTGCTGGGAATTTGTGTATGTGTGTATGCATGCACATAACATACACATACATTTTATATACATATCAATACTTGTACACAAAAATAATCTGAAGCTCATAAACAGTGGTTACCTCCAGGAAATGGAATGAGTAGATCAAATTTATATGCTTTTGATTGCTTGATTTGGGGCAAACATATATGTAAACTCTTAATTCAAAAGTTAGTAAAAAAGTTCAGAAGTAGAAATAAAAATATAGTTGACTTATATAATAATATAATAATAATTCAGTTATTTGAATCTTACCCAACTTCGTAGTAGTTTGGTTGTGAGTTTTTCCATTTTTTTAAAAGATTTTATTTATTTATTTGACAGAGAGAGATAGAGAGAGAGAGAGAGAGATCACAAGTAGGCAGAGAGGCAGGCAGAGAGAGAGAGGGAAGCAGGCTCCCTGCTAAGCAGAGAGTCCAATGTGGGGCTTGATCCCAGGACCCTGAGATCACGACCCAAGGCAGAGGCTTTAACCCACTGAGCCACCCAGGTGCCCCGACTTTTTCCTTTGTAATCACTGACTTTGCTAAGCAAATACTATAAACAAGCTCATAGGACTAATTAATTTACTTAAGCTGCTTCTAAGCATTTGCAACCACTGTGATATTCTCAAATTATATAGAAATAAACGGATGTGCTTATGATATCTAAAAATCCCCTACAACTGGAAGAGTTTGTTTACTTGACTCATTCTTTAGGGACTTGAAAATAGTAAATGTAAAAAAACACACAGAAACTAAAAAATGAACTTAATAAGAAACGGGTGAACCTGCATATGAAATTGAAGAGAAAAACCATAAAATTATACATACTTCCAATCCATCAGTTCTACTCATTGAATGGCTGAGAAGACAGATTGGCCTCGACCTGCAGTCATGAGGCCCTGAGCACATCTACTGCTGGTGTGGACACTGCAACCCAAGCTAGCTGGGGGAGGAATAGAACAACCCCAAAGGAGTTTTCAACTCTGAGAACCTACGTGCTAGAGGACAACTATGGCAAACAGTATAAATATGCTTGTCTAGCCCAAGGCTGGACAACCTCCATGAAAAAGGCCAAATTCTCAGCATTCCAGTCCCATCAGATAATTTCCAGGAGAGACGGTCCACAGCTGCCCTGTTCCATGCCACTGGAAACGATTAAAAGGCCAAGTGCTTAATTTGATCTAGGAAAAGTTATTCCTTTATAATTTGTTCTAGAAGAGAAGGAACATAGCACTGAGGGAAAAGCAGGTAGCGGGCACTGCACTGGGGGGCTGCAGGTCAGGTTCTGGGGTCCCAGACTGTTTGCCGCTCTGGTGCATAATTTCGGGTAAGCCAATTGTTCTCCAGTCCTTCGGTTTTGTCATCTCAGAAAAGAAGTGATTTTAGTATCAATGATCCCTCTCCATCATAATGATCTCCTTTTACGTTTTTGGCAGAGGTTGTTCCCAAGTCACAAGTACCATATACTACGGCAATTTCAAGCTCTTTTAACATTAGGAAGATGCCAACATAGAGAGTGAAGAGAAAAGCAACAGAAGTGTGATGCTTTCCAACAACCCCAAAAATCTGAACAGAAAAAAAGTGACCAGGTTCTTATGCATGTAATTTGTAATGACTTTTATCATACCTATAGCCTTCGATTCTAATTATAGCTACTTTTTCTAGTTTTCAGTTTCTCCAAGTTTGTTTGATTCTATGGTTTATACAATGCTCTCCCCACCTATACAACCCATGCTAAGATCATTCCACTCAAACTTCTCAAAATTACACCAACTTCAAGAAGTGAGGATTTGTGGAGAACAGACTCCTCTGTTTTATGGAGCCATCATAGTATAATTTTGTCTTTTAAACTTAAGCTTTTAATAAAAATGTTTATATATTTCACATAATTATATATTAAGTTCAAATATACAAATAACACATTCTGACAAAATTATTTAAAGGCTAACTTGCTAATGCATGTCTAGAATTCTAGAAGACTAAGAGAAATAACCCTTACTGATTTGGTGGGTTTTGTGTTTTTATTGTTTTGTTTTTGTATTTTTCAGAGTAAAACTTCTTTATCCTCTCCCTCTCACTTTTTTTTTATTTTGCAGGATTATGTTTATTTTATTCTGTCCTATACTTTTATAATGAGATTTTACAAGGAATGAGGTAGATTTGGATGCAACATGAGTATGTCGTATGCTAAGCATAAAAAGCAAGTTATAAGACAATATGTCTGATGTACTTTTTCTGGATGTTTCACTTTAAAATATCATTTCTTGAAGACCTTGATTCTGGAAAGGGCAAAGCCTGCCTAAGGAAGGAGTATAGCTTTAACTCCTTCAGAAAACCGGTATTAAGTATTTATTTCCCCTAATCCCAGGGAATGTGTGGGAGGTGACTGAGTTATGAGGATTTTATAAGCAGGATGAATACTTGCAAATATGCTGGATACCAATAAGTAATTTGGGTTGCCTACATGGAATTGTCAAAGAAGTGATTCATGCTTTTTTTTTTTAATAGCTATCTATTGATTGATTTGGGGATAGTTTAAGATTTAGACAAGGACTTCCTTTCTTCTCTAATGCTTCTAGAACCTGGGAAAACCTATACTAGAGCAGATTTGGCAGATTTTCTTCTCTTCTTTCATCTGATCTATGTGAAAAGTACAAGCAGCAGGATTAAAAAGTTTTAGCTACCTAAGCCAATTTCTCTACTCTCTAGTGGGTCTCCTGACACTTAGGAAAGGGATGATAAATCTGATAAATGGTTTTCAATAGATATTTTCCCTTCCTTTCCTTCTCTGCAGAGCTGTTTACCAAGGAACCTCAAGTTATTTGGACCACATTCAAAGGCTCATGTGTTGAAAATGGCTTCCTGGTTTCTGCAGTCAATTATTCTAACATCAAGAAATCTCTCTCTAAAGACAGAGTAGAGTAATGAAGACAAGCAGCAGACTGTGGGAAGCTTTGGGCCGGGCCTGACCAGGCATACAAAGTCACGGCTTCTAAAGGCCGTTGTGGGGGAAATGAAGGTTTATTCACTTCATTCAACTGTGCTGCAACAGGGAGGAATACTATTTTTCACTTCCAGTAAAAAAATACTTCTTATACTTAAAAATACAGCCTGATTTTCTGTATGTTAGTCAAATTAAAAGCCTTTTTCAGAAGGTTTTGTCTGATTTTGTTTTTGTCATAGACAGTCATGCCAGGCTCTAACTCCAAATTCTCAGCTACGGACTGGTAATAAAGAACTGGTTTTTACTCAAGATCTGTTCAGGCAGAAATCTCCTTGAGATTGAGGAGGGGGCCTTCTCATTATTTCATTGTCCTTCTCCATCTGACCTCATACCTCACTGAGGCCTCTGACGTTTGCACTGAACATTTCACTGGATACAAACTATTCTCTTACCAAGATAAAATCTTCGTTCACATACAGCACTTTTTCAGGGAAAGCAGGATACAAATGCCAAGAATTCTTGGATAAAATTACAGCTGCCACAAGTCAGACACAGGCCTAGACAGAATACTCACTACCATGCAACATGACCCTTTTCTCTTGGTGGTGCTTCTTACAAGCTTTCAAATGTGCAAAGAAACAGAGAGAGCTGCTTAGTTAATCACGCATGCTGAATTTTCAAGACCACAAGGAAGGACTTGCTAATCCCATAGCAACGCCCCATCACAATCCAGCTACAGGATACCTTTATAATCACACGCCGGCGAATAACACGGGTAGTGACTCTCCGTTCTTCCTCTGAGCTCGAATCACTCTCACTGTCTTTCAAGTCCTGACAAATGCATTTTTTAGTATAATTTTACCATCACATTTAAAATAAAAGACATTCTGAGAAGGGAAATCAAAAAAGAATTACTTTTACTTGCTGGTTTTCCCTGCTAAGGAACATCATGGTATGTAATTGTGAGAATCTTAAAAAAAGAAAATGGAAGTGGAAGAAAATTTTGAGCAGGATCCTAAATGAAATGACTCTGTATATGTATGTATATACATGTGTATGCATATTAATACATATATTTAGTTACATTGATCTTTATGTGCATATATATGGTAAAGATCAATGTAATTACATTAATTAAAAATAATTATGAGACATTTTGGTATCAGAAGCTACCTGCTACTCATTATTAGTTGGAAGAAACATTAATATTCATTTAAAAGTCGTTTTAAATCTCTATACATTTGACCTGAATGGCCAGATTGACAGAAAGAGGCATAGGATTCCTGATTTTTGTGAAATTTTGGTCAGATCGAACAACTTTATCAAAAGCAATTTTGAACTTTATAACAAAGTAAAGTATTGACATGAGTAGAATTTGTCACATATACTTATATCAGGAGATTTTTAGCAGCATAATTTTCTCCTAAGAGTTTATGCAAATGAATGAAGGAATAATGTAAAACGTGTAAAAACTCGGAGTCTTATGAAATGAGGACAGAAAAAACATCTGACAGACAAGAAGATGGTATAAACAAGAATACAGAAAGTACACAAAATATTAATTCTTGGACAATAAGGATGAGACAAAGGAAAAACTACTACATAGTTCACAACTCAAAGGGACAAATATCTCTGGCTTCTATGTAAGTGTCATGGTGAAGACTATTTACTGAATGATTTTATCTCTAAATTTTAATGGTGGAATTCTGAAATAGTTCTGGCATTTTATTTTCTAAGTTTGCTAGTTGCCCCAAATATGAGAGTTCCAGAGGTAGAAAATGCAGTTAATATCCAGTGGAAAAATCAGTGTCAGTGTTGGTAAAAATATAGGGAAAAAAAGTAAAATTGTTACAGGAAGTACAAGTGTTAGCTAAAGTGACTATGAAATGTTGTCAAATAGATAATAAAGTAGGCCATTTTTCACCCAAGTTAACTTAACAAATACTTTAAAATATCACAATATCAACCTTAGCTTTGTAAGAAATTTCACCTGAACAAAATACCCTACTGATTAATATGGTGTCAAAAGGAAAGAGTTTTCAAGTTATTCCTTGCAAAGATATTGGCTACGAAGTTCCTTCTTACAGTTAAAATGTTTTAGAAAAGACTGTAAAATTCAGAAAACTTACAATGATCCCAGTACTGTGAAAGGAGGCACTGAAACAGCTCAAAAAGTCAGAAAAAGTAAGGGAATTCATATTGTGAAAGAAAAGAATTCTCAATTAGCATTCAGGGATCAACAGATTAGATGAGGCAAAAGCGGAAATTCAATCTGAATTATTCATACACAGAACTGTAAACTGGGGAAAGGTTTTCACTTGGGTAAATTGAAAAGCAGAACATATGTGAATGCAAACACTACCAAACCTAGACATCAACTGCATTATAATCCTCTCAAGAATCCTCTGAGACTAGTCCCTTACAGAAGGAAAAATGGCCATTTGGCCAATGTTTTAGTTTCCAGTATCTGCCTAAAGTCTCTGCTAATCTGAAGGTGAAAGGTGTAGTAGATGGTAGAGTAGATGGTAGTAGAATCTTGATCAAGATTCCTTTTAGAGAATTCTCTAGAACTGGCACAGAGGGTAACTAGTAGACAGACAAACAGGGTTGTTTCAGTATGTCTTGCCATGGGTCACTGCATGGAAAGAAGTGGAAAAGAGCAGAAGTTTACCTTGTAACAGCAGGCAGTCATCCGTGTAAGAGCCGCGCCCGGACTTTTGACCTGATTTTTTAGGGGACAAAAGGGGGGCTGTTTTCTGAGATCATACATCAGATGACCTACTTGGTTGCTACTACTCTACTATGGTCTAGCCACAAAGGACACATCCTGAACATGTTTGGATTTCTTGTGAGATCAGAAACTCCCAGAAACTTTAACTCTATTAAGAACTTTTATCCTCATGAAAACTTTTTAGGCATTAGAGTAGGACCAGTGAACAATACCAGAAGCACGATCTCATAAGCAATTTGAAAACATTTTCTAAGAGTAACTATGTTCTAGTACTGATGAACTCAGCTGAGCTTCCATTCAGGGTTAAGACTTTGATTTCAAACCCTCTTTTGCCTTCTCCCTGGTTCCCCAGTGGCCAATGTGTCCACACATGCACACACAAAAGTGCTCATTTATATTTAGAAGATCATTTGATTTGAGAACTTCTCTACAGATTTTTAATAGTAAACTTTCATAGTTAAGACATCACAATGTTACTGCTTCTTTCTGTATTTTATGGACTCATTTCAAAAGGGAACATCCAAGGTCATACTACTTAAATATGCTAAAAATTAACTGAAAGAAATCAATACTCAAAACCCATTTTTCAGAAAGTGAAAGGAAGGCTTGAGAATTTTACTTCCTTTCTTTCCCCCCTAACATGCAGGAAAATGGTCAAAAGCTAGCCTGCAGAAGGGACAAAGAAAAGATATGATCAGTTGATCAGCTGATCATTAGCTCTTGGGAGACTGGAAGTTTACTAATAAAGTTTTTGCAAACCACAACTTAATCATTGACTTGCTATTTTACAAAAGAATTATTATTATTTTTGTTTGTTTGTTTTTTTAATCCCAAACACTGCAGTAGATCTTAAGCACCATGGGATATTTTAGAGAAAACTGCAAGTGCTACTTTTCCAAGATGTCCATGTCTCTGCCTATGCCTACTGCATGGTTCAGGAAAAGATAAGATTGAGAGAGCAAAATGCAGTAAAAAAATGCAGGAAATGAAACTAATTTTTATTTCCTTTTATCCATCTATGAGTTATAAATTTCAGTTCAAAACTTTTTAATATCTAAAAGTGGTAAACCTCAAAGAATGAAAAAAAAATCTACCACAAACACATGTTTTAAGTACAAAGCACAAGCAAATAATTCTATGACACTAAGATTTTAAAATTATGGAAAACGAATATGAAGAAAATTATCAACCTAGATATAAAAATGATTAAAATGATACACCCAACTTCAAATTTCTAAATGCGATCAACCAACAGAGGTATAAACCCACTTCATTATAGGCTTGGGCACTGGGTTTCTTTAATTTTTAAAACACACTTTTGGACAACAGACCTTATAGGGTAGAACTCTTAGATGGGTTACATGCTATAAACTCTATGCAGAAGAACCAGGAAAAGTGAGAATCATCATCCTCCTTCCATAAGAAAGACGGCTGGGTTGGGAGTTAGGAAACCCAAATCTGAATCCTAGACAAAATTACTGCTGGACCTTAAGCATAACATCTCTGTAGTTCTTTTTTTCTCCTGAAAAATGGCTGAAGGGATGCTTAGTCCTTTTTCCTACTCAGTGAATGAAAATATAATCACACAGCATGCGTTTTCCCTGATTCTTTCTTCATCCCCGTCATTAGTGTTAGCACTGATAATTGGGAAATAGTAAAAAACCTTGGCCCCAGCGTTACAAGATTAATTAAAAGACCAGAAGCATCAGTACTCTTGGTTTCACTGACAATGTATCAGATAACTGGACTGCATACCTTTTGCTCAGACCCACTGGACCCCTCTTCTTCGTGCAGGTTAAGCCTTGGCTTGCCATCTGCAGGAGGAGTCCTACTCATCTTTTTCATACTGACAGGCACACAGGGTTTAGGCTCTTCTATTACAAACTTGCTGGTTTCTTCTAGAGCTTTCTGATAGGCTGCTAGGGATGATGCTGGTTCCTCCACACGAACAGATCCATGTATTTTTGGTTTCAGAGTTTCCTTAGTACTCTGTTTCCCTACATCATTTTGAGATTCTGGAAAGTGGGATTTTGTCTTTGCCTCTGGAGTGACTTCTGCATGGCTCCCATTTGCTTCAAACTTTCCAGGTTCTCCTTTGAGATATGAGGTAATAGAATCTCGACACTGATCAGGGCTGCAAAAAGAAAATGTGGAAATTTACAATGATGATACACCGCTGAAGATGGGCTTCAGAAGTTCTAAATTTTTAACGGCCATGTTTGAAACCACTTTTATAGGCATAAAATAGAAAGGCATGAAAAATCTGATGTGTGAGGGGGCGATCATGGGTTTGGGTTTGGGGATGAGGCCCCAGGCTTCCCCCACACCCCAATTCCCAACCTGCCTAGCTATACTGTCCTTGTTTCTGTTTCATTTTGTTTAATTGCACTGCTACGGCTACTTGGATTTGAGATTTTAAAAAGTCATCCTGAGAGGTTCATGAATTCCAGACCTACCAATCTAAAGGGAGAGGATATTGCAAAAGGCTTTCATATTGCCAGTAGAAAAAACTGCTGGCAGAGAATCAAATGCATTCCTGTAATGAGAGTTCTGATATCCCCAAGCACCAACACTCCAGTCTTTGGATGGGTTTCCAGTTGTGAATCCTGCCATCCTGATTTTGCAAACCTAACACCCTTAACTTGGGTCTCCTCCTTCCCCTCCCCTGACCTCTGCTGACTCCCTCTGGGGAGTGGGTGCTGGTGCTCACTCCTTGCTTCTCTGTCCTGGGAAGACTATTTTCCTCTCAACTGTTAACAATCTTTCTCTTTTAAATTCTTTATAAATTCTTTATAAAGAATTTATAAATCTTTATTCTTTAAATAATTTCTTTTAAGTTGATTTCTAATTTTTACTAGTATCAGTATAGATTTTTATTTTCTAGCTTGTGCACTGTTTTTACTGTCTTTATCACCTGTAGAATCCTGAAGGTGATAACTAGCACTATATATATATATATGTATATGTATGTGTATATATATGTATATGTATGTATATATATCTCATGCATATGTAAGTATGTGTGTATGCTTATAAATCAAATTCTGATTCTATATAAACAACCTCTAATCAATAGCACACCTTATTCCATATGTGTGAGGATAAATGGTCCCAGCACAGCATGAAGATGCTATAATCTAAATGTATCTTATTTCCTGCTATGCAACTATAGATTATATGATTATATTAGAACACAGACATCAAAATTAATACTATTTTTTGTCTTTGTCTGGTAGGCTGAACACAGAATCCTTTCATCTTATCATTCTTCTAAAGGAATCTTATAGACTCCTTTTTGTAAAATGTTATAAACTCCCTCTTTGGGAATTTTTATCAAGCAAGAAGCTTATCAGCAATATGAAAATATTAAATATGGCTATGAAAGAAACAAGTTGGATGCAAAAAACCCTGAGGTTATCACTAGTTGCTACTGAAGTACAATGTATTTTAGTCTGATGTATGCATGAATAAAAATGATGCCAACTATCACTGAGAGACTATTTGTACCAGTGAAGTGGTAGCCATTCTACAGCCTTTCTTTTTCAATCTGTTAACCTGTTCAAGGAAAGTAGTATTTCAGTTTTTAAAGCTGATTAGACAGACATTCTTAGAGCTTAGAAATT
>CM052812.1:16934405-16995238 GCA_028533885.1 Nasua narica
AAAAAAAAAAAAAAAGAAATTCATCCAGAGCCACAAAGTACAAACCTAATGCTATGGGATTTGAACCAATGTCCAAAGGACCCTAGATTCTCACCTTCCTAGAATTAAGTCCACTACAAAAAAGAACTAGATTCATAATCAGGGGATTATTTTGGTTATATCAAATTTCCACCATGGCAATATTATTTGGAGTGAAGAATTACATATGCAATGTTGCAAATTACATAAAATGTTCATGTAGGGAAAAAGAAGGATACACAATGTTAAGTGTTTTTTCTTAGTATGGTAGGAGGACCCGTGACTTTTCTTTTTGCTTTTCTGCATTTTCTACACTAAGACATTTAAAAAAATGTATGTAAAAGAAATCCACCCAAATTTTAATGGCGGTTATTGGTAGATGATGAGGTTTTGACTTTTTAAATCTGTATTTTAAAGTTTGCATAATAAGCATATTATGTTTGAGGTCAGGAAACAACAGAAATGTTCATATTTCTAAAAGACATGGGGTTTTATTTATTACATTATTTTGAAAGTGCATTACTTATTGGCTTTGTGAAAAGAATAATACAAGTAATAAACTAGAAAAGAGCAGTCTTCTAAAGTAAACATATATATCTTTGGCATGCATGTAAAACTGCTTGCATTTTACTTCAGGCTAACGATAGTTGTTTTTTTGTTTTGCCTTGTTTTGTTTCATTTTAAGTAGACTCCCCACCCAGCGTGGAGCTCAACACGGGGCTGGAACTCATGACCATGACTTCAAAAACTGAGCTGAGTTCAAGTCAGATATCATGTAACTTTCCCTCTCTGGATTAGCAGAATGAACCAACCTTAGAGGCAGGTATTATCCCCAAACTGGAGGGTGATTTAGTAAAAGAGTAATTGCTAAAAAGCAGGTATTTAAAACAAACGATTCACTAAACATGTAAGCAGTGATTTGCTTTTCTTTTTTTCTGAAATGGAGCCATACCTGTCATCCAGTCGTTCTAGTAACCCACCCGTTATTCTTCGAGCCTGAGCAGGGGACTCTAGGTTTCCACTTGATGTCTCGTTCTGCCAACCTGAAATTGAAGACATTTCCAGTTCTGCTTGCTGAACACGTTTAAGAATAGCCTGTACTTTTTCTTCTGTCATCTCCTCAGACTCTACTCCTTCTTCAAGTTGAATGTCCTCAAATAGAGATTTGAGTTTTTCTTCCGTCATCTCCTCATCAGGACCAGATTTTCCTTTCTCTTGCTGCTCAGAGCATACTCCTATTTTTCTAGGCTGTTTCAATGGCTCTGCTGGTTTAACATCTTTTGGGACCCCAGCCATACTTCCGAGGTATTGAGGATACTCACTCAGACATACATTCTCCAACTGGCTTTCATCTACATCCACTGCGTCAGGCATTTCTGTTAAAGGCATTGAGTCTTCAAGTTTGCTGTCTTCTAAGGAAGTGTCTTCTGCAGTTACAACTGGAGGTCCATCTGCTGAATGCTCTATGTTCCCCTGGGAAGGCACTAGCCCATCACTCAGTCTACTGGGGGTTCTAAGGGGAGACTCTATGCTAGAGATATCGCTAAAATAATCATCTTGCTGGAAAGGGGTGGGTGGTGTGTAGTGCAACCCTGTGGGAGTTTCCAGTTCCACTTGAAGGGAAGGATAACCTATGGAAGACAGTACATTCGGACTGACTGGAATGAATTAGAGTACAGCAAACAAAACACATGGAATGAATTAAATTATATCAGGTATGAAAATGTATGATGAGTTACAGAATAATGTTTACAAATTTGTTGGTTTAGTTCAACTAAATTAATACAATGAAATAAAAGACTAGTGAAAACTATAATAAAACAGAATATCAATTAAGATATAAATTATTTCTATCAATTTTGATAATTTTAATACAGTAACTTAAATATACAGACTAATTCAATCCAATACAAAGTTAGCTGTCATTATAGAAGATACATTTATCCCATGGCCAAATTTATTATCTTTCTACTTTTAGCATGCAAAATCCATATTGTGGTGGACTGCATACAGCAAGCTACAAGCAACCAATTTTTATAAGTCACTTATAACTTATTTTAAGAGCTTTACATATGAGCAATGCTATCCAACTCTAATTCTTACTTTTTTCACTTGAAATTTAACGTAAAGAAATATAACTTAATCTTTGGAAGGAAATTATTATTAGATCTTAGAGCAGTGGCACTGGGAAAAAAATCTAAAAAGATGTTAGGAATAGGATTTGAAAAGCAGATAAAGTAGAAAAGACGCCAAGGAGAGTTTTCAGGTGTCATAATGTGACAGAGATGAAAGGGTTGCGCTGTATGAAGGTCTTAGTGAACTAGGTGATAGGGGTCCACTCAGAACCACAAATCAAATAAAGAGAAAAAAGAAATGATACACAACAAAGACAGGAAGAAATCCATTTGCAAAGAGCTCTCTGAATATTTACGACAATACTGTGAAACACGGAGGTTTATTTACCAGCCTACCAAGAGGGGAAGTAGGGAACAGTTCCCTTGTTTTAACCTTTGCTGTGGGGACAAAGGGAATATTTTTCTCCTTCAGCAGAGAGAGAAGTCAACAATGGTCTGGTCATGGTGAGGAAAGGAGGTTTCATAAAAGTTCAACGAAGAGGAGAGACAGGAAAAAAAGGCCAGCCAAGCACATTTTCTGAATTAATGATCTACAAAACTAGAACCTAATTTTCCTATCAGTCCATGACAAATACCAACTTAGCTTTTGTTGTAAATTCAGACTGCTATAGGTAAGTATAGTCACCTATAAACCAGAATCTTGTTGAAAAGCTGGCTGAGATTAGCTGAGGTTTATAGATGTGTAAGTGAAATTTACTTCATACAAACATTCCTAAATTTCCCTATGAATTTTTAAAATAAGAAATATAAAATATTAAGATTAGTGATGAAAAACTCTTGTGAATTTATTTAATGCTATTCTGATTTTAAAATGTTAAAATAAATAAAGCTTTAAATTCTATTGACTATTTCCATTATTTTCTGGTTATCTTGTTTATTAGTTATTCTCATTCTTTTTTTTTTCCCTTGTTAGCTATTTTCTTATTTTTTTTCCCCAAAAAAGAATATTAAAAGATTCCGTAAACTATAACTTGGCAATAATTCAGAATTTGATATAACAATGGTCCACCATTAGTGCAAAAAGAGCTGGCTACATGGTCTCACATATAAGATAAGGGCTTGAAGAGAGCTTTTTTCTAAGGTTCTGTGGCATTTATAAGCTTAAAAAGAAACCAATTTTGACATTATTCCCCATTAAAAGTTATGTGGATAATAAGGTATGCTTTAAAATTTCTGTTAACTTTAACTTTAGCAAGCAGAAACTTTTTAAGAATTTGACAACTTTGCTACATAATATATGTAGAACTAGAAGTGTTGATTTTTGTTACTCTAACTTTGCCAGTTTAAAAATGGGGGAAAAAACCACCATATTTTTCAAAACTGAGTAGAAAAATATCCCTAGCTCTTCTTTCTACCTCCACATCATCATCATCTTTTACTCAAAATTCATTATAGGAATAAATTTCCATTTGTAAAGGAAGAAAGCACCTTGAAATACATAGTAAGATGTTTGTTATATTTTACTTGATATTTTGATTTAAAAAAACCCCAATTTACATAATGAAGGAAAGATAACAATATTATTATATAAATTAAGCTAATATAAAAAAGGAATTACTATGTTATTAGTGACATCTGTACTCACTGAGTTAGAAATGACACTGACTTTTATATATGATAGATCAGGCAGAGTTTTTCCAAAAAATAAATGGAAGCATATAAAGTTAAAATAATGCTAAATAAGTAAACATGTTTTTGAGTGATGCATTAGACTTTTTCAGTACACACTTAAATACTTGGCCCCCAAACAGGAACTCATGTTTAACAATGTGCATGCTATCTGCTTAAATACTGCTTGACCCAGTAAATTGGTTGTTTGATAAAAGATAGTTTAAAGTTTGGTCTTATCAATATGTGAAAAAAGAGTTTAGTAGTTTTTTAGGCTAAAGTGAAAAAGATAAAAACAATGTATTCTCTAGACATTAAATTTTCTTCCACTCAGTCATGTAAAATATTTGAAATACCAACTCTTTCAGTTAACTTATGGTTTTATACCTCATTATTTGTATTTTCTATAACAGGCATTTATCAAATTTGTTCTATCAGAGTGTTTATTTGCAGACTCTAGCAGAGAAAGTGCTGTGAAAATGAGAAATTAAGTCAAGCAAATCACAATTTAGTTGGTTTTAAATGACTGCCTCATCCTACACACTTTCAAGTTTTATCCAATGATTAAGTAAATAGAAACACTAAATTCAATTACCATCAACAGGGTCATGGAAAACACTGTTCTCATCTGCAAAACTTCTGGTGCCTGAAATATTTCCATAATCAAATATTGGTCCTTCTAGGAGAGTCACTATATCTATTCGATTAATTTTTGTCAAGACCGAAGTTAAGGCATCAGCTGAAAAAGGAGAAAAAAGGGTTGAAAACCCGATTAAATTATTTTCTTCCAGTCAACACAATATCCACACAAAAGCCTGGCGTTCTGAACCCTCCTCCCTGTGGCTCTGCCAAATCACCATCCAGAGGGCTCAGAAAGCTCGCTGTTACAGGGAAGTCATGTCAGGGTCTTAAGAATCACTTTGTGAAGCTGTGTGCGGTGAAAGCAACATTCATTCCACTCTAAGATGCTGAGCAGATGGGACTCAAAATAGCCAGACTCCTTTTAGTTACAAGAGGATGTATTAAAATTTTAAACATGCTCCTCTCCTTTTAGACTGTCAAAATAGATCACCCTCATATTTGATGCTTAGCATTTTAATGACTTAGTAAGGTCAGGCTGACACAGGCAAACCCACAATAACTTATTCCACATTGTCATGGGTTGGCACTTGTCACTCCCCTCCCCCCACCCCAACACCACCAAACCAAAACAAACCCCAAAATATTGGGAGAATTCTTCGCAGCACAGACGAAGCTGAATAAAATGATCTGATCCTATTCTCCTTTCTTTCTCTCCCTGGGCATCTAGCTCTGGCCACAGCAGTAGCCTCTGAGTGCTTCTGACTACTACTCCATGATTTAACAGCTAGAATTCGATTTTCACTTTTGATGGTCACGGAGAGAGCTAAAGACAAAATGCATAAAACTCACTACCACTTGCTTTCTTGAGAAGATTCCTAAAGACATGTGTTTAGAATATTAGCGCTAAATTAAACAAGTATAATTTCAAAAGACTTACTACTTTATGATTACTCTGGTTTATTAACAGCAGGCTTATCTAAAATACTGAATATATGCAGTTTTGAAAGTTAAAGTAATATAATGTCAGCATACTTGTCGCATTTTTTCCGTCTCTGGTAACCCATTTTTTTAATAACATGAAGCTTTGAGAAATTAAAGAATTTGGATTTTCCACACGTATTTGATTGATTTCATCCACTGAAAAATTCAGTTCCCTTGCCAGTTCTGTAGAAAAGAAAAAGAGTTACTAAGATTTCACATTCTACTTTTATCACGTATGTTTCATAAATGTAATGAAACACACACACAAAGGAATTGTATAGTAAAATCCAGTCCAGCCTTGAGCATTAATCTTTATATGCTTGCTTTTACAGGGAAGTAGTGATCAGACACAGGCTATGATCTCACTCTCCTGACGGAATTGCTTAGTTACAATTACATTCCCTCTCGAGAGATTCTTTTATAAAGATTCTTGCTCTACTGGGTGTGGTACATGAACAATTAATCTTGTAACACTGAAAAAATAAAATAAACATATTTGAGAAAAAAAAGATCCTTGCTCTGTACAAAGAGGATGTTGCCGGATTCTTTTAATTCAGCCAAATTATTCTTTGTACTTTGTTCAAGTCTCATATAAGATGGGCTGGGATACACACCCATGAATAGGGCACAAGAGATGCTGGTAGTGTGCCTTCGGGAATTCCACTTGGGAGGTTAAATGATGACCACAGTCCAGGTTGCTGTCTATGCTACATAGCCACATGTGTAACAGATAAAAGGGAAATAGCTTTGTGTCCATATAAATGCTCTAATACCCATATGCTCAACCTTGTTAATCAGAGTGTCTTTGGGAAGATACGTGTAAGCATTAGTGGCTGCCATGGAGGAGGGAAACCAGGAATCAAAGATGAGAAGGAGCCTCACTTTTCACTGTATATTTCCCATATAGTTAAAAAAAGTCCTCAGGTATGCATTACTTTAAGTGATTCTAGAAATAAATGGGGAAAAAAAAAACCTCCCATGGAAAAAGAATTGGTCAAGATTCTACCCGGCTTAAATATTTCTAGCATTTGGCAAAATGTATTCAGCGGCTCAAAAAACTCCAGATCCTTTGATCCAGCGATTTCACATCTAGAACTATCATGATGATATGCTGGGTTGGGCACGATGACTTACACACATGAATGTTTATCTCAGGCTTGTACTATTAAAAAACAGAAAACAATCCAAGTGTTTAACAAAAGAAAAGTTAATTGAGTTAATGTAGTGGCTTGTGAACTGTTTTGATCACAGCCTACAGTTAGATATACATTATATAGGGCAATGATTATATAAATGAAACCAGATCTTCAAGAAGCAAAACTTAGCCTTAATACATGTAATACACAGATATTTCCCCCCCCATTCTATTCTATGAAAAACAAAACCAGAGTATGTATTCATTTCATGACTCAGGAGTGCATTGTGACCCAAAGTTAGAAAAACACCATTATAAAATATGTACACTAGATGTTATTTATCCATGAAAAGCAAGATCATAGAATACACAATTTTGTGGAAACTAGGTAATAACAAATAAAAAAAGCAAAAAAAATTACATGGTGTATATAACATTTTAAAGCTTTTTATATAAAAATCAAAGTACATTAAGATGTTTGCAGTGGTTCTGAAGGACAGGATTAAATTTTGCTCTTCTAAATGATAATAATAATTTTCACTGAAGAGATTGTAATTCAAATTACAAAAGTTAAATTTCTTTTGAGATCGTCATCCCTTTGTGCTTTAAGAGACAATACTCTGTACTGTCCAACAAGCCCTTATGATCCAACTGTATCCTTTGTCTAGTAAGCCAGTGAAAAGCAAAGACACACTGTCACTGAGAATTTTACAGTTTAATAGCTTTATGTCACATTGTCTCCAAAAACTTATTCTGACAGACTTAAGGACTGGATTTGTCTAAGGTAAATAGTGTAATAGTATGGGCATATAATACTGGAAAACCATTTGCTCCAGTATATTTTCAGATCACGATGTCTGATGTTAAAATGTAATTATGATTAACTTTATGTTAGCAAATATTTATACATAATGAATTGCTATTAACTCTCAACAAGCTGCTAAGGATTACTCAGACTACCTGTCTTCTCAGAGTAAGTACCACTAGGCTCCTGGTCATTAGCAGTGTGTCTGAGAGCAGAGGCTGGGTGGAAGGAGACAGGAAGGATTAGTAAGTTGGGGGTGAGGGCAGGATTTAGGCCATTTAAAGAAAGAAAATGTAGCTGACATTGTTTGCCATTATCTGGCTTCATATTCTCCCTTTTAATAACAGAGATAATCATTTCCCTGAGTATAGAATATCACGGAGGGTATAGAAAATGACTTAGATATGACAACTGTTAACATTTATATTTTAAGCTATTGTGTTTTTTTTGGCTATGTATTAAAAATGTACACTCAACCTCTAGAACTTAAAATTTCTCTGATTTGTGTGAGGTAGGATTTTGGAGGCCCAGTTAACATGAAATCTACAAAGTAGAATTGTCCAAATGACACAGAATCTTATCTTCATCTGTAATGAAGTGAAAAAGCTAAATATTCCTTTTCTACACATGGATTATAAACAGTTTCATTCATCTCACCAAACTCAATGACTTTTATTTATTTTTTTTCTCAATGACTTTTATAAACTGAATGGGTTTCTATACGTGTATCCTACTTTAAAAATTGTAATTCACAATTTTTACAATAGAAGGAATCTTGAGTCCCTAGTAACCAGGGAGCCCTAATAATCAGCTAGGGATGTAGCCCTACTGACATTTAATCATACTTTAATTGAGAGAGAAACTTCTTTCTTACTTAAGCCTCTTATTTAGTGTCTTTCTGTTGTGTGCAGCAAAGTCTAACCCTAACTAGCATGAATATACAAAGTAGATATCTAAAAGATCTTAGAAAATTAAAAAAAAATTGTAATTCAGATTTTCAACTTCCTCTCATTCCCTAGTTTTCTTGCTTATGTCGTTATTGAAAATGATCTTTGTTTTCCTTTAGCAAAGATGTAAGATTTCCTTTTAAATAAAACTTTGGACATAAGAGTGAGTCCACTGAAAGAAAAGTTTCAGGTAAATAAGCATACAGATAGTCTGTGTATATCATAAAAACTGTGAAGATGAGTCAAGAGAGATTAAGATGCGGGAAACGCAGGCATGGGTTAATTGAATGGTTGCCTAAGAGAGCTGCTCTAAGGGAATACACCAGGCTTAAAATTTTGGATTATTTACAAGTCATAGCCCTTGGTTGTGTTTTTTTGGACCCTAGAAAATAAATTTACTACTAGGTAAAATGTTATCTTCTATTACCAGAAATGGCAGTGTGAAGAAAGTACATACACTTAAGGTAAAGGAAGATTTAAATTTCTATTCTTCAGTGTATTTGCATTGAAAAAGTTTTGAAAAACACAGGATGTAAGGTATAATCAATAATTGACTCTAGGTCAATAGAATCATGGATGATAAAAGTGTTTTGTTTTGTTTTCTGCTTGCTGCTTGTTTCCGTTTTTGCTAATGCACCCCTTGTGAGTAAGACAAAGAAATTAAGAAACCGTATTCATTTCACTGAGGAGCGTACACACTTACCTGTCCAACTAAGTCCCAGGTGATCGGCTACTATTGCCATCCTGATATCTGTCCGTTCACATGGACTCTGTGGACCTACGATTTACAATTTCTTAATTAAAATAATCATCAAGAAAGCCACGATACCGGAAAATCGTTTTTTTAGCAGTACTCAGATTTTACAGAGAGACTAATGCTAACACTGTACACTTACATGTGTCCTAGTCACCTACATGAACACTTGTCTTTGCACATGGCTCACTTGATTGTCACCTGCCCCAGCCAGATGTGAGACTACATGGATGCTCAATGTGATGGAATCAAACATGCTGACGAGCTAGCTACTGGACAACGGTTACAGAATCATCGCGTCAGTGAAAACACCATGATGGGATTTCAACGTCTGTACTTTGACTTTGACGGAATCATTAGTACATAAAAAAAAAAAAAACCTCCTCATCTTGAGTGACACCAATATCTTCAGCATGCTTCCCTAGCTGCCTACGGCGTCGTTTGGTTAAAAGGGAGAGAGAAGAGCGTAGAGACAGCACACACAGATGACAATGACAGAATGAGAAACTACAGTTATGTCACCGCACAGGCAATCACGACAGTGCATGCACTAGGTTCTATGAGTCGGAAAGTGTTTACGAACTACGCTCGTTCTCCAGGATGTGAGCAAAGAGTGCTCGAGAGACCTGACTGCCTTCATCCTCACCAGTCCTCCTACTGCTCCTTCTCTCACTGCCGGCCTTTTCACTCTTTGATTTTAAAGGTGCTGCCTCTGTTTTCTTATCTCTAGCGGACTTCGTTGTAACTGAAGGCGGGCCACCCCGGGAAGTCTCGGACAACGACGTGTTTCTTGAGGTACTGTCTTCCTCATCGGACAACTCGGACTGCATCTTTTTGTCTTCTTCTGAGAGGCGGTCCACAAGCTTTAAGGTCTCACCACTAATTCCCTTAAAATATTCAATGGAATGTTTACATACTTCCTTAAGCTGACTCTTCCTAACTTTTACTGTGGTGGTGGTGGTGGTGGTGGTGGTGGTGGTGGTGGTGCTGGTGGTGCTGGTGACACAGGTGGATCTTACCTTTACTGGCAACTTGGATGGAAGCTGTTTGGCCTTGCCTTTGTCTGGCTGCCCTTGCTTTTGTGTGGCACATGCTTTCCTAACTGCGTTATCCCTGTGTGTGTCTTTTACTGGAATTCTGGACTTTACGTCTACACATGAAGAAGCAATGAGGGTTTTGTTTTTCTCAGTTTGACTGACCTGCTTCGTTTTACTCACTTTCATGTTTGGCATATGACTTGGTGGGCAGATATCTTTTGGTGAAGTGGCCTTTATGGGAAGTTTGGATTTTCGCCTAATCCCTATCGATTCCTTGGTCTTTTGCTGCTCTCCAAGAACCTTTTGCTTATCTCTTACACAGTGTCCTTGCAGTACCCCTGTCTTTTTTCCTGATGAGATTTTCACTGGATTAGCTTTCTCTGTGGTACAAGTGGGTGCAGAATGTTCTGTCAGAACTACATTACTTGTAATGTTATCTGTCTGTATAGTGGAAGAATCCAAATTGTTGTTGTTATTAAAGTTATCTTTCTGGAAATCGTGTTTTTCCTGGGGCCTAGTGCCCATGTGGCTATTGGCTGTATTTGAAATCATTGTTATAGTTTCATTCTCTAGTCCCTGACAACTGGTCATCACAGCTTCTATCTTATCTGTCACTTCTCCAGAGCCTTCTTTCTTCATGGTCATGGTGGATGCAGAAATTCCCATTTTTATAGGCGTGCGCAACTTGGGGTCAACTTTAGAGGCGCCAGTGGCTGCTGCCGATTTCTCCAGGGAGCCACTAGTGGCTGCGCCTTCCTGACACTCTCCGCTGGTCGGGCTGCAGGGGTTAGGTTCGACTGGAGGTGCCTCTACATTTCTCTCTAGATTGGTTTCTACAGTGGTGTCCCCTGACTGTGGCTGTGGTGTGGCAGTGACCATACTTTTATCCCCTTCCCCCTGGTCCCCTGACTTCCCTTCAGAAGTATGCTCACCAATCTGGAAAAATTGGAGCCTCTCTTCAACAAAATCCCTCTTGCTCATGTCAATTGCACCACTGCGAGTCATCTCAAACATTTTCCCTTCGTGAAATGGGAAGGGGTTAGGCTCACTAGTTGGGGTACTTTCATCAGTTGGCGTTCTGGCTGGCGTTGTATCAGGGGTTGTTGCTGGAGAGCGGTCTTCCACAGCCAGACCAAATGGCTTAGTTTCATCTTCCCGTGATTTACCATCAAAAACTTCATCATCCCCTCGGTTATTAGACCAAGGATCAAAATCTAGACCTTTGGTAGCTACTGTTTTGAAAGGAGTGGCAAATTCTTCATCTACTTTGTAACTGAAGTAAGTATCAGGAAACACTGATCTGTCAGGATGTCTGCCTTCTAGTGTGAAGAACTGGGACCCTGATTTCTGCTCAGTCTTATCAGGAGTCTTTTCAGATGAGGAACTTTTAGAAGGTGGCTTGTCTTCATCTGGTCCCACCCTTCCCTCCTCCTCGATAACTTCAAGTTTACTTTGGCTAAAGGAGCGATCGGCCGGCTTCAGAATGCCCTCTGTGTTCCAGATATCTTTCTTAATTTCCATGGTTTGACTCGGGAGTTTTGAATCACTCTCTGTCAAGCCATCGTCTTCATCTTGCAAGTCGTAGCCATCCAGAGAGTCGATCTCTGTGGCGTCGGTGTCATGAGAAAACTCGGCTGTGGTGGCAATGGAACACTCCGTGATGGACTGGTCATTGTTCCCATTCTGGACGGTTTCGTTCTGAGGTGAATCGAGGCCAAGGCCAAATTCATTATCTTTTCCAGATCCATTAGTTTCCAATTCTTTCTGGTTGGAAGGCTTGTCAGCAGGAGCTCTGGATTTTGTCATTTCCTTTTGTTCATCGTCTACTTCCTTTAATTTGAAGGTGTATTTCTTAACGGGGACTGGCTGATAGATGGACTCATCATCGCTCGAATCACTGACATCGGCCCCTGGGGGAACTGGTGAGGGCGGCTGCACTCGGATGACCGGTTCGGCCAGCTGGTACTTGTCATGCTCGTCTTGCAGACTGACTTCAATCATGTCAACCTCTCTTTCAGGGAGATAATGAGGTTTCTTATCCGGCTCCATCTGGTCTGCATCCAGTGGTGGAGGAGGGGGAAATTCAATATAGGCAACTCGATTACTTTTGGGTCTTTGGTTAGAGTCTTTGCTGACATCAGTAGGCGTTTCACGCTCAATGGTTGCTTCCTCCACTGTAGTCTGCTTTAAGGAGGCTGACTTGGCCTGCTCCTCCTCCTCAGACTCCTCAGAAACCTCGGGAATTGGGCTGGGTTTGCCTGGTATATAAGCTATGAGCGAGTCTGGTGTTTTAGATGTAAATTCATAACTCACTTCCTCTGAACTGGGTGTTTCTGGGGTTAAAGGGCTTTTCCCAGAGCTGTCTAGAAAGGAAACTTGCTCTAGAGTGTCGTCTTCTGGACTACCTTGGGGAGAAGGAGGCTGCTTTTGCTGCCTAGTTGTATAAAAGGTCCCCCTGGTCTCTTGTACTGTCTTACACTCCTGACTTATGATCTTTTTTATACTTCCTTGTTGTATCTCCTTTTCATACTGCTTCCCCACCTGTACAAAACTGACATACACAGGTAAAGTTTTTATGTCTTTCCCTCCCTCTGTCTGGGCTAGTGGAGCAACTCTTTCCAATCCGTCAAGGGGACTGTGGTCGAACACATCACTAGAGGGAGATTCCTTTCCTGGGCTAAACTCTAAGGAATCAGGAGATTTGGTGGGGGAGGTTTCAGTTTCATCGAGAGGAGGGCATAAGCCTACATAACTCTGACGTTTGGAAACCTTGCTGATTTCTGAATAGGTAACTTTTTCGTCTTCTATAGAATTAAAGTGCTGTGCCTCAACCGTCTCTTTACTCATACTGGACTGGGTTAACTTTTGTGATAGTTCATGTTGGGGGAATGTCGACTGCTCGCAAAAGCCATCAGGGATATCAGAAGACAGCATCCTCCTTCCCTCCGCAGCTCTGACCGGGATGTGCGACACCGCTGAGCTCTCACTCCTCCTCGAAGGTTGTTCCAGAGGCCCACCCAGCCGTTCCCCTTCTTTCACAACATATTCCCTATATAAGACCTTTTTGGAGGGAGATTTTACAGTCATTTCCTTAATTTCTGAGAGAGAGCCATTTGTTAACAACTTGTGTTCTCTCTCAGTCACAGACATAAACTCATTCCTTTGATCAACAATCTTACTGTCAGGGTGACCAATGTGATTCTCTCTTACATCATGAACAAGTACATGCGAAAGTTTTTCTTTCTGCAACTTATTGTTAGTGGCTCCAGAACTTTCCCATGTTCTAAACACCTTTTTGTCCCATGGTCCCTTAGTTGCTAAATCTGAGGTTACATGACATGCCAAGTCTTTAGCCTGTTGCTCAGAAAAATAGTCAGGCATTGCTTTACTTGACATTTCAGTCCTCTGTGTTTTCACATCCTCGGAGCCCGAATCATTTACAACAATCTCGTTGCTTTGGGCATGCTCATCTTTAGCCTTTAGTACCATCAAATCGTTTTGCATGGATACACTTTCATCTGAGAGGTCTATGGCCTTCTGTTGCTTTTCTCTAGCAAACACTTGGTAGACAGGCAGCTTGCTCTCCTGGATTTTTTTAACGGGGATTCTCGACTGGCTCTCTGGCTTTCTGTCTTCTTGAGACACGTCCTTACTTTTTGCCTGTGCGCCTTGTTCAAATTTCAATCTAATGGAACTGAGTTTGGATTGTTTGAGCTGAAACCCAGACTGGGGCCCTTCTGGTGTCTTGCTCTGTGAAACACTTTCTTGGGCTTCGTCTGTGGGCTTGCTGTCCTCGGGCTGTGGGGACAGAACCTTCTTCTCCGGGCTGCTGGGCGGACTGGCTGCTTTCTTCTCATCAGCTGTGGGGAAGCCTTGTCCGTCATGGCCATGCTGCCTTGCCTTAACCCACTCGTCACTGGATGCCAACAGTTCCGTCAGCAGGACCTTCTCGGGGCTGCTACTGGTAGAGCTCTGAGAAGAGTATTCTTTGCCATTTCGAGGGCGTGGCTTTTTCTCTGGGGACTGCAGTTCATCGTTTAGCTTTTCAGTTTTGTCACGAAAAAACTGTGACACTTCAGTCAGTTTTTCTTCAGCTTCCTTCACAGTCCTGTCCACCCTATCTTCATATATCAACTTCTCCCTACCTCTGTCTAATCTGTCCTCCGTAAAGCGCATCCACATAGCATGTTTTTGACTACTAACATCGCCAGAATAGTGCAACACTGTCACTTTATCAAAATGCTCATCTTTAGACACTTTACCTACACCATTTTCAGACACATCTTTATAGATTTTGGAGAGAATTTCTTTTTTGGGGGCAGTGACTACTTTTTCTCTGGACCGCTTATCAGACCCCTGTAACTCTGAGCTAGGGGTTCCTGCATGGTCTGTAACTGATTCCTCGGTATCAGAATGAGACACATCTAGCTTTTCTGACAGAAGCATTTTCTCAGCAAACCTGTAAGACTCCCCTCTTAGTTCTGACAACTCATCGTCATGGTATTCTATGGAGTGTTGACTCAAAAGCTTCAGTGTTTTATAAGAGTCATCAGATATGAGTTGAGCAGAACTAGGGCGACTATCTTCTTCTTGGGACACAGGAGTGTTTACTCTGGAAGACTCCAGATAAGAAGGCAATGACTCTTCGGCAGTAAGCTCTTCTTCTTCTTGCTGACCCTGTTCCTCTGGACAAGGAAAAGCATCGTGTTTTTCTGGCAGAAAATCTTTTAGGTTAATATCTCCCCGGGATAAGTCTTTCTGATATACATACATTTCCTTCTCTGGATGCTTTTTGGTTTCTCTAATAATGACTTCAGTGGGCTCAGCTTGGTTACCTTTTTCGATGTGGACTTCTATTATACGCTCCAGTTTGGGTTTCATTTGGTTGTCCTTCTCTGCATGCTGGGCTGCGGCGTCAGCCGCAGACTTGTGAACCTCAGGAGGCACTGCCGACTTATGTTCAAACAGACCTGCCAGTTCTTTGGAAGGGTCCCGCCCGGACTGAAAGGCCTTCATGATGTCATGGACTGACATGGTTTCCTCAATTCTTTCAGAGGCACCTTCGCTGCCTGGTGGAGAATGATAGACCATTCTGGTGGTTGTGGTTATGTGGGTCTCTTCTTTAACACGCATGCCTTTGCTTAAAACTCGACTGTGGTCGTCTTCTTCACCATTGGCTTTCATTTGAAACGCCTTAACTTTTTCCTTAATACTAGAGGTGGTGGGCTTTGGTTCCAGTTCCGTAAAAGTAGGAGATGGTTTGGGTGACACGGGCTCCTCCGGTGGGCCTGGGGGAGCATCTCCAGCTGAGGGCTCATAGCTCCTGATAACATGCACCACTTCAGTTCTTGTTTCTGTGATGACAGGAGGGATGGGAACTTCGTGAAAGAGTGGCTTAGGACCAGTACTCTCAGCACTCTGTGGGGCTGAAGGCGTTTTTTCACTTCTTGTTTCAAAGCCACTGTCAGACAAGGGGCTTTTGTCCTGGTCGTGTTGAGAAAAGTCATCCGGAGACTCTAAAATAGTATCTGTTCCAAAAAAGGAGTCGGCCATTTTACATAACTCTTTCTCAGAGGTGGAAGGCCTCATGGAGGCTGGAGGCATTTTGAGTTTGTGTTCCTGCAAAGCAATCGCTGGCTTTAAAATCCTTTTCTGTCGCTCTTCACCATCCTTCTTTGCATCCTCAAACTTGTACTTTAAATTTGTCAATGAACTACTCCCAATATCGTTTGTTAAGTAATCAATAACTTTGGTCAAGTTATAATCCTTCTCGGAGGCAGCTTTTGCTTTCACTTGCACTCTCTCCGGCAGAGATGGAGAATGGCTCGCCGCAGCTTGTTGTCTTGCCTCCCTTATTTCTTCCGAACTAAACTCTATCCAGTCGTCTTCAGGAGAGAGTCCTTTGTCACTCTTTGGCGATTTGGGTGGTCCTTTGGGTGGTCCTTTGTTATCTACACACACATCTTTCTTAAGGATTTCACTCACTTTCACTAAGTCTTCCTTTACTTTCTCAACAATTTTGAAAGGTTCTTCATCATCAATTCTCCCTTCTTTTGGGAGCTCGGGTTGGAATGGCTTCTCCTCAGGCACGTCTGTTTGCAGGATTGCAGTCATCCGCATTAGGTCCTCTTTCATCTCAGCCACGTCTTTTAATATCTCCTGACTGGAAGATAAAGAAGATGGTGTGGACAGCTTAAGGGCAGAGGGTGCAAGGAACAAAGATGACTTAACTGGAGATGAAGTTCGATTGAAATGGGACTGAGGACGTGTCTCCGTAGTCAATGTTTTAATGGGGGACAGCAAGGCTGCTGCTGATTTTGTAAGTGAACTAGAGTCTGGAAGTTTCTTTAATGCTGGTTCAGGCAAAACATTGACTACAGAGTATACTGGCACTGTTATTATCGATGAAGTTACAGATGAGGTAGTTGCAGATATCGACGACCCAAGGGATGTATAGAGTGCACTTGCGGAAGGAGTTCTTAGAGACTGAAAAGCTGATGGTGTCGAAGAAACGTATGACCTGAGTGGGGAAAATGGCATTGCTGTCGTGGTAGAAAACACTTTCTCAACTGTGTCAGCGGCTGCATTAACCACAGAGCTCACAGAGTTTGTAGCTGTAGAAATTTTTTCCTGTAACGTGGCAGTGGCTTTGCATCCATTAATTAACGTTGACGATGACGGATATTTGAGAGGGGAAATAGAGCCGTTGACCAATGCTACCTCTGCGTGTCCAGGCATCTGTTTCACAGGTGATGAGAGAGAAGAGGCCATCGTGACTTTCGCCGATGAAATGACATCAACTGCTGATTTAGCTGGAGACACCACTGACTTTAGAGGTGAAGATATTAGCGGTGCTGCTGATGTGATAATTGACTTAAATGGCAAACTTGAGGAATACATATTAATGTTTGACTTGGGGGAGGCAGGGGGTGTCATAGTAATGGACGACCTCTCCAGAAGAGACCCTGCTGTAGTCACTGGAGAGGTGCGGGAGGAAAACGTAGAATTGGATGCCAGCCCTTTTAAAGGCGAGGCCTCTGGGACTGTGGGAGCTCTAACCAGGGTACCAGAGGAAACTTGGATATTGTATGGAGATTGTGACACCACTGTTTTTATCGGTGAAGACATTGTCCGAAAGGATCTAATTGGAGATGCCACATCACTAATGGATTTAACTGAAGATGTAGTTGAGGCGCCTAACGTGGATTTGATTGGAGAAGGAGTCGAAACAGACCATATTGATTTTAACGGAGAAGCTGATGGCGTATTAGAGGAAGAACTTGATAAGGAAGTGAAGCCTGACTTGGCTGGCCCAGGCACTGTAACCGGAGCTGTTGTCCAGGACTGGTATGGTCTTGTAGAAAAGAATGGCTTGTATGAGTAAGTGGTGGGGAGGGATCTTGTTGCTCCTGCACTCCGTTCAACTGTTTCTTAAATTTTAAAATGAAATCAAACACAAAAATCAACAAAAATGGTTGAGAAACAGAGAGACCAGAGAAAAAAATTGGTCAGTAAACTTTGAAATATTACAAAAGCAAGTACAATTGTTTGCATGATTTAGAATGGAAGAGGCAACAATTAAAGTAAAAAGAGGAAAAAAAATTCCACAGACATAACTAATCCAAAGTTAAAAATAAACAAACAAACAAACAAACAAAAAACAGAGCAATGTGAAATGAAAGACAGAAAAAGCACATCGCAACCAAAGAGGCCAACAATGAGAAACAGAAAACATGAGGAAAGAATTAATGATGAGAAAAATAATCACAATGGAAAACCGTTCCCTTACTTCCTATTGACTTTCTTATGTGCTGGTTTTGAAATATCAGCAGCCATTCTGCTTTGCCTGTATAGGTACAAGTTCGTTTTGTGCAACCATATAACTCATTTTAGCAATGTTTAACGTTCCTTCTCCTTGAACCTTTCGGTGATACTGATTGCACCTACTTAGAACCATTATTGATGTGTGTCACTATACATTAAATATCTAGAACTCTTTTTTAGAAAACTACTCAAGCCTATTTCATGCAGAATCCAAGGTAACTTTTAGGTGACAGGCAACTGATGTGCAAACTGTGAAGCCACTGGATTTTAAATCTGTACCTTCCATGCACAATTCGGTTATGCTTCACACCCATAAAAAGCCAATAAGAGCAAGAAATTTTCTGAGTCAGAAGTTTAAAAGAAAAAAAAAACAAAGAAAAGGAATGTTTGCATTTATTTTTTCCATGCAGCATATTCCTTTTGGTGAGGAAAAAGAAAATGTAATATGAAATGATTTAAAAATGCATGTGTACATACACACAAAGGGGGAAAAAAGCAGAAAATATGGGTCATGGTTACCATAAGCAAGCAAAGCAACTGAAAACATTTTATCATGCGCAATATATCATGGCAAACAAGCCAATGAAGTAATACAATTTTTATGCCATATTATGCACAATATATAAACTTTAAAAATACTTCCACAAGAGCATTTAGAAAGAAGAGTACACTTTTTCCATGAGATGCAAAATCTTGGTACCTTTTGAGACTTTAGGAAAATATTTAATACTGCATATTAAAAACATATCTGTAACTAAATGTATCCACATCTGGAGTTGTCTTCCTTATGGATAAAAGCACATAGTTTATTTTGGATATTTTTTCATAATTGATTATACTTTTAATTCTCAAAAGGTATCATGGGAAACTCTAAAAAGCAGTCATATTTTTAACACCCCACATTTAAATATCTGAAGTGGGATAAAGCATATATCTGTATACATTTTTATCCATGGCAAAGGTACCAATTCTGGTGCCTTCCCAGAATGTTCATGGGACTCATAGATACCCCAAACACTGGAGTAACCATGAGACAGACCTACCACTAGGAAAGATGGATTTAATACCAGCATTCATCTGGCAATGGGACAAGAAACACACAAATGAGGTAAGCACACTCGCCAGGGGAGAGCAAGCACGCACTTAGTCCTCTCTATGTCTACAGCTCTAACAAACAAACCGAGTTGGTCACAGAGATTTGGTTGGAATGCCTGCCAAGGGCTAGCGGTCTATGTCAAAGTTGAGTACAGTTTCACTCCCAGAAAGCACTGGTGCAGAAAAATAGTAACATGCGAAGAGGAAATGAGAATCTGCTTCATCTTTTATGCTCCTCTTCATGCTGTGCCCGGGCCAGTGCTATAATCCAGTCCTTGGATTAGCAGCTACTCCCACAAAGGTGAAGATTTTCATTCCTAGTGTACATTTAAATTCAGACATTCAGAACATGTCCTCTTCTAAGCTTACATATTATTCTAAAGAAATGCGGAAGAACGGAGGAAAAACTCACCCGTTCATTACCCCCTCCTAGTCATAATTCTCAATACTATGTTGCTTAACTCTTTTGGAAACACCATAACGCAAATGGAAGGTTTAGGGATTCCTTCAATTCAGTGACTTGGGCTCAGTCCAATGTCTCAAGAGAACTTATTTTTATAACTCCCAGGACCTGGCAAAGCATCTCGCCTTTACCACTGAAGGCTGGCTCCATCAAGCAAAGAAGTCCTCTGAACCACATGTATGGTTTTATACTTCTCACGAAGCTGCCAATTTACTGATCGGTTACACATTTTATGCTTTAATGACACATACTCTGTGATGTTCTTTATAACAAAGAAACTTTCTGGGAGGTTCTGGATGTCAGGCACTGAACTACACCAGACTCTTTCTTTATTTGGGGGGGGGGGGGGCGGTGTGGAGAAATCTGCATCACTTGGAGTTCTAACACCAATTAAGAGGTCATAGCATTTTCTTAGTTTCCTTATAGTCCCATCTTAGTTCTATCCATTCCTCTGTTTACCACCATTATGCTCCCTTTCATAAAGCAAAGAAAAGGACCCTCTTCCTTCTATCAAAAGTCAAGGAAGATAAGCCACATATTATACTATAACTGAAACTAACTAAAAATAACAATACTTTCACAAGTGGGAAAAATTTAGTTGACTTAGCATAGACCTCATCTTAAACTTATATATCCCCCCAGATACTTTAGGGACCAGAATCATATGGGAGCTCACCTGCCTTGGATCTAAGGTTATGGAGACTGTTCAAATCTTAAGGATATTGCCTAGGAGTCCCAACCTAAGAGCCTTAGCTCTGGGGCAAAATAGTATTCCAAAAAAAAACCTTCTATCCAGCAGATTTAGTCATATTGAAAAACCATGTAGTGAAACACATATACCATCTCCGTTTTGTGATAATAGGAGTTAAACTTAGCCCTTATGGTTTTGGAAGGATTCAGACACTTATGCTAGAGGCAAAAAACCAAGATCTGGAAGAACATTCATGAGTGTGGTAGCATTTCATTTCTCTTATGCTCTCCATTTTGTGTCTGAATATAAAAGCTTCTCTAGTAGTCAAGGAATTAGACTCCAGAAGATTATGCTAAGACCATCTAAGCTAAGTAGTGGAGTCTTCCTGCTGCACATTTAGTATGCTATCTTGGCCCACTGAAACAAGAATTCAGGAAAAGTGGGAAAAACCAAAGTTATGGCTCTTACTGGTAAATTTCCAATCTCTCCTGAGCTCAAATAAATGGTGAGTAATGAAAAGCAGCTAGAAATTGTCTGCTAACTTAACAATAATTTTTGTAAAAATCCTCTTCTGATGGATCAAACATGGTGCTGCTCTCAGCTCCTGTTGGTAGAGGGATTCTCTGGAGAGCTGAGGGAAGGGGAAAGGATGAGGTGGGGAGGGAGACAGATGAATGAGTATGACTGAGTGGATTTATACCTTGAGAGTTGCAAGCCAGTTAACAATGAACCAAAAACAATTGCTGAGAGAAGAAAAGTGCTTAGCCAGTCCAGTGAAGACTAGCCTTGAACTTGGTGTTTAATAAAGGCCAGGGGTGGCGGGGGAGGGGTTGAGGTGAGAGGAAGGAGGAAATAAGGAATCAATATAGAAGTGCTACCTCAAGACAGTAGGAAAATCTAATTCTTGCAAACTGGGAAGAAGGAGAATCAGGACTAAGATCTAATGATCTACCTATATTAAGAAAAATGAGATGACAATCAAAGTTACTTTATCATTCATTCTACCGTTCCACATATATAAAAATAAATATTTCCCTTTTGAGCATAGATCTGAAGCAACATTGGCACTCACATAGGAGTTATTCTATCTCCTAGTTAACAAGCAAAGGGAAATCAAGGTAAAGACAAGTAATGCATAGATGTTTCTAATTTAAAAAGGAGGTAGTGCTTTTTTAAAAAAAATTTCTGAACTTATGATCTAAGGGAGTTTGTACTTCATATCTTCAACTATGTACAAAATATTACTTAGATTTCATGATAAAATTTTCCTTCAGGCAATTTTTCCTTTGCCGCTGGGTTTTCAAATGACCACCAAATTCAGTTTGTACAGAAAAAAATGCCTCTTCTTACAAAAATCCATGTATATTAGTAGAATGTGTTAGAAAACTCACTCATTCCGGGCTCAGTCAAGTAGCTGTAGCGCTTACGTAAAGCTAAAGATGCAAAGCTCTGTCGTCGATCTGCTTTCTCGGCCTAAAAAGGGAAAAGGAAAAAGAGACTCTGTCCAACTTCCTTGGGGCATTTTTGTAGTTTTGAAACATTTTTTAGGATGGCATGTGGATACCTCGTTTATCTTAATTTTTCTTCTGATGGTTTTTCCTCATGAAAATGTTAATTTCCTATTGTGGGTCTACAACCCCATCCCGATGTCTCAACCAAATTACCATCATTTGGCAAATATAAGAGCACCAACACAGCAGACTACAGGGGACTACAAATACAAGACGAGCGTTACAGAGACTTCTGATGCTGAGCAGTAAATCTCCCCAAATTCATTTGTATTAAAAGCACATATATCACGATGTACAGTCACTCTATGTGAGTACATTCAAGGAAAAGGGGCGCATGGTGTCTCATTCTGGTTACTGCTGTTGTTTCTACAAGTTAAAAGGCATAGAGGGTAGGTGAGGTTAAAAAAAGGTTAATGGTTTTATGAGAAATAAGGATTCTATTTATTAGTATTGAGGTGTGAGTTTTAAAAATCCAATTATCCTATAGCTCGGGGAAATAGTAGGAGATGTCTTTGTAAGGAAAAAATTCATTCAAAACCAAATGGAACCACTATACCCTTAAAAATGGCCAGGATAATTTTCTTTAAATAGAATACCAAATATTTATCAGTAGCCATGGGACACATATTTTGCATTAAATAGAGCAACTTGATTTATACAGTAAAATTTCATGTTACTCATGGTCTTGATTTAAATGTTACACAGAGTGCACATGAGGCAAAAATAGGAACAAATGTGTATTTATACATGCCAAGCTACTATTTAAAAAATGTTAGGTCCTCTTTTTAAATCATTAGCTAGATTATATTACTTAATGCCCTGAAGTACTCTCATGTATGTGGAAGAAGAGCAAACCATTCTTTAAGAAAAATGTATATCCTTCATCTCACACTAAGATCTGCAAAAATAGAATACATTTCCCACACTTCAGCCCTCTGCAACTTCTTTTATACAGATTTAATTTCTATTCTATCTCTGATAAAGTAAAAGCAGAAGTGTTCATATTACCTCATCATCTTGATCTGACTCTGTCTCCTTTTGGTTCCAAGATGCATTGCAGAGACAAGGAATATTATAATGGACAGCAGGGAAAAGAATATCAGGATATGAAAAGGACTGAGTAGGGAGCACAAAATGCAAGCTGAATCAAGAAAGCAAAGCAAATCAAATGAAGCCAACACAAAATATTAAGAACTGTACATCCATGGCAAATTAACGTGTGATGTTATTCAAAAGCAAGAAACTAAGAGCTAGCAGCAGAAGCAGAAGCAATATACAGAGGACTCCATTATACAAACCATAAGAATCTGACACCACAGTAACAAGACTCAATCTACACAAAGAGACTAATTAAATTCAAGTTTCAAGAACTTTAATCATGTTACAACGCATTCCTTAATTGCATACCAAGGACCCACTTCTCCAAGACCAGGGGAAATGACTTACAATAAACCAGTATTAAAAGATACCTTTTTATGTGCTGGCAGAGTGATATTTAAGTTGCAAACAGCTGTTTGAGGCAGTCCTTTTGTTGTCTTTGGTTCTTTCAGAAAAGATAGACGACCACAGGGCTCTTGGCTGGTGTCTCTAATCTAGAAGAATTTAGGTGGTTAACAGTTTTAGAAAGAGACTTTTCTGAGGATTCCTGTCTGTACAAGAGTTAAACAGGTTTATTTTACAGAGCCCTTCAAGAGGCAGGCAAAGTAAAGGGAAAAGATGATGGTAACCATTACAGATCAATGGTGGTGGTCACATGTGAACTCGGTGGGATTTTGAATGTCCAATTCTGAGATCAGACCCAGGATTGCTATGCCTGCTTGTTTCTCTGGATATATATAGTCCCCAGACTATATTCTGCTATATAGTCTGGGTTATGTGCATTTCCTTCCTGTCCAATAATTTCTTTTTCCCAAGGCCTTGGTTTTAGCAATAATAATAACAGCAAATAACCATCACACTAAACAGTTGGACCATGTCCTGTTCTCTGAGGAGGAAGACTGTATCTCCAGAATGTCCTTGGGCTCCATCAGAAATGAAGACAGAACTTAAATACTGAGTTTGGATCATTTCCATTATTTGATTACTAGGCATTAACCAGATATGGTGCATTTTACTATTCTAGATTGGTCTTACAAACATCTGCTTGAGCATAAATGATCATTGAGATGTTTAAAAGGTAAAGACTCTTTACCTTTCAAACAGTTTTACTAATTATAAAGCTTTCCTGGCTCAAAAATACACTTGGGGAGAACCAGGACAAAATCTGACCTTCTTCTTCTGAATTCAAGGTTAGTGGGGTATTTCAAACTTAAATTACTAGACTCTTTTTTTTTATTTTTATTCTCTAAGAGCATTTTTTTCTTTTTTAAAATTCAGAGTCTCTGTTGATGATTTACCTTGATGGAAAATGGCAGTCTATTTTCTTTGAAAGCATAAAAGTTAAAAACAAGTTGCTGTCCTCCTTTGGTAAGTGGGGCCAGATTTCCATAACAATCAACATAAATAGGTTTTCCTTCCAGAACCTTTTAGAGTAAAAGAAATACATAATTTAATGTTAATTTAAATTGAAAGAATTTTGAGATTTTAAGTCACATAATATTAAAAGACTGACATATTTCTATGTTACATTTGTCTCCTTATTAGGAAATTACTTCTATGGTGTTCTTTGCCACAAAAATAACTCTATTGGCTCACAATTAAACTACTGTGATTAGAAACCAAATCATGCACATGTACAAGACAGAATTATATATTCAGTTCTAATCTAGCAACTTTAGACATCTTTGAGAAAGTGCAGACATCACTTCTTCATATAGACGTTGAAAGGGTTTTTTTTTTTTACTCAGATACTTTCGCTAGGTTTGAAAAAGGAAAATCATAGTAATGTGTAAAAGACAGTGACCATGAAAATAAGATAACCCAAGTCACCACAAAGAAGTGTAGACCATGATTTAGATTCATTAGTACTACATTGTAACCAAGATAAACCTCAAAGACACATAAAATAATTTGAGAATAAACCTATATCACATTTTTAAATCAAAACCTGAAATCAAGAATGGGCTTGGTATTTCCAGTGAGTGCCATTACGACCTCAAAATAAAACCACAGATCTGGGGAATGTAATGGAACAGACTGGTGTGAATAAGGTACCTCAATATCTTTGCTTCTGGCAACTTCCTCAAAATTCTCTTGCTGCTCTAAGGTTTTGTCCACTTTGTCATCTGTCATGCAGAAACAGCGCAGGCAGGATTCTACAGGGTCATTCATTTTGGCAAAAACAACGAACTTGGCCATATATGGAACACATATTAATTCTCTGTACAGTTGTGTGGCTAACCCCACAGTTTCTAAAACTTGATGGCAGTCTGCAAGCCAAAATCTGAGAAAAAATAAAACAGGGATGAAAATGAGGTGATTTAAAAGCCAAATCTTAAAGAAAATTCACCATTAAAATATTGGGGCATATAAGTGAACTACACCAAAACATTAACTTGTTCATTTAAAGAAACGGCAAAGATGTCTACTCTGTTTACAGAAGGTCTACGTTTATTATTGTTATGATTTTGCTGAGGAAAGGCTAAGGATCTATTTTCCTCTCTCTTTTCTTTCCCATAAGATTCTGTTCCCCCATCCTCTTATATTTAGTCATAATTAGCCTTCCTTTCTACTCCTGCTTAAGAGTTTAATGTCTTACTTTACATTGGGCAGAGCAAGAATTTTATGAAGAAAATAGAAGAGAAATGGAAATTCTATCAGTCCTTTTTCTTTGAAAGCATAATAATTAAAAACAAGCTGCTGACTCCTTTAGTATATGGGGCCAGATTTCCAAACCAATCAACAGAAATACATTTTTACCAATTGCTAAGAACTAGAAGAAGCAAGTCTATCACCCTTTAGCTCCTTTTGAGAACTGGATAAGATGACTTACATCAGTCAATTTTAACTTTCTGAGTTAGGCCCAATTTTGCCATCAAAATTTTAAAACATAAATATATAAGTATGGAGCACAAAAACTTTCACTTTCCAAAAGGTAATAAAATGAATTCCTTACTGCTTTTTGGAATCCTATATTTCCATACCTGGCTGAAACATTGGTTGTAAAAGAGACACAGTCCTTTATGAATGTCAGGGGAGTTGTTCCTGTGATGTCTTCCCACTGAGCCGGTGAGGTGCCCCCTGGGAGAGCAAGAGCAGATATGTTGACTTCACCATGAGAGGGGCTCCTTTTAAAATCTGCATTATCATCCTGTTCTTCTGGCACTGCCGAGAACTTACAAAACTTCAGCATGTTCAATCAATGGCAGGCTCTAAGGGTGGTCTTCCTCTCTACTCTCCTGTGCTTTTACTGCCTTATAGTGATCTCCTTGTAAGACATTATAGTTTAAAAAAATTACTTTGTGGTTTGTCTGGTTACTAATGGATGGTTTAAACATGGGGCAACCACAGCCTATCAAGAGCGTTTTGTAAGTGCAATTTATAAGTGCAAAGAATTGTTCAGAAAGACCATGCAATTCTTTCTTATTTTTTTATTTTTTAAAAAAGACTATCAAAGAACTATCAAGAAAGTTAAGCAGCAGCTGATTTTGTACTGCCTACATCATTTAATTTTCCAGGGTAAAAAGAGAGATCAGGCATTAAAACTACTCATAAAAACAAAACAAAAAACAACCTATTTTAATTTAGGACTTTCTGTTAAAAATCGTATTAGGTTGATCAAATGAACTAAGCTCTGGCTTCCAGGTGCTCATCACAAAATGTGTTCTCTAGTCCCTATAGATTTAGTCTATTGGATTAAACTCAGGAATTGAGTGCTGAGAAGAATCACGTCCTCTGCTCTGCCTTATGCCTGGTGCTCCATGGGGGCCTGTTTTCTCCAAAGTCTGTCCAACTTCCTGTAGTCTAATGGGTGTTACTAGGTCCTTCCCTTCTGTCTAGGTCCCCAAGAAATGACCTAGGTGCTCTAGTAGATTCCATACTATTTCAATAACCTTAAAAGAACATTATTATTACTACTACACTTCATAGCAGGGGAATGGTATCCTTGAGTTTGGAACTGAGTCATGATCTCAGCATCTTAAAGGAAGGTATGGGGATAATGCAGATGAGGTGATGGACAAGTCAAATGCTTTATATATTTTTTTCCTACTCTCGTAAAGTTGGCACGGAAGCTTCAAAGGCTTTACGTCTCTGTACAGAATCATTGCAAGTTGCTAGCATCAGCAGCAGGTGCAGCGACAAGGGGACCGCACCTGTGATGCTACAGAGCAGACGCAGGTTAGGTGTGGTGTCCCCCTTGTACCCATTGGCTACGCCTTCACCCGAGGGCGGGGGCACCGGAATGGTCATTGTGATAGGCTTATGGAATTTTCTTCTTCTGGGTTCCACAGTGACGATTGGGCTAAATGTTGCTTTGTTTCCAAGGATCTTTTTCACAATTTCATCAGGAACAGGCTGAGCCTAAAGACAGAGAAAGGACCTTAGGTGGAAGTTAACATTTTTCTCTCATTGGAAAATTGACTTTTTAAGTGAGGAAGAAAAAAATAAATAAAAACAGACACCCCCCCCTACCCAAAAAAATATTTCTTCTTCATCCTTTCTCAGTATTTCAGAAGCGTGCAAAAAAAGAACCCAGACAACCTCATACTGTAGCAGGAACCAGTTGGTGTATTTCCCCAACAGAATATGGATGACACAAGCTTGTGTGACAGAGAGGCAGTCAAATCTCACAACGGAGAAGTCTTTCAGGCTAATCCAAAGTAAAGGTCAGCAAATATTGAGTCTAGTGTATTTTAAACTTATGTGGGATATCCAATAAAACAACACAGAGGAGATTTGTGCCCAGGTAAAAATCAGGGTGACTTCAGAGTAAGTAACAAAAGGGCATTTAAGATTTCACTTCGAGATTACCAAACCTAACGTCTTCCTTTTGGCCTCCTTGCTATTTGGTAAGATACTCAATTTGGGAGACGGCTGAAGGGAACTTCATGGCACTGAAATATAAGGCCATCTCCTTAGCTCCAAGTGGTTACTGAAGACCTTCCCAACGCTTACAGTACTTCACTCTAAAAAAACCTCACAAGAAGAACCTCAGTTAAACTATTAGTTACTATATTAATTGACACAAATTAAATTACTTTCCTTATTATTTTCTTTTTTCAATAGGTCTAACTGAAACAAATAAATATAAGAAAGATGACTCCTGCCAGGATTTTCAGTTAACTTTCCAAACCCAAACAAGTTTCAAATGGGTTTGGATAAAACCCAGTATTTATGATGTACTTCAATCAAAATCTGAAAGCTTGCAAGTTTCTTTATAACTGATTTTTATGAAATGGTGTCTTATAAACCAAGTCAAATGTGGTTTGCTTCTTTAATGGTATATTTGCTCTTTGGTGCTCTTGTCACTCCAAATATCAATAACCTATGGTTAACAGAACAATCTTTCATCAAGAACCACATGATACTTTTAAAAGAAAAACCCTAAAATATGTACCTTTGTTGAATAACTTTATAATAAGTATAAAGCTCACTTTATCCTTAACGCTTCTCTTTTGAAATAGGTTAATGAGTCCCTGTATGGCCTAGTGCTTTGATTAGCAATATCATTAGGATGTGTTCCAATTGTTTTCTGAGTGAATCATGCTCACATGCTCTCATACAACGTTTTGCACACGTTACCTGGAGGCCCACTCGAATCCTTTTGGTTAAAGCACCCTCTGGGAAAGAAGCCTGGACAAGGGGCACAGTGGTGCTACTCAGAATTCCACCTTCAGGACCAATCTGGTTGCTTTCCTGCTTAATCCTCGAAACCACGGCAAAATACTGGGGGAAGTCCTTTGTGATAATCCTGCAGATCCGCTTCTTCCCGAGCTCTTCTGGGCTATCAAGTTCTGAAAAGACAAATGAATGAAAAAGCCATGAGAGTAAACCTATCTACCTGATACCTTAAGATAAAATGGTGTGAATTTTGATAGATAAAATGACATATCCAGTAGTCTCAACGGAGTTTCTAGGATGGAGAGAAAGTGAGAGTGACTTTAAAAAATATATAAAGATTCGTAAAGATACTATAAAGCTATTCATATACAGTATTTGTAGAAAAATATTTCTACTGGAGAGGAACGAATGTTTTCAAAAACTGAAATTTTACCTCATATGAACAGAGCTCTACTCTTTAAGAAGAGAGACCTCATTCTGTGATTATTTACAATAATCTACCCTCAAATGGCCAAAGTAGGAATGAGTCAGAAAAAAACAGGGCCTCACAAAAAAGTAAGTAAGGACTTAAGGATGTCCAAAAGGCTCTAGAACTTCATTTGAAAACCTCTTTAAGATATTTTTTAAATTGGGGTGCCTGGGTGGCTCAGTGGGTTAAAGCCTCTGCCTTCAGCTCAGATCCTGATCTCAGCGTCTTGGGGTCGAGCCCTGCATCGGGCTCTCCTCTCAGCAGGGAGCCTGTTTCCTCCTCTCTCCCTGCCTGCCTCTGCCTACTTGTGATCTCTCTCCTCTCTGTCAAATAAATAAATAAATAAAATATTAAAAAAAAGGTATTTTTTAAATTGCCCAAATGATTAATATCGCCATCACGAATGTCTTTCTACCCACCGATAACCCTCACGATCAAACTCAACCTATCCACAAATGGACACATCTTTCCTTCTATCCACTTCCAAACTTACTTCTTCCCCTTTATCTTAACTCTGGTAAAGGGCTTACAGTTTGTCTAGTCCTCCTGTCTAATAGTTTGTTTCACTTTCCTGGATAGTTCACATCGAAAGGTGGAAGTCCAGCTGATTCCACTGCGGCAATGGCTTGTTCTCTTGCCAGCCCCGGTCTGAGCCCTCTTTGCCTTACCTGGATCACTGAGTCACCTCCTAACCTTCTCCCTGCCACTCGCCTCTCCTCACTTCAGCTCATCCCCTACAGGGGAGCCAGATGGGTTTTCTCCCAAAAGCCAGGTTTTATGCATAATGCTCGTTGGTTTAACCTTAATAAATGATTTTTAAAATCATATGAAATAATAACTATTTGAGAGTAGCCAAGAATATTTTGGAAAAATAGCTTTGTGAGGGAGAATTTATTTTATAAGATTTAAAACTTATCTAGAAATATCATAATAAGAGTTATATGGACAGACATATAAAATATAAAAAATATATAGGAGATTAGACAAATAGGTCAGAGGGATAAGAACAGAACAAGAAATAGATTTAAATTTATATATGTATACACAGATATGGTATATATGTAAGTCCATACATATCTACTTTTATATATTATATATTATGTATTTAAATAGCATATTTAAATCAAAGTCATATATTTAAACTTCAAATCAGTGGGGGAAAGAGGGCTTATTTAAGATGGGATTGACATAAATGAAAATCTATTTGGCAGAACAGAGCTAAATCACTACATCTTATTATATATAAATACAAATTCCCAGTGAATTAGAGACTTAACTACTTAAAAAAATTAAAATGTTACCATAAAACAATCAAGAGAATATGTTTCAGCCACGGTTAGGAGAAATTTTTGTATTTAAAACTGGAAACCCAGAAGCCTAAAATGTCATTTTGACTATAAATACGTCAAGTTTTCTATGGCAAAAATAGTTAGCTTGAAAGACAAAACGGAGACTAGGAAAGATAACAGCTACATTCAACACATAATGGATCAAAAGGCTCAATCCCTATGGCAGCTACAAATTGACAGAGATGACAGACGAGCCAACATAAAATGGCAAAATACTGTAAATGGGCAATTCACAGAAGCTGAAAACTGGTCAGAAAAACATATAATAAATAGATCAAACTTGATAATTTGCATGGAAGTACTGACTTAAACAAGATATGACATAAATATTTGAAACTAGCCAAGGGTATTTTTGGAAAAATAAATTTGTAAGGGAGAACTGGAAGTATCATGATAAAACAATTATGTGGAGATATCATGGGGGTTGGGGAGGGACTACTTATTTAAATATGATGATCAGGGAAATACCTCTCTGAAGAGGTGATAATAGGTGAAAAATGTGAGGGAAGGAGGGAGCCAAGCATATAAAGTGAGGAAAGAAGATGCAGAGAAAAATGCATAGTCTGATCCTTTTTAGGGAAAAATGTAATCTGCACACTTGTATATTTTTATAAGAGACATTTGCAGAAGAGACATTCTAAGGCCATTAGCAACTGGTCACTTCAGAGGGATGGGCAAAAGGGAGGTGAGGATGTAGGAAGATAGTGGGTTTACATAGTTGGGGTAGGTTTGTCACAAAATAAAGGGAAAATTCCCAGACTTCAGAGAGGGGTGTTCGTTTTGTTTTTGTTGTTACTCACATAGCCCGCTTTTCAAACCTCTGATACATACAGTACATGTCCTACAGTTTTTTAACTATGAACATGTTTGCCTCCTTCATCATAGGACTGAGATCATGACTTATTTCAAATAGAAATTTATAGAAAGTTAGGACGGATGGTTAGATAATTGGATCGGTGACATTTTCTCATCTTATAGATTAACCATCAAACTCTGAAGTGGGAACACCAAATTGATTGGCAAATAGGAGAAACAGGGTTCCACCCAGACCAGAATGGAACTAGAATTTGGTCCATTTTGCTTCCTGACCATCTGCTTCTCCTCTGCTCTGTCCAAAACCAGATACTGAGTTTCTAGTGAGAGAAAATAAAAGAAAACAAAGGCAAAAAAAAAAAAAAAAAAAAGGGTTAATATAGAAAGACAGGAAGGAACCAAAGAATTTGCTCAGGAAAATATTCTGGGGAAGTTTTCAAGTTTTCACCTATTCAACAATTGACAAAATAAAAGTTTTCCATACAGAGCAGCTATATTTCCCTTCCCATGGTTTGGCTTATTTTAAAAAGTCTGAGTTCCCAGAGTTCATAATTCATGCTGCAACCGAGAGAGTTCTGATCATTTGTTTCAGTTCCTGTATAACCTATCAGCTGCAGCTAAGCAGACTTTTTACCTCAGCTCAAACTTGTGATTATCTTTAGAAATAGTTTAAGACTCCACATAGTGCAAGCAATTTAGGAAGACTGCCATGAAATTACATCCTTCAAACAAGACAAATTTCTTGACTCTGTGTGTAACAAGCCATGTATCCTGTGAGTATGTTTCCTCAAGATCAGTCTGGATCCACCAGGGGCAGTGAGGCACCATCTGAGGAACTTGGGGCAATACGTACTTCTTAGCTGTGTTGTGTGTGTGTGTGTGTGTGTGAGTGTTGCATGTACATTTGTACGGAGTTAAGGGGGAGACAGTTGTATCACCCCCGGAAAATGTAATAGTGATGGACTGGGAAGAGCAGCCCCTCTGTGTAGTGGGGGCAGCCTGGCCACACCTCTGCTCTATTGCCTTTGATAAAGCATTAAAACCACCCCAAATATAAAGTGAGCATGTCCATCTCAGATGCAGCAGATGAATGGGAAATGGAGAAGCTCAGGGTTCTAACTCCACACTTGACTTCCAACATCTTTCAGGATTTGCCAGTGGTTCTGGGACACTCTGTGTTGTACCCACTCTATTTTGAAGCTTCTAGCAAGTTCTCTGTCACCATTAAAATTTGCATAATTATTGATCTTCAGTGTTGTTTTTTAACAGGTTTTTTTTTAAAAGATCTATTTATTTAAGAGAGAGCAAGCACAGGAGCAGGGGGAGGGACAGGTGGAGAGGGAGAGAATCTCAAGCAGATTCCCCACTGAGTGTGGAGCCTGCCACGGGGCTCCACACAGGGCTCGATCCCACAACCCATGAGATCACGACCTGAGCCGAAACCAAGAGTCAGACACTCAACTGACGCATCTAGGAGCCCCTTTTAACAGGTATTTTATTTTTTAAAGATAAGCTTCAATCCAAAGAAACAACTACTGTGTGAATTTCAGACATTGATATCCCCAAGCACCATTATTTAAACAGTAGCATCCACATGTAGCCTTCCTGAATTACTCAGACTCCTAGGCCTCTGCCTGGTGATATGGAGAAAAGATATCTTCCCCCAACCAGGTTACATTCTGTTTCTATGTGTACTTATTTTTAACTTTTTTTCTGAGAATAAAAGTCAATACAAATATAAAAACTGCAAAAATTATTTAAGTATTGGTTTATAAGAAGCATAATCTCTTTAACAACTACAGCGGGAGGTTGGGCTATTATGCACTGGGAAAGCTGCATAAGTAAGACAATGATGGAGACAGCAGGTAAATGTGAGAGGCAAGAGCACGGAGTGAAAGCCAGGTAGTAAGATTACCACAACCTGAATCACAAGATCTTATTGGTCATCGTACAGGACAAAGGTTAAATAAACTATGATATATTCATACTATGGAATACTGTGCAGTATTAAAAAGAATGGGGTAGAAGCATACATTTTAATATGTAAATCTCCAATCCATATTAAATGGAAAAGTCGCAAAAAATATGATTATAATCAACTAATCACATCTTTACATGTCTATGTATAAATTCATATAATTCATACAAAATTTAAGGGAAGAGGAAAATTATAATGACTGTATACTTGTGTATGACTACATGGGTAAGAATACTAATACTAGTATTTAGCATGTTCTTTTTCCTTTTTTTTTAAAGATTTTATTTATTTATTTGACAGATTGAGAGAGATCACAAGTAGGCAGAGAGGCAGGCAGAGAGAGAGGGGGAAGCAACTACCTGCAGCATAGAGAGCCTGATGTGGGGCTCGATCCCAGGACCCTGAGATCATGTCCTGAGCCAAAGGCAAAGGCTTTAACCCACTGAGCCACCCAGGTGCCCTTAATACTAGTATTTAATAATATGATGTACATAAATATAATAAATGATATAGCAGATTATTAATACTTTAATGTGTAGATTCAACTCAAGCAATTTTTTTCTCTATTTCTTGCTTTAAGAAAAGGAAACTGAAATACAGTCATGAAATGATCGTAGTTGTTTGTTTCAGGTAACTGATGACCCAACTGAGTAGGGGAGTCTGCTGGAGGGATGAAGGTTCTCCACACTCAGCTACTGGGAAGCCTTGACTCCTGGCCACATCCCCCATCTTATCACGAGCCTTTTTATTCTGTTTATAATTTTGATAAGCTATGAATGCATATTAAAATCAAATTTTCTTTTCAGAAAATGTGAAGTGACCAGTTAAATTACACTAAATTAACTGATATCTGAGGCCTGGCACATTGTAGGTATTCAACTAGTATCCACTGAACAAAGACCTCACTGGGAATTAATGAGACTCACACTTTTTGTACCAAAGAACTACATAATTCTTTAAATCTTGCTTTAAAATATATGTAGTAGTAGAGACTGGTTACTATTTACTCTTTTAATAGTTTTTTTTTAATTGTATGTGGAACGTGGCTCTTGTCTTTCTACTTTTTAATCCACAGTAAATTTTATTACATCCATGTTTATAAGAGAAATTAACATTGACTTAAGCGATGCTTACCCAAAGCGTGCCAAAAACTTATGAGAATATAAAACTCTTTTGAAAGTTCTGTGTTGCAAACTACAAATGGATGTCAGAAAAGTCAGATTTGCAGGCAAATAGTAATAAAGTCTGATAATGTAAAAATGATAATGTATTCTTTCCAGGACTGAATTTATTTATATTCAGATTTTAAAATGGTTTATTACTTGGGCCAGAGAGCAGAAATGTTATTACTAAGAACCTTTGCTTTGCTCCTACCCTTGACATAGATAAACCCAACAAAATAGTCTACAAATGTGATGCCCGTGTCCCATTCATACCTACAGAGAACCCAGCTTGTGTGAGCCCCAAACTGGCTAGATCATGAGCAACACCAGCGGTATCTATTAAAGGCACAGATTCCTAGGTTTCTCTTGTGGAGATCTTGACTCAGTAGCCCGGGGTGTGTGTGGGGGGGGGGGGGGTAGATGGGGGATGGGGACCTGAAAAGCTACTTTTTACACTCAGTTCAGGAGACTTTCTGACTTGATAGATGTGGGAGGCAAAGCCTTACTAGATTCTTACCCAGTAACTGTCCTTAAAAACTCAGAACCCAAAGTATTAAAAACATGACAAGAGGACCCTATGAAAAGCATATCAAGGATGGTTCAATATGGGAAGAGAAGCTTACGGGGCAATAATATCCGTTGGTATTAAATGGCTTTACTTTTTAAGAGAATTTACTACACCACTCTGTAGCTATAGAATTAAAGGAGAAAATGACATAAAAATAGAGGGCTTCTTATGTGGGGTAGTTGATAATGCCATAGACTATGAAAGGACCCTGAATCCCCCTCTGTCTATTTAATCCATTACTAATAAAGTTTTCACAAAAAAAATAAAATTAGAAAGAAAAGAAAGAAGTGCATTCTGAAACAGGAAGTTTTGGTCAGGCGGAATGTTAAAATTCACACTTACAGAATGTCTTACTTTGTGGCAGGTGAGTTACTATTTGGCTCGCACAGCATTTGGTAAAGGGGATGTTTAAAGTCAAGAGAGGAAGTGACTTGCCCAAAGTGACCTCTCTGCTTTAGAGCTTAGAAACTAAGTCTAGGAAGAGGGTAGGGGAGAAGTGATGAAGTCACACAGACATGAACTTCACCCACTATTTAACACAGTGTCTTTGCAGACTAGCTAGCACAGGGGAGGTAGTTGATAAGTGGATGAGTAATGGACAGATATGCAGATACCCTGGTCCAGAAGGTGACACAGCTTCTTACTGGCCCACTCTATGAGCAGAAAGCCCTGATTACAGTGGCATTTTCTGCTGTGCAAGAAATGGAAGCTAGTGTCCTACAGTTTCCTTATCTCACTGATTAATGATAAATTTCTTAAGCACCTTGTAACTCATTTGGTTTCTTTATTGGCAAAAAGTGGGACATCTCTCTCTGTAATTGAGATTTTGCAACAGAACAATAAGAATCAAAAATGCTTTGCAAATATAAACGGTTATGATCATAATACAATGAAGCATAAATAACACGATTGAAATCATGTTCCCACTAAATGAGTTATTCAAATGATCATCCTTGATTAGCTTTTCCTCAACTTACCTGCACATGATTAACTTGCTCAAATGGGACCAAGGTTCTTTCCCTTAGACCAAATTTGTTTTCTGAAGGTCGTTTGTGAGTGTGAAGGTCAGGTTTGAGTGTGAATAGTCTATAGTAGAAATACAACCTCAAGTCTTCACAAAAGATGATTTCTATAGCTACAGTTCAATTTCTAGTTAGGTGAATATTCTGCTCAGCTTACTCTTCTAAAGAGGAGTATTTTATATGAGGGGTGGGATAAATGGAATCCTAGAATGTTAGAATTCAAAAGGGCAAGCTAGTCAGTATGGGTCTGTGGGAAGTCAGTGGAGACATGTGCCTTGGGTTCAGATCCAACCCTTAACCAGTGAGCTCGAACTCTGGACAAGTTCCTGACCTTTGAAACTTATGTTCTTTATCTCTAAGGTGAGGACGAGAAAAGTTTCCTCTGGGGTAGATAAATGATAGAAAACCACCAGCACAATACTGTTCACGTAATAATTTAGGTCACATATTCTTTCCAAGGTCACACAGCTTTGGAGTAAAGAAGGACCAGAAAACCACTCTGTGGTAGATCTAAGGTTGGATTAAAACAAAACAAAAAACCCACAGAAAAACCTCCAAATCACCTTATTTCTGTATTTCTACAGTATATAAATCTTAATCGATATCATTTTAATTTCAATTTTTTAAAAAAAGTTTTACCAATTACAGAAAATTAAGTATAAGAATTTATAGATTAATTGGGAGAAATGAAGGAAATAAAAGACAAGTCTATATCATTCAACTCTGGCTATTGAATATATGGAAGAGTAGAGCACTTGTAATTTAGTCACTCAAATATTTCAGAAAATTGCAGACATTCATCTTCTTGGAATTCAAGTTCAGCTTCTTCTGAATATACAAATTTTGTAACAAGCCTGTCCCAGATGTTGCAGGAAAAAACCCCAAACCAAGTAGTACAATTGACCCTTCTTCCTCAATGTAAACATAATAGAAACCTTTTTAATTTTGCTCAACTTTTATTTTGAAATAATAATGGAGCATGGAAAGTTGCAAAGAATACAGAGAGGTCCCATGTACATCTATAATTTGAGTAATTTTTAAAAAAAGATTTAACATATTTATTTGAGAGAGAGAGAGAGACAGAGAGACAGAGAGAGAGCAGGGGGAGGGGCAGAAGAAAGAGAAGGAGAATCCTAAGCAGACTCTGTGTTGTGTGCATGGGGCTCAATCCAGTACCCTGAGATCATGCATGACCTGAGCCAAAACCAAGAGCCAGACACTCAACTGATGGAGCCCCTAAAATTTTAGTAATTTAACATATCCTTATTTGGTTCTGACATCTGCTTTATGTCAGCCTAGATCAGCATTATTTTACATCTTTAACTATGCAAGGTAAGAATCTTCTTTGCTACTCAGATTTGTACAAGGTATTAGGAGTGCTAATGATGAAGAATGTCTAGAAACAATGATGTATCTATTTGTTTTCCCCTCCAGTTTTAGCAATCTGTATAATTTCTGACAATCTTATTTCTTAAAAGTATTTTTAAATGAACTTCTTATCACTGTTTGCCCTTTCCCTGCCACCAGAAATGTTGGCATTTGGTCCTCATTTGGTTGTGACATCCCTTCCTTTAGAAGGTCGCTTTCTCTCTTGGGTATGGGTCACTGAATTATTCAGGAAATGTGTCATTGAAAGTGAGGACCAGACGCCTGGATACAAAGCATTCATGTTTCCATCCATCCAACTTGGTGAGATGACAGTCCTGTGCCAAAAGCTGTCCCATACACTGGGCATATGGCTGTCAACAAACAAGTCAGAGCCTGTCCACGGGGACTTCACAGTACATCAAGGAAGGCAGCAAAATTCAAAGTTGCTTGTTCCAGAAGAAGACAGGCCAGGTGTTGTGGCCATATTTACCAAGTGGATCTCACTTACTCTGGGGTTTAGGGAAGGCTTTCTGGGAAAAAAGTCAGGGAGCAAGTGTCTGGTCATGTCAGAACAATCATTTTAAGGTTTTTCTATAGGATTGCAGAAACCTTACATTCTCCACATCTGGTTCTCTATGTGTATTTTCCAGGAAAATGTTCTTCCATGTTTGCTTACTTTTTCACTTATGTAAATAAAAAAGAATGGCTTTCGGGCAATTAGCTCCATTATGTCACTTTCTTCAACCTTTTGTTTAAACCATTACTAGTACATCCAGGAAAAGACAAACCATATAATCCCATGTTCAAAATCAGGATCATATATAGTGTTTGAAAGCTGAACACCATAAATCAGTAACACAGCATGTCCATCAGATACAGAAGCCCACTGAACTCCAGGGGACCGAGACTTGCTGTGTCTGGCATATTGGCCTCTAACCAATTCACACTGGAGGTAATAAGGCTCACCTGATTGCTCAGACTTGCTTCCCTGTCCTCAGAGGGCTAAGAGCCCCCTTCTGTCTGACATGTGGGTCAGGGTGTTCGATGTCATTGTTCTGATGCACTAATGTTTCATAAAGATATGTAAATGCTGGCAAGTTCACGTACACAGGCATCTATAAAACCGGCATTATTAATGTTCATTTGCTTTGGTCCTGTTATGATTTCCCAGCCAGTCAGTGTGGGGAATGGTTCTAGCATAGGTTCCTTTCCTTCTGCAACATGGTAGGGGCCATGCAACTGATTTAAACTGCATTTTATGGCCACAGATCGAAAGTCAGTCAGTATTTTGTTATGGTTTAATGAACAGTATTTGGTATGCACCTTCCTCCCCCTCCCCCTCCCAAAACACTGGTAACGCAGTCTTGGTTTGGTTAAGTTCAATTTTACTTTTTCCTCCAGAATTTTTCAAGTTTGTTAACAGATCTGTCCAACAGGTGGTGCTGTGTACAACATTAAGCTACGCATTTCACTTCTCAGGGCACAGCTGTTGCTACACTTGAACTTGACACTTGAAGGTTACTCTTTGTCTCCTGGCTGATAAATTAAAAACAAGTTCAACTGAAATAAACCAAAACAGCAATTTTTAACTGAGAAGTCTTTAGTTTCTGTAGCTACTGTTGATATAGTTAGATAATAAATTATGGAAAACTTGTTTTCTGTTAACATAACATTATAGCTATCAATTTCTCTTTCCTGCTTCAATTTACAAAAAGAAATAGCATAATTATTTCATCTAAAGTGTATTATTTTAAACTTCCACTCGGTCTCATGGGAAAGTGAAGCAATGAGAAGAGCGAGGAAACATTTTCCTGGCATTGTAGTATTGTCTGGGGACCTTCAGCCACACTTGGTTCCAATACGGTGGTTGGGATTTTAAAATAATAGCATAATCCCTATGTCTTCAAAGCTTTCTTGTGAAGCTTAGGTAGCAATGATCTTGATTTTAAAACCTAATAAATGTGGCTACAGGAGTCTACACACTGTCCAGAGGAGCACTGTCTAAAAAAAATATAATGCAAGCCAAATTTGTAATTTTAAATATCCTTATAGCCACACTGGAAAAATAAAAAGAACAGATAAAATTAATTTTAACACTATCTTTTATTTAGCCCAGTATATCCAAAATATTACCACTTCAACATGTAACAGATGTAAAAATTATTAATGAGATATAGATTTGTGTGTGGGGGGGTACTTTGTATATCTCTTGTGTTTTCTGCTCACGGCACATCTCCGTGTACAAGTCCGCGTGCTCTGGGCCACACACAGCTAGTGGCGACCATAATGATGGTGGAGGATGGGAGCATTTCTTGAGCTCTGCAATTCTGAGACCTCCAAGGACGAGGGATTCTTCTGCTGCCAGTTCCAGCAAAACCACAAACTACAAAACTCCCCTTGGGGTCTGACATTGGAGGCACAATTTTAAATAACTGAAGGTTTTAAACAAACTTATTACGAAGTGGATTATTCGACTTGGTGCACTTTAAAGATGATGTTTTTGGAGGGAGCAGAATGAATATTTTGTGTGTTGCAGTATCTTTTTCTCAGAGATGTGACAAGTGCTTGATCAAGCCTGCTGCCAATGAGAAAAGTTGTTCCTGCCGCATGATATCCTAGTGGTAAGAGCACGTTCTTCACACCTAGACCACCTGTCCTCTGTCATTCTAGCCTCTTACTTCAATAGGAGCTTTGCTAACACACCTGCTTCATTAGCATAACCATCGATACGTTTTTGTCTCTGGGCTCACCAGGGGCAGAAATAAATCTTAATTCCACTGTATTTTGCAATGACAATTTTTTCCTGAATACATATCCTATCCTTTTGAGTCACAGAAGAACTAAGATGGTACCTTGATGAGTCACAGAAATTTTAAATAGCAGCCAACATTTACGTAACATTTTTATTGCACACAGAACACGCTCATAGGCATCCTTCATTTGAGGACACAGAAAGGTGAAGGAGTATTACAGAGAAACAGCTAAATTTGGAGTCAGAAGTCTGGATTTTAGAAGTCTAGATCTGGATCTTTTCACTATTTCCTGACTGGGTAGTGGTGATGGGAAGGTAAGAAGCAGGACCAGGGCCTCGGCTAGCCTTGTGTGATCTGGGAGAGGGGGCCGTAGGCAGACACCACTCTGCTGGTAAATGACTTGGGAACATTAGGTAAGAGACTTTGTCCCACAGCCAGTGTGAGAGCAGATGGCCCGGCAAGGGGAAGAGTCAGGATTTTAGCCCGACCTGCTCTCCTTCACAACTGTACGTAGCAGTGGTGATGGATCCTAACACTGACTGAGTAGTGCTCATGTAGCAGGCCTTGGGTGAAGAACTTGACATATTAGCTCATCGGTTTCACCTTAGTTCTCTGTGAAGGATCCTCACTTTACAGATTGAAACTAAAGTTTAGGGAGATTGAGTTCTTGGTTAGGGTCTCATTGGGTCAGGTTGAGAATTCCAGTCTAAGAGATGTCCACAGACCCTGATCCTAACTGCCACGTTATACTGGGAAAATTATCCTCCTCCTTGAACCTGTCTTGCCCTGAAGTTACTCTGACTACTAAGCCATTCTAACTCCTCAATTCTAACTACTAAATTGTGTGTTTGGAAAGGCTTTGCATGTTCTGAAATACCACAGAACCATAACCTCATCTTTACGATTGTGTTGTTTTGTCAAAGTCCATTATCAAAATATTGGCTAAGATGATTTTTAAATATCTGGGTTTTAAGATTTTTCAGAGAATAAGGTACAATATGACCAGTTACAGAAGTAGCATATAGATTAGTTACAAATCAGGATTAATTTATGGAAGAGGGTTAAAAAGGAGACATTTATGGGGCACCTGGGTGGTTCAATCAATTAAGTGTCTGCCTTTGGCTCAGATCATGACCCTGGGGTCTTGAGATCGAGCCCCGCATCGGGCTTCCTGCTCAGTGGGGAGCCGCTTCTCTGTCTCCCACTGCTTGTGTGCTCTCTCTCTGTTTCTCTCTCTCTCTTTCTATCTCTCTCAAATAAATAAAATATTTTTAAAAATAAATAAAATTGTAGCAAGGAAACTCTTTCTACTATATCCAAGATAACACACAGAATCTGGGATGGAAGGTTATATCATCATTTCTTTCAAACATCTGAGAGATGCCCTGAGTATGGCAGCATTGGGGGCATCATTTAACTAAACAAAGATAGGACTAATTCCTATTTGGAAATTGGTTTATTCAAAACAAAATGAACAGAAGTCAGCATGAAATCATGGAAGTCCATTCCATAAATAAACCTGAAGAATGAAAGAAAATCCACTTGCGACTGTTAGGACATCATACTATAATCTATACTCAAAAATGAAGGAGAACATATTAGAACTCAGTGTCTTTGCTAGAACTAGAGTGTCCAATGAGGTCGCGCATGGCTATGTTTAGCTATCTGAAATTAATAAAACAAAATTAAAGACGACCTTCCTCAGCTGCACTAGTCACATTTGAAGTACTCCAAAATCACATGTCACTAGTGGTTACTGTTGGACAGCATGCATATAGGGTATTTCCATCATTGTATAAAGTTCTATTGGACAGCACTGTTTTAGAATGCTCAGTATTCTTTATCTGTATTCTTTATCTATATCTATCTTATACTGTTACTTTATCAGAACTTTCCTCAAAGTAAATGCTCGTTTTTAATTTTTTTCTCCTGGAGATTAACATTAATGATGTTTGGAATAGAGGGAATAGACTAATGAGAACTTTTCCTCCAGAGAGCTACATAATTTTAGGGAGCTTCCTCTTCCTGCCCCTCACCGGCAATGGGGGAAGGCCTAAATCAGTGCTGTGTCTGATACTGGGGTTTCGAAGGTAGTTCGAATCCTTACCTTCAGGAGGTTACAGTATTAAGGTAGCTATCCATTAAAAAGAGAGAAAAAAAAAAAAGAAAATCCTTGTGTAGCAAAGGTTACATTTCAATAACTAGTAATCTATAATGCTGGCATTTAAGAAACACTAGAAACATGAGGGCACATGGGTGGTTCAGTTGGTTGAGCAACCAACTCTTGATTTCAGCTCAGGTCATGGTCTCGTGGGATTGAGCCCTACATTGGGCTCCATGCTCAGGGGGGAGTCGCCCTGAGATTCTCCCTATCCCTCTTCCTCTGCTGTTCCCCCTGCTCATCTTCTTTCTCTCTCTGTCTCAAATAAATAAATAAATAAATAAATAAATAGGTAAGTAAAATCCTTAAAAAAAGAAACACTAGAAACATGAAAATATTTATATACTCTATTGTCCCTAAATCAAAATAACTATCCTCTCTGGAAAACCTGCTCTTCTTTCCATTTTTAAATCCTGAATCTATATTCTTTCACTATTTTCAAAATGCTAATTCAATTCATTCTCTTAGGATGTATTCTTTTTAAAACCTTTAATTGTGTTTTCTTATCAATTTCCTTATAAGAGAATGACTACATTTCATGCTTTAAATTAAGGTAATAAAAATTAGAACTCTTAATTACCACTGCATGTTCCTATTAGAAATTGTTTGAAGTTATAGATGGTATGTGATCTAAATATCAGTATCATATATAAATATGACTATTCTTCTGGACCTTAAATCTAGGGGTTTGTAGGAATTTTCCTCTTTAAGCTTATTTTCTTCTCCACAGGACACACAGTTCTAAAATTAGTGGGATATGGTTAAGTCTTTGAAAACAGCATAGAACAAGATTTCAGCGCCAGCTCTGTGACTTAGTTTGGGCAACCTTAGTAAGTGACTTGATTGGTCAGAACTCCAGTTCCCTCATTTGTAAAGTGTGATTAAAACTATTTATAGTACTATACTTTTGTTTTAAATTTTCATATAGGAAGGAATTTATTGGGGCACCTGGGTGGTGGCTCAGTCAGTTAAGCGGCTGCCTTCGGCTCAGGTCATGATCCCAAGGATCCTGGGATCGAGCCCCACATCAGGTTCCCTGCTCAGTGGGAAGCCAGCTTCTCCCTCTCCCTCTGCCCTTCCCCCCTGCTTGTGTTATCTGTCTCTCTCATAAATAAATAAAATTAAAAAGGAATTTTTTCCTTTTTTTTCATGAAAGGAAAGGTGAGGAATTGCTGCTTAATGAATGGTAGAAACTCAATAATTGTAAGTCTCCTTCTACCCTGCTGTAAAACATCTTTAAATTCTTGGTTGGCTTCAGTTAACTCTGTTATATACAGAACCTTTGGCAGGGCAATTTCTTCCTCTAGAATGAACAGTGACAACAGCTGATACTTATTGAGGGCTTACTGTATGTCAAAGGCTGTATTTCACAAGTGCTTCACAGGATTATTTTTTTCACAGTCACAACCCTACGAAGTAAGGAAGGTGATCTCCGTTTTACAGAAATAAAAGAGGATCACAGGGACCAAACAACTTGCCCACGGGCATACCTTAAATACCAGAGTTGGTCCAGCTCTTTTGTCGTCCCTTTGAAACCAGAAGCCTATGCTGGAAGACTTCCAAAAGCCAGTGAATTCAATGCTAAGACAGTGAATTTTACGGTATGTGAATTATATCTCCAATAAAGCTGTTCTTTAGAACCGCTGAATTTGTAGTGATTAGGAAGTCAGGATTCATTCTGTGATGAACAGATTCATTCTGTGGTGAACTTGGTCTCTGATTGCTTTTGACCTTTTTAAAGGAAACCTTGCATCAAGTACCTAGTCTCAAAACAAGTCTATTCCTAACGTCTGGTCAGAAAACCTGCTTGGTTCGGAGGGTCAGACGGCAGAGGGAGGTGACATACTCCGATGACAGTGATAAGCTTAGCCACGTGGCTTTGCTAGGAGCCACATAACACGACACAGACTACAATAATGAGCCTGCAACTTATTTTTTCCATAATTATTGCCCAATAGAAATTAAAAGTTCGTGGAGAATGTTGAAATCATTGGGGACAAAACGGAGATACAGGAAAGGATCCAGAAATAATAATTCCAAAAATAAAATGCGAACGTATTTCCTTAAAACTGTTCTGCATGCTTTGCATACCTTCCATTACTATTCACCTCCTCCTTACACATCTTGCACTTAGAAGACTCTCTTGGGTTTCGGAAAGATGAACATATTTGACTAAAGGCCGAAAAGAATCATCAATGTAATATCTGTACATTAGTATTGTGGGAAAAAAAGCCTGTCGGATTGAAAGGAGCTTCCTGCCTGAGATTCAGAAAGTAGCAATAAACGCAGGGGCCCAGACTCCCAGGTCAGAACATAAATGCGGGGCATTTGAGCAGCGTGAACTTCATCGCGGCCAAGCCTTTGATCTTGACCTGCTGACATTTACAAGAGACAAGGAGTGGTCATAATTACCTTCATCCATGCCATTCAGCAGTTCGGTTAAATCCTCATTTTTACTGTCAAACTGGTGCTCCTTCCACGTCTCACCATTTTCACTTCGAAGAACAATGAGTTCTCTCTCTTTTCCTCGCATAGACCCAAAGTGAGGGATTTCCACTATGACAGGGCTGGAAGAAAAATCCACATTATTTTGTGATCAAATGAAATATATTTGTAGTATCATACTTTCAAAAACAGTTTCATTAGCAGTATTCATTTGAAAATCAGAGGTGCCACTAAGGTTGGGAATAACTTCAAAGCTGCAGAATCATTTGCTAATTAAATAATATGTTAGAAGCCTGAAAACATGCCATCACTCATTCATTCACCAAGAATTCGTAAGGGCCTACTGCCTGTTAGGCATTTTGATTTAATAAGGGGAAAATATTCAGCACATAGAAACAGGATTTTTGAATCAAGGAATTGAAAGCTATGAAAATAGACCATAAGAAAGTTGGTCCATTTTTAAAAACACAATAGCTATATTATATTTTACGAAAAAGCTAATGATTTAAAAGGACACAGTCATTTCTTCGAAAAAGAAATTCTGTAGATTTCCTGCTTTGAAAGACCACAGGTATCTGTCCCTTAGTGAGCAAATGATCGACATAGCAATTCGCTCCCTTCAACAGTGACTTTCTATGAATTTTAAGGCAGTTTCTCTCATTTTTAATTTGTGAAATGGTAGTGGGCAACTTAATTTCCTAACTCTAGTATAACCTGCACAAGAAGATTTAAAATTCTGAAAAACCACTTGTTGGTTTGAAATTGTAATATAGCCATACATTAATTTTTGACAGTGTCCTTTTGCCAAAGAATGTGGAAAGGATGGCTGCAAATTGAAGACAGCCCATCGAGCACAGGAAAATTTCATTACCTTTAAAATAGGATAAATGCTAAAAAAGATGGATGGAAGTAAGCAGACCACAATCACACACAGTTTATGTAGTTGGATTGTGCAGCTTTATTTTATGACATTTAAGTAGACAGTATCATTATTCTCCTACAGAGGTTGTATGTAACCTCACCTCTTAACCTATGTGTTTAAGTACATGTGATAATAGGAGACACGGGTTTAAATAGGTAAGAGCATATAAAGGGAGAGGCACTGCAATGATCCAATAACATAAGTACACAGGAGTATTTCATTTATTACAACAGCATTCACTTAAAGTGGGATGATAAATACAATTTTTCTTTTGGCAAAATAATTACAATTAATTCAAATTAAGGATTTAAAAATTTTTATAGTGCCTTTACTTTTTGATAGGTAGAAACAAAATCAAGTATTCCTAAGAGTGTTAATAATTTTAAGAGGTAAGATATTTAACATAGGTTTAACCACGTCTGATTTGATATTCAATTTTTTTTTTTTTCTGAGAACTAGATACAATCTTTGCAGGTTAATGTATCAGATACTGTCTCTGTAAATATTTAAGGAATGTGGCTTTGTGTAGGACATTCAACAATACTGGAGCGAAGGTAGGAACCAGGGCCTTTGACCAAGGTGAAAGCCAAGCATAACTTTTCATAACAGGTCTCTTCATGCAGACTGCCAAGGCAAATCCACCAATCAGACAGACAAGCACACAAACAACAAATACCAACACATTTCAGCTTAAACAAAACAAAACAAGACAATTTAATAACTTCAGTGGAATATTCTATCTGCTGCCTCGTTGGCTTTCTTTACGTGTCTTCTATCCCCAACATTTATCAAATTCAGTTTACTTCTTGAGGACTTTTGTTTCTCAAAGCCCATGAAGATTACTTCGTATGCATAAGTACGTACTTTTAAAAACTCTAATTCCAGACGCGTACATATATGTATACATATATATATATATATGTACACCTATATATATTCACACACGTATATATCCTTTACAGCAAATGTTGATTCAAAGCCCGCAAGTAACTTCTCTTACGCTGGATTAAAACTAGATCGTCAGTCTGTCTTAAAAACTATCATAACCAGTTGAAACATTTCAAAATAAAGAAAGGTTTACAGAAGCACAGAGTTATGAAGCGGAAATTCCACATGCTCGGAAAGCACAGGGTAGGGAGCGGTGCTACAGCTAAGTCAAGCCACTATGGTTTCTGTTTCTTTCAGTGACACACATCAACTGAAAGCATTAAAAACTGAAAAGATAAAAATAAAATTAAGACAAGAAGAAGACCATGGGTGTGACAGAAAAAAATTGAAAATGGAAAAAGGAATTGTAGACATTCTGTATCTTGTCTATAAAGATCCTACCCAATAAATTTTGTTCCTTGAGGCCCAAGCTGCAGGATTCGGCTAACCAAGCTCTCGCCCTCATTTACAGGGGGAGGATTGGTAGGAAGATGCAGTTTACTGAATAACATCCATGCAGCAGGAAGAGAAACAAGAAGGGGAAATTGTGAACACACTGTCCGTCACGACAGAGCCTGCCTGATTTGCACCCAAGTGCCACCTCAGAAAATGAATTAATTTTTTTCCTTTTTGCAAAAGCCCATATCACCATGGATTATTTTCCCTAAAAAGTATCTTTAAAAAAGACATGTACCCATAGTAGCCATTTATTCAACGTGGTGAGATAATTCCGCCATCTATATTTTTCCCTAAGAATGGTGCCTTGACTTCCACAGGGGAGCCGCTGGGGTTCCGTGCACTCACTGAGCAGAGAACATGCTTCATGGTTAGTAAAGCTTTGACCAGCAAACTGAGTTAAGGAAGTATCAGCCTACTAGCTTTTCAGAGAATTACACAGCTGTTGGGACCTTTGACACTACACGAAAGGTGTACTCCATCGAAATGGTCCAACTAAGTAGTTTTAATAGTTAACTACTTGAGTTTTTAAAAAGGGCGAAGAAAAGCAAATAGATCACACAAGGGCTAAGACAAAAATTGACCAAATGACTTACCCTAAAAATTGTGCCCCTGCAGGACCCATTTCTACCAGCCTACTGGCTAATCCCTCTCCTTCCACCATGGGGGGTGGGTTGGCCAGTTTATGTCTCTTTACCAAGCGGCAGGTGATGCGGGTGGGGGCCGTACACTTGCGAGGAGGGATGATGATTCTCATCCCATGGTGACGGCTCCCTCTCATGGAGCCGCCTCTTGCATCCACCATAAAGCTAACCAGAAACCTGTAGGGAGAAGATGGGAGGTGAAGTCAAGGAGGGAAATATGCCATTTTCACAGGAGATTTTGAGATTAAATGTTAGGGTTTAAAACGACAGACAATGTAGCTATCATTTCCTCTCTTTAAAAATACATTGGAAGTAAATACGGTGGAGTCACATCAAACATGCATTCAACTTGTGAACTGGGCAAAAAGCAGGCTGCGACAACTTATTTTTGGTGGGACGCTGGCCTCCTGACAGAACCCAACCACTTTGTCAGATGTTCAAATTGAGGAACAGTGAACATTTCAAAGCTGGGATTAAAAACTGGCTCTTACAGGAGTGTCATGCGTGTAAAAACTCAAACTGAGACCGCTCTACGTGGTCTCTGTGAATGACTTCAGCTGTATTCAAGTGTCATTTTAACTATAAATGGTTTTAGCCAGATGCTGACTACAGAATCTCTCTCCCTGACAAGTCAGATGAAACTCCACGGTATGTTTTAACATGTACAACTCATAAAATAAATATATACTTAATCATAATGAGCACTCTAATTTTTACTACCACAAAGCAGAGTATAAGAATAAAAGCAGACGGCTAGTTTTGCTCAGGCAATTTTGATGGAAAGGGATTCAATCTTTTCAGTATAAACTTGGCATTAAAACTATTTAAAATAACCTCCACTTGGGCACCTGGGTGGCTCAGTTGGTTAAGCAACTGCCTTCAGCTCAGGTCGTGATCCTGGAGTACTAGGATCGAGTCCCATGTCCGGCTCCCAGCTCCACGGGGAGTCTGCCTCTTCCCCTCTCATGCTCTCTCTCACTGTCTCTATCTCAAATAAATAAATAAAAATAAAATCTTAAAAAAAATAAAATAACCTCCACTTGAGTATCTGTATAGCCATAGAGAACTGAATAGCCTTTTAGAAAATGTCTCTCAATTGTATACTATAATTCTGTCATTGGTCTTTCTGTTAAAGCTAATGAAGAAAAATTATTTGTCTGCATGTAGATATAAAAATGTAAGGAAATTAATAGTATCTTATCTGGGTTATAGCATATCACAATCTTGATTCTTATCACATGCTCCTGGAGTGTTCTCCTCAGATCTATGGTATTATAAAGCACTTTGGTGAATGTACACCAATGAGTCCAGCATATGGAAGAGTGCAAGTCAGACAGGAGAACATATGTCCCTTTGCATTCCAAAGTTCACATGTGAAAATATGCTTATTACTGGAGCAGCACCACATGTTGATAAGTAGAAAATTATCTGAATACCTATAGTATTGGGGGGAGGGAATAATCCCATCCATCAAAATCTTCTACTAAATATAGCTCATCTAAATACAGTTCTAACATCGTGCAAACAGATTTTAGGACTTTGCATGGAGGTCCTGGCTGGGGACCCTTTCCTTAAGAGTGATGCTTCTATATCTTAGAAAAGGAACCTCTTCAACAAGCACACTGACCTGACATTTCCATGGAGAAAGGCAATAGCATGGGGCTCATTTTTCAGCCAATCAGATTTTTAGTACCAACTCTGGTCATCAGTTAGGTGGAATCATTTTCACACCCTTCTGCTTATTTTGGATTTAGCCATTTTCCTCTGGATTACTTTTTCTTTCTTTTTTTTTTTTTTTAAGCATTAGACCTACTTTGAGAGGCTGGAACCAGTGTAACACTCAAAGTAAGAGCAGAAGAGACTTGACCCCTCAAAAACAAAACAAAACACAGAGCTCCCAAGTCAAAGACAGAGATACTTGTTCACTCCTGCAAGTGTCCACATGAACTGCCTCCAGTGCTAAATGGTAACAAGACTCACTTGAAACTGCTCTGGTGAGCCCACATTGTCTTAGATACACACATACTTAACAACCACCTTTACTCAGTAATGAAGACAATAGAGCAACTTTATAAAGAAGCCCAAGAAAAAACCAGATCCTCCAGCAGTCAGTGAAAATCAACTTGTGATAGGGAATAATAGCAACAGAATGGATTAGAAATGATTCAAGATAAACTTTGGGGGCCATCTGGCTGGCTCAGTTGGTGGAGTATCTGACTCTTGATCTTAGGGTAATGAGTTTGAGCCCCACGTTGGGTGTAGAGATCACTTAAATAAAACCTCAAAAAATTAAACTTTGGGTTTGAAAATTTGGTTGTATTAGTACAAATAAACACTGGCGTGTTTACCCTATAGCTGATGTCAACAATATAGATGATAATTCAGATCAGACCTTGTTCACTGCTTGACCTGCAGAGCCGAGCACAGCTCCCAAATACAGTAAGCACATAATAAATGTTTACTGAGTGATCCACTGAACAAAAACTATTGTGTTAAGGGTGCTTAGGAACTGCCCAGGTCAGACAAGGTTACTAATACTAAATACTAAAGATATATATAAAACACACTTGTTGCTGAGCAGTCTGAAGGTCATATTGACACATATATCCGTGTCAATATAAAAATAACCAAACTATAAAGAATATCGGAACTGAATGGAAAAAACAGGTCTTAGAAGATTTTAACGACAAAGTAGAAGAAGCTCTTTCTCTGGGTTCCGCATCACACCCAGTGCCTAGCTGGCATTCATTAGCAATCATTTATTGTTCTAAGGTTTTCAACTTTATAGAGCCAATTGACTGAGGGAAGGTGAGAATATATGTTAAGCAGGATAGGGTCCTATTATTCAGTAACATCATAAAATGTGGTGATTTGTTTTCTCAACTCATTCCTTACATATTCTGTGCAAAATAAAATCTCATGCAAAATAACTTATTAGAAACAAATCAAAAGGTGATGTTTAATCATATTGGTTGTATCTTATTAATATTTAAACTAAAGCAGGACTTCTACAAATGATCCTAAAACTAACACATGAATGATTCTAGTTTTAAGAACAGCGGGGTGACAAATGCAGATACACTACAGACATTGACACATCTAACTGGGAAAACTTCACATAAATTAAAAATACAAAAAAGGATGGTTCACATAAAGGACACAGTTATCACCTTGAATCATACTGAGGAAGTGGAGAAGAATAGCTGCAAAATAATTTAGAAAGCAAATGGGAAAAATTAATGTAAGATAATTAGAAGCAAGCAACAGAAAATGTCAATGATAAGCAAAGGAAAAATAAAAACCATCAGAAAATGAAACCAAGGCATCTGGCATTTGTGGGACAACCTGGAGAAATATTTGCTTTACGTGGCTACAGAAGCTACTCCACGGACCTGGCATTAGTGAATCCTTTCCAAGTGCATGCCAAGTCTGTATTTTCCTTTTCAAATACGCCCATACTAACTGCCATTATTTTTGCTCTCCTGGACATGCCCGCTGCCTTCAATAAATTCAAGAGGAAGGAGAGGGGATTTGCATATTCAAATATTTCATTGTTTCCAGCGTATGGGAAAGTTTACTTCTGATTTTATTATTCTATGCTCCCTCAACTTCTCATATGAAGTTCAAACTATCATTTGAAGCAAAGTCAAAGAGTTGACTAAACTGGACCCTAGTACTTTTCTTTCCTATGTGGAGAATACAAGATGCTGGTTCTAGGTCTTTGTAACATGGCAACAATTCACTAAGCTTGATACAAGGAGCTCTTGAATATGCTGCTCAGGGAGTCTGTCCCAAATATTTTATATTTTCCTTCCTAACTGATTTTTTTTTTTTTGCTTTTGCAATGTTAGACCCATAAACATCTAACATCAGTGGTGTAAATATTTTAAGCAATTAAAAAATAATGTTACTATAATTAAAGATTTTTCTGATTGAGGTAAAGAAATGCAATGTTAATGAGTCAAAGACCACCATGTATAGTTTTTAAAGCTCTTTCATGTCAATTATTTCCATTTGAATGATATTGCAAGTCTTTGTTCTACAAGCCACAATTCTGTAAGAATACTTTCAATAACCTGCAGCATTACCCTGAGTCTGACTTTTCGTCTACAGAATGGGGATAATGAGTAAAACCTATCTCACAGTGTCATTACAAGGTTCAAACAAAAATTAAGTAAGATAATACATGTAAAACATTTAACACAATGCTAGGCACATACAAAGGTACACATTAGCTGTTACATTTATTTTAATTAAAAGCAGCAGAAAATACTTCATGTAATACATACAGTGTTTCAGAAATGTTAATTATTGTTAATTTATTTAATAGCAAGCTAATTCACCCTTGTCCTGGGTCACAACTAATTTATAGCCTAAATTCCAGTTTCAGAGGTGAAAACTCCTGGATGTTTTTCATCATCTTAATTATTTCCATTCCATTTGTGGAGATTCAGTTATCCCATGTTTTAATTATCAAAAGGTGAAGAATCCCACAGTGAAATATACACTGATTATCAGTTCAGCAGTTGGAGCTGGTTAGCTCCCACCACCTACCCCAGATTCTGCAGACCAGTGGGACAGCAGGGAGAAGCCCATCCCATGTGGTTTTTACTGCTGCATCCCTGGGGTACACACATTGGTACCTTCACTTTTTAAAAGTGAATTCCTTTCTTTCCATTTAAAAATTAATTTCTCTTCTAATTATAATTTTATTTCAGGAATGCAGAAGGTACCAAACGTGATCTGAAGATTTCAGGCTCAAAGCAAAGTATAAACGCAGTCAGCGAGGTAAATGAACAGATAGACCTATGTATTTAATTTTTCATTAGAAAAGAAAATCAGGTACTCAGAAATAAAACTTCACTTGAATAAAGTAAAATTAAGGGAAATGACCAGATTCAATTTTTTTTAATTGAAAAGAAAAATTAAAGACATGGGAATAGTATCAGAATAGGCAAGAAATTTTTACACACCAATACTCTAATTCTTTTCCTTTCTAACACTGTGCTTTCTTCAACAACAAAAAAAATAGATATACCATTTTGTTCAGAGAAAAAAAAATTGACTAATGACTTAAAAATATACATCACATATACTCACTAATGAAGTCTTCAGAAGGCCAGTATTTCATACATATGAAGCTTGTTGATATGAATTTATAACTCCAAATAATAAATGTAATGTTCCTTTAACAGGATAAAGAAAAGTGACTTAGATTACTTACCCAGAATGAACAGGGCTTGAGACAAGATTAACATTGTCCAAGGTATCTGCAGCCCAGCTATAATGTCTCAGAGAATCTGAATCAAATTCTCTTGTGAATGTTAGATGCTGCAAAATAAAATGATATATGGCGTCAACAACCCACACAAGACACTGTTTCTCTGTACCTACAGAATACAACTGTATAAGTCCGGATAGTCAAAATAAACAATTTGTACTCTAGGTCTACAAAGTTTACTGATATGTTGTGTTATTTTGATCTTTTAAGAAAGCATCTTGAGTAACTGGCATGGCAAAAGGAATATCACAGATCTCAAACTGGAAGTAGACATAAAGCATGCCTGCTGATTACTAAAGTATGATCATCAGCTTGAAGAAAGGCATTTGAGATGTAACCTGAAAAGCGACTTTTTCATGAAACACAGTATACAACTGACGTAAAACTATGATTATTTTGACTTGGGTTTTGACATTATTTGCTTGAAAATGAACAGTGTGAGTCTATCAGTTTAAGCAAAGTAAGTGATGACATTGGTTGCTAATGATAAAATTTGAGTTTTCAAGCAAAAATTAGGATTTTAGAAACTTTATGTCCACTTCTAATGAGCTCAGTGGCAATATTAACAAACATGACATATTATTTTTAGATAAGAAACATGTGTCAACAATATAAAGATTTGCATAAATTAGTAAAGAAATCACCAATAAGTGACGTTCTAACCACAAAAGATACATCAATGTGGAAATGCTAACCATGATTTTAATGACTTGAACACATCTCCAAATTAATCTTACAATTATAAATGTTTTCCCATATCTGAAAAAAAAATTAATCTTGGTGACTTTTGTTTTTCCAAGTGGGGCAGAGCCTAGAGTAGAAGCCCACTGTGGTTGCCACACCAGATAATTATGGAAATGGGCTCAGAGTGCGGTGATCACAGCTGAGGCAGAGGAAGGGCTGAGGGAGGGGAAGATCTTGAAGAGCTGAGTGGACTTTCCCTTGCCATTTTTAACTTGGGTGCCATCGTCAATTATCCATGCAGATAGAATTGGGGCTTTGTACAGACAGGGGCCACCATTGGGGAATAGAAAAACCAAAGGGGTTTCTGTAGAGATTTATGCAGCCTTAAGCACACTCCAGATTTCTGTGAAGAACATTTGCTGAATTCTGGGGCTATGCAGAACAGGAAGCTAAAAACCTAACCATAAAATCTCTAAAAGGCACAGTGTTCCTTCTGGGCAGTTTCATGAGGAAAAGATTGAGTTGGGACTCGTCAGGGGAGGGGATCACACAAGTTTTTCACATAAGGATCCTCACAAAGCAAGGACAAAACTGAGGTAGTCTGAGTTTACCAGGGCTGCAAACGATTTTGCCTCATTGCAGTAGAACTTTGGAATTGAAATAATTAGCCACCACTCTGTTTGCCTAGCAGAGGCAGGGAGTGCCTTCTGTGGAGAATTATATCATCATCGGGTGTGTCATGCCTACGACTTTTTATATACAATGTCTGGCATGCAGTGAGAAATTGCCAAGCATGGCCAGAGCACATGTACAAAAACAAAATAAAACAGATACTATAAACAGACTCCCAGGTCATCCTACATTTTGAAGTAAGCAAGTAAGAACCTCACAACAGCTATGATTAGTATGTTGAAGAAAACTGAGGAAAAAACAGGAAAGAAATTAAAAGGTGGATGTTTTAATAGAGCCCTGGAATATAAGTAAGAAAGATTCAAATGGGCATTTTTTCACTTGTAAATGCAATGTCAGTTCTTGGTGAGACACAATAGAAAACAGGGTTAGAAAATTGGAAGTGTAATGGAAAAATGTACAAAAGACAGGATTTTAAAAAAGAACGGAAACTACAGAAAATCATACGAGTGACCTATGGAACATGGTGAATGGCTTTCCCACATGTAACAGACTCTGGGAAGAGGAGAGTAAGGCCGAAGCTACATGAGGAGGGAACAGTCTTCCTTCACTGGTCCCCAGCCAGACAGGGACAAAGCCTCCAGGCAGAAACTGGGAAGTCTTCTCTGGGATTTCCCAGTGACTTAGGATACACTGGGAATTGGGATTTCCCAGTAAAATGTCCCTGGCTTCTTACTTGAGTAGAAATCATGGATGGCAAACTCTCTACCATGTGGAAAGCTTCCAATGCACTCAGTGGTGATCAAACAGTCACGAGTCGCTGCACAGTTGAGAAGTATATAATATGAGGAATAAAATAAATAAGCAAATGGAACAAGAACAAACTGGAAGAAACAGAGAGATTTTAGGGAGAAGAAAGCTTAACATTTTTCATTGATGTCCAGAGAGAGATGAGATTTTCTTATACTTATAAAGCAATAAAATACTAAAAACAAACAAAAAACCCAGAAGAAAAAATAACCCATAGAAAGTAACATATATGACAGCACTGAAGTTGAAAAAATATCTAGAAGTGAAGGGGATATTTTGAAATGTAGAAAACAGGAGAACATATGAGAAAGCAGAGGATGATTTCAGGAATTTCAAATCCAGTTCCATTCTCCTTCCTTTACCTCCTCAAAAAAAAAAAATTTCCAGAAGAGAAAACAGAGGAGAAGAAATCAAGGAAATAATTCAAGAAACTTCCCTAGAGTGAAAGCCCTGAGTTCCCAGAGTAAAAGGACCCACCTGAGTGACTAGCACTATGAATATAAACCCACTACAGCACATCATCATGAAATTTCAGAACTTCAAGACAAAGAAAGAGCCTACAAATTTAGAGAGGAAAAATAATCACAGATGGCAGACTTCTATCAGACTTAACAGCAAAAACTGAAGTTCAGGGCAATGGAGCAATTCCTTCAATGCTCTGAGAGGAAATGATTTTCAACCCAGATTTCTAAAACCAGCCAAAAAAAAAAAAAAGTGGGAAAATAGAACTAAGATATTTTTAGAAATATAACCCCCCCAAAATATATTTCTCATGAATCCTGTAAGGAAACTATTGGAAGATGTACTCCATCAAAATTAAGGATTAAACCAAGAAGATGGAAGACACGGGGTCTAATGTAAGAACATAGGGAATTTTCATGGTGACAGTGAAGGAAGACTCAGGAGGATATCCATGAAGTGGGCCTGCAAGGAACATGACAAGTAAGAAAGCTCAAAGAGAGATGAATTAAACAGTTGAAATTTATAGAACACCTGATGAGTGTGAACATACTAGAGGAGATTGATACAACTGGGGAGGAGTTTGGGGGTTGGACTAGGGATACACACAGAGAGTGCCAAGCAAATGAAAAAAGTCTAGGGAAAGCAAAATACTGTGCCCAAGAGAAAAATGCAATCATAACACACTTCACATCTGTGGATAACATTGACATAGGTATAATAATAGAAGCACTAAATACTGGCATAGCTGAAATAAAACACAACTGTTCTGGGAAAATGGGGGGATGGAAAGTGTGCATGGGGGAAGGGATGAGGTATTCAAGAAGTAAAGACTTTATCTTCCATTTTGGGAAGTCGGTAAATAATTCCTGAAATGGGCACAAGTCAACAGGAGACCACATATACATATAATTTAGAGACACAGAAGCACATAACAAGGTTGATCAAAAGGTACACTGAGGAGTTGTCTCTGGAGAGGAGAAATTGGAGGCTGAAGATGTATATGGGGATTCTTTCTCAATTTCCTAATGAGTACATCTTATAAAATGACATGGCTTATTTGTTTGTATAAATTTGATAATAAAAACATAAGTTTTGGGGTGCCTGGATGGCTCAGTTGTTAAGCATCAGCCTTTGGCTCAGGTCATGGTCCCAGGGTCCTGGTATTGAGCCCCCCCCATTGGGCTCCCTCCTCAGCGGGAAGCCTGCTTCTCCCTCACTCCCCTTGCTGTGTCTCTCTCTGTCAAATAAATAAATAAAATCTTAAAAAAAAGTAAATTTAAAAACTTGCTGTGAATTACAAAGATTTTTTTAAAAAGCCCTGAAATCAAATTGGAAAAGAGTAATAGACCACAATAGCAAGGTCCTAACCCCAAAAGAGTAACACATCATCACTTCAGAAAGTTCCCCAACTCTACACGGGTTGACTGAAGATTATGTGTTGGTGTTAGTTTGGCCTTATTTACCAATTTTACTGACTTTTGGAGACCCTTACCAACTAACCTTCAGAATAGGGCAAATATTAATATAAAGTAGGTGGTAATGCTCACTTTAATTTTTTAGCAAACTATAATTCCTACATTTGGGGACCTGAGGTCATTTTTCACAAAGGATCCATTTTTTTAAAAGTTCTAATAAATAAGTAATAACACTCCTCTTTAGTAATTACAGTAAATTATTTACCTTCGGTACTCTTAGCAACACACACTGACAACATTAATTATTGAAACAATGAATTATACCATGCAAGAAGGTATCACCTCCATCATGTACTATTTATGGGGGTGGAAGTGTGCCAGCACCTGGACCCCAAGTCCCTGTCAGTCCTTCCTGACTCCTTTATTGTCCAAGTCTCTGCTCCTAATCAAAACTTGGTCATGATACAAATAAACAAGTGTATAATGAACAGATATACTTGGTCAGAATGATGACCTATATATTCCAGTATTTGTCCCAGTTTTTTTTTTTCCCCAGAGAGGTTTGCTTAGGCTTATGAGCAAAGCTCAACACAAAAAGCTTGCTCTTCCTCCATGGCATCCATAGAAACACAAAATAAGGAAATTGGACAGATATTTTTTATAGAAAGAGACTGAATTTGTAGCTTCACTTCTGAGCTCCCTATCTCCAATACTTATTTCCACTGACTAGCACTTACTTAAAATTGAAATTTATTTTATTTATTTTAATAAACAATATGAATTCCAGAATGTTCTGACATGTTATTGTGAATGGCACCATGGTACCAATGAAAAGCTTTTCCTCTATCTGGTTACTGAACAAATAGACATTTAAGATGATAAATAAGATATCACATTATGAACTAGATTGGTTCTTAAACTTCCCACAGCAAGTAGGGGTATACCCAGCGCTTAATAGAAAAAGTTGGCAGATACAGATTTAAAAATTGCCTTTGCTATTTCTTAATGGAGAACATTTCATTTCCACTCGAGTTTTCCATTTTGGAAAGGCAACTCAGTTGTGTAACTCTGGGCCTCTTCCTATCCCTTTATACTCACTTGGGTCCTGGAGAGGTGGGGTGATTTATTTGGCTGGTAGATCTGGGAAAGGTAGTTGGGAAGGCTCTGCTCAAACCCAATGTTCACTCTATTGGACTTGAACTTGGTCTCAGAGAGTGAACATGTCCCTCTGCTCCCCGAAGCTTACCTTGGAGGGTATGCCTGCCCCGGGGTTGGTGATATGGGCCACCAGGGAGGGTATGTGCCTATTTCAGAGATTCAGTTAGCACACCTACTTGGCTCAGACACTAAGCCAAACCCTCAACCTGGCCTCCAACAGGAATACAAGAAAATATTTTGCCTTTGACCTTTCCTTATCTTTCTTTACGGAAAGCCATTTTGGAGATGCCCCAACGTGGCTTCCTAGCTTCATGATCCAAAGTGTATTTCTTAGCTTTTCTCAGTCTTAGTTTCCTAATTTGCAAACTGAGGGCTGGTTGCTGTGGAGATTAGATACAAATGTACATCAAAAATCTGGCACCGAGGCCAGTGCTGGCATGGAGTCACATTAATGTTTCTTTATATGTATAGTCATTTCTGCTTTTCAAAGGACTTTCATTTATATTAGCTCACTTGCTAAAATGTGATAATTTGGGGAAAACACAGCAAAAACAAAAATGTTCCAGTGCCAGCACTGGTCCTTTACAGTCTTATTACACAGCATGCTTATATCAAATCAACGGCTCCCATTCCGTTACAAAATGCATCTTGTAAATGTGTAGGACTTACTTACTGATTCGAAAATTGGAATTCAAAAATTCCCATGTTAACAATAGCAATACCAAACCCTACTGTGTGTCAGCTCAGTGTCAAGCACTGTCCTAGAACTTTACATTCATTTATTCTCTGAATCCTCAGAACCTAGTGGCACTAGGAGTCATATTATACCCATTTCACAGATGAGTAAACTGAAGTTCGGAGAGAAACTTCAAAAATTTGACAATACAAAATCAACACCCTGCTCTGGGCAGCTTTAGTAGGACAGTGTGTTAAGGAAAGATTCACATTGACTTAATAAGATATTTTACTCCCACATCAAAAATGATACAAATAATAAGCACACTATTTTTCATCTTGGAAGTGATGTCAAGGACCTATTAAAATCAAAATGCGCATTATTCAATAGAATCCAAAGCCTGACTAATGATGATATCACTGTCTCCATGAGCTTAATACTTTCCAAAAATAGTTTCTCACTAGCCCTATTCATCAGAGGAAAGAGAAGAGCAAGTACTCACTGGCTTTACAAGACGACACACCCAAATGCCCAGGTCTGGAAATAAATGTCCCGGCACAGAAGAAAAGAGGCAGGGGGCCAGAAAGTATATATGCAAGGAAAAGAAAGAACCACCCAATTCCCTTCAGTATTAGCCACTTCTCCAGGCTGCCAACTGTCAAACCCCAGTACTACATGACACCAGGGAAGGTCCTTCTCTGTCAGCTGTGTTGCCCCCTGGGAGCTAGCAGAAGTGAGTCTTGTAGACTAACTGGTGGCCTTGATGGGCTATGGTTAATGGCACCAGATACACCTCACACTATCAGCTCACATACAAAACTCAGTGCATCTAATCTGAAAAATGCTAAACATAGTTTACTTGAGAAACAGTTGGCTGATGGCACCAGACTAGGAGCCCATGAACGGAAAGGCTTGCAAGGATAATGTTACCCCTTGGCCACACACTGGACAGGACCAGGACAGGGGAACCCATGTGGGTGTGAGCTCCCTTAGACCAAGAGTACACAGCTTGGGTTTGACTTTGGCTATATCACTTCACTGCCCAGTGAGTGACAAGTTCAACACCTCACTGAACCTCTATTTCTGTATGAGGGTAACCGGCAGATGAGATTACCTGTCCCAATTCACTGTAAGAATGGAATGACCCAAACTTTGTGATAGTGATTTGAAAATTCTAAGGAATAGCATGGAAGACCACAGGGGAAGGGAGGGAAAACTGAATGGGAAGAAGTCAGAGAGGGTGACAAACCATGAGAGACTCTGGACTCTGGGAAACAAACTGAGGGTTACAGAAGGGAGGGAGGTGGGAGGATGGGGTAGCCGGGTGACGGGTATTAAGGAGGGCACATGTAGTGATGAGCGCTGGGTGTTTATACGCAACTAATGAATTGTTGAACACTACATCAAAAACTAATGATGTAATGATGTACGTTGGCTAACTGAACATAATAAAAAAATAAAGTAAAAGTGAAAATTCTAAATTACTATGCAAACAGACGCAGATAATAATCCTAAACTTTATCTAGAGTTTTTATAGTGGAGATAATTAATTTCTTAAATTGATAGAACACTACAGCCCCCTATGGAGCTTTTAGGAGAACATTGTCTTATCGACTACGGGAAGCAGCCTGCTAGATTCACAAACAATGGTGGGGTTTGGGCTGTAACAAATACTTGTGTAAATACGGACTTTTCCCATGGTGAACATGCTTTGTCAGGTCGGTCACCTTCGTGTATTAGAGTGGCAGCCTAGTGGTCAACCTCAGAATTGAGAAGTCACCACTGGACCTAAATTCTAGTCTCAGCTCTATCACCTTGTGATACTGGGCAAATGACATACTTTTCTCTGCCCCAGCTTCTTTTTCTGTAAGTGCTAATGATAGTAATTAGCTGAAAGCAGGATGTGAGATGATCCATCAGTAAAACGCTGTGGCAGGGACTACAATAAGTATTAAAAGTATACACCGAGTGAAATGGCAAACTGCTATGGGTCTGTTTGGACATCTCACGTGACTAGTTGGAAATATTCTTTTAAGGAATGGATTCCATCTTTTAAAAAAAGGTTTAATCCATAGTAACTGACAATAGAATTTTGGTTCCCAGAGGTTGGGGGGTAGAGGAAGTGGGGGCATATTGATCAGAGGGTACAGACTTGCAGTTATTAGTAAGTTCTGGAAACCTAATGTACAGCACAGGGACTGTAGTTAATAATATATTATATTCTTGAAATTTGCTAAGAGAGATCTCAACTGTTCTTCCTATACAACGCAAAAATGTTAAGTATAGGAGGTGATGGATATGTTAATTAGCTTGATTATGGAAATCATTTTACAATACATACATACATCAAAACATCATGTTGTACAACTAAGA
>CM052812.1:16995338-17197979 GCA_028533885.1 Nasua narica
AGAGATTATGCGGAGTGAAATAAGTCAAGCGGAGAGAGGCAATTATCTTATGGTCTCACTTACGTGTGGAGTATAAAGAAAATCATGGAGGGCATCGTGAGAAGGAAGGGAAGGGCAAATGGGGGGAAATCGGAGGGGGTGTTGAACCAGGAGAGACTGTGGACTCTGAGCAACAAACTGAGGGTTTTGGAGGGGAGGGAGTGGGGGGGGTGGGTGAGCCTGGTGGTGGGTATCGAGAGGGGCATGTACTGCATGGAGCACTGGGTGTGGTGCATGAACAATCAATCTTGTAACACTGAAAAATTAAAATAAACAAATTTGGGGAGAAAAAAAAAAGAAAATGGATTCCACAAAAGAAAACCTGATTTAAGCAGAAAAGAATAATTAAAGGCTAACTAGAGCACGTCTTTTTTTCCCTGAAAGTATCTCTTCCCTTGAAGTCAACTATTATCATCCCTAAGATTTATTTGAGACTAAAATGCAAACCATAAAAGCTGATTCTTTGGGATTTCCAAATCTGATTGATTTCAAAACAATTTAGCTACCGCGGCACCTGGGTGGCTCAGTAGGTTAAGCCTCTGCCTTAGGTTCAGGTCCATGATCTCAGGGTCCTGGGATCGAGCCCCACATCGGGCTCTCTGCTCAGCAGGGAGCCTGCTTCCTCCTCTCTCTGCCTACTTGTGATCTCTCTCTGTCAAATAAATAAATGGAATCTTTAAAAAAATAATAATTTAGCTACCAACTTCCACAAAAGAAGGTGAATCAAGGTCAGCATAGAAGCTGTTAACACAACATCCAGCTCAAGACATCTAAACTGTCCTACCTTAAATAAGTCACAACACCAACCTGTCTGCCTTGAAAAAAAATGTGTAATCTTGCTGATGAATCTGTGAGAGGTGTTGAATGGATCACCTGAGTAATGCTGGCAAAGCACTCTGAAGAGAAAAAGCAGCATATTAAATGTCACTAGCCAAAGGTGTTTATCTTCTAGGGGACTATCTCTAGCAAATCTTTCATCCCAGGCTGGCTACCTTCTACCACCAGGCACATTTCTGAGAACCTCTTAGAATTACCTTCACTATAAGAAATAGGAGGGCTAATCTGCTGATGTGAGGAAAGGGGGGGTGCAGGAAGAGAATGGAGTGAGGGGCAGAGAAAGAAAAACTGAGTGTTAGCATAGCTGGCCTTTGGGATTAGGCATTCTTTTCTATTACTGAGATAAGTGGAAATTGCCTAGGTCTTAAAGTGACAGATACGCAATTTCTCCTAAAGAACCCTCCAATTCACATATATGACTTGCTAACACATCAAGCAGTTCATAGCACTTTATCTGACTAAGCATACATGAGATCATCTTCAGCCTAAAAAAGACCAAGTCTAACCCAAAGGATCTGGAGTTCTGGGCTATGAGATAAATGAGAGTTACGAGGTGGAAGGTATGATGGCTGCCTCCCAGTAGCCTCCAGGTATGGGGAGTCAGCAAATAAGTCCTCCAACAGTGAGGACAGAATGACCCCATTCAAACAGCCAATGCAACCCTTCCTATACTACTTTAGTTAAACCTTCTAACCTGGTCAGTATTAGAAGCCCTGCCACTCATCCCCTGAGACATAAACCATGTGGGCAAATCTGTTCTGAGAGGGGAAGGCTACAAAATGAAAGTAATCTCCTAAGACTCCTAAAAGAGGGACAGGGCCTCAAAGCTGCCCATTTCTCTTTCTTTCATGGACACACTGCCCCTATAGCAACAGAATTGAAAAGAAATGGAAGGCACTCATTACTTAGTAATCAATAGGCAAAGAATGTTTTTCTAAAAGTTTTTGCTTTGAACACTCAAATTTATAGCTATTCTCTTAAGCCATAGCTCCTTTCCATATTTAGTTAAGATTACATTTATTTAGCTCTAGAGAGAAAGCATAAAATAGAATTTCAAGATCGAATGGCACTTTAAGATGCTAAAAAACTTTCTATGTTGCCCTTGATATGTGGTTGTTCATGTCAGGTTTGACCACCACCAATATAGGCATGTTAATGAGGACCCAAACCCCAATTAAACTGTCTTAAGATACTCCCCCCACCTCCCAAGGGTGGGAGGAGATTGAGATTAATTCATTGGTTTATATTGCAAGAAAGTCTGGGAAGGACTAACTTCAGGCATGGCTGAATCCAGCCATGGCTCAAAAGATTGTAGGAATCACTTGTTTTCATGTTCCATCCTTAGTAGCTTTGGGTTGATATCATCTTTAGAGCTTAGCAACCCCAACAGGCTACAGAAAGTCTCAAATTCGAGTCTCATTAGACTGGCTTAGATTTTACATTTTAACCTAAAATAAACACTGTAATTCAGGAAAAGGAATGCTCTGAAAAGCCAAATTTGGGGCCCATGATTGGAGGAGAGGAAGGGATTTCTGACCCTTCTAAATGACATTGAGAAATGGACAGGGGTACATGTTTGATCATCAGATCCTGTCCACCAGCTCAGAAAGTGGAACGGTGTACATAGGCAAAACCAACCCACGTCCCTAAGTGGTTTCTGCTCTTCTCCTATTTTTGGATAGCTACCAGAAATCATACTGAATTAAATGTTTCTGCTTACTCTATACATACAGCCCTTGGTCTTAGAAATACTTCTAGGGTCATTCAAAGGAAGTATAATTAATTGGTTAGCCTACAAAACAATTTTAGACCACTATTGTGCCTACTACCTCATATCTACATGAAGGTCAAGTATTTCCATCCCTTTAATGATGCCTTACATGCCATGACTTTTAGTATAATAACTTTCTCCATAATTTTCATAACTTATTGCTGAATATAAGTTTTTGGTTCCTTTTAAGTCACATTAAATAAGAAATTAAATTTTTTTAGAATTTTGCATACGCATAATAGAGAATACAACTCTAAATATAATCTTTCATGCTAAAAAATGGATAAAAATGGGGTGCCTGGGTGGCTCAGTCAGTTAAGCATCTGCCTTCAGCTCAGGTTATGCTCCCAAGGTCCTGGGATCGAGTCCCGCATTGGGTTCCCTACTGGTGGGGAGTTTGCTTCTTCCTCTCCCTCTGCCCCTCCCCCTGCTCTCTCACTCACTCTCAAATAAATAAAATCTTTAAAAATTAAAAAAGGATTAAGATGATGGTACCACATCCATATTGAAAATACTAACAAGCGTGAGCTCTTAGAGGACAAAGTATTAAGTCTGAGGGCTCTCCGATGGCTCCTTTTCCACACAGATCAATGCAGAGGGACAGTCTCTGAGGAAGCAACCCGGAACCACCTGGCCCGTGGCTCTGCCATTTACTACCTGCGCTCCCTGGATGAGTTACTTAAGCTGACTGTGCCTCAGTTTCTTCATCTTCTTAATGGAGCCAAGAAACTATCTCAAAGGGTTTTTGTGAAATGTAAACAAGCTGATACTGATAAAATACTTAGAACCAGTCTTGCACACAGTAGGAGCTTCATGAACTGTTTTCATCACTACCACCATAAGCATCACCACACTTCCTGACACAGTGTCTCCTGAATGTTATTCCATTTAGATCATGAGGACTGGCTTGTACAGATCATGCAGTGATTATATAAGCCATGCCAGACGGTGGCTTTCAGGAATTATGTCAGAAGAAATGAAAGAACCAGTCTATTATATTCATCCTAGACAAGCCGGCTTCAGTTTGCAATCATCCCTTGTCTTTGTTACCTTCTATTTGGAAAAGAATATTTCCAAGCCCAGATCATGTTCCAAGACGGTCTGACACACACAAATCAGAGCTTATAAAACAAATACATTGGATGTTGAATGATCGATATACGAAAAGATCCCAGCCAGAGTTGCTTTAAATCAGTGGTTCCTATCCAGAGATGCATGCCAGAATCACCTGTGGAACTTTAAGAGACACATGTGCCTAAGAACCCAGCCAGGGAGATTCTGATTCTGCAGGCCTCTTGTTTTCCAAAGAGCTACTGGTGATTCCAATGTGTGCCCCAATGATGAATTCTAGTAATCTCTATACCCAAGGTGGGGCTTGAACTCATGACCCTGAGGTCAAGAGTCACATGTGCTTCCAACTGAGCCAGCCAGACACCCCATCTCCCAGTTAAGAATTCTGACTAGGAATTAGGAGTTTTCAGTTCTGGGTGCATTAAAAAAATTCTTTGCCCAGGCCCTCCCAGCCACTGGGCAATTGTGTTAATTTGTTTTTAAGTTTTTATTCTAATCCCAGTTACTTAAAATACAGCCTTATGAGTTTCCAGTGTATGATATAACGATTCAGTACTGCCATACATCACCTAGCGTTCATCACCCAACAGCACACGCCTTAATCCCTACTTCACCCATCCCCCACCCACCTCCCCTCTGATAACCATCCGTTTGTTCTCTATAATCGAGAGTCTGTTTCTTGATTTGTCTCTCTTTCTTTTCCTTCATTTTGTTTCTTAAATTCCGCATATGAGTGAAATCATACAGGGAGCAATAGTGTTTTAAAAATTCTTTAATGATTCTCATGAGTGGTAAGGGCTGAGAGCCACTGCTTTAAATAATAAAACCTGACAAATCCAAGAAATGATTTATTTACATATATATTTTCAGAGGCATATCTACAGGTGACTCTTGATTACAAGGTAAAGGGAAGGTAAAAGTATAGGGAGTTCATGGATAACACAGTTAAAAAGAATCCACTCTTGATTATCCAAGGGGGGATTAAGTGGTTTATAGACTGATCATTAAGGCTAAGCAGGGCATGAGGAAGGGCTCACTTCTCCCAACTCCCTTACCAGCTCTGACCTCCATGCCTGCCTTCAACAACATAGGTTCTTAGGAATTATCCTGAGTCTCAACCACACTTTAACTGTGGTTAACATGCAAACTGATTCATTGGCAGCACGATAATAAAGAGGCAAATAACTATGCTTTGTATTGGTGAAGTCTCCGCTTGTTGAAAATGATGAGCATGTGGAGAGTTCATTTTTATTCATTTTCCACATTTATGTGTCAATGCAACTTTAACTGGGCAATGACGGGGCAGTTTTAAATATGACAGTAAGTCATGTATCATTGCCTTAAGAATTCTAAATATTTTAAGGCTTCTTGCACACTTTCAGACAAAATCAATACTGTGGAGGAACTCCATTTTGTATATGTGCTGCCGAAGCGAGCACATGGAGGAACTCCATTTTGAAGTTTATAACAGATTTAAAGACATAATGGATATAAACTAATAATGTTTGCCACTTAATTCTAATATAAAGTCTGTGCTTTACATGAAGCATACTTTTCAAGGAAAGGCTTCTCATTAGTCTTGCACAGTGTAACTAGACCCTTCCCTCATAAAGCCTCTCTTTTGAGGAATTAGTCTCTTCTCTTTTCTGTAGTAAATGAGATATTAAACACTAAAGAATTAAACACACCTGTTTTGGAGTTTGTCTTCCCCTTTCTTCCAAGTTTTTATTTTGAAGGAGTGCAAACAAATAAAGACATTGAAAAAACTGTATAAGAAATACCCATATACATTTCACCTAGATTCAACATTAACATTTTGGGCTCAGTTGGTTGAGCATCTGCCTTCAGCTCAGGTCATGATCTTGGGGTCCTGGAATTGAGCCCCACATTGGGCTCTCTTCTCAGTGGGGAGTCTGCTTCTCCCTCTCCCTTTGCCCCTCCCCCATGCTTATGTGGGTGCATGCTCTCTCAAATAAATAGGTAAAATCTTTCTAAAAAATTAACATTTTGCCATATTTACACTCACATGAGCTCTCTCCACACACACATGTCTTTTGGCTGAATCATTTGAAAATAAACAGCTGACTTAATGATTACTTCATTGCTAAAAACTACAGTGTGCCTACCCCCCAGAATGGAGATATTCCCCTATATAGCTTTAATAATGCTGTCACTGTTAACAGAACTAACAATACTTTCCTAACAATATAGCCAGTACATGTTCAAGTGTCCCCAATTGTCCCTAAAATGTCTTTATGTCATTCATACACTTTTTTCAAATCTCTGGTGAATTTATCATGAAGTTGGGTGGCCATGAATAATGTATGTGTTCATTAAAAATGCTAGTTCCACAGGGAACATCTGTCAGACCACGGGATTCTCTGTGGTCACTGAAGAAAGCAACTTCCGACCTCTGCAGTTATCAACTTAAAGATTTATTTGTAAAGATTTCGAGATGTCCTAAGCTCTTCTTTCCCCTGACTACTCTACAGAGATATTTGTGACAGCCAGAGAGGTGCTTTTCATATTTAAGCAGCAAAAAACTCAAGGAGAGGACATCAGTTTTACCTTTAAAGTTCTCTTTACCCTTTCTTTCTTTTCACAAATCCTTCATTCTGATTAAAGCTGCCCTTTCCAGCCCACCTGAGTAAGCAGGTCTTGGCAGTAGCTAACAGGTAATGGTGTAAGAACCCTTGGAAGCTTGTCTGCAGCCTTGCGGCATGGCAAACACTTATTTTTAAGGTTGACAGGCAGAAGTTGAAAGGTAGTATAACAGAGTGGCGGTGATGGGGTCAGTGATGGTGAGGTCATGGTGCTGATGCTGGTGGTGGTCTCAATTTTAGATCCACGTCCCAAAGTAAATATATATTCAGAAATATAAACCATAATTAGGTTCAGTTAAGCATGTGAGATCCCCTTCTAGAACCAGGCACATGTTTTATATATGACCCAAGTGTTACTGATACCCAAGGAAGCTCCTATCACCTGTGATTTTGTAAGTTTTATGGGGTTTCCTTAGTCCTAGAAAATAACAGGCACGTCTACACTTGTGTCATCTTTATATGCACTAGCATCTCATTTTAATTGGGAACATGAAGAGATCAGGATTACCAGACCAGGATAATGACCACATCCAACCGAGGGACAGCTCCTCAGAAAATCTCAGCCAATACCTGGGCAACACTTTACACTCAAGAGCTTAGCATCATTAGTGGAGACAAGGGCTTTCTCTAGTGCTAACACCCACTTAAACCGTGACATGCTATCGTACCTATAATTATGCTACAAAGGGTGTTTATGTTTGACTAAACACTGAACAGCCACTGTATTCACCTCTGTAAAAATCTGCTAGTGAAGAATGTTGTAGAGAGTGTAAAGTAATAAAATATTTATTGTAGGTTCTTATGAATTACAATGTACATCTGTATGTCTGGAAGTCAGCATCTCTAAACACAGAGGAGTCCCCCAAATCTGACTACTAGCTGCTTAAACCTCTAACTTGGTGATACTGTACCCATCACTTATTCATCTGCTACAGTGTACTCTTATTGTTCACTGAATAAATAAGTCTAGCATAATTTCACCAATTATTGACATTGGTTAAATATGATAAGTCACCTTTGAAATTAGTTTTATGGCCTAAACAGTTTCTTCCATCGTTAGCTCCTGACAGTGCGCATTTAAAACCAGGTACTGTATGTATCTAGAAGAATGAAGCACCCTGAGCCCATAAGCAGCAGGACTATGTTGCTGGAACTTCCCGCATTAAGCCAGCATCTTTTCAACCACAATTACTGAAAATAAGAAACGGCATAAGCACCAATAGAGATTCGAGTAGAACACAAAATACCATCATGTCTTGAGAAGGCCCATCACAGGCAGCTTTGATACTAAGGGATCAAAAACCTGACCGATCTCATCTTTAACTACATGCTAAAAACAATTCCAGCAAATTCCAACATGCCTAGTATGTTCAGGAAAATCAAACACCCATATGGGTGATGTCAGCAACTTTAGCTACCAATTATTATTAATTCTTTTAAAAAATTGAAATAGATTTGACCTTGAAGTGAGAAAGTGACCCATATCTTTGCTAGGACTTTGAGTTCCTCTCCATGGCCCATTAGAGATACCCCTGAAGATGAGCAGTCTATTTCTGTATATGGCACAATTGATTTTTTTCTTTTTTCTCCTTTTTTTTTTTTAACAAATGATTTTTTCCTTTGTCCCTGGCAGTACAGGTTGATTTACAAATGCAAAATCAATCATGTAAAAATACCACTTTTGTCACAGGACAAAGAGCTCGATTCGATCATAGCAACAGAAGTTCAACAACCCAAGAAGATTTGAAGGAGACCACATACCTGCTCTTTGGATGGAACGAGGAGCTCTTCAATCATCATGCTGTCCCGTGCATAGGAGCTTCTGTTCAACGTGTACGACCTATCCGAACTGAAGGAGCGGAGGCTGTTGTATTTACAGTTAACCATTCAAGAGTGGTGGATGATGATGAGATGAACAAAATAAAATTAATGCATGCAACTTTGAAAACAAGCAAGATGGCTAAAAATATTAACAGAAGTTGTTCTTGAAAAGACATCATCAAAAATAAAATCCCTTACATTTGAGGGAATCTCTTCAGCTTGGACAATCTCATCATCAGATTTTGTTTAAAATTAGGCCAAATGGGATTAAATCTGTGAGAGTATGAAATGCATGCAAACTTTGGATGTTTCACTATGACAGGTGAACCAACATGGCAATTGAGAAGAACTAGATGACTCTTGATAATTTGATAATTTGAGAGATTTTTCTATGGTTAAGACCATATGTTAGAGTCTCCTTTATCTCTGGTCCATATCTGTTTACCTTGCACTATGGAATGGGATTCTGTCTGCAGCAAATGGGTCTGTTCATAAGTCTCTGGAAACCAGATATGGGTTTAACCTCATAAGGTTTTCTGGTTTTCAGCTGGACTCATGGAAAACATAAAAAAGGTAGTGTGACAAATAGACTTGCATGATCTTTGCCATCTTTCTGGCCTTAAAAAATTCAAATTTCATGTATGGTTACTTTGTCTTTCCTTGCTCTGCTCCTTCCTTCCTTGTGCCTTATATTGTTCTTTCAAGCTTCTCTTAAATCCTCTACACAGCCTCTGAGTTCTCCAGACTGTAAGACTCTGATGTCCTGAAATGCCTCTAACATACTGACCTTGAAACTAAGAACCAACAGAGGGTTGGGGGACGGGGTGGCAGGGCTGGAGAAGTGGGCAAATATTGGTCCAAAGGTATGAAGTTCCAGTTATAAAATAAATCAGTCCTGGGGATGCAGTATACATCACAGTGACTTAGCTAATAATATCGTATTGAGTATTTAAACGCTGCTAAGAGAGTAGATCTCAAAAGTTATCACAAGAAAAAAAAATATTTGTAACTATGGTGGTGATGAATGTTAATGTGACTTATCATGGTGATCATTATTTTGTATACCTGAAACTAACATCTTATATGTCAATTACATCTCGACTCAAAAAAAAAACAGAGTAAAAGAGATGCTGGGAAGTCTGCACCTAGGTACATATGACATGCAGGCTGACTGGGATTGCAGCTAATCTGAACCTTGGCAAAACGCCTTGGGATGGATCCTCCAGAAACAGAGGACAAGCTTGTGAGGAGCTGCTCTCAGGTCATCTCTGTCTCGTGTCCTTATCCCACATATCATGATAGGCTATCATAAAGTAACCTTGCATCACCTCTTGTTTTGAACAAGGTCTGACACTTCCTGCCCCATCCTCCTTGGGACAGAGCTTCAGAACAAGAAACTGCTTAGCTGCAGTCCCAGTAATGCAGTATCCCACAACTACCATGGGAGGTAGCCCCTTTAGTTTCAGTGGCATCCTTACTCATATGGAGGAAAAGGACAGTGGGAAGTTGCCACCTGTCACTGTCCATATAAGTAATAAACTGTCTGGATCTAAATGTGGCCACTTGAATCTGTACCAATAGAATGAGACCTTGGTCTTGCCTTTTGTGTGTGTGAAGGGAAAAGAGCAAAGAGGTATAAAAGAAATGCCTCCTTGCTTTGCACAAAATGACTTCTCCACTGCTCACTATACTAAAGATTACCCAAGGTGGGTATTTTTATTTCAAGATACAGAGGCCCCTGATTTACAGGATTTATTCTAAGGGTCTACACAAATGAGTAGATGTATTCTTCTAGGATTAGAGCTTTGCCTTCCACCAAAACCTTGGGGCGGATCTTCAACCTTAAAATAACCATCATTCTTTAGTGTATTCAGCAATACATACTGACTCTTATGAGTAAGACACAAATATTAGAGACTGGATAGAGAAGCAAAAACGAACCCAGAAAGAATGAAGCCTTATTTCTGCACAGAGTTACCTAGCAAGCTACATGCCTGGCCACTTGCGTGGGCGGGCCTGCCAGGCCCAGTCACATGATACATAACGCTTCATTTTTTTTCCTGCTTCAGTGGCAAACATTTTTTTTTCCTGCTACTCCTGGTTCTAGCCCCTTCCATTCTCTCAAATACAACATAAACCTCGAAGAGCAGACACTGCCTTTCTACTCTCTAACTCAACACTGTCCAATAGAACCTTTGGCACTGATGGGCACGTTTAACCTGCACTATCCAAGACAGGCGTGGCTGGTGTGATTGAAGAATTGAACTGAATTTTATTTAATTTTTACTAATTTTGATTTAAAGTCTTTTGTGGCTAGGGGTTACATTATCAATGTAACTTCTAGCACTCATGGCAAGGCTCCATTTGCCCCCATGATGTGGTGTGGGAGGCACTGGGAAGTCCCACTCTCTGAACTCCACACTCATTTCTAGAAATTGCATATGCTAACACTTGTGGTCTGTAAGAACCACTTTATAGTATATGGAACAAACACTTAAATGTTTAAAAAAATTATTAGCTATTCATCTTAACTTCAGTTTTTAAAGATATCTAAGATTGGGTAATATTTTTAAAATATCCTCTTTCTTTTAACTTCTGCATGAGTTCCAACTGAACAGAGCCTAGAAACTGGGTGCCATCAACTGAAAAGCCTAAAGATGTCTTCGTTTTATATAATGTCTAAGTTCCTGCTCCTCATTGTTCCCAATCAAGTTACATCAGACAGATGGAGCTCATTATGTCCATCAAGCTTCGCTCTGAATCTTTAGTACATCGGAGCCCTTTCAGCTACTAAAACTAGATATTATTTGCATGGGAATCTGGAAAGCATTAAATTGTTTTTAACTAAGGTCAACTGTATTATTTGTAGCCATCAGTACACCCTAAGTGTTAAATGCAGGAAGTGTTAGAAAAACACATGCCTCAGAAGTCTAAAATCATACTAATGTACCTAGCACAAAGTCAAATAAAACAGCCACCAGTAAATAGACTGCTTTTCAAATCAAGACTTTTTCTTCAAACCCAAGGAAATTTTCTCCCGTTACTTCATGCACTATTCAAACTTTGTTAAATAGAAGAAATTCCTTAAGGATTCAATTTTGCATTAGTCACATCTCTTGTCATACTTTTAGTTACTTGCTAAGTTTCTCAGAATTACAAAAGTGATTTTCTAACGCTGAGCAGGAAAAAAAAAAAAAGAAAAGCACATTGCAGCATAGCACAGCACAGCACAATGCTGAAGAAAATCAAAATGAGAATGAGTCAGGGAAGGGCACAAAAACACCGGAAAAGGGACATATCTTCTTACCTGATCTTGGGACTAATTTAAAGTATTTTTAGAAAAACACAGGAGAAGTGGAAAGCAAAAAAATCAGACAGGGAAAAAAGAAAAAAAATGTTATGGTTGAATGATTTACACATTGAATGTATTCCTTTTAAATGTTACACTCAGAATATTATCTTTGGTAATACTCTAACAATACTTTAAAAAATATATCAGCTTTATAGATTTTTTTTTGCAGATTTGCCTCTGAGCATAACATGAGTTGCCAATGTAAAAAAAAAAAAAAATGACTTACATACAGTAGCAACAAATCATAATGGTGCAATCAAGACCAGAAGTGTGGAAGCCTTAGAACTGTCTTGAGAAAACTTATGAGACAATATATGCTGGTTTCATCTCTCACTGGATGTCAGCTTTTACAGTTTTCTATATATAAATGATTGGTTCACAAATTATTACATATTATCTGAGGAAGAGAACCAGCTAGTTATTGGATCACAAAAGCTATTAAGCCTCTAAATAGAATTTTCTCTTGAGATCCTTTGAGATTCTGCCTATTTTCAGTTGTAGCTTGTGGCTCTGTGTCCTTACCTGAAACACTAGGTATTTTTAAAAAGTTATTTTCCCCTTATTAATGATACCTGCTATAATAAGCTTTTAAGGAGTTTTATAAATACATTTATCAAGCAAAAATTCTGTGGAGTTACATGTCATTCCAAATTCCACTGATAAAAAGACTAACTGGAAGAAAAATCAGTTCAGTATCTAAACTGGCCACATCAGCAACACTGAGAATAAACTCCCAGGCTTTACTTTGTGGGAAGTGCCATTTACTATTAGACAATGAAACTTTACAAGAGAGCCTTAAACCATAGGAAAATGTCCTCAGGGCTCTGGCTTAGAAAGTTTAATTATTAGCTTTAAAATAACTTGACTGTCAGCAAACATGCTGTTAAACCAACCAGGGGAAAGAAGTCCCCAAATTCTGGACAAGGTCCTGTTTCTTTCAATCAACATCAGGTAAGTATGAGCCAAGGCTTTTCACATGCAAAAGTTTTACACTTCAGTTTTAAAGACTGAATTTGCTACCATTCCTGTCCCTGACTTTGGGTAAGTCTGGTAATATTCCTGACGCATCCCTTTGAAACAAAGTGATGGCATAGTTTTGGAAGAGATACCCAAATACTTGGTAGACAATTCTAATAAACAATATGTAATTTTTTTTTCAAAAATGCTCTCTTTTAAGTCTCAATCATGAATGATGACTTCCTTTCAGTGAAGAAGAGAAAATAGTGAGCATATACCTGTATGGTATTATTGGAAAATAAGATTTTTTGATTCAATATGGAACACAATTTAATTTTGAAACACGGAGACCACACGGGCTCTCCCAGTTATGTCAGTGAACTCTTCTACTATCATGCTTGAAGCATGACTGCCAACTGGGAACAAACCAACATGTGACATTCCAATCACGGAAAGTCAAGGACTGAAAAACCACGAAAGAAAATGGCAGAGTATGGACATCGGTGCTGAGAACATTCTATTCTACCAAATTCATACCTTCATCCAAAGAGCACGTTGGAGGATAATGTGAAACATGAAAATGACTTTGGTTGATGACAAATCATGGTTGTATTAAATTAACTGTGAAAAACAGCAACGATAAAATACCTGGCGGAACGGGCCCCAAGACTAAAGCCCATGTAGCCCTCGGCAGGGAGAGAGTCGTCGCCCAGTTCCTTAAGGTCCTGTGGCCCAAGATACTTGTCTGTGTCCCCTGTCATGGCATCTTCACCTGCCGATGGAAAAGGAAGCCAGAATCAGAAGCCTCCCTTTTGAAAATGTGTCTGCTGTGGAGAAAACCACTCCTTGGGTCCTCAGCAAGTCACCCAGTTTTCTCACTCACTTTCCCCTACCCCCTGGGTAATAGGCGATACTGCCACTTAAGGAAAAAGTAGAGATAAGGTTAGTTCATAATTTCAAGAGTGAATGTAAGTAGCGAAAGGGCTCCTGGGGTTAAATACCAATTTTAAAACCTTTCCCTGATCTCATTCTTCCCCTCAAGCCCCGGCTGACTAGAAAGGTGGATCTTTTTTTGTCTATTAGCTTCCCACGCCTCACCAGGGCAGCTTGTCCGAATGGACGTGGATTGCAAAATAAGAGCCACCTCACCATTACTACTCTGAAAATTATACATGGGAAGGGAGGGGGCCTTTTTTTTTTTAATGGTCTTCTCACACACAGGATTTCAGTCTGGGGCTTATATAAGAAACTAGCAAGTCATTTAATGTGAACTATTACTGCTTCCCTGGAGAACCTTGAAACACATCGGTTTTGAAACGTTTCTACACCTATCACATGAACAGCTGGGTCCAGCTGCCCCAGGGTGAAATGCCACTTGGAAAGGAGCTCTACCTTCTGTAGAGACCAAATGTAGAGACTGGCAGTCTGAGAGAAGGACTACATAAATTGCTCTTGGTTCATCAGTACAAAGAGTTAATTCCATAAAACTTTTACTAGCTACATATGCATAACATGACCTCATGGAAAAACCACATTCCAAGAGTGACAGAGCAGGTTTTTCAAATGCCTTTTGCCCTCTGGGACGTTTCCCATCCTTTTCAAAACGTATCGCAGTCCATGGAAAAGTTCGTTCTGCAAAGCAGGCAAACCTATCTCCTTTTTATGACTCTCCTTACTCTTTCTGGACACAAGAGATTTCAAAACCGGGCATGTTATGTTTTCTCAAAGGTAAATGATTCATCTGTTCCAGCTCTATTTTCCAATTCCTTCATTCAGTACCGTTTATAATTTCCATTCATTTAAACCCAGGAAACCACAAGAGCTTAGCTTTTAAACTACCAATCAAGTCTAAAAATACACTGTCAACTACTGTTTTTGCAAATATAAAAAAGAAACAGATCTGCTTTCTACTACTACCCAGTACCAAGAGATTATTTTAAGTAACTATTCACAGCTGGGCTATTTGCACATCTACTGCATATGAAACAAAAACAGCATACACCAAGCACGACTTAAAGAAAGAGCTTACTCTGTGGTAAAGCCATTTCCACCAGGCGGGGCTGATCAAATGTTTTCCTGATGTTTCCAGGAATTCCTTAAGCAGTGATTTAGAATGTACCTCGGAATCAGCCCAAACAAACCGACCCTTGAGTTGTATTCACCGTCTTCACTGCTGCCGCCGGGGTCCGCTCAGCATCTTCGTCTCCTCATAGGCAGTTGAAGAAGTACACATCTTTTTCTAACTCATCAGAGTTCAAAGATTTTCGATATTCCAAACCAGAAAAAAATAAACAAAAAAAAGAGCAAAACCTGGCTGCCCTTAATAGAGAAGACCCTTTTGATCACTCTGCAGACATCCTTTTAAAGCTCCTTCTGATTGGACCAAAAACTCCGCTGGCAAGCCTCTAGCAGGACCGAATGGTGACATTAATGCAAGCCCCTGAGTTATTTGTATGTAAATATGAGGACTGCTCCAGTGTAGACTTTCGGTAATTTGATACCAATGGCCGGTGCCTAACCGGGTAACCGAGGCAGCCTTAAATCTAGGGAGAGCCAGAGAGCGGGGTGCTGCGTTTAATTACGAGGTGACTCTTCTCCAACATGAATGAAGAAACGGCCAACCCAGGTGGAGGAAAAACAGAAGAAAACAAAGAAGTGGCCCAGGCGGGGAGTGGCAGGGAGCTCCAGGCAAACTTTCAACTTTGTTCTCAGCTGGGAACACCAGGAGCCCTGGTTATTTATGGTCCCTGTCAGGTGGAAGGAGGGGAAAAAAAGAGCCGGAGGGAGGGCCTGCCCTGAGCCGAGGTGCTGAAAGTGTGGGGCCGAGGGGAGCCACAGGGATTCCCGAATCTCTCCGAGCAGCACGGGAGGATACAAGAATCCTCACTGGTTTTTATCAAGAGTTGGAAGAAAGGAGCAGAAGTGAGACGAGCTGAAAAAAGCAAGTAGATGTCTGTTCCACTTTTTGGCACGAATTCTTTCCGCTCTTTAACACTCTCAAAGGAACTCCCTGGTTCTCCCTCCTTGAGGGGGCTCTGCAGAGAGCGCCCAAGCAGAGGCAAAGGGGTCTTTGCTGCAAAGGGCAGGACGGAGCTCAGAGGAGGCGTTTCTGTCACTTCGCTGGTACGCTGGTACGTTGTTTCCCTCTCTCCGGGACTCCTGGCCTCCCTTTTGAGCTGCTCCACCCTGTTTGTGTTGGCAGGGGAGGAAAAAACTAGCAGGACTCCTGCATCCTCCATCTGGGTATGCTCGAGAGGCAATTTCAATGCCTCTTTTCTCAGAAGAGCTGGAAAGTTAGGCTAGACACTAAGTGAAGTGTTCTGAATGGTCTTGCTGAAGTAAGTGGTTTACAGCACTTTTCCTTGAGTGTGTCTATCTCCAGGATTGTTACCTAAAGATATAGAAATCTGAATCTGTAGAACCCACAAAGTGGGGGACAGAGTTGTTTTTCCTGGATAAATGCATAGATCAATGAATGCATGACTCACCTAAGACAACAAGAGACCCAGGGCTTTAATTTGAGCAGCCTGACTGTAATCAACATTGTATATATGTAGGAATAGCAGGGAAGCCATTTATAATGCCTGGTACATATTGAAAAATCCCAAGCAAAAGAATAATTTCCAACTTTGTAAAGAATGGAAGGGGAAGTCATGGTTCAAGTGGAGAAAATGACTAAACATTAATCTGTTTTCCACATCTGCACTTAAAATCCAAACTGCTTAGCAAAGCTTCATTCAATGACTGCCGCTCAGCCAAGCTTCCTAACAATGACTGCAATGAAAAGGTGCCTCCCTCTTGACTTCTCAGTTGGCCTTTCTCTGGCCAGTCTTGCACACCTGCTGCCCTTCTGTTATACAGAATTATTTTAGTTCCTAGAATTCCAGAAACTCTTTAGACTTTGAACCATTACATAGGGTACACTCTTGATGGAACTTCTATCCTTCTTCTTCACCTGTGTAATCTCTCCAATCTTTGAAACTAAAATTCCTCCCATCCTGGACTCACCATCTAAAGTTAGTGGTTCTTCATGTGGGCTTCCCTTATCAGAGCGTACTGCCAGGGAAAACATCTGTTTAGTCTCTCCCATCGGATGGTAAGATACACGCTAGATTAGAAACCAAATTCTTCCTGAACCTGGCATATTGCAAGTGCTCCATAAATACTTTTGGATTTCATCATTGCTTTTATTAACGAGGATGGTAAAAACAAAAACAAAACAAAGAAAACCAGACTCTTAAATACAGAGAACAAACTGGTGGCTGCCAGAGGGAAGGGAAGGAGGGAGATGGGTGAGAAAAAAAATAAAGAGGCTGGTGATTGTGCTTTTCTCCCTATCCTTAGCCTATAGCAACTTAGCACTTTCCAGCATGCCAAGCTTTATGACTGGTACATAGTAAACTGTTAATAAAGTCAAGTTTCTATTCTTCTTTACCCATCCTTCTAGACTTCTGAAATGGTCACTATGAAACCAAAAGATACCCAGAGTTGAAATGGGAGTGAGAGCTACCAATATAGTTGGCCAAAGATTAATTAAAATAGCCTTATGACATGGTGAAAACATTTCTTACAAGGCATGGAAAGTAGAAACCCAGGCAATGCCATTATTTTAAGACAATTTTGCGTAGTTGATGCTCTGGATTCAAATGCTGGCTTCATCATTTACCAATTAGGTGACCTTTGGAACACTGTTTACTATGAGTCATAGTTTCCACCTCTCCAAAACTAGGATAGTAACTCTGCCTCTAACCTCAGCTCTCTTATGAGAATTCAGTGAAATAATGCACAGAATAAGGGCTTCGTCAGCACTGTTAGTGTTATTCTGTAACACAGCTTTCTCTGGTGCCCAAACATCTGAATGCATGAACTCATATGGTTAGCATTTCAATTGCTACTGCTGATACTGGTAAAAGCAAAATCCAACCACAGCAGCAAATGTCTCTGCTCTCCACTGCCTATGATGCCTCATGCAAAACCTGGCTCATAGCTACTCAATAAATATTTGTTGATTGATTGACTGAATGAATAATATTAGACCACATTCATTCTCCTTTCAATAAACAAAATATTCTAAAATTTTGTAGAGCACAACACACTATTATACCAAAAATTAGAAAGGAATGACATGAATTGTGTTGGGCAGCTTGTTAATGGCCTCTAATCCATTCTATAACTCGAAGATATTTTGATTAGTAATGGCTTCTGAACAGTAGGCCGGAATGTAGATAAGCCAACAAACATAATTCTGTGACTGGACAACTCTAATACAATATCACATACATTTAGTTGAAATATATATATATATATATATATATATATACACACACACACACACACACACACACACAATTTTCACTTACTAAGAAGCACTTGTGTGGGTTTGTTTCCTAGAAGTGTTCGATGGAGTGTTGAAACAGTTGTATTATAGATAACTTTGAGTATTTTGTGGTGAAGAGGGCATGGTAGCTAGTGTTTAAAGAAGCTTTCTCCCCAGCCCCAGCCCCATCACAAACCACATCTCTTTAATTAAATGTGGGCTGGCTCAATTTTTGAATAATAAAATCCAGGAGAAGTGATTTTGCATGACTTTTCAGTGGTAGTTCAAAGAAACCTTGCAGTTTCTCCTTGGCTCTCTTTTGAACACTAATTTGGGAAAGCCCATCCCCATGTAAGATATTTGACTATCATGAGACCTCCGTGCTGTAAAGAAAGTCAAAGAAGCCATATGGAGAGGCAGCATGGAAAGAGAAAGAGAGAGATGCCTAGCTACCCCTTGGCTGTTGCGGGGTGTCCAAGTGGGGCTGACAGACCCGTAAGTGAAGATAACACATCGAACATTCCGCCATATTACTCCCACCCCAGCTGCTACCTGACTGTAATCTCAGCAAAGAGCTCAAGAATCCAGCTGAACCCAGTTAACTCACACAAGCATGGGAGATAATAGTAAACTAAACCACTGAGTTTAGAGGTGTGTCATCACAGTGCAGTAAGTAGTGGGAACAGAGAGGAATGAGAAATGACAAGGTCCAAAGGTAGGCCAAAGAGGTCACCTGCTGATTGCTTAATGCACGCCTAGTGAATTAAGAGTGAGCTCTGCAGAGTGCTACTTGATTAGCACAGAACAAGACCAGGAAGAGTATCCTGGGAAATGCCTAGAGGAAGCCTCATCTAATTAGTATTGACTTTGTGCCTCTTAAAATTGTGAGCACTGCTGTTCTCATTGTTAATGCATTTCTGATAATAAAAGACCAGAGGCTGGAAAATGTTTAAAGAAGAACACAAAACACCCTAGTCTACCTCGATCCCACCATTCACTAAATAATAAAGATGTTCACAGGCATTTACTTCAATTTTCCAGCTATCCCCTCTTCCTAGTTCTCCTATCATGACTAGGGTAAGAGGTTTCTTGTACCACAATCAATCTTTCAAAGATCCATACCCTTTGACTACCAGGAAATCATGCAAAACAGCATCAATAACAAAGGAGAAAAAGAAAGAGAGTATATGAAATGATTATTAAGACTTGGTAGTTGGTCACATAGCTGTGCCCTCGGTCCTTTGTACTTATTTATTTTTAGATTTTTAAGTAATCTCTACACTCAGTGTGGGGCTCGAACTCAAAGCTCCTAGATCAAGCATCGCCTGCTGTAGAGGGGCCCCAGCCCTCATTCCTTTCTAGATTCTGTGTCAATGGTCCAGTTGTCAAGATGTGGTGGAATGAACCCAACCCAGCTTCCCTGTGATCTTTCATTGTGCCCACTGATAAGCCTTTTTATGCTGAATAGAGGAAATAGTTCTTGGCTAATATTTAAAAGTGTTTTCATGCCCTAGGAGTTCTTTCTTTTTTTGCATGTCATTTTTTTTCTAATGTTTTCCATCATCACTGAGGAATACTTTTGTTGTTTTGCTAGGGGTTGAAATTTGTTTTCCCCTCTGTCTGGAGATAAGAATCATAAAGAAAGTTCTTTAAGGTAATTATGCCAAGTTATATTGTCTGAAACTTTGCTCAGAAGTGCTTCATTCCACTGCTATGAAATGCCCAATCTTCTTCCCAAGGTATATATTTTGTAACATTATGGAGTCGCAGTTAAAAATACATTACACCTTCAAATGAATTAATAGTAGAAAACCTTCAAATTATGTGGGATTTAAAAAAAGGCTAGATTAGAAAGAATACAGAGGAACATAGGATTTATACTCTAGTGATTTATAAGGAGTTGCTTTCTAACTAGAACTCAGCAAATAGTCTTATAGGTAAATAGTTAATGATTGAAACTTAGACTTACATTTAGTGTGCTTGTTCTGAAAAAAGTGATTGTTTTGACCAGCACATAGCAAAGAGAAGAAATGAAAACTATTGGGAAAATAAATCCTTTAAGCATTTCTAGTCTACATTATAGAACAGTAGAATGAGAGCACACCATTATAATCACCACTAGTATCTACTGAGCATTTACTATGTTCTAGGCACGGTGTGGTGCTTTGTAAGTATTATCTCATATGATTCTTGCAACAACATTCTGAAAGAGAATTGTCTCGATTTCAGTATAAAGAAAACCCAGTTCAGAGTGGTAGATAACCCAAGATCACTTAGAAATTGGGTAAAACTGGAATCAAAATCAGTTGGTGTGACTACAGAGCCCCACTTCTAACTACTGTCATATGCAATGCTATCAAACAAATACTATAACAAAGGTAAGCTCCATGGTGACCAAAATGTAAGCTCCATGAGGGCAGAGGTTTTTGTCTGTTTGGTTCCATATCTAGTGCCCAGAATAGTGCCCAGCACATGGTAGATGCTCAATAACATGTGCAATGAAAATTCAGTGATTCTTTGGAGGCAGCAACTATATTACTTGAGTGAGAAGAAGGAGGGAGACTTACTTTTCACTGTAAACTCTTGTACCTTGGGAATTTTATACCATGTGCATCTATCACCTATTCAAAAAATGAATAAAATTAACAAAATAAAACAAAACAAAATACAGGGACTGCAAAGTCACATCGGCTGTGTTCTGTACACCAGCAAATATTTGGCAAACGTGGAGAGGAAACTCAATTCTTTACGCTGCTTGACCTTACTATTTATGCGATGAATAGGAGGAATAAGATCACAAGGCAGGAAGAAGGAGATACACATTATTTACGTGGCACTTCTAATAACCTCCCATTGTGCTAAAGTGCTGGTTCTGAATCTGTACCATGCATGAGAATCCCCTGAAAATCTGTATTTCTACAAGTTCCCAAGGGAATCTGCTGCTTTGTGTCCAAGAACCACACTGTGGTAAGCACCGGTTTAAGGGATCCTTACAGGTAAGTGACAGTTATCTAACAGCAGTATTGATTTGAGAGAACTAAGTATCTATTTTCCTGGTGGGAATTACAAGAGTAATTAAAATCACTTGAGCAACTGAATTCAGCAAATGGCGCACACTATTTCTAAATTTCCAGGTATACGTTTGTGTCATCTGAGAACCTCATTAAACCATAGATGCTGACTCCAAAGGTCTGAGGCTGGCCCCGAGATTCTGCACATGGGACGAGCTCCCAGGGGACTGCAAACCACACTCTGAGCAGTGAGACAGTAGGGCACTGGACTAGGCTCTGCTCCGAGTAAAGCCAACTATTTATTGCCTTGGACGCATTTTGTCTCCAATAAAGACTTGGACACAAACGGTAATAGATATACTGTACTGTCTCCTGCTGATTATGATTTACTTAGTGCTCTCTACATGCCTGAGACACTGTGCTGAGCACTTTCTATGCACATCTCATTTACTATTCAACCCTGGGGAAGCGGATACTCTCGTTTCCCTTTTCAGGTTGAAGACACAGATTCAGAGAGGTTCAGTTATTGTTCAAAGCTCATAGGTCTAGCTGGTGGTAGAGTGTGGGACAGCCCAAGGTCTTGGCCACCACACCAGTGTCACGGGATGTGCAAGAGAAATCACAGAAGTATCCAAGAGCTCCAGGAAGAGGGCATCCTTTTTGATCGAGAAGGTGGGGCAGATGTTGAACAGAGGTGTGTGAGTAAAGACAGGCAGAGAGGAGTGGAAGCGGGAAGTGGGCTGTCCCCAGCCATAGGACATGGCACGAGAGGGAAAGAATGGGAATGTCTGAGAACAGCAGGCAGCCAGCTTTCCTAAAGTGATAGGCAACTGAGTTGTGGGGAGTGAGGGCCACATTGGGCCATGTTTGCAGGGAAGTTGGATTAGAGTATAACAATTACCATCCAAGTGACAAGCAACATATGTCCATCAGTGGGTGAAAACGCACTCATTTTGTTTGACCCATATATATATATATATATATATATATATATATATATATATATATGTATATACATATATACTACACACACACACACATACACACACACACTCACTGAAGACCTAAACCCTCAAAGCTCTCCCTCTTCCTCTCATGTTCCCCCCACCCCTAATTCTAATCCTGCAAGAAGTAGGATTAACTGATAGTTGCCTCTGTCTTATTAAAAAAAAAAAAGAGGGGCTGTGATTTATTGAGCACCTACTCTATGCTGGTCACCATTCTAAATGCTTTGGTATGTTAAATCTTTTCATCTTCTCAGCAGCTACACGTGGTATAATGAATCCGTTTAGAGATGAGACAAATAAGACTCAGCATATTTTATTTTTTGAAGGTTCAAATCAGGGACATAAAAATACAGATAACTCTGACAACATTTTCCATCAGTTCAAAGCATTCGTCAAAGGATGCCTCTCTCCCCTAATGTTTAAACAATACATTTTCAGCCTGGAGAATCTACATGACAGTGTTTGCTCATGAGTCTCTTCCTTCCATCCCCTAATAAATTTTGGTTCTCAGAAGAGCGAGGGAGTGGGAACTGAATGGAAGGGGAGCACGGTCATATCACCAGCCTGATACTCTCAGACTTCTGTTCTAAGGGTCCAATTCTACCCTAGAGTTGCACAAATAACAATGGGAAGTTCCTCAGATTCTAGATCTGCACGTACTGCAGTTTGGAGCAAGCGTTAGGATTAAGCAAGGTTCCCTGCAGCCATCTGAAGGGCTGATCAAAGGGGGAGGTGACAGGCAGCTGACGAAATTGCCCCATCTAGTTCAAGAGTTCATGCATGTAGCACAGGCTCTCCAGTATTGGGCTAGAGGCCCAGGGTGGCCTTCTGGGAGGGTGGAGGCTTGGGGTGAGGCTATTCTCCCTCCCCCAGGTCAGGTAAAGGAGGAAGCGAGCTCCCTCAGCCAGGAAGAAACAGATATGGGGCCTTCACAAGAACCTGTTGTTTTCTTGCACCTCCTGGCAGTGGTGGTTCTTTCAAAACAGCTTGCTAGCTACATTCTGGAATATAATGTTTTCTTGCTTTCCTTCTCAATGAGAACAATGGGGTAAGTTTAGAAAATAGATGAGCCACAGGTGAGATCGGTGGTCGTAAGGAGGCTAACGAAGTATGAGTCATTAAGGGTTGAGAGCACCTCGTGGGCGAGGCCATGTGCCCTGCTCTCCCTCCCCTTTCCTTCACTCTGGGTGCTCCTAAGAGCCAGCCCTCTTCCTCCGTGGCCAAAAGGAATCAGGCTGGACTGGCAAAGTTTGCACATCTCGTAACCAATGCGAACAAGTTACTGTTCTCCCACAGAACAAATGCCTCTTTCTGCTCAGGCTAGGTTTTTTTTTTTTTTTTTTTTAGAGCAAACAAAGTCCATTTGATTCTTTACTCTCAAACATTTATTCTAGTCTTTGTGGCTAGATGTGTTTCTTTTTAAAAAACGGGATCACAGTTTTTAAACTGCTCCTTAATCCAGGCTAGATATAGTTTCTAAATAAGCATGCATGACTCAGGCTTGGAACTCTTCCAGATGTAGCAATGAAAAATGTCCCCTGTGATCTCGGTTGGGTTAATAAACAAACTCATCCCAGAAAGGAAAACGATTTCAGTGTCCTTCCTGTGAAGAGGTAGAAAAAGACAATGTTGGGACAGAGGCTATAACTTTTTTCATATTCTTATCATTCTTATCAACACACCTTCACCCTAATCCAGAAATTGCCCTCGGGCATCTTAGTCAGATTACCCTGACTTGGTCACATGAACACCTGAGACTAGAGACAGAATGCAGGTAGAAAGAAGTACAAGGTTACATACACGGTTCTCATTATCTAAAATCTATGCCACTTGTAAAAAAGACTAGACAATGAATGAATTACCAGCCATAGACTAGCCCTGTGAAATCAGGCATTAACACAGTTGGTCTTACTGAGAGAGAAATTGGTTAGCTTAACTCAAGGTGGTAGTGTCATGCCCCTTAATTCTTCTATTTATTCTTTGTTAGCTATTTTTGCCTAGCTTCAACCCCAAATCCAGACCCTCGTTAGCCTCGGCTCCTCCTCACATAGGCATATAAGGATGGTGTGTGCTCGGCAAGATGTTCATGTCCCTGGATGTACAGGAATATCAGGATCTCACAAGCTTTTGTGGACAAGCCTCTGGCCTCTTCCTAATGTTATACCCAAATCGCCTTTCCTTGTGCAAACAACAAACACGTGCTTGTCAGTTTGTTTTATATTACCTACCTCTACCTAAAAGATGTGTGCCTACAAGGTAAAAATGGGTGGGCTCTGTCATCAGTTAGCCTCCCTGTGGTTCTGGCCCAGCGGGTCAGGCCACCCCTTCCTGTCTGGAATGTCTTCCCTGCTTCTCTGACCCCTCCCATTCCTGGCCCTCAGCACTACGCCGCCATCGTCTTCTCCATTCATTCCCAGTGCTGATGCTCCACTTTCTTCTCTCTGCAGCAAGGATCCCAATGTGAAGGGAAAGGGTTAAGGGTGGTCAGATTAGGACCCACTTCCACAGGAAGCAGGTCAGACTCTCCAGGTGGGTGGGCAGGAATGAAAATAACTGGAAGATGAGGAGTGCAGGGGGGGGGGAGGGGAGAAAGCATATTCAAAATTACAACTTGTTTTGGGCAAATGGAAAAACCATTTATTGTCCTTATCAATCAATATGCTTCATTCCCTCCCATTCCTTAAAACAATCCCTGTGTCCATTTATTCCCCCAGCTGCTCTAGCTACTCATCCTCTCACAGCTTCTTGGGAGAAAAAACACACACACTACACGAGAATTTCTCTATTCTGTGTCTATGTCTCCACCGCATCATGGACGCGGCAACTTCCCGAGATCACCAGGGAGCCACAGATCGCCTGCCCTCAGCTGTTTGGACCCTGTCAAGCCTTTTCCTCTGGCTTCTGCTAGAACCCACTCTTCTTTCTGGTTTTCTTCCTTTATTGTTAACCACTCCCCCCCTCCATATCCTTTAACATTCCTCTTCCTCTGTACATGTCAATGTGCCGGAGTTTTCTAGAACTGCTTCTTGTCCTCCCTATGCCCTTTTCTGGGGTCCCCATTCAGTCGTTGTTCAGTTTCTCCAGCTCCTGTGTACTGAGTTCTTCTGCAGGGTCATCTGCTTTTCTGTCTCTCTCTTTCTCTCCTTGAACTTTTATTTATTTAAGTAATCTTTATACCCCACCGGGAGTGGGGCTCAAACTCATGGCTGCGAGATTGAGAGTCGCATGCTCTTCCAACTGAGCCAACAAGGCGCCCCGTCTCTGATCCTTTCTGATCTTGGAACACTTCTTTCCACCCCTACCAAATCTTGGCTTCTCCACATTCTATCTATTCCTTGAAATACTTCCTTTCTGAGGCCTTCAGTAATCTCCTCCTTCTCTGAATTTCCTTGTCACTTTTATCTATTCTTCTTTACCACATCTCCTTTGAGTAGAAAGTTGGGGCAAAAAACCTAATTCAAATTCCAGTTTCCTTGACTATGTGAACCTGGGAAAATATCTTAAACCCGTTGAGCCTCAGATTCCTTAACGTAAATTAGAACTAATAGCACTTTAAGTTATGGCTTTGGGTGAGGAATAAATGTAGACTGGAGTAATAATAGTACCAATAATTCTCTCGACTACTTGGAGAAAATTCAGCATTATCTTGCTTGTAACTTGTAACTAACATAAAGTACCTTGTAACTAACATTCACTGAGCTCTCTGGGCTAAACCCTTTATGTAGGATCTCATTTAAAATTTGCAATAATCTAACTGTCGTGAGACTATCATCTAAATTACCAGGCACCAGGGATGTCGGTGCAGAGGTTAAGGGCAGCGATTTGCACATAATCCCTTGCACAGATCTGCGTAATCTTGATCAAGGTCCTTTAACCTTGCTGGAACTGATTTTTCACATCTATAAAATGGACATACCATTTTTGATGGCTCTAACTCAGAGCTCACTGTGAAGGTCACATGATATAATGCATGCAATGTAGATAGATTCATCCCTGGCACAGAGAAAGGGCTCAATAAAGGATAATTGACTTGTTTATGATGTTTTGAGAGTTCATTTATATGGAATCCTGTCAAGGGACAGACACAAGTAAATGTGTGGATTTAAGCCTGTGGATACAACCATCCATGGAAGAGGGCCTATCTATATATATCCTAAATGTTGTGATACAGATAGAGACAGGTCTATTCCCATGGGGCTAACAGTCTACTTTAAAAGAAAATGAACAAAATGAATCACACATTGGCAAACTGCAGTCTGTGGGCTGAATCCGTCTCCCACTGACTTTTTAAGTCAAATTGTTTTATTTTATTTTCTTAAAGATTGTATTTATTTATTTGACAGAGACACAGTGAGAGAGGGAACACAAGCAGGGAGAGTAGGAGAGGGAGAAGCAAGCTTCCTGCTGAGCAGGGAGCGGATGTGGGGCTCGATCCCAGGACCCTGGGATCACGACCTGAGCTGAAGGTAGATACTTAACCACTGAGCCACCCAGGTGCCCCTAAATTGTTTTGTTTTGTTTTAAATAAAGATTTTATTTATTTATTTATTTATTTGAGAGAGAGCACAAGATGGGGGAGAGGCAGAAGGAGAAGCAGACGCCCTGCTGAGCAACGAGTCCAATGCAGGACTTGATCCCAGGACCCTGAGATCATGACCTTAACCGAACACAGACGCTTAACCAGCTGAGCCACCCAGGAGCCCCTTAAATCAATTATTGTCACACAGCTGAGCCCATTTGTTGAGGTCTTGTCTCATGCTGCTCTTATGTTTCAAAGGCAGGGTTGAATAGTTGGGCTGGAGAACCATGTGGTGTGAAAATTTGAAAGTATTTACCATTGGCCTGTAACAGAAAAAACGTGCTACCCTTGAAAATTAATGACTGGTACCTCGAGATGAGTAGTAGGATGAAATTAAAAAGCGTGGACAGAGAGGACAGTGGAAAAACCGGTAGCCAGGGCCACATCACACAGAACCTACTGACCATGGAAGGGCCTGACTTTTACGTCAAGTGTGATGTAAAGCCTCAGGAGGTTTTCATCTCAGTTTCGTGTTTACGCCATGCAATATTTAGAGGGGGTGGCTACTTTTATCATGAAATACAGCAACCACGCAGATGAGTATGGAAGATGTAAAAGTACATTTTCACAAACTGTTACAAAATAAATAGCATCCAGGTCAAGAACTAGAATGTCACCTTAGAAGCCACCCTCATCCCATCCCAATCACAGCCTCCTCCTCCCTCCCTCATGGTAATCACTTGATGACATTCTTCCCCTCATCCTTTTTTTATAGCCTTGCTATCTAATTTTATAATCCTAGTTTAGTGTTACCTAGTTTTTTTTTTTAAGATTTTATTTATTTATTTGATACAGAGAGAGAGATCACAAGTAGGCAGAGAGGCAGGCAGAGAGAGAGGAGGAAGCAGGCTCCCTGCCGAGCAGAGAGCCCGATGTGGGGCTCTATCTCAGGACTCTGAGATCATGACCCGAGCCGAAGGCAGCAGCTCAACCAACTGAGCCACCCAGGCGCCCCAGTGTTACCTAGTTTTGATGAGTTCTGTTGTCTCTGCATAACCTACAACCCAATGACTACAGTCCTTGGTGTGTACCCTATAGAAATATAGGGATACGTGTACCTGGGGCAGATAGAAGGCTTGCGGCAGCTTTGTCTACAAGAGCCCCAAACTGGAAACAATCTACATTTCCATGTCCAAATGGCATGCATAACTTACTTCTGGTAAGAATATCACAGAGAAATGAAAATGAATGAGCTACGTTTATAGGCAACAGCATGAAAGAATTTTAAAAAACAGGACTCTAAGCTTTAGAGGGTTTTAAGCTGGGAAATGGAATGCTATGATCCAATTTATATTTGTAAAAGACTGCTGAGGATGCTGGGCAGAAATCCGAGTCTGCAGGGAAAGAAGTGGACGGGGTGCAGAAGCTCCCACAGCGGTCCATGCACAAAGAGTCTGCGGGGGTGGGGAGGCAGAGAAGAGGGATGTGAGATGGGTTCTGGAAGACTTGTCGATGGACTGGGCATGAGGGCTAAGAAAGGGGAGGTTACATATAACCTCAGGGCTGGCTTGCATGACAGAGCTGCTTGCTAGGACAGAGGAGCCGGGGAGGAGAGAGTGTTTGGAGCCGGGGTCCAGGGAATGACAAGTTAAGATGAGGATCTAGAGGGAAACATCAGATACGTTCTGGATAGATGGACAGCACGGATCAAAATCACTCAACAATTCCCAAACCAAAGATACGATACCAAAGATAGGATGGACTGGTTTTTAAAATAAAGGCTTCTGGCCCAGTTCATAGATTTTTGTTTTGTTTTGTTTTGTTTTTTCTTTTTTTTTTCTTTTTTGCTGGATATTCTTTTAAATTCATTAACTAGTCTTTGAGATATAGATATACCTTAGGAGAGTCATTATAAAGCTGTTTATTGATGCAATCCATAGTCTAGGTCTGTCTCAGTGGGAAGGCATTTATTGGAAGGAAGAGGGACATGGCAGGCAAATTTTCTCTATCCTGCCTATTCTCAGAAACCTGTATAACTTGCTTTTCCTTGAGTTTCCCTCCACTGTGATGCAACCACCTAAACACATAGTGAAGATCTCTTGTGTACCAGGCACTGTGCTAGGTTCTAGGTATCTGCTTTTGGTGTTTCATTTTCACTTTATCATTGAGAGAAGCATGTAATTATGTAAGTCCATTTGAAAGGTCAGCTGTAATCAGAGAAATATCAGGCAAAAGGCTAGATGGTATGATTGAGCAGGTATTTGCAAAATGATAACATTTCAGGTGAGGAACAATTTCTGAATAACAACCACAACCCCCTTGGACCACCTGGGTCAGGCTAGTCTTCAGGACTTCTTTCCAGATCTATAAAGCTAAACACTTAATAGCCTGATTTATTTATTAGCTTGCCTAGGGGATTAGGAAAGCAGGATAGTCCTAGGCATTTGTGAGAAGGGGTCCTAAAAGGACATCTTTCTGGTTGTTTTCTTGATGCCCATTTTCATGTCTCCCAAAGTAATTCCTCCTATTTTTTTGAGTTTTAGATTAGGTCATTCAAATTCCACTTATTTTCTCCTAATTGAGAAGACTCAGATATGTTTACTAAAACTACTTGCTTTGAGTTCTTAAGATCTATTCTAAATTATGTTTATATTTATCTTCTGGGAATTTGCATCTTGGTCTGCATAATTTCTTTTACCAAGATGGTCAGAAGAAAGTTTACCATAGTCTTATCAAGGTAATTAAAAGGTAATTATTATCTTGTGATAATTTCCAAGAACATGATCTGTTCCTTTTCCTAAACATTCTCTTTTTTACAGCTTAAAAAACAATATATTCCCAGGTTCTGTATATAAGAAAACAGATCATGTTAGAGTAGCAATGAAAGAGAAGATCTAGACCCAGACTGACCAGTCTGTTTTCCTGTTCAGGTCTGCTGCTAACCTAGTTGGGAAGCTACTCAACATTTACTTGGGCTTTGCTACCTCCTCAGTGTGGTGGACAGCATGGGCTACATGACACCAAATCAGTTCACTGGACACTGAATTTGGCACAAAGGTGACTGAGCATGACTCTCCTCATGCCTCACGTCGCTCTAACATCTGATGAAATTTTACTGCTTTATTATATCTCAAACCAGTACCTATCTGATAATTATTTCTACCACATGTGTACTTAGCCTCTTACTTTTTTTCCTTTTAACATGCATTGTCTGCATTTGATCCTGAGTGAGATTTTGCAGCCCTATCAAAATTGTGAATAGCTAAGAATTAAATAATTCTCCCCAGGTTCACCCAGTTGTCTCTCAAACCTGTTCAGGAGAATCATATTTCACTGAACTGCCTTTGGTTTTTACTTCCATGGCTTAATTCCATTTCTTATTCTTTAAATCTGTCACTATAACCCAACCTTTTAGAATTTTGCAAACTAAAACAACATGTTACATATAATTTAAAAATTTACAAGATAAACTTGATAGGAATTTATAATTTAAAGTCAGCATTGAACTAAAGCCAACTCTAAAATCTCTTCGGAGGGGGACTCAAAATAGAAGACCGACTGAACCTTAATCTCAATTTTCTTCTTTCTCTTCTTCCTTCCTCTCTCTCTTCTTTCTTTCTCTTTCTTCCCTTCCTCCTTCATCTTTTCTCTTCTTTCTTTCAAATTGCAAAGTGAATTGCAAAACATAAGAATGTAACTGGCACTAGAGTCAACATTAATTTTGTACAGATATTAATTTTACATGTATGTGACATACTTCCTGGGAAAGAAGACAAGTGGGGCATTAAGATATTTGTGGATCAGTCTGGGCCTCTCAGAGCTCTGCTTACCCCCTACCAAGGTAGTATGTGGCTTAGATAAGGCTGCTTTATCGACTTTCCTTCCATTGATCTACTTTGCTGATACTTCAGCCTTCCTTCTACTCTGTAACCTGGCTCCATTGTTCCCTAAGTCATTAATTGATAACATTGTCTAGACTTATTTTCTTGATTTTTTTTTAGTGTGTGAAATTAATGCAAACATTTTTTTCCCTATACTAATTTCTCCCAGGGGACAGGAGAAAGAAAAGGAGAAAGAAAGAAGAAAAAGAAGGACAAGAAAGACTCCTCTCAGTACCATTCCCTTAATATCTACTCAATTTTTATAATATGGAATTAAAATTATATTTTTCCATATTACAAACTCATTCTTTTTCCTTCTTGAGAAAAACTGGCAACATATATCGCTTTTCATTTTTATTGCTTTTAAAAGCTGCTGATCTCCTCAGCACCCTAAGATACCAGTGTGATTCTTACTGGTTCGTTAGAGACAGATATTCACAACATCCCTGCGGTTATATGGAAATAAACAGTTGCCCCAGTCTGTGAGGGCTTACTGAAAGAAGCAGCTCCAAATCCAACTAAAGCAGCAAAGTGCTGGCAAGACTGTGAAGCAAATGAGTCAGAAGTAAAAGCTGTCATTAAAGTTGTAGGGGTCCCTTTAGAATTAAAATTGGGGGGGAGGATTTAAAGTAATATAGAAATGCTAGTTTATTCATCATAGGACAGACGTGGCTTACTGGCACTCACATAAGCAGTTTAGGAACATTAGCTGACAGCGATATTAATAGGAGTCAAATTAAGTGGATATTATAACCTCAGAACCATCTTGGTCTTCAATAATAGATTTGTACTATTGTCCATGGACAAAGCAATGGCCCTATATTCCTCCGCTTTGATCAGACAATGGTGAGGGAGCCACAAAGGTTAGGGAGGGGACAATACGCCCAGAGAAAGACTCATGAGAAATAGAAGGAAGGACTGTCACACAGAAGAGTCAGGTTTTGTGTTAAATATGTCAAATATGCCAAATATGTCCGAGCCTGAATTAATGAGCAGTAGCCTGAATCAATGAGAAGGACACATTGCAAAATGAAGACTTTTTAAAGTCAGAGTTGTTCACAGTGGAATAAGCAGGCTGGGAATTAAGGAATTTCTGTCATTAAGGCATTTGGGCAAAAGACCTCCTCAGAGAGGATTTTATAGAGATGACTCTAGCATAGATGGCTGACATGACCTTTTAGGACGTTTTAGGTTTTAGGAACCCCTCCCAACATTAAATTACACAACTTTATGAAATCAATAGCCATTTGTTTCTCACAGCCTATGGACACACCCATAAGGCAAGGGCCAGAAAGTTTAAAGAAAGATGAATAAAATGAGAATTAAAATTTGCTTATTAATTTCAAACCCCCATGCTGAGAGAAATCAGCTGTCATTTCTAGTTCAATGGCTAGATGAATTAGCCATCTAATATTGGCTAATTGAATTCTTTCAATGAAACAATTCAAAATTTCTCCTTTTTGGGAAACTATTTGGTTATTCACATATATAAAGCTGTTATGTAGTCCATTCAAACTTGGCCTCTCATCAATGCAACTATTTTGGATATTATGTCCAAAACTAGCCAATTTTTAGCTTTGCAATTATCATATTTCATGAAATTGCATTTGAAAATCTACTTTTGACATGTTTTATGTGCCTACACATCTATGTGAGAACATTTTCCTTTTGTCTTTTGCACATAAGAAATTACTCTGAAAACTTTACATAAGAAGGCATTAAAATATAATATGACAGCAAGGCATATTATTTTTAAAGTCCTAAAGATGATACAAGTATCCAATCAGGGATAAAACAGAGGTAAATAGCTGATGATTTAGACAAAAGGAAAGAAAAATGAGTAAACATCTTTAACATTTATCGAAACAACATTTACAAACAATGAGACAGCTCTGTCCAGGTTCCTATGACCATCAAGGCATTAGCTGTTCTAGCTATGCATTTTCCAGGCCAGAATGCACTTCTAGTAGGCACTCACTGGGTGAGCCAAAAATGTTAAAGTGACTTTGTAGGCTTCCCACTATTTAGATGTTCATTTAAATTTGTGCAACTCAAAGGAGAAACCAATTAAAATAGGGACAGTTACTTAAACACAGAGAAAGTCATTGACACCATTGAGTCTGCTCTGTGCAAAAAATACATGAGAGGTGGCAAATATAGGGAGCAAGAATATAGATGTCATTTGGGAGACTCAGGTGGTGCAAAAAAGAAACAAACTTGAAATTCTACTATAAATACACATTTCATTACTCCAGCAAAATTCCAAAATTTGCCATCTTTATAATATTTATTTACTGTAAAAATGTTAATTTTCTAGTGAAACTTTTAAAGATATCATTCATTAGTATATCTATATGTCATGAGCTGGGCAAATGTATTGATTTTTTAAATAAGGCAGAAAAATAATTTATTTTAAGCAAATGAAGTATAGCTATAAGAATTTATATTTTGATCTCTTTTAAATATTGAAAATTTTTATTCTGAAAGTAATTTTGTTCAGGTTGAGTTTTCATTATTGGTTCAAGTTCAAAAGCTGCTTTTACTACTAAGCTTAGAGTAAACCTTACAATAAGCATTTAGCTCTTTAGCTGTAAGATACCTTCTCTTATTTCTTTTAGAAAATATTTTAGCTGTAAACATTAATCAGATTTTCTCTTCTAGATTTTCAAATGTAAACAATAAAAATCAATTTTCTGCTTAATAGAAACAAATAGAAAGCAATCCACGTCATTAGTGATACTGGTACTTTCAAGTTGGAAAATGGATTCAAGGAGAGGGTCTTTAAAGAAACCAATAATACCAAAGATACATCTTTTAAATGGTACATAAATTAATAATTGGAAGTTAGGTGAAGAGTTAGTAACTCAAGGAAGTGTTACATTTTGAAGATAAGAAATGGAAGATAAAGCTGGTAGTTAAGTTCCATCACAGTAAAAAGTTACAAATACCTTCTTCAACATCTGAGATATATTCACCATCACTGAGCATTTCAGGGGCGTTGGCTTTACGAACTGCATGATTTAAGTGAACAATGTAAGTGTGTGGAAAATGCATACTCTTTATACGACAACAAAACACATTAAGACTTCTAAAAACATTTGCAATAAACGTGCTTCAGGAAACAGATACACAGTCACTTTTATGAACACAAAGGTAGTTTTCATACCTTCATCGTCAGACATATCAAGAACTTCATTCATCGTTTCTGGAACATTCATTTTGTGCTTCTCTATGACAGTCTAGAAACAAAAAAAAAAGCAGTCACTTTAAGCTGACTGAACATTTGAATGAAACTATTAATTTCTTTCTAAATTAATCAGTATTTATTATGGGACTGATTACTGAATATCATGAAGCTGTCACATATAAAATGACATGAAAATTTTCCCTTAGCATTAAAGTGTCCACAATATATACTGCTAAGAAGAAAATAAGGTGAAAGAATTCTAGTGGTAAAGCAAACCAGCTTAAAAGATTTAGGTCTCTAATAAGGCTTTTCAAAGAAAAAGAGAAGAGAGATATCACCTCTCCTAGTCCATTGTTATACTTTTTCATGGTCTGAGGAACCTGCCACCTTATTGCACTGAAAGTCTTCGCTGAAGATAAGCCAAATGAACAGCAAGCATTGTATCTTTATTGCTTGTACCAAGCCAGCCATTAATTTTGTATTCCCCTTCTATATGTATATTTTAATCCCTAGGATAAATATAAAATATTGTGATTGCATAAATTATATAATTTTCTCGACTATGCCACACAGAAAATATTTTAGAGGTCACGCATTTGCAAGATCATTTTCACCTTCACAAAATTTTAAAGAACTCTATATTACAGAAAAAAGGCTTAGTGAATTTTTTACGTGCTTTTTGATAACTTTTTACCTATTTAGCTTGTATCTATCCAAAGGACACTGACAACTTGTTAAAAATATTAATGACTTAATGTTTTAGACTTAAAACAAGTCCTCTTCTTAATACTGAGTATATGAAAGGCTAATGGTATAAGGGAAAACACGTACTTAAATAAGGCAACTGGGGGAAAAAAAAAGCTCAGTTGTAAGAACTATGGTACATTTGTCATAATTAATGAACCAGTATTCACATATTACCATTAATTAAAGTCTATATTTTATTCAGATTTCCTTAATTTTTACCAAATGTCCCTTCTCTGTTCTAGGTTCCCATTTAGGATACCACATTATCTTTACCTGTCATGTCCTCTTTGGCTCCTATGGCTGTGACAGTTTCTCAGACTTGCCTTGCTTCTAATGACCTTCACAGTTTGTTTGCTTGTTTATAGATTCCATTTATTTACTTGAGAGAGAGAATGTACACAAGTGAGGGAAGCAGCAGAGAAGCCAACTCCCCACTCCCACTGAGCAGAGAGCCCTACGTGGGACTCGATCCCAGGACGCTGGGATCATGACCTGAGTCAAAGACAGATGCTTAACTGACTGAGCCACCCAGGCATCCGACTTTCACAGTTTAGACGTGAACTGGTCAGGTATTTTGCAGAATGTCCCTCAATTAGGATTTGTCTAAAGTTCTTCTCATGATTAGACTGGTTACATGTTTTGGGTAGGAAGACCACGGAGGTAAAGTGCTGTTTTCATCACATAGGATCAAGGGTCCATACTATCAACAGAATTTACCAGTGTTGATGTTGGCCATGGTCACCTGGCTGAGGCGGTGTTCGTCAGGTTTCTCTGCTGCAAAGTTATTCTATTTCCCCCAATCTCCCTTTCCATACTGTTTCCTTTTCGGGGAAATCACTATATTCAGCCCACATACAAGCAGTGGGGGAATTACATTCTATACCTCCTTGAGGGTGAATTATTTTTATAATTTGTTTGGAATATTTTTTGCTTGATTTTCCTCTTCTTTGCTATTTATTCATTTATCTATATCTGTATGGACTCCTGGAAATTTGTTTTATAATTTGCACTATTCTCCAATACTATTATCTATCTATCTATCTATCTATCTATCTATCTATCTATCTATCTATCTATCTATCTATCATCTAGCTATCTTAATTGCTCCAGCCTTGGCCACTGAGTCAGTTGACTCCTGTGTCCCTTTGACACAGCCCCATAACTGTGTGTATGCTTGCTGATTTACTTAGTTGAGCGGGGAGACATTTCCTTACTTTTTGGCACCATACAATGTTCCAGGCTTGTCTTGCATATTTCCTTCCCCAGATCTAGAGTCAGCTATTTCTTGAAGAATCCCTGATTCCCTTTATTACAGAATAGTATTAGAAACCAGTATCTAGAGAAAGAGAGAGAGAGATGTCCTCTGTTCTTTGCTAACGAGGGAACTAAATATTTTAAACAATGCAATATAAATGCTTAATTCATCTTTTGAATGTCAGCTTCTAGCTCCTCAGTTTCCTACTCTGCCATGATTGTAATGTCACTAACTCAAGCATCTTTCTCAGAATTGCCATGTCAAACACTGTACTCATAGGGAAGACGAATCTTCTTAAGGTTTTTGAGAAACCAGTGTCTGCTTATGGAGTCACTGGCTGCTGGGGCCCCAGCAAGGGGCCGTGCAGAGACCCACCCACCATGGAGATTGTTAGTGAGCTGAAGATCACAGGCTCCACCCTGAACTCTGCCAGCCCTCATCTATGCCAGGTTACATGTAACTGCTAAAGCACAGCTGACAAGGTGGTGTCCTGGCTTGAAATAAGGTCTCAAATACCACAATGCTGGACTAAGTCTTAGGGACTTCAATGGATGCTTTTTTTTTTTAATTTTATTTATTTATTTGACAGAGAGAGAGACACAGGGAGAGAGGGTACACAAGCTGGAGGAGGGAGAGAGAGGGAGAAGCAGGCTTCCCACAGAGCAGGGAGCCCGATGCGGGGCTTGATCCCAGTACCCTGGGATCATGACCTGAGCCAAAGGCAGACACTTAAGGACTGAGCCACCCAGGTGCCCCTCAATGGACGCTTTTTAAACCTATGTGAGCACTTCACTTAGTAGAAGCCTGATTTACTTCATTAGGCAAATTGGATCTTTCTGTTAGCATGAGTCCTATCTTCTCTCTCTTGCAGAAATTACCAGTCAACTCAGCTGATGACACTGGGAGATATGGCCTGACTCCCATACTTGCTCTGTCTTTCAGTTGGAACCAGAGCCTTGAAACCCGTCTCAGGCTATAACTTTACTTCCTCTGCCTTTAACTTTATTTTCTCCTCAAGCTCTTTTTTTTTTTTTTTTTTTTAAGAATCTCTACATCCCATATGGGGTTTGACCCCATAACTCTGAGGTCAAGAGTCACACATTCTACCAACTGAGCCAGCCAGGTGCCCCCTCAAGTATTTTTGGTATTTAAGAAATATTCTGAACTTTCCCAATGGGTGAGAAAGTCATTTACATTCAATAAGTAAGATTTATAGGGACGCCTGGGTGGCTCAGTTGGTTAAGTGTCAGCCTTTGGCTTGGGGTCATGATCCCAGGGTCCTAGGATCAAGTCCCACATTGGGCTCCCTGTTCAGCAGGGAGCATGCTTCTCCCTCTGCCTGCCACCCCACCTGCTCATGCAGTCTCTCTCTGACAAATAAATAAATAAAATCTTTACAAAAATAAGCAAGATGTATATTTTGAATGATTATATAGGTTTCAATTCTCTATCACTGAAAAAGAAGTCATACGTATCTACTGCAGTGATTTCAAATCCTTTATAGTATTGTGAAACTTGACCATTGTTTAATATCTTGTCCTTCTCCCTCTTTTTTCCCCCACTCTAGAGAAAGCAAGATGGAATATCTATAAGATTAAGGTTAATAAATATTATTTGTTTAAACTCTTTTCTCAAGAACTTAATAACAGATTTTAAAATTGTGAAATACTCAAGAGGTATATATAAAAGCAATATGTAGTAATTTATCTCTATACAAACTATACTTTGAAGTTAAGAAGCATGCCCTGGTTGCCAACCAGTAGGTTGCTACAGAGTCCCTCTACCCATTTTTTAAAAAAAATATGAAGCACTGTGTATACAAACTGCTTGCAGATGCTAACTATGCCTCCCTTCACGTCAGAAGGTAGTGGATGAGAAAAGGAGGCAGAGCTGATAATTCCCAATATTCCAGAGTCCTAAATTTACATTGTCTGGAGCCAATCTCAGGCATGTGTGTTGAGTCATGGAGTCAGGAATAACTCCAATAAGCCTCTGATATGGTGCAATATCTGCTCTTGATTCCACAGTTACCAAATCCCAATGCAGTTCAAAGACTCCAGATGGTGCTAATAAGAAATGACTTAACCTAGAGGCTGTAGCTTGTAAAAATGTATCTGACGCAATAAGGCCTCCTGGTAAAGATTTATTTATAATTTTAACAAAACATCCTATTGTTTTTCCTATGAAAACTCCAATAGCTGAACAGAACACCAGTGAGAGTGGTGACAAAAATCCATTCTGATTCTCTCTCTGAGGTCTTATTTTGATACTAAAAAATGCATTTACAATAATGACAACAATGTGTCCATTATTTGTGTGTTATAACATTTCAAAGAACCGTCTTCAACTTCCTTGCATTGCCACAGGTAGATGTTAAAATACTTCTGCCTCCATTTCATTAAAAATGTTTTTCTATCAAAACAAATATAGACATTTAGCTTTCCATGGAACAAAACACTCCATAGCTAATACTGCAGCTTTTAAAAAGGTATTTTTTAGTGTTTAGAGTCTTAATATCGGAAACGAGAGCTGCTATGCCGGCTGCCAGCAATAAGGTGACAGCATCTGGAGGCGTGACGCTTAGTCTGTGAATGGAGGAAAGTAGTTCATCTCCCAAAAACCCCAGATAATCAACAGCATGAGAGCTGGCTCTCAGGGTGACGAGGTCTGGCGTCTGCTACTTACAGTTGTGGTCGTGGTTTCCTCAGTCACTACCTTCAGGGTGTCGACGACTGAGATGTAGCCAAGCCTCCGGGCAATGGCCAGGGCAGTGTTCCCATTCTGGCAAGAAGGAAATGAGGACAAGGGATTGAGAAGTCATTCCCATGTCTTGGTGACTGTGTGTTCCCACACGTTTCACCCATACTACACAGAAGGTGAGTGTCTTGTTGGTCCCACCCACTGCCGTACACAAAACACTATTTCATTAGAGATGTTCCTTGCACAAAACCCATCTAACCTGTTCCCACTCACACGGCAGAGACTTGGCTGCTACCCATGGAATCCAAGAGGCTTTTTAAAATTCTAAGTCATCAAGGAGACAAACATGTTTTTCTTTTTATATATGTATTTCCTACTAGGTGGCAGTGGATTTGTAGTTTTCAAATGTGAAACGCTAATCACATCTCTCTGGACGGCTCACAATATAGCTACCGTCCTTTGGCCTGAATTCTACTGAATGTTCCATTTATACCTATTAGTGAAAGTAAAACAGCGACATTGGTGCATGAAGAAAATGTACAAAGATTCCAGCATCCAGGTTCATCTCCTCCCTCTTCCCTTAGCCTCCCTCTTCCCTTCCCTTCACTCTTACCACAGTGAGTTCGTTGGGGGAAGCATTGTTCTGAAGCAAGACATTTATTATATGCGTGTGTCCCTGCTGCGCTGCCTGATGTAATGGGGTATACCCATTCTGCAGAAGGAAGATGGAAGAAATGACTCTTAACTTCTTTGGACACTAAATCAATGACTTTGATGGTGGATACAAAGAAGAAAAGAGTTTACCTTTGTTTTGGCATTAACTTTTGCAGAATGCTGGAGCAGGAAATTAACAATCTTGATGTTTCCATAGTGGCAGCCCACATGTAAAGGTGTATATCCCATCTGTAATTACAGTTTTCAGAAAAGAAACCTCATAAGTACACTTTCAGGAACAGCTATCCTAAATAGAAGCAAAAGTATTATTTAACCTGTCTGTTTGAGCTGGCCCAGTTTTTTTTCCCCTACATATATATAAGATGCCCTTGATATTTCTGAGAGCTAGTGTTAGATATAAAAAATAATACCATGTCACATGTTAAGTAGTTACTGAACTTCCCAAAGTGCTCTCTCGTATCAGCTCATTTTATTCTTACAACAATTTTTCTTTCTTTTCTTTTTTTTTTTTTTTTTGGAGATTTTATTTATTTATTTGACAGAGGGAGAGAGAGACAGCAAGACAGGGAACACAAGCAGGGGGAACAAGGAGAAGCAGGCTTCCTGCTAAGCAGGGAGTCTGATGAGGGCTCGAGCCCAGAACCCTGGGATCATGGCCTGAGCTGAAGGCAGAAGCTTAATGACTGAGCCCCCCAGGCACCCCTCACACCAACTTTTCAAGATAAGAAGGAAACACGGCACAGTCAACAGCCTGGACAGAGCGACTCAGTGTCTTCTTGTTGAGGGACAGAAAGAATGTTCTGTGGGCATATGTGGACTAGGATTTATTGAACATTCTATTCTCTAAAAGCATAAAATGGAGGTAGAAAAAACCATGAAGTGGCTAAATGATAATGTCAGGTAATAGATGATTATCAGAATGCATGACAGAGACAGGAAGTCAGAAACACTAATGTGGAAGAGGCTGGTTGGAGTTCAGGAGGTCTGAGAAGTGTGAACTTGATCCTGGTATACATGCTGGAGTTAAAGGCTCCTGCTTACATAGCTAGGGTCCTGTAATTTGAAAACAGCTGATTCAGACAAGGCAGTAAGTTGCTAACCAAATTAATATCCACTGATCCCTGAGGAACTATAAATTGTATCTATTAAAAATATATCTTCCATATATATAATTATATATATACCTATATGTGTGAGTGTACAATTATTTTTTAAGATAAGGATATTCCAGATACTTTTCTAGATGGCCACATTGTAACCGACACCATCATGCATTTTCAGTATTGACAATGAATTACTGAGGACACTAGCAGCATCAGATTGACAAAAGGGAGAGGATTGAGTTTTAAAAACATTTTCATTCTCAGTGAATGGGGGGTGGGGAGGTATCCATGTTTTCAAGGGTCTATATCTCATATATTATGTACTATTGTATCTTTATGGTGACTTTACACTATAGACAGAATGTTTGTATCTCCCCAGATTCCCATCCTGAAACCCCAATCCCCAGTGTGATGGTATTTGGAGATGGGGCCTTTGGGAGGTAATTAGGTCACAGGTAATTACGTGGAACCCCCATGAATGGTATTAGTGCCCTTATAGGAAGAGATAGGAGATAGCTTGTCTTTCTTTCTGCTGTCTGCCAGGTGAAGCTACAATAAGAAGGTACAAAGTGGCCACGTGCAAACCAGCAAGAGGTTCCTTGCCAGACAAGGGATCTGCGGGCATTTTAATCTAGGACTTCCCAACTTCAGAACTGTGAGAAACCACAGTATGGCCACTCTCTGGTATTCTTGTTATAGCAGCCCAAAGTGACTAAGACATGCCAGCAAATGGGTTATATCTGAATTTGAAAAGGGCGTGCCCAGACCACAGCTGATGGTGGAAGCTGAAGACATCTTACCAGGAAGTGCTGCCCTAAAGCTTTACTCTGGTCAGATTTCATTCCACAAACCGAATGGTCAGTGCTGCCCCCACACCCACTGCTAAAGCTCACCGTAACCGTGTACATGAGTCTGACTTACAGCCCCTGATGCTGCTCCACGCATGACGAAGGAGATCCTGCCTTGGTAACCATAACTGACTGGCCAAACTTTGCAGGCTTCTTACTCAATACTAAGGAACTCAGGATATTATTGCATTAGGAATCAGAATGCCACTTAGTGGGGGAGGGCTTCCTCTCCTTTATTTCCAGTCTCCTTGAAAGGTACTTGTGATCACCCAGTCACAGGGCTCCCAACCTTAGATTCATCTGAATTTCTCACTTCTACTCACATCTTATTGTTCATACTTACGTAGTATTTCTCCAGTTTCTTTCTTGTTCATCAATTTCCCATCTGCCCCTAAGTGAAGGCCTTCTCTATTCTCCATCTGGACCTTGGCAGCCTCTAACAGCCCCTGCTCCAAACTCCTTTGACCAACTCAGTTTCTGCACTGTCTCCTGGGATCTTTCTAAACTGGATGTCTGATCTTATCATGCTTCTCTTTAAAACCTTCCAAAGCTTCCCAGTGCAAATAGGCTAAGAAGCTGAACTTGCTTAGCTTGACACATTAGGGCCCTCTGAAATATTTATTTTCTACCATGCCCCCCATCTTTTTCTCTTGTTTCTGTGATACTGAACCAGTTATAGCTCCCTTTTACACTTCCCACCTTTGCAAAATAACTCAGTTGATGCCAATATTTCCAAAAGTATTTATTTATATATGGGGTCAATGTTAGGCTTTGCACTAATACACTGTGTGGTCTAGTACAAGTAACTACTTTCTTTGCCTCCATTTCCTCACCTGTAAAATGGAGATACCAACTTAACCCACTTTCCAGGGTTGTCGTATGGATTAAACCTATTAATAAAGGTAAAGCACTTAATATCTGACACAAAGAAGATAGGTTATATACTTTGCTATTATATTATTTTATTATTTTTATTGTCACATATCTTCCTATCCAGATTCTAAACATATGAGGGCAAGGAATATACCACCCTGTTAAGAATTTGGCAACTAGTAGGAGCTCCAAAAATGAATGTGAAATGAGTATCAAATACATTTTTTTCATTATTTTGTACACATTTAAAGAAATACAATTTCATTCCTGGGAACCTATAAACTTCCAAGGCTGAAACAGGAAGAAATTGACAACCTGAATAGACCAGTATCTAGTAACGAGATTGAAGCAGTGATCAAAAACCTCCCAAAAAACAAGAGTCCAGGACCTGACGGATTCCCTGGGGAATTCTACCAACTATTCAAGGAAGAAATAATACCTATTCTCTGGAAACTGTTTCAAAAATAGAGAAGGAAAACTTCCAGACTCTTTCTATGAAGCCAGCATTACCCTGATCCCCAAACCAGGGAAAGACCCCATCAAAAAGGGGAATTTCAGACCAATATCTCTGATGAATATGGATACCAAGATTCTCAAAAAGATCCTAGCTAGTAGGATCCAACAGCACATTAAAAAGATTATTCATCATGACTAGGTGGGATTTATCCCTGGTATGCAAGGGTGGTTCAACATTCACAAATCAATCAGCATGATAGAACAAATCAACAAGAGAAGAGAGAAGAACCACATGATCATCTCAATTGATGCAGAAAAAGCATTTGACAAAATTCAGTATCTCTTCCTGATTAAAACTCTTCAGAGTATAGGGATAGAAGGAACATTCCTCAAATTCATAAAATCATCTATGAAAAGCCCACAGCAAATATCATTCTCAATGAGGAAAAGCTGACAGCCTTCCCTTTGAGATCAGGAACACGACAAGGATGTTCACTCTCACCACTCTTGTTCAACATAGTACTAGAAGTCCTAGTGACAGCAATAAGACAACAAAAAGAAATAAAAGGTATTCAAATTGGTAAAGAAGTCAAACTCTCTCTCTTTGCAGATGACATGATTCCTTATGTGGAAAACCCAAAAGACTCCACCCCCAAACTACTAGAACTCATAAAGCAATTCAGTAATGTGGCAGGATACAAAATTAATGCACAGAAATCAGTTGCTTTCCTATACATTAGCAATGAAAATATGGAAGGGTTCCCCCTAAGAGAATCGATTCCATTTACTGTAGCACCAAGAACCATAAGATACCTGGGAATAAACCTAACCAAAGAGGTAAAGGATCTGTACTTGAGGTACTATAGAACACTCATGAAAGAAATTGAAGAAGACACAAAAAGATGGAAAAGCATTCCATGTTCATGGATCGGAAGAATAAATATTGTTAAAATGTCTATACTGCCTGGGTGCCTAGGTGACTCAGTTGGTTAAGCAACTGCCTTCGGCTCAGGTCAGATCCCAGAGTCCTGGGATTGAGTTCCACATCGGGCTCCCAGTTCCATGGAGAGTCTGCTTCTCCCTCTGACCTTCTCCCCTCTCATGTTCTGTCTCTCTCTCTCTCAAATAAATAAATAAAATCTTTAAAAAAAAATGTCTATACTGCCCAGAGCAATCTATACTTTCAATGCCATCCCGATCAAAATTCCACTGTTTTTTTTTAAAGGGCTGGAACAAACAATCCTAAAATTTGTATGGAACCAGAAAAGACCCCGAATTGCTAAGGAAATGTTGAAAAAGAAAAACAAAGCCGGGGGCATCACATTGCCGGATTTCAAGCTTTACTACAAAGCTGTAATCACCAAGACAGCATGGTATTGGTACAAAAACAGATACATAGACCAGCGGAACAGAGTGGAGAGCCCAGATATGGACCTGAAACTCTATGGCAAAATGATCTTTGACAAAGCAGGAAAAAATATCCAGTGGAAAAAAGACAGTCTCTTCAATAAATGGTGCTGGAAAATTGGACAGCTATATATAGAAGAGTGAAAGTTGACCATTCTCTTACACCATATACAAAGATAAACTCGATATGGATAAAAGACCTCAACATGAGGCAGGAATCTATCAAAACCCTAAAGGAGAACATAGGCAGTCACCTCTTTGAAATCAGCCACAGCAACTTCTTTCAGGACATGTCTCCAAAGGCAAAGGAAACAAAAGCGAAAATGAACTTTTGGGACTTCATCAAGATAAAAAGCTTCTGCACAGCAAAGTCAACAGTCAACAGAAAAAAAAGACAACCATGGAATGAAAGAAGATATTCGCAAATGACACTACAGACAAAGGTCTGATATCTAAGATCTATAATGAACTCCTCAAACTCAACACTCACAAAACAGAGAATCACATCAAAAAACGGGCAGAAGACATGAACAGACACTTTTCCAATGAAGACGTGACACTTTCCAATGAAGACAGACACATGAAAAAATGTTCATCTTCATTACCCATCAGGGAGATTCAAATCAAAACCACACTGAGATACTACCTTATACCAGTTAGAATGGCCAAAATCAATAAGACAGTAAACAACAAATGTTGGAAAGGATGTGGAGAAAGTCGAACCCTCTTACACTGTTGGTGGGAATGCAAGTTGGTGCAGCCACTTTGGAAAACAGTGTGGAGATTCCTCAAGAAATTAAAAATAGAGCTACCCTATGACCCTAAAATTGCACTACTGGGTATTTACCCCAAAGATACAGATGCAGTACAAAGAAGGGCCACATGTACCCCAATGTTCATAGCAGCAATGGCCACAATAGCCAAACTGTGGAAAGAGCCAAGATGCCCTTTAACAGATGAATGGATAAAGATATGGTCCATATACACAATGGAATATTTGCCTCCATTAAAAAGGATGAATACCCAACTTTTGCATCAACATGGATGGGACTGGAAGAGATTATGCTGAGTGAAATAAGTCAAGCAGAGAGAGTCAATTATCATATGGTCTCACGTGTGGAGCATAAGGAAAAACATGGAGGACATTGTGAGAAGGAAAGGGAGAGTGAATTGGGGGAAATTGGAGGGGGAGATGAACCATGAGAGAATGTGAACTCTGAGCAACAAACTGAGTGGTTTGGAGGGGAGGGGGGTGGGGAGTTGGGTGAGCCTGGTGGTGGGTATTGAGAAGGGCACGTATTGCATGGAGTACTGGGTGTGGTACATGAACAATGAATCTTGGAACACTGAAAAAATAAAATAAAAGTATTTGGAAAAAAAAGAAATACAATATTAATCTGCTAATCAGTACCACTGAGAATCAGTGTATTTTGGGTTCTCTAAATAAAAAGGTTCAGGAGGTGATCCTTTATTTTAAAAATAAAGGTGGCTTTATTTCAGCTGAACCACAATGAATATTAAACTCTGTGGCCAGCAGGACAATTTAGTCTGATCTGATTCAGTGAACAGAGTTGGAGGTGTAGAAGGTCAGCAAGCCAGTGGGAAGGGTGGGAAAGCTGTTACCAGGATTTTCTGGTCTTTTTCCCATAACAGAGAAGAGCTCTCAATGTTTTCATGATTACTATGCTTCAATTTAAGCCAGTGAATTGGACGGTACCATACTTTATGCCTGTAGGCTGCTCAGAGATGTCACCTTTGCCAGTAAGAATTTGGAAGTTCATGGAATATAATAAATTCCTTATTCACAAGATTAGAAAGCAAGTCCCAACAACCCATCTCTTTCTCTTCTGCTCTTCTCAGCAAGGGGACAGACAATCATAGCCTCAGTTTTTCTGGTGCTATGATTTTTGCTGAGATGAGAAAGAAGGGGAAAAGAATTTGTAAGAGATTGGTCCCCTCCGAAGTGCACCACTTGTAAAGGGCAGGAAAGGGAACATGCTTCATAAATATTACACCAAGGAGTGCTGTGAAATGTGTAAGCCTGATGATTATCCCCTGTGTATCCCTGGGGCAAGCAATACATTATATGTTAATTAAAAAAAGAAACAAATAAATATTACAACAAGGGCAAAAATGATTACTGAACATGACCTGAGATTGGCCGAGTTAGGAGGAAACCTTGGTAGAGACCTGAGACTCGTAACCCCAGGGGCCCCGTGTGCAAGAAAGCTCCCAGTCTGTGTCCTGCCCTCCCAACATGCCCTGGAGGACCTGTGCCACACTTCCTGACTGAATGACAGGGCATGCCTCAGATGTGCAGGGACAAAGATGTACCAAGAAACTTAACCCTGTTTGGGACTCCTAGAATTTTTAATCTGTAAAGGGAGAGATAACCAAAAAAAAGTATTTAAGTCTGTGTTTGTGTGTGTATATAAAACAACACGAGATGAATATATTTACCTTTAATAAAATAAGGAATAAGAAGATAAATCTAAATTCAGTCTGATTTTTTTAAAAAAAATAGAGAGAGAGAGAGAGAACATGAGCGAGGGGCAAAGAGAGAATCTTAAGGAGGCTCTAGTACGGAGCCTGACACGGGGCTCAATTCAACAACCCTGAGATCATGATCTGAGCCAAAATCAAGAGCCTCCCAGGTGCCCGCAGTCTGATTCTTTTTTCAGAATTAAAAATGCTTTTATTTTCAAAATGGAAAGTAACAAGAAACCACTCAGTTGCTACTGAGGCCTTTACTTTTAAATACTCAGCTACGTAGGGAAACATTCAAGGCTAAGGACAACGAGATTTTTTTTTAAAAGATTTTATTATTTATTTGACAGAGAGAGAGATCACAAGCAGGCAGAGAGGCAGGCTGAGAGAGAGGGGGAAGCAGGCTCCCTGCAGAGCAGAGAGCCCGATGGAGGGCTCCATCCCAGGACCCTGAGATCATGACCTGAGCCGAAGGCAGAGCCTTTAACTCACTGAGCCACCCAGGCGCCCGAGATTTTTTTTTTTAATGAGAGGGAAATAGAGTGAAGGGACTACTAAGCAAGCCAGCTATGGAGTGAGGCCATGGAGACTGCCAGGGCACAGAAATTCCAGAAAGGGAATTATCTACCCCCAGTTCCACCTAGGGCTGTCCTGGCCAGGGATGATGATACTTGCTTTACCATTTTAACACAGAGTTTAAAGCACAGGCAGGATCTTGCCTGGTCAGATATCTTTTGGGCAGCTTCTTTTCAATAGAACACAGTATGGGTAGAGGAACCACAGCCCCAGAGAGCCGAACAATGTCCAAGGGGTGTAGTCTACTCAGGCTGTTCCCTCTGTGCTTATCCAGCAAATCCAGTCTGGTTTTGATGTCTGAATACCTTCTTACTTGGCGAATTCCTAGTGATATTTCTATATTTGTTAATATCTTCAGTATCAATACACCTCAGAATTGATGTATAGTACACCCAAGATGTTGTAATGTACAATATTTAATAAGCATTCATTTTTGTGTCAAAAATATGACACAGAGAAAGAAATGAGAGTTCTCTTTTAGAGTAGATAAAACAAGTTTGCTATGAAGTGCCAAAAGAAAATGCTCAGAGAAATGAGATTAATACAAAGTCCTATCTCTGATGAAGACACAAAACATCCATTTTTCTTATCTGAGTTTGAAATTGTGGCATTATAGGATATTAACCAGTATTTTTTTTTCTTTCTGAAGACAGCTATTTGTGTGTGAGAGAGAGAGAGAGAGAGGTATGCTCACAACCACACATGCCATAAGGAATTTAGCAAGTGAATAATAATTGAATAAAACTTACTTTATCCTTTTTTGTGGACTATGTCCAAAAAAGTCAAAGGTCACAAATCACTGATAAATTTTTCTGTATGCATTAAGTCAGCCACAAAAGCTAAGAAAGGAAGAAGATTTCATACTCTACCCTTGAAGGACAGATCTGTTGTAACAAGACCGGCAGTGCTGGCATGGGTGCGTATCTATAGGCAGCTCAAGTAAAGTGCCTAGGCCACCAAAGATAAAAGTACCTGGGACACTGTCACCAGAGACTTCTCGTGTCCCTTGCACAGATGTATGTTGGAAATACTATGTATAAGAGATAGGATGGAACATTTGTCTCCCTCCCATCAACTGTTTTTGTTTCCATATAGGAGCCACTAAATGACACTTTATAGGGGCACATCCTTTTTGTATACCTTTGTCTGGGCATCCACATTTGCCCCTTGGTTTACGAGGACTTCGGCCACATTCACTCTGTCTTCTTGAGCAGCCAAGTGGAGCGGGGTCAGCCCACTCTGTAAAAGAGTCAGAGTACAGTCATCTTAGAGAAGGGAGTGTGGCACATACATGCATGTTCGAGCAAGAATTTAGGCATTCTAGGAGAGGAAGCCTAGAATACGCATGCTAAACAATTCTGCAGGATAAGATTCCATATTAGGACCAGGGCAACACTGTTACCTGCAGGCTTCATGAAAAATTTCAAACACACTCTGAAGTGGAGGGGTGGCCTGAACCTTGTGTCCTCATCCCAGACTCAGCGATTATCAAGGTTTTCCTACATTTGCTTCATCTAGCCCTTCTTCCTGTTCATTCTTGTCTTTGTGGAAGCATTTTAAGGCAAATTCCAGACATTATATCATTTTCCTACTACATACTTCAGTGTTCATTTTTTGAAACTAGAGTCTTTTAAAAAAATGATATAAAATGATATAATGTCTAGGATTTGCCTTAAAATACTTCCACAAAGAAAAAAAATTTAAATTAAGAAACAAATGAAAAGCAGAATAAGGCTTGTAAATACAGAAAACCAGATGATGGTTGCCAGAAGGAAGGGGGATGGAGGGACGAGCAGCATGGGTGAAGGCGAGGAGGAGGTACAGGCTTCCGGTTACGGAATGAGTACATCATGGGTATAGAGCAATGATACTGTCATAGTGATGTGACAGAACAGAGATGGAGAGGCTCACTACACTTGTAGTGAAAACAGCATAATGGATAAAGCTGTCAAATCACTAAGTCGTACACCTGTAAGACTGTATGTATCTAAGACTGTATGTAAGCATGTATGTAATACTGTATGTATGTAAGACTGTATATAAGTATGTGTGCAAGACTGTATGTAAGATTGTATATCAATTATACTCAAAAAATAAGTAAGTAAATAAATATTTTTTTTAAAGATTTTATTTATTTATTTATTAGGAAAGAGAGAGAGTGAGAGAGAGCATGAGAAGGGAGAAGGTCAGAATGAGAAGCAGACTCCCCATGGAGCTGGGAGCCCGATGTGGGACTCGATCCCGGGACTCCGGGATCATGACCCGAGCTGAAGGCAGTTGCTCAACCAACTGCGCCACTCAGGGGCCCAGTAAGTAAATAAATATTTACCAACCCCTCTGAGACTTTTTTTGCAAAATTATGCAGGAATTTCAAGACATTTCCATTGGTCCTGGCATTAACAGAAATTATTAAAAGAAAAATTAGTTATAAATTAAATATGATGATAAATTAATGTATGATTATATTTTATTCATCAAATATTAATACCCAAATCTGATAAATATGTTCTGTATGCTCCTTCTGGGTAGGAAAGATGGCCTGCAAAACGCAAAATGAATGCTATCTCATGAGAATTTCCAGGTCATTTAGATGGTGTATATGTTTACTGAGACTGAATATTTGAAACTGAGCCTACCACAGAACATGCAGGCTACCTGGTTGCTCTAATGGCCAAGAAAAAATCACCAAGACTGTACTCTGCTTTAAAAATCCTCTATTGCTGTTAAAGTGTCTTTTCATGAATAATATTTAAGAGAAAGCAACTTGGTGTTAGTGCTTCCAGATTGTTTTCTTTCCCCTAATATGAGCACAGAAGTGAATCTCTGTGTTCCAGAGGCCTTCCGTCTCCTCCTCTAGCATCCGTGCAGTGAGAACCTCAGCTGCCTATTTGTCAGACAGGAGTGCATCAGACACAGCAGCAGCAAGGGCACAGAGTCCTCGAGATGCTGAACATTATTTATTCAGGGGCTACCCTTCCATCAAACTGAGTATAGGACTCAGGAAGAGTCATTTGCTCTTGACTTTTTAATAATGTTTACAGGATTAGGGAGGAAGCCCACTCAAACTGAAAAAAAAGAGGAACTATGCAAAGGAGGGCTGATACAATCAGCTGAAATCCAAGAAAAATAACTTGTGGCTAAAACTGGCATCTGCAAACACTCACATAATCTGAGAATCATGTCCCCCTTCTACTTTACTGATTTATTAAGTTTTTATTTTACTTCCAGTTAGCTAACGCAGTGTTCTATTAGTTTCAGGTGTACAAGATAGTGATTCAACACAGCCACACATCAGCTGGTTCTCGTTATGACAAGTGTGCTCCTCAATCCCCAGCCCCTACTTCCCCGGTCCCTCCACCCCGGGCATGTTCTACTTCAGAGGAAACAAATATTTTTAGCCATAATATTTTGTAAAAGTGTCATGGTCACCTATTCTAAGTTAAAGACTTTCCAAGACTTCTGAAGATTCTTTACTGAGTGGTTCTCAGCAAAGTTTGGGGGTGTCTTCTGGCACATGCCCTTCTCTCTCACGTTCCCCAGTCTCTGTTCATGCTGCCCCATGGGCTCCCCACTCTACCTGTGGCATGGATTCACTCACAGGTCTCCTGGGCTTCTCTCTCCCTCCTTGTTTCTCCAAAGGCTGTTACATTTATGTGCACACCTTCTATGGGCTCACCTCTATTAAGATTGTCATAACTCTGCATTGAAATTCTGTTTTCTTGTCTATCTTCCTCAAACCACTGAGCTTGTTGAGGCAAATGTTGTACCATTAATCTTCACATAACCAGTGTGTAGCATCTAGCCCATACTAGCATCTACTAAATAATTAAGTCAGAAGAAAAAGCAATCACTTTTAGGTAAAATAGGATAAATAAAAACTTTTGTTTATCTTCATGATTTTCATTAAAAAGATTTTTAAAAAATAGTGTGATGGTTAAAACAGTCACATTTGATTTCAGAAGCTACCTGTTAATCTTTTATAAGGTTTCAACCATTGCTCATTTTAAAAATGGCATTTACTTGGAACAAGAGAACACCACCAATTCAGAATATCAACAGCCCTGTTCAATATTCCATTAGCAGTACAAAGGAACAGAGCTACTTGTGGTCTACAAAATCCAAGCAGGAGGTAGGTAGGAACACCGAAAGCAAAAGCGAATCAAATCAAATGCTAACACTTCAGTTATAATTGGGGCTCATAGTCTCTTTTCCTTAGAGTGACCAGGAACTACTGGTGACTAAGAAAAGAACAAAGTGAAAACAACGAAGGGTTTGGTTCAACATCACTTTTCACAAAAGCTATGTCTTTCTTTTAATGTTTATTTTTTTAGCAAGGACATAAAATCTAGCGTTAAGTGGGGAGTTGGGATGGGCAGGTGTTTAAAACTTGGGCAATCAGGACAAACTGACAGAGAATTCTCTGAGCTCCTTACTGCATAATGAGGTTCTATTCGTGTTCTTTTTTCACCTCAAGGCTTATTCAATACTTTCTAGAGAACGTGGCAACTGAGAAAGGAAGCAAAGATTTATAAATGCCTTCCTATTAGATCATTTCTAGGTGCTGTGAAGTTCTTGCAAGTTCTTCAAGCACACTGCGCTAATGGGAAGCCAGCTGATCCCCTTTTTCAAATTTCCCTGGAAGTATTTCTGCTGATGTTGAGTTTTCTCTGGAAGGTGGCTGCCAATGTCCAGGTTGCCTTGGTTAACTATGTCACGTGGTCCTCAGAATTCCCCCCACTGCTGTCCAGTCTACCAAAGCAAATGCTGAGAAATGCTGAAGTATTTTCAGTTTTAAAATTTCCGTGATTTTAAGGCTATATATACACTGCAACTAGCTGACTGGAGTTATTTGTTTATTTGTTTATTTATACAGGAGAATTTTAAGGAAAAAAAGTCACATTGAACTTTGGTATCAAATCTAAACATTTACCTATTAACCAATTGTTAAGGCCTATATTGTCTTGGAGAGAATTAGTGAGCTATAGTATTCTGGGCTCTTAAAATAGACTCCATGGATGTCAGAATGTCCTTCAATTTGAGAAGACTGGGTCTTCTACCTCATTACGACAAGTTGAATTTTGTAGCAGATTATCGTAAGCCTGGTCTCTATGTTAGTATCTGAATGCTCAAAACTCAAAAGCTAAAAAAAATAAATAAAAAATAAAAAAAATCCTGATAATGACTATTTGAAATTGCTCTGTGATTCCTATTAAAAACAGAGACGTGCACTCCTAAAAGAAATGTTTAAAAAGAAAGATATGAGAATATCAAAATGTTACACCAGAAAAATATGAAAAAAATATGTTAGGTCTGCAATGATCACAAAGGATTTTCAAGATATTAAAACTGAAAAAAAGGTTTCCCTTTTCTCTCATGTATGTCTTTTCATCTACAGAATGTGTTAATTTACAACCTTGGGAATTCAGATTAGTGCAGAATAAGCTTTTCCCCAAATTGTGAGAAGTCCAAAATCAAGACAATTATTCTTTTTCTGATTAAGAAGAAAGTGCTGAATGTTATCTCAGTTAATCTTTATGACATCTCTGTGAAGTAAATATTTTGTCCACATTCACTAGAGGACAAAATTGAAGCTCAGCGAGGTCATATAACTTGTCCCATCAAGTAAGACTCAGGCTTAGGATTCACACCCAGGAGATTTAAAGCCTTTGTGAGTCCAAAACACAGGCCACATTTTGGGGGAGGGGGAATTAAGTTACTTTTTATTTGTCATTATAAAACTCTCACTGTCTTGAAACTCTACTCCAATATCTCAGCTATGGCTGTGTTCTCACCACTAGTAGAGAAGAAGCCAGGGAGTGTGGATTATCAAGAATTTAGGGGCACACTTGTAGGCTTTTGTGTTATCTGAAGGGAAGACTTAGAGCCATCTGTTCTGTTTTTTGATCCGATTTCAGACTTAAGTATTAATAAACAGTTCAGCAAACCTCATATATGCAACGAGAGGTCGTAACTTCATTAACATGTCCCTGGCCAGTTGTGGCAGGGCTTTTGCTTTGCTTCACAAAATTCTTCACAAAGAGTCAGGATGTCTCCTATGAAGGCAGGGAGTTTGAAAAATTTGGGGAATAGAGGCTTCATGAATTCCTTGAAATTGCCAATTTACATACAAAGACTAACTACCTTTCCAACCTATGAATAAAATAACTCTTCTAAATTTCTGTTAATGAACTTTCTGAAGGCAGCACTATTTCCAATATCTGTAATCTCTGACTTACAACTGGGATAGGCAAGGAGGAGGTGCCTCTCAAATAACTAAATCAATAGGCTACAATTTACAATTTAACTATTTGCTAGATTCCGGTCCAGTAACAACGTTGCTCTTTGAAATTAACATTCTAACAAAATTTCATAGTATTCAGAAAAACTTTGTGGACTTCATTTTTGGGGCTCTAGTTATTCAATCACAAGGCTTTACAATTATTGATTTACCATTCTCTTACTGCTGACCCACATTTTCTCAAAGTTTTTGCTATAATAAATATTTTGGCAAACATCTTTGCGCAATATTATACTGCACAAATTCGATTTGACCTGGATTCTTCATGCTTCTTAGTGACCTTTCTGAGAGGTAAGGTTTTGTTGTAAGCTTTGTAGAGAAAAAAGGAAGGTTACCTTATTGCTCAGGTTCACGTTAGCATTTCTGCCGAGGAGTAGGGACACCATGTCCACGTGTCCTTCCTGAGCTGCAAGATGGACAGAAGCAATTCCTTGCCGGGTAACCGCATTTGCATCAGCACCATATTCCAGCAGAGTTGTCGCTATGTCCATCTGGTTCTTTTTGGCAGCGATGTGCAGTGGCGTATAACCATTCTGTCAACACGAATCACTTGGTCACATGCCCAGGAACGAGATAAAAATGTGTGCAGTGCACTCTCAAATAGTATGCTTCCCTTTCTAGTGATTTTCTTCGATGGTTTAAAAATTCAGAATCACAAAAGCAAACTGATAAATCGAGCTGTGCCATTAAAATACTGCCCTCCTCCCACACATTCCTAAATCAGAAAACCATACTGCGGACAGTTTAATGCAAGTGAAATGGAGTACCACTGGCTTTGCAAAAGGAATATAGAGTTCTTTCCTGCTGGTAGTTATGTTGGTAGGTGCTCAATAATTACTTGCTTCATTTAAATTGGTAATGAGGGGTAACCCAAGAAGGAAACAACAAACAATATGGGCATGTTCAGTGCTATTAAATATATCTTTAAAATATTCTTAATGGTTATTTGTCGCTAACAAGTTGAAAAATGTAATTAATGTTTATGGTAGTTAAGATGCTATGATCTACTCTCATAGCCTTTTTGTTCTATTATTATTTCTTTTTGAGCAGCCTCACCAATGTAAGGCTTTAACTCATGACCCTGAGATCTAGACCTGAGCTGAGAACAAGAGTTGGATGCTTAACTGACTGTGCCACCCAGCACCCTCCTCTCATAGCCCCTTTGATTGCCTAGTTTCTATGTTATGCTTCGGCTGAACTGGTTTCCCAAATGAGATACAGCTCAGGTTTCTGTTTTGACTCCCTCTATCAAGAATGTTTTTACCCACCAGGTCCTCAGGGACAGCATCTTCCAGCTGAAGCTTCAGCACATGGGTCATATTCTCATGAAGTGTTTCACCTCCTCCTTCCCCTCCTATACCCACTCCAGCCTGACTGACTCTAATCAAAGTCTTGGAGATATTTAGTGGTGCTCTTTCCTTTTCACACCTGTTTCCTCCTGCTAAAATACAAATTTGTTGAGGGCAGATATTGTGTCCTATCTGTCTTTGTATCTCTATTAAAGCCTCATGGTGACTGGTGAATCCTTAGAATGTGAGTCAGACTTACTAGAATTTTCAAAACATTCTGGGATCCTCATCTTGGCTGACCCTTGGTGCTCAAGGTAGAGGCGACCTAAATTTCTTTGGGGTGTGCCTCAGGATCCTTCAGAGTCTTTTGCTCTGAGAAAGACAGGTCCCCTGTGCTGGGGAGGGGACCTTGTCCTGCCTTACAGTCATTTAAAAGAAATGCAAGATTATATCTTGACTTGGGTATGACTCTGACTATATAAAATATGCCAATGAAAAATTAGAATGACTTTTTTATAGAAAAGAAGGTTTAGAGGAAAAAAAGAAAGAATTTGTGGATTTATATTTGGGAAAATGATCCAAATCTAGACAACTATCAGTTGCACTCTTTCCAAGCAATACAGATGGGTCAGAATCAACACAGAGGACAGTGGGGGCTGCTGTACCAATCACAGGCCAGCCTACCACAATCAATCCTCATATTTTAAGTCACTATCATGTCCTAGGAGGACAGTGTTTCTCACTTGACAAACGCTCTTCCTATAATCAATCATAGAGGATTTAAGCTATTGGATATCAACCCATGGGAGTGGAAATGCTGCTTCCAGACTCTTCTGAAACCACCCTCTGCCAAATGGGACGGGCCCGGGTAGAAGATTTTATATCCCTATTTTTAGTTTGGACCTAGTGCCATCTGGAAACCCCAGCTGACCTGGGAAGCATTTGTCCCTCTGCACAGACACACCCTAAAGAAATTGCCTTCGGAGCCAAATGTAGAGCTTTGGATTGAGCCCAACTCTACACCGAGTGACAGGAGGGGGAGGTCTGTTTCGCTCCCATCCCCACCCCTGCATAAAAGACAAAATTCACAAAACAGTGCTAAAATAGGACATCTGATTAGTCAAAATGTCTAACGCTGGCCAAACAGAGTGGTGACAGCAAGTTAGTCTGAGTTTAGCTTCTAACGGTGCACCTTATTTCTCTTGCTTTTGCATGGACATAACCTTCACATTAGTCACTTACCAAACACTGAAGGTAGGCCAGGGTCCTCTGGGAGGTGATAATCCTCTTGATTATTTTTAATTCCTCACCCCAATATCCTAGGTCCTAAAGAACACTAATCAAGAGAAGCTCTGGCATTTTGGTAATGCATACTGATTTCACACAAGTTACTCATTACTACTGAGGGTTTGATTCTGAGCTCCATACCTGAGCTACAAAGGAAAGTATAAAGCAAGGGGAAAATAACTGATGGTATTATTTTAGAATGGAAAGTTTATCTCAGAAAGATTTAAAATGTGTTTCAAATAATAAACAAATAGTTCACCTTGATACCTATAAGAAATTTTCTAAACTTCCTAAGTGCTTTCTAATTTCTGGAAAGTCAGATGATTCTTACTTGTCACACTAAAGGGGACAGATGCATTTATCAGAAGAGAAATAAAATAGTGAAAGATTCAACTACAGAATCATCTTAGATATTTTTTTTCTTTTTGATGTAGAGGACAAAATGCTTGCCAAGTGTGCTTTTGCATTTCAAGATGAAAACAAAATGAAATGCAATTTTAAATGACCCAAAGTAATATATTTATATGATGCTTTATATTTTTTCTAAGAAATTTCACCAACTCTACTGCTTCACATCAATAGATATATCGCACATTTTATGGAAGAAAAATCCGACAACTAAGAAGTTATGGCTCACTATCCCTTCCACGGGTGCCCAGGTTATCCCTGAATTCACGCCAATCTTCCTTCTAGCGCAGGGTCCTGCCTCTGGAAATAGATTCGGCTAAAATGGATTACAGAACCCCATCTCCTTTTCCAGGCACCTTTCTTCTTCTCCCATTACAAGATCACATCGTGTTTCTAGGACATGTGTGCATAAGAAAATATGTTGGCAACTCTACAAAAAAGGAGAAAAGGCAAGAAAGCGTCACATACCCTAAGGACCCAGCTCGTGAATGGAGGAAGAGTTCACACTGTAGTCACTGCTGTCATATAGCCTCAGGCTCAAATCTGGCTTTACTGAGCCTTTGTCCCCTCTTTTTCACCACTAACAGATTCAGAAATGCTAAAGCTTCCCTGGGGTACAGGAGGCTATTTGCCCACCCTATATCCATTCTGCCTCCTCCCTTAATAAAAGCGCCTTGGCACTGTACCCGGCTGAAAAATTACACTTCCCAGCTTCCTTTGCAGGAAGAGGCAGCCAATGGGACGTAAGGAGAAGAGGCTGGGTAGAGCTTCTGGGAATGCCCTATTGTCCGACCTAACTTCTTGCTTGTGGCCTAAAAAGAAGGCCTGGCAGTCTGGGCAACAACAATCTCTCAAAGGAAAGTCAGGAGGAGAAAAAATCACCGGGAACTTTCCTTAAGACTCTGGAAGCACTGAACCAACACCAACAACTGTCCATCTCCAGACTGTTTATAACCTGAGAGAAATAGAGCCACATCCATTAAACCACTATAGCTAGGTCTCTTCCAGTGGATGAAGCCAATGCCTACCTGATGGAACAGGATTGCTCAGGATCAACGCCCAAAAAAGTTTCTGACAAGGATCACTGTCCCAGAAAGTGGGAACCGTTGGACACATGGCAGAGCTATGCCTAAGGCTAAAGGGCTGTTAGAACTCTTTGCCACTCCCTGTTAAAGATGTTATGTGGACATGGAAACCTGGAGCCTCATTTGACAAATATAAAGCAGGAACCCAGCTGCAAATCTACCAACTATTGACTTATTTCAAAGTTATTTGTGGACTGAAAGATAGAATGGATGGATGGAAGGGTGGACTGCACTCATTTTGCTTCACTTACTATTTTATGAAACTCATCAATCCTAAACTGCCTGGCACAAGTTGTGTCAAAGTTATCATTCTCCTGTGAGGAATGAATTGTTTGCTTATTAATTATTTACAGATTGCTTACCAAGAACCTGGGTTTTTTATAACATAATAAAAGTGGCCCAGGCTCAAAAGGATATTAAAATATACTGAAATGAAGTAGATATTCATTAAATTACACTGTATTTTTTTTTTCATTTTTTACATTGGGATAAAATATACATTACATAAAACTTAACCACTGTCACCATTTTTAAGGGCACAATCAATGGCATTAAGTACATTTCACATGGTTTTCCACCAATTACCACCATCCATCTTCAAAGTGAAACCTTATCCATTAAACACCAACTCCCTGTTTCTTCTTCCCTTCGGTCCCTGGGAACCAGCATTCTACTTTCTGTTCCTAGATGACTGAAATCAGACAATATTTCTTCTTTTGTGTCACTGTTTTATTTCATTCATGCTGCAGCTCGGGCCAGAATTTCCTTCCTTCTTAAGGCTGAATAATACTCCATTGTATGTATACACATTTTATTTTTTTATTTATTTTTAAAGATTCATTTTATTTAATTGAGACAGAGAGAGAGAGAGAGAGAGAATGAGAGGGGAGAGGTCAGAGGGAGAAGCAGGCACCCCTCAGAGCAGGGAGCCCGATGTGGGACTCGATCCCGGGACTCCAGGATCATGACCTGAGCCGAAGGCAGTCACCCAACCGAGCCACCCAGGCGCCCTACACATTTTATTTATCCATTCATTCTTCAATGGATAATTCCATTGCTTCCATCTTTTGGCTCTTGGGAATAATGCGGCTATTCTTTTTTTTTTTTTTAAGATAAAGTTTTACCAGAAGTCAAGGCATGGCTTTATGATGGGAAAAATATTTGTCAGGATCAGAAACTATGAGGGGAAAGCTGTATTTAGATGAAAAGCAAATTTAGGGGTATGATTCTGAATTCTAGACCTCACTGGATACAATTCTGGAGAGGATAGAGCAGGAGAGAATTAAAACATATAGGTAAAGAGGTTCTGAGGAGAAATACTTGTCAAGTTAACCTACTCCCCAAAAGAAGGTACCTGAAAACCTTCTCTCTTTAAGTCTCCAAAGTATTCTGGAACTGCCCCGTTCAGATTTGATCACAATCGATTTGATGTAAACGCTAAGGTTAAAGGAACACTCTAGAGATGCCCCAAAATGGCAGAGTTAAAAAAACCCCAAAGATGTAAAAAGCTTAAAATGCCAGAAGTTCCTTCAACAGTAGCGTTCAGTAAAAGCACAAAAAGGACAGCATTACGTTGTGGTTTGTATCATTCCAGTTTTCTCAGATCACAGCTGCCTGCTCAACAATAGAGAGCCTATTAAACCAACAGCACTCAATTAACCTACCTCTAAGTAAACTCTTCTTTATGATTTGCTTCTCAAATCAGCATGTCCAGCTAATTAGGAAGCCACACACCCTATGCAGCTCTTTTCTGAGAAATGTAGGTCGTCTACTGGTCAAAAATGCTCTAACAAGAGGAATAAAGATTCCCCTTAGGAATAATAAAAAAACACATAAATAAAACCTCCCAACCTATTTTACTAAACAGCAATAAACAACTCAGAGGCAATGTTTCATGGCCAGGAAAATATAAGGCGTATTTTATAATTTTGACAACTCAGACTTTCTTATTCCCTCAGGCTGTGCTGATGTTTTTAATCTGGCTGAAGTGTACCTCAACTTCTCCACAGGCCCCAGGATGTCCTGGATTTTTAAGGAAAATCAACTGGTAAGTGAGTATTTATTGAGCATCTACCACATTATTGATCCAATAGCTGAAGGCACAGAGTTCCGGAGGTACTTCTATGTCTATGACTTCTCCGCAGAGGGTGCCCCGTAAGCAGCAAAGGGAAAGGACAGACAGAGAACGGCAGACGCCGCCTGCCAGCCTCCTGAGGGAGGCCAATCCTAGGTACCTTTGCAGCCGCGTGAGGTGAGGCTCCTTGGTCCAAAAGCAGGAGGGCCACTTTCTGATTATCGTAATGTGCAGCCACATGCAGTGGAGTTAGCCCGCTCTGAAAACACGTGCAGAAACAACAACCAGGGTCAAAAGTGTCTTAACACCAGAGGCCTAGATGTAGGAGATGGGATTAGTCTGGGTTCAACACAGAGTGCAATTTACATTCCAGGTTCCACAATGCTTGGACCCCAGCATTCACCTTCCTATGTCCAAAGGGCTCTTCATCCTATGAAACTTAACTCTAGACTAGTCATAATTTGGTTGGCTGTTAGTGAAGGAACAAAGGCTGGTTTGGTTACCCTGGAAGTGGCCTGTTACCAGGCGGTCAGCTCTATACCTTCCCAGCAGCGTCTGGAGAGGCACTTTTCTGTAGCAGGAGATTGGCTACTTCCAGCTTCCCATATTTTGCTGCCACATGAAGGGGAGTAAATCCTTTCTGAAAAAAGAAACATAAAAATAATGAGCAACAGAAATGACACAAAGGCATTGCTTTCCTGAAACCGACAAATTATTCTAATGAGGTTACACAGTTAAGCCTGCATTGAAGGACCAACACAGGATGATGACAGCCCGAGTGCCCTTATCAACAAGGAGGAGAAGGATTTTTCATCTTCCTGTGTCTGTTGACTGAGCCACCACATGTCACTAACTCTGGAAATTCTCAGGCATTTAACCAGGATGATGGTGGAGAGCTGGGTCTGGGGTTTATTCCTGCTCTATTTTAGGGTTTCACATTTTGGGAAAAATAGGTTTCAGGGTCCCAGGCCCAGTTTGGATCTGGAGGGCTTGGGAAAATCTAGGACAAGTCTTGACCTCCCATGATCTCACATGACCAAACTGGAGCCTTTTGTGTCCACTTCTCCAATTTCTGCGTCTATACACATTGTCTTTAGGTATGCTCTAGTCCTCAGGAGTAGGAGTCAGAGATTCTCGCATCTTAGCTACCACAGGTGAACTGAATAACAACACATGGTTCCAGCTCAATAAATCTTCAGGAGTTGGGTGCTGGGAGTTCAGTAGCTGCTCTTGCTTTCTACCTACTCCCACAAGGATCTGGGGATCCACCAGTCAGTCAGCAAGTGCTACAATGACTCCCAAGCATGAGTCAGAGACTAGAGGGTCATCAGCACATCTGACATCATGAGGCTAAAGCCAACGAGAGCCAATGGGCAGCTGGTGTGGTAGAAGGGCTAGGGCACTCGAAACCTAATCACCCATTCACTCTGTTTCACATATTAAATGAGATCCAGGAACTGTGCATCTCAGCTCTACTAAAGAACCTAAAGAATCACAGGGGGTAAAGTTGGAGGAAGTTATCCTTTATTCAGATAGTTTTCTTAAGGATTTCCAATTATGGTAATAGGTTTGTGTATGGATCACACTTCTTTGCATCCAAATATGAGAGTGAAACACCCATTTCTAGCTTTCTCAGACATGCCATAGGCCAGTTCATCTTTCTATCGCACTCGCTAGACTTACATAGCATCACCAAAAAGTGAGCTCTAAATTTTGCAACCTGAACCTGCAGAGCAACTGAGTGATAGGTTCTTACTCAAAGGCATCAGAGTGAAGATTTTAAAAATCAGACCATTAATCATACAAGACAACAGCAACAAAAGAGTAATAACAAACAAAAATGACCCAAGAGATATTCACCTCCTGATTTGAAAGTGGTTTGGATACTTGGCTTCAGTTGTAAGGAGGATGGCTTTTGGGGGACACAGCAGGATTCCAAGACTCCCTTTCCTACCTTTGTTGTTATAGAGAGAGATGCACCATGATCCAGAAGGAATGCAGCTACATCCTCGTGTCCCTCTCGGGCCGAGAGGTGGAGTGGGGTATACCCAGAAGTCGTGGCTGCATTTGGAGATGCTCCTTGCTGTAACAGCTGTTGCACGATATCTGCCTTTCCCAGTCGGGCGGAAATGTGGAGTGGGGTTTGGTCATCCTAAATGGCAAGGCAGAAATACAAGGCTGATTGGCTGAGAAAACAGTGGTGACATTGTGAAACATTCATCAAACTTTGCTTGGTATCAGAGGCTACCTTCAATGCCTTTCAAGTACCCTATTAGTTTGGAAAGTGTGAAAAGCAGTTCTGTCTGTAAATTAACCCACTACCACCTGCCACACTCTACCAAAAATTTAACCTCCAATGGTTCCTTTTTTGGGAGATACAGGAATGAATCCTAGTAAAACTCAAATAACAGAGAAGAGTTTTATGCCTCCACAAGCTGTTAGGCCCTCATATGGAGTGAATTCTTGTATTGGTGCCACCTTGTCATAGTCAAAAGCAGAGGGGGTGGGGAGCACAGGGTTGTGCATGGAGACCTGCACAAAGGCTCCCAGCCAAGGGGGTGAAAGCCAGCCCACCCTCTGCTTGTCAAGTGGTACATCCTGGCATGGGCTGGATCTGCCTCAAGTAGAAGGGCCCCTTATTACAATTCACCCCAAGGCATGAGGCACCAAATCTTGCACCCGCAGGGTCTTATACCCAAGGGGGAGAGGCATCTTTTCCTAGTTTGCCCAACAATGCCCCATGGTGGCCATCCAAAGGGAAATCCCACGCTTGAATGGGAAAAAGTTCAGGTAAGTACTTCCTGCAGGGAAGATAGAGAGAAGAGGCTGGAGCACAGGAGATGGCTTTGAAGAGAAAAGTAGGATGAGAGTCAAGGCCAAAGCGAGAGGTTCTATGTAGGAAGTGTAAAAGGAATTGGGGGCATAACGGGAAGAAGAATACTGAAACCAGAAAAAGAATTGCCGCAGAAAGATCTTCCATAATTCTCTTGCCACCAGCATCACTACACATTTGCTGAGCACCTATGTGTCCCAGGCTCTGTGCTAAGTACTCCACCTACATTCATTCATTCATCATCACGCCAATCTTATCACCAGCAACTATCAGGATTCTCAGTTTCTATATGAAGAAACTAGGAAAAGAAATGTGCCACAGAGATGTTAATTCATTGCCCAACACTACAGAGCTGGGAAGTGGTGGATCAAGATTCAAACCCAGGCAGTCTGGCTGAGGAAGTCAAGTTCTTAATCATGATACATACTGCCTCCTTAATGGAATCACCATTATAAATTCTATCTGCCATTTCAGCTTGTGGGTAAACCATTTTCTAGGTACAACTCTCGATATGGAACCAACAATACTCAGAAAATGTGAGGTTTCTTATAATCTATGGTAGAGTACAGCCTTTCTTATCCATTGCACTTTACTGATGAAGCAGATTGAGCCAATCACTTTAGATCAGGGGTGAAAAACTACAATCCAGGGGCCAGATCCAGTTACTACCTGTGTTTGTAAATAAAGTTTTATTGGAAACAGATATGCCCATCTGCTTATGTAGTATTCCCTATGGCTGTTTTTTGCTCCAGAGTGTCAGAGCTGAGCAGCTGTGACTGAGATAGTGCATCTGGCAAAGCCTAAAATATTTACTCTCGGGCTCTTTACAGAAAAGGTCTCTAGATCCTCTGTAAAATGCACCAAGTGGCACCACAGTATACTGGACACTCAAAGTGTGTGTCTGCTGCTCAGGATGTTACAACCTTTGTGCTCATCTGCAGATCTCATGCTTACAATGATCTAGTTGTGTTTGTTCCCACACTAGTATGTTTATACTAGTCACTTTACTATTTTGTGCTTTATTCGTATTAATTACTTTAATTATACAATCACACAATACGTTAGCAGGTAAAATCTGAGTATGAAAGGGAAGGCTTAATTTTTCCCTAAGAATATTAAGCTGAAAGCTTTGGAGAGTGTTGATAGAAGTTGAAAAAAAAACAACTGTGGTCAAATTAGATACGGGTGAGACAGCTAAATACATTGGGAGGATATTATAAAAGTCTAGAAATATTCTGCATACAGAATGCTTCATGCATGTCTTGGTTTTCTCTCTACCTAACCTGAAACTAGAAACTGCAGACCATGCAAGTAAATGGCAAATAAATGTACACTTATATATGAAGGTTAAATTAAGCAGTTAAGGTATTTATGTATTTATTTACGATTCCTGACCTGAATTGCCATCTTAAAAACCAGACCAACTACCCATCTCCATAGTGACAGGTAAGTGGGTTTCTTCTGGAAGTTAAATACCAGGCAAAGAATGAAGCACTCAAACTCAGCCCTGACATTTTTCTACATAAAGGCCCATCCCTGAAGCCATTCTGATTCAAGGCCTAGGGCTTATAGCTTCACAAATTGTGAAGAAAAAGTAAAAACTTCCTTTTTTCTTTATGGCTGTCACGAATGACATAGAAGTCAACCAAAAGAGTTCAATGAGGCTTCTGACTTGTGCTTGTTCTAGAAGCTTTGAGCCTAAGCACTTCTCTATGGAGTGTGAAGAACTCTGGACCAAGTCTTGGTTTGGTTCCAAATCTGCTAGGGACTAACAATATGCCAAGGACACAGAGTTCTTTCTGGTACAAAGTTCTTGTTCCATTTAATTTTGTCAAATAATTGAATGGACAAATGTGTTGGGTTTTTATTGTTTTTGTTTGTTTGTTTGTTTTTGTATTTTTTGTTTTACAGTATCGCATGGATAGAACTTTCATCATTACTTTATAAAAATATTCCTGGAAGAGAACATGCATGTGTTTAAAGGTTGTAATAAAAACTAGGTTTTTTTTTTCCTCAATAGCACATGCTCTCATGTGTTTCACGTACCTTGGCTTTAGCTTCTACCTGAGCTCCATCTTGCACCAGATACCTCACGACTTCAGCTTGGCCAGATCGAGCCGCCATGTGCAGCGCCGTTTCTCCTCTCTGGGGAATAGGAGCCAAAGGTAATTAACTGCAACTCTTGAGAAGGGTGGCATATTTTATTTGCATAAAGCTTATGATAGAGGGCTTTTTTTTTTTTTTTTGTAAAAAATAGTTCCAAGCACTTTCTTACTGAAAATGAGGAAGGACAGGAAATTGAATACTCAAGAAGTTCACATCCACCTGATTCAGATGGAAGGGCTGTTGTAACACTGGGGAGCCCGGTCTCTGGCAGAATCAAAAGTGTTGCTCCATGTGGCCTCCTGAGGGTTTGAGAGGTGAATGCTCACTGGAGCCAAGTAGAAGAGGAAATGAGCGAAGGATGGCAGCTGGGATCTGCTCCACAAGAGAGCCTCATGCCTCGCCCACTGGAGGCCTTTGCCACCTGACACGTGGAAGGCTTTGGTAGCCCTGGCAGGCTACACCTTCCTCTTTTTCAAAAGCCAAGGAAGTTTGGATATTTGTGTATACTTCTTAAGCCTGGCCCCCAAAATCAGAATTGCACCCAGTACAAAACAAAAACCCAAATCTGCAAGGGCAACGTAGACACACCTGAGGGCCAGACTTGGCTGGGGGTGGTTGGTTTGCTTTCTCTACTTTATCTCAGCACACTAGTATCCTAGTCTTTGCATATTATTCCACAGGGCCCTTTTCTTTGTCACTGGACTCCTCCACCCCGACCATTCCCCCATTTTCACCAAAGAGAACTGAATTCAGATCATCTATTCATTTATTTAATAAACAACTGAAATATAAAAAACATGGATAGACAGAAACAAATAGTCACAGAAATCAAATAGATTCTCTCACACCCCTGACAACCACCCACAAATTCCTTTTCCAAATCAAGCCTTGCTTTATAGGATAGTCACCTCCCTAGCAGGATATACAAAGACACATTTCACATATAACTTGTTACAATGTTTACTGGAGAGGCATCGGGGATAGAGTTTACTGTATCATCCAGGGTTCTCAATGAAGGGAAACATTCTCTCTCCAGCATTAGGAACAGAAAAGATTACCTGTCAGCTGAGAAGGTGGTCTTTCTCTATCTTGTGCACGTGCTGATCTGGGCTCCAGAAGACAGAGAGCCTTACTGGAGGCCCACGGTCGGGGGGATTGTGCAGGACCTTGCAACTAGCCCTTTCTGTTCCAGTGTGTGGTTTATTTGATTTTTACTCCTGTGGTGCTCATGAGTCTAACTAGGGTTCTTGGGCTTGTGGTCTGTTATGCTAATAACACTATGATGTCTAACTTAAAGTCCTGTAAGATAATGTCAAATGCCACATGAGTCTCATGGTTCTGCAGAGCAATGACTAGTGTGGAAAAATAATACCATCCAATAATCCATGAACATGGATTTGCTGTAAGCATGGGTTTGCTATAATATGGTCAAGCTCACTAAAAAGAAAAATCACTTTGAATTTACTTGAAATTATAATAATGATAACTTGGAGTGCTTCCTCAACATGAAACACTTCCTACATGCTTCTATTGTAATAAATAAATAAATAAATAAATAAATAAATAAATAAATAAATAAATAAATCTTCCCCTCCACCAAAGCTATTTTTTTTAGAGCATAACATCCTGGTAGTAACATATCTGTAAGGTTGATACACACAACCCCTAAGTCCTAACAATTTGTGACCAGCTAGCGATTAGATGGATCTTGCCTTTGAAGTAAAGGAAATCACAGGTATTCTCAAATTTTGTCTTTTAAGCAGTCACAGTAAACAGTAATTAACTTAATTATAATAAAAATAAGTAAATAAGAGCAATCGTCACCAGTTTCAGAAATGCTCATAATTGGACCTTCTTTCTTAAAAGGATACTTACCACATTGGTGGTATTTGGAGAGGCTCCATGATGCATTAGTTGTGATACAATATTTACATGACCCATGAAGGCAGCAACATGGATTGGGGTAAGGCCCGACTAGGAAGAAAAGAGGGAAATGTTGGTTTGTGATCTTATCATAAAAAGGTTTTGTCTGCCTACCTCCCTCCTTGCCCTCCACCCACTCACCTTAATATAACCACTTGAGTGATCAGATCTAAGACATCAGAACATTGCCTATCATGGGCACAGATTCAATAAAATAAACGTATCAGGACACGAGGATCATTTCCTTAAAGTAGGTTCAGTGATTATGAAAGACCTATGTCATATCCACTAAAGAAGAAATAATTAATATATTTTATAAAAATCAATGAGACAAAATTAGAGAAAAATGACTTAAAGATTTTTTTCCCTTTGCTACCAAACCTTCTTTATCCATATAACTGTGTGTGTGTGTGTGTGTGTGTGTGTGTACTTAATGCCAACCTCTAATAAATGGGTGAATCAGCATTAATCATTTACTCATTTAATTTTAATTTTATGAATATTATAAATTAAGGTGACATAATTAAGGCAAATAATACAAATAGACTAGACTTTAAATGTTATGTTTGTCTCAAATCCTACACACACAAACACACGGCTATAACATTTGTGCTTTGTATGTGAAATGATGCCATTTGTAATTTTTTAGAATGTCATTCCACTTGCAACATGAAAATCATCATTTTGTAAAAATATCTAACATGGCTAGAAAAAGCTAATTTTTTTTTAAAGAGAGTGAGAAGGAGATACCAATCTCAACAGAAAATTGAGAAATGTCAAAAAAATATATGAAAGGAACTCTGCCTAGTAATCGTGAGGTAAAAGGCAGAAAAGAAAGAATTCTGGTTGCCCCACCTTCAGATAGTGGGAACCAAGGGAACCAGGGGGAAAAGCTCTATACTGTAATTTGGCACTTTTCTCCATCAGCAGGGGGAGTCGTTAGAACACTTTCAGGGCATCCACCCCATCTTTGAGAGCTCTGAGGGAGCACAGGGTTGGCAGCAGCCCCTTCTCAGGGGCCGACATCTCTGAATATTTATTCAAACATCAGTCAAAAAAAATTTATTGTAGAGTCCACTTTGACTTTAAAAACGGTTGCTGTGCATTGAGAATAAGCTTTTAAAATCACAGGTGCCATAATAAAGTCATAAGAGTGATGAAAGAACAAAACAGTATTAATATTTTCAACTATAATCATTTTTAAATTGGGTCACAAATCAAGGCAAATATTTCATTTGCTGATAAGAAACTCAGGCAAAGCAGCAGTCACTAGATTAGATCTCAAATTTTCTATTTGTTTCGAGGGTTAGTTTTTACTGATGCATTCAACAAACCTTTACTGAACGGCCTACACTGGGTTGCTAGCATCTACAGGGTGGGACTCAGCCTGTGCCCATGGTGCCTGGACTCTCTGAGGGCAGGTGAGCAGCTGCTTTGACGGGAATAGGCACAGGAGGAGGCACTCTGCAGAGGAGCTCCTAGACCAGGCCAGGGGTGAAGGATTTCCTGGAGAAGGTGGCCCCCCGATCCCACCCTGGCAGGTATGTAGGATTAGCCGAGCAAAGAGGGAGTGACACATGGAGGGTGCAGAGATAGGGAGGTGAGTGAAAGGGTGTCAAGTCTAGGGAAGTGTCGCGGCTGACATCTAGAAGGACCAGAGTGCTGGGGATGGGGTAGGGATGGAGAGTCCAGAGGGGGAATGCCAAGCCTGGTTTGCTGTGTTGCAGGCTCAGCACTGGTCCTGGTTGAATGTTCCTCTGAGTTCCATGTCAGTTTGTACAAAAGAAACCTAAAGCTAGTCCTTTATTAACTTCAGTAACTCTGTGTGTCATTAATTCTGAATTTTGAGAAAGAGTAGCATTCAGTTTACAAACCCCCAGGGGTGGGAATATACAGAGTTTCTCAACCTTGGCACAGCTGACATTTTGCGCCAGATAATTCTTTGCTGTAGAAGGCTTGCCTGTACACTGTCAACTATTCAGTAGCATCTGGCCTCTAGCCACTGGACACAAGTAGCATCATGTGGCTGTCACAACTGAAAACACCTCCAGACACTGTCAGCTGCCCCCTGGGGGGCAAAATCACCCCCACTGAGAAGCGCTGCATGACAGGACTTCACATAAATTACGCTTTCGGTGATGGTGCCACTCACCCCTGAGTGTGAAGCGTGTGGTTTTGGATGATGTGTTTGCACCCATCTCCCACCCCCCATACACCTGTCTGTTCTCCTCCAGACTTGCAGCCCCTCGGGTGAAGGGTTTACAAAGTCCTCTGTGGCAATCACACACACAGCAAAACTAGCTGTTCTTTGAGGATGGCTCTGGGACTCCAGCTGTGAAGGTATACCCTGGTGACCCAGGGAAGCCTAGAAATCCTACTCCCCTCACCTCAGTTACGGCTTGGATGGATGCACCGTGTTTCAGAAGGAGTTCCATGACTTTAATTCGATTCTTCTTGCAGGCAATATGAAGAGGAGTAAAGCCATTCTGAAAGGGACAAAGACACAGAAGTATATAACTGCATTCCATGGAAATCCAATTCCTCTGAGTGTGGAAAAATGTTTGCAAACTGATGTTCTGTAAGGATTTGGGAGTAAATGAAATAATGAGGGGTTAAACAGAATGCAGATTCTTTTCTGGAAGCGTAGGTAGTCTAGCTGCTCCTAGAAATCCACAGTACTCTGGTGATCACGAACAGGAAGTGAATTTTTGTCACAGCCTCTTGGTAGCTGAGGCAAAATGGTCATGCATTTTTTTTAGGTTCTTTTATTTTGGAATTCACTCTTCCAAATAATATGTCCCTCCCTCCTCCATCTCATTTCAAATACAGACTAAAAACAGCTGGGCCCAAACATTTGTTCTCACAGCCAAAACTCTGCCAGTGCCATTCAGTATTCTCTGCTGCATTTTAGGACAACTACAAGACCGGTTCTAGAATGTTTTCATCCCTTCCAGTTTTAAGGTTCAATTGGCTGCTTACTCCAAGGAAGCAGGAAATAACCCAACGTTATTTAGATCATTTGGTTTCACATTTAATCTAATAAAGGAGTCTACTTTTTAACAAATTAGCTCCAAATCATATCACCTGATAACTGAGACCACAGAGCATTTTTCAGTTGCCACTGAGAACTAGAAAGTATCAGGGTCCACTATAAAAGCTTACATCAAAGTCACCATAGGTGTTTCCATAGCCATTCTGAGACTGTTTACCTGGCCATAGTCCATCACAGGATGATTGGCTCCAACCTCCAAATGTTGTGGACTCTTCCAAGTCAGAGGAAAGTGAGAGTGAACGCCCACACCCTGTTTTAAGGCTTTTTCTTTTCTTGTATGGAAAAATGAGTCATGACTGCTAACTTCTTTTCCTCCCTTCTCAGAATTCAAACATATGTTTGATATACTGGGCAGGTCAATTGCTCTTGAAATGCTGCTGCAGTAAAAGCTTTTAGTGAGAATGACAGCCTGGGGTCGAAGCGCTCCTCAGTCCTCATGTTTCCTGCCCCCAGAGCAGCACAGGTGCTGGGGGTCCGTTCTAACAGGAGATGGCACCAGTTGGAAAGGAACAGTGACCCTTTCTAAATCAGTTGATCAGATGACAGTCTTTACCTCAAAATTGCTAGTCAACTTACATGTTTTCCCTAACATTTGGTGACTGATTTTTTCCTAAACATGGATGCTTATTCTGAACTTAATTTAAGCAGCTTACCAAATTGGGATTATTTATTTTTCCAAAGACAAAAACCCCATCTCATCAAGACAATCAAATTATAATACAGCTAGGGATTAAAACAACAGATCATTTTAGGAGTTAAGACTACAAAGCAGATCCAAATTTTCATTTTTATCAGTAGGAAAAAGAGATGACAGGCCATATGTTAGCTTGCATGGTAAACACAACACAAAATTTTAGCTCACAAATTCCTAGACCACTGATGTGTAAGAAGTTTTTTGACTCCTTTACCTCATGTTTTTAGATCTTGGAAAAAAAACTTCAATTCACATAATTTTAACTTTACCCTCAGTAAGATAAGGGTGACCACCTTAGTCTTTTTTATACTTACACAGTCTTTGGGTCTTATTTATGTAAGAGATTCACTAACGATTTAGCCTTGTTCATGTCAGAAATAGGTTGTTTCTTTAAAGGATATTTGAAAAAAGTTTATAGGAAGTACATTTTATTTAACTAGACCTTCTATTTTTACCTCCTTAAAGTAATCTCTTCTCATGCGGAGGTTGCACGTGGTCAGCAAGACAACACAGGCTGGACGTGTTGGCATAGCCACTCACCAGGGCTTTGGCATTGGGGTTCGCTTTCTTGTCCAGGAGGACCTTGGCGACTTTGTAATGGCCGCAGTGGGCAGCCACATGGAGGGCAGTCAGGTAGTCATTGGTGACATCGTCGACGGGCACGTTATGCTGGAGGAGAAGCTGGACACAGTTCAAGTGATCCCCTTGTGTGGCCATGTGCAATGGAGACAATCCATTCTGGAACACATAAGAAAATCAGAGTTTTGTGTTTTACCTTTTAAATACAAATATCTCAAACATAAAATATAGCACAAATATGAGAAGATGAAAACCTAGTTTTTCACACAGAAATACCTTTTCTTTTTTAAAAGGCTTTTAAAAAAGTTTTATTATCTAAATTCCAATTAGTTAACATGTCATATTACTTTTAATTTTAAGTAAACTCTGTACCACACATGGGATCAAAGATCAAAGTCACATGCTCTACCAACTTAGCCAGCCAGGCACCCTCTTTTTAAAAGGTTTTGATGATTGTTTTGAACTATAGCTACTTTTTTTTTTAAAGATTTTATTTATTTGACAGAGAGAGATCACCAGTAGGCAGAGAGGCAGGCAAGAGAGAGAGAGGGAAGCAGGCTCACCGCCGAGCAGAGAGCCCAATGCAGGGCTTGATCCCAGGACCCTGAGATCATGACCTGAGCCGAAGGCAGAGGCTTAACCCACTAAGCCACCCAGGCGCCCCAAACTATAGCTACTTTTAAAACTAGTCCTCTCACTTCTTTTATCAGCTGAAAACAAATTTTCCAAGATAATTTCTTTCCTGGTTTTAAAAATAGTGTGAATAGGGGTGCCTGGGTGGCTCAGTCAGTTAAGCATTCAACTCTTGATCTCAGCTCAGGTCTTGATCTTGTGGTTGTGAGTTCAAGCCCTGTGCTGGGCTCCACGCTGGATGTGGAGCCTACTTTTTTTTTTTTTAAAAAAATGTGCATTGCACTAATGTCCATTAAACATATTCCCCAGTGAAGTAGATTTATTTATTTATTTATTTTAAGATTTTTAAGCAATCTCCATTCCCAACATGGGGCTTGGAGCCATAATCGTGAGGTCAAAAGTTGTATGCTCCACCAAATAAGCCAGCCAGGCATCCCTGGAATTCTTAATATTTAAGAGTGAAAAGGATAAAAAAAAAAAGCAGAAGTAGATTGGTATTCATTACACTGGTTTTTTATTTTTCCTTACAAGTTACTAACACTTGATATTGATATATTGATTTGATTAATAAAAAAAGATCTGACTAAAACAACACATTTCATTTCATATTGATGTAGAAAGGAAATTTTTCCTCCTCCATCAATCTGGTGCCCCCCTGTGTCTGTGATAAGGAAAGGCAAGGCACTGACCAACTCATTAACTAATGCCTGCCTCCGTTTAAATCAACTGGGTTCAATGATACAGTTAATCATGCGTGGTAGGAATAAGTAAAAAATTCTTTAAAGAGTTGTGAGAAGAAATGAAGAGGCTCAAAAGTAAATAAAGCCTTAAAAACAGGTTGGAGGGACATTTAGCACACAGCACTTGTTTCCCAGCGAAGACAAAAATAAGGTATTAAGATGTCAGTCCTCTCAAGCATGCTTCCTTTAAATATGGAGGCAAACTGGAGGAGCCTGGGAAATTTCTAGAGAGTCCAATTATCAAGAGAGGCTCTGTTAATCACTGTAACATAGTTTAACATATCTGGGGGTGGGCAGGAAGCGAGTGCAAATTCAGTTTCAAAAACGCTTGTCATCGGTGAACTTTGAAAATAATGATGTATTAAATAGGCACTGATGACATTGGGATTTCTGAATCCTCTGGGCCAAATTATTTCCCCTAATTTATCTATAGATGATAAAAAATAGGAGATCAAGATAGAAACAGTGCAAGCCTTCCTCTAGCCGCTCTCACGGTACCATTCACTCACTGTAATGTATTTTAACATAACACTAGTTGTGTTCCTTGCAAGTAAAATTTCATGGATTATAATTTTCCCAGATTGCCCGGCATATATAGAAGAATAAGTATTCATGTAACTTTAAAGACTTTATACATGGTCCATCAGAACATTTCTGCTTAAAAAATTCCACTCTATGAAATAAGTCAAGCGGAGAGAGGCAATTATCTTATGGTCTCACTTACGTGTGGAGTATAAAGAAAATCATAGAGGGTATCGTGAGAAGGAAGGGAAGGGCGAATGGGGGGAAATCGGAGGGGGTGTTGAACCAGGAGAGACTGTGGACTCTGAGCAACAAACTGAGGATTTTGGAGGGGAGGGGGTGGGGTGGTGGGTTAGCCTGGTGGTGGGTATCGAGAGGGGCACGTACTGCATGGAGCACTGGGTGTGGTGCATGAACAATCAATCTTGTAACACTGAAAAATTAAAATAAATTTGGGGAAAAAAAAAATTCCACTCTAACATTCTGAATCAAAGTAGACACAAACATACAACAAAGAATGGGGACACTTTTCATTTGAGATAATGCCACCCACGAGCATATGTACAACTCCTTTCCTCCCTGCCAAGACATTCCTTTGCTTTATGTTCTGGACAGTGAAGTAAACAAAGAAACAAAATCTTGGAGATCAAATGACAGTCGTGGAGAATAGAAATGGAAGGCAGTGCCAACAAAAGAAGAAAATTCTCTAACGATACACAAAATAACAATATATGAGTAGGTAACTCACAGGTCATTGGAGAAGGAGGAAAAGAAAGTAAAGATCCTCTGCCCTGGGGAGAGGGGTCTTATTACACAGTGCTCCCTCATAAAGCTGAAAATACAGATCCAACACGATGGGTTTTCTTAGCTCAGAAAGATGAAAGCCTTGAGGAATTAGACAGATGGCCTTAAGGTCATAAATGCATTCATTCTCTTAACATTTATTCAGGAAATGTTTCTGGGAGGTCTACTATATGCCAGACACTAATTTAGGGGCTTGGGGTACCACGCCAAAGGAGGCAAAATCCTTGCTTTCATTTTACCAAGGAGAGAGATAGTACACAAGAAGAGAAGCTAACAAGAAGGCCTTTCTGAGAAGAAAACACTGGAGTTAGAAAATGGGTGAAGACCGCAGAGATCTGGGACAAGCTGAGGGAACTCAATCTACTGGCACAGGACCCGAGGATAAACCTGGTGTATTCTGGTAAGTGGAAGCAAGCCAGCTGGCTAGAAGACATTAGGGAGCAGAACAAGAGGTAAGGCAGGGAGGTGGTCAGATGCTGGTCAGGAATTTATCAGTGCAGAAGGACACTTTTGAACAAACATGGTAGATGTGACCTATGTGTATCCATCCTTTCCCAGACTCTGAAGCAATTTAAAAGATAAATTCCACAAGGGCATGCATGCATGTGTGCATGCCCACCACATATACCCCTAAAACACACAGGAAAGGAAATAAAAACAGATGTGTTAACACATCCGGCAGAAGAGAGATGGTGGAATGCTAAGCGTCTGGGGCCGTAGGGGGTATCATCAGCGGCGTACCAGTTAATGTTTAACAACAACAGCTCTTTGAAAAAGAAAAAGCCCAATATGTGGCATTTGCCAATCCATGGTGCAAAGAGCCCCACTCTGACCGATTTCAAGCCATCAACATGATGTCACCGAATATAGAATTGGAAAAAGATGTACACGATAGGCTCAATAATCTGGCTCCAATATACCACTGGGTAAAATAAAGAAAAGTGATTTACCTCTCAGAGGCTCCAAAGGCAGGGCACATGGAAACACGGCACAACTTGGAAGATAAAGATGAGGCTTGGAGTCAAAAGCAGGATTGGTTCACCTGTGTATGGAGCTGTCAGGTTTCCGGGTCCTTTGGACCCAGCAAAGCAAGAGGATTGCCCCTTGTACCTTATAGGAAATTAGGAGTTTAGTCTCTGGAGAAACTGAAGCAGCGATTCTGGATGCAAGAGCCCGGGCAGTCGTAGTGGTGAGGCTCTGGACTGATACCAGGTGCTCAAAGAAAAAGGAAGGCTGCTCTGGGTATCAAGAGTCTCTCCAGTTAGACTGCCTGGGTTCAAATCCTTGTTCTACCATGAGCTGAGCCATCGTGAGAAAGTTATTTATCTCTTTGGTTCTCAGTCGCCTCATCTCTAAAAAGGGCCTAAGAGTAATATTAGTGCCTCGTTGTGAGGATTCAATGGGTCGATATATGTAAAGTGCTCAGACACCATGTAAACATTCGTTATCACTATTGTGACTGATGGATGCACAGAGAACTAGGAGAATAACAGCCCCCTTTGCTTTTTCTTACTCTGAATGTACTGACACAGCTTCTACACTGCAAAAGATTGGCAGATTCATCTCTCAAAAAAACTTTTTCTTCCCAGAAAAAAGGGCAACTAACCGTGACATGGGGGACTCGTCTGGCTCACCACCAGTGGAGCCCTGTCTACACTCACATAGAGTTTCCGCTCAAATGTTAGTGCCTTACACTGATGTCAGAGTACAGATATCTGTGGGAAACCCCAACATGAAAGAGAGAGCCAAAACCAACAAAGAGAAAAAAGAAATTGTGAGGGATTACAGACAGAAGAGAGGCAGGAAAAAACTGAAGAAAAGTTATCTGAGGTGTTCTCAGAAAGGTAATAGACTATATTGTGTCCATTAAACAAGAACTGGATGCTTTAAGAAAAGAAGTTATCAGAGAACAAGAAAATGTTCTTGCCCATTATAAGCACAGAAGAAAAAAAAAATCAAGAAAATTTATTGGAAAGAAAGAAAAGACAATGAGATGAACAAAAGTGAGAAAAGACTGAGACACAATTTTATTTTTAGCTATGCCTTATTGTTTTGATAAAATGAAAATTAATTTTGAAGAGAACAAGGGTTTTTAGCAGGAGGTGACATGTTTTGGTTGACATGGTCCGGTTACTTTGTCATGCACTGGGAATGGGACTGAAGAGGACTACAGAGGTATGAGGGGACCAGTAAGGAAGCTGTCACAGGGTCCAGTTAGTGGTGAGGTGGCTTGGAAGATAGCAGTAGAGGTGGAAAAAAAATCAATACGGACTTCTTGAAAGGACAAAGCAGAAACAGAAGGACAAAGCAGAAACAGAATTCTTCTTAGAGGAGACCACTCAAAAGGCCAAGGTGTCATCACATACAATGAAACATTGTATGTGTTTAACAGCTGTTAACCCTGTTGGTAACACCTCCTCTTCACTAATCTAAACACTACATTTCCAATGAGTGGGGAAGTTGTTCAGACCACCTCCACCCTGGCCCATCTCCACTAGGGTTGTTAAGGAAACACTGACCAGAGTACTCGCAAACAGGAGTAACATGTGTTTTTGTTGTTTTGATGACGTTTAGAAGTAAGGCTCTTTATGAGGCTTAATGCAGCTTCCAAAAATCACTGATTTGATTAATAAAAATTGTGGGACCCAGGTATTCTGTATGTTTCAAAATTTATTTACAAATATTCTCTTTTTTTTTTTTACAAATATTCTCTTTTTAAATAGTGTCAAAAGGTTTTATCATAAAAATCCAGAAGACATTTTATAAAACATTCATTTTGGGGCAATCATCATTGCATTCCTTTTGTATATGTCAATTTTGCCAAAGGCCCAAGCAAGATGCCATCTTTCCAAAGTTTCCAGCCTTTATCAGTTAAACAATATCCTCTTGAATAATCTGTAAGCCCTCAAGAAATAAACCAAAGGGCAGGAGAAAGAGAGTCAGCACCCAGACTTTCAAGACTATAGGTCTTGTATTTTCTTTCTCCAATAAGCAATCATTCCTGAGTTATGAAAATATTATAGAATAAGATTAAGCTGTCAATGTTCCCCCAAAAAAAGCAAAAACAAGCAATGTATACAAAGATGACTTTGTGGCAGAGCGCACTCTATCAAAAGGCTTTGTAAACCCTAACTAATTTTGAGGTTCTCCAAGGATCCGAATGAGGCTACTCTTCATTGCTAAGTTGGAACAATATCATTTTTCTATGATTCAAAAGGCAGTTAAATAAGCTCAATAAGCAGTAAAGAGATGGAAAGCTAAATACAGTCCAGAAACTTGAGAAGAAATTACCTTAGTTTTTGAAAGAATGGGGGCAGCTCGATCGAGCAGCATTTCCACCACCTGCTCATGGCCACTCCTTGCTCCACAGTGCAGGGGCGTCAGACCGTCCTGAGGAACAAAGGCAACATCTTCAGTTAGATTCAATGGGAAATTCCATAAATGCAGTGTATTTCTTCAGGATTCCGTGCGACATCCAACATGCTATGGACCCGTGACTTTCAAACATTTACTCACATATCTCAAAATAATTTCCTATTCCTAACTAGAGAACTAAATTTTTCGTAAGTTTAAGCAGTTGTAAAGTGCATTATTTCCCACGTATTAGAACTCGCCGTTAAAAATATGATTCTTTCACTACTCTTTGCATATCCAATGAAATGGAAATACCATAAGTAATTTGATATCTACCATTTTAAAAAGTAAAAAAATAAACTTTTAATATAGGAATTTGTTTTTTTAAAAGGTCAACCTCATTTTATTTTTTTTTAATTTAAGTTCAATTAGCCAGCATATAGTACATCATTGGTTTCAGATGTAAAGTTCAATAATTCATCAGCTGCATATAACTCCCACTCTCATCACATCACATGCCCTCCTTAATGCCCATCACCCAACTACCCCATCCTCCACTCACCTCCCCTCTAGCAACCCTCAGTTTGTTTCCTATAATTAAGAATTTCTCATGGTTTGTCTCCCTCTCGGGTTGCTTCCCATTCAGTTTTTCCTCCCTTTCCCTGTGATCCTCTGCACTGTTTCTTATATTCCACATGTGAGTGAAACCATATGATAATTATCTTTCTCTGCCTGAATTATTTCCCTCAGCATAATATCCTCCAGTTCCATCCATGTAGATGTAAATGGTAAGTATTCATTCTTTCTGATGGCTGAGTAATATTCCATTGTATACATGAACCACATCTTCTTTATCCATTCATTTGTCAATGGACATCTCGGTTCTTTCCATAGTTTGGCTATTGTGGACATTGCTGCTATGAATATTGGGGTGCATGTGCCTTTTCAGATCTTTACATTTATATCTTTGGGGTAAATACATAGTAGTAAAGTTGCTCAGTTATAGGATAGCTCTATTTTTAATTTCTTGAGGAACGTCCACACTGTTTTCCAGAGTGGCTGCACCCATTTACATTCCCACCAACAGTGTAGAAGGGGTTCTTTTCCTCCACACCCTCACCAACACTTAGTGTCTCTTTGTGTTTTTGATTCTAGCCATTCTGACAGGTGTGAGATGATATCTCACCTGATAGTTTTGGTTTGCATTTTCCTGATGAGTGATGTTGGGCATCTTTTCATGTGTCTGTTGGCCAACCGGATGTCTTCTTTGGAGAAATGTCTGTTCATTTCTTCTGCCCATTTTTAAATTGTTTATTTGTTTTTTTGTGTTGAGGTATAAATTCTTTATATATTTTGGATACTAATCCTTGATCAGAGATGTCATTTACATTTTTTCCTATTCATTAGATTGACTTTTAGTTTTCTTATTTACTTTTCTATGCAGAAGCTTGTTATTTTGGTGTAGTCCCAACAGTTTATTTTTGCTTTTGTTTCCCTTGCCCAGGTGATGTATCTAGAAAAATGTTGCTATGGCTAATGTCAGAGAAACTATTGCTTATTTTTATGGTTTTAGGTTTCACATGTATGTCCCTAATTTTTGAGTTTATTTTTGTGTATGGTGGAAGAAAGTAGTCCAGGTTCATCCTTCTGTATATAGCTGTCCAGTTTTTCCAACAATATTTGTTGAAGAGAGTTTTTCCCATTGTATATTCTTGCCTCCTTTGTCAAAGATGACTTGATCATATAATTGTGGGTTTATTTCTGGGCTCTCTGTTCTGTTCCATTGATATATGTGTCTGTTTTGGTGCCAGTGCCATAGTGTTGTGATTACCATAGTTTTGTAGGATATCTTAAAATTTGGGATTGTGATATCTCCAATTTTTTTTTCTTTTTCAAGATTACTTTGGTTGTTCGAGGTCTTTTGTGGTTCCAGACAAATGTTAGGATTGTTTGCCCTAGTGAAAAATGCTCTTGGTATTTTGATAGGGACTGCATTAAACCTATAGATTGTTTGGGTAATACAGACATTTTAACAATATTTGTTCTTCCAATCCATGAGCATGGAATATCTTTCCATTTGTTTTTGTCATCTTCAATTTATTTCATCAATGTTTTATAGTTTTCAGAGTACAGCTCTTTCACCTTCTTGGTTAAGTTTATCCCCAGGCATTTTATTATTTTTGGTACAAACACTATCCCAATGTTTGTTTTTATAAATGTTAGTGCTGAAACATCACATCTGCATAAATAAGTAGATGGACTTTTGTTAAAGCAGTGTCATTAATTCTTAGAACTCCTGAATTACATGCCAAAATCACCTAATAATCTTTCACCAAAGATTTTTTTCAATGATGCATTGTAATACAACTCCATTAGGTCCTTCATTTTTGTTGGCAGCAGCAGGATTTCTAACCATCCAATAAGCAGAAGAATTTGTTATTCAGTCATTAGGGTCACACAGTCGTTAACATGACACTGATATCCTGAACTCTTTGCTTTGCTCTACTCTGTCTCTCTCTCTCCCCAGGTTTTGTACCCTGGGGCCAGGAGTGTGAGAGTTAGTTAGGTCTTTCTTTAATGCTAGAGTAAAAGGACTACAGATTCAATGGGGAAGGAGAATTAGTGGGGAGTTGAGGAGTGGAAAGTTATTCACTCAAAACTATTTAAGTGGCCCGAAACTCTATGGAGAGTTTTTACACACCCATCTTATGTGTTCCCCAACTTGAAGATTCCCATGATTGACAATGCCTACCCAAAAGACAGTCACATTTTAAGGTACCTCAGAATGTAATGCAGTGTGTTTAAATCACTTTCTAGATTGTATGAGCAGATCTTGAAAATAACCATAATTATCCTAATGTATAATGGGTGAGGTACAATCCTATTTCTAACCTTTCAACCATATCCCAGAATTAAAAGTCCTTAAAAAATGAAATTTGAATCACAAACATTGCATGACTTCATCTGATCATGTCACGAGCATGTTTAAATATTCTGCCTTTTATGCTGATTTAAAACATTTGCTCTTATAAACCAAAATACAGCAATGTATAGACCTTTAAGTTGGAAACAGCATTTTGCTAATAAAAACAGATGAAAAAATAAAAACCACTATGACATCCAAGTGTCTTTCCAATAATGTAAAATCTGAAAACATCAGAAGGAGAAATAATAATTACATCTACCCTCTACCACACACACAGAAACATTCCACATAGACCCAGTCATACTGTCTTTTACGAACTGAAAGGTCAAATCTGTTTCTTTCATTTTCTCATAAGTAGACTCTAAGACATAAGAGGTGACAGAATATGTGCAGACGTGTTCAAACTAAGGTCACACAGAAAAAATAATTATTTTAGCCCAACTCATTTATCCTTGAAAACTACCTTCCCCGAAGCAAATTCCTACACACAGAACGTAAAGTGTCTGGCTAGCTAAGAGCAAAATCTCAACTCCTGGATCCTTTGAAACATACTGTTTCTTACAGATGTACACTTTTGCCCATTTTATTTTTTTTAAAGTTTTAATTATGGAAAATTTCAAACCTATTTCAGACTAAAGCAGACTGAATAGTATAATGAGTCTCTTGGTGTGTAGTGCTCGGCGTCAGCAGTCACCTCCTGATCAAGCTTGATTCATCCACGTCCCTGACCTTTTCTCCTCTCTTAGATTATTGTGAAGCCAATCCAAGCTATGAAACCATTTAATCCTCACAACTACCCCTATACAAAAGGTACAATCTTCTTGTGATAAGTGAAGATGCTAAGGCTTCCAACAGGTTCAATGACTCATCCAAGGCTGCACAGGCTAACTGCAGAATTTGGCCGGATGGTGTGGGACAGACAAGGCATGTCTTGGGAGGAGTTATTACAATGAAGCCCCTCTGCTCAAACTTTCAGCCACCATGAGCCTCCCTTTATCTATATTCTGTAGCTGCTGTCTCTGATCTCTGGTGTTTATTTATTAAAAACTCATTGACTCTAGTGATTCGGCTGGGGAAGGTAATTTTTTCATCAGTGCAAGAGCTGTGAAGTGCCATTGTTCCTGTTATCACCTGGTTTCAATGATCAAGTCAGCTGCTTCCCCAGGGTAAGATCTTCTGTTCCCAGCTAACTGCAAAGAGCTACCTGAAGCACGACTCTATTCAACTGGACTTTGACTTGCAGTATTTTTAACATTGATCTCGAGTGGATAACTCCTTTGGATCTTCTACAAATTTGCTCTGCAACTTTTCAAAAGTTCAGGACTTCAAATAGCCAGGATCCCAGCAGGAGAGCTACCTCATCAGGGAGGTGTACAAGATGTCGTGACTGCTTGGCCTGGCTGCAGGGACATTCATAGGTCAGTGGAGAACTGGTGCCCAGAGTTAATGCAAGGTCTTCAGCGTCACGGCATTTCCAGTGACAAAGAAGACAGCTGCCCAGCTGGCCTGCAGTGAGACTGAAAGGTATCTGCTATGTACTGCTTCACACTTACTTCAGTTAAAAAAAAAAAAAAAAAAGGAAAATTAGCCAGCACTGACTTGACTTAATACCCATATTTTGGACAAAAAATTAAATATTTAAATTTCCAGGGCACTTGGTTGGCTCAGTCAGTAGAGTGTCTGCCTGCGGCTCAGGTCATGATCTCAGGGTCCTGGGATCGAGTCCTGTGTTGGGCTCTCTGCTCATGGAGAGCCTGCTTCTCCTCGCTCTGCCCTTCCCCTCTCTTGTGCTCTCTCAAGTAAATAAATCTTTAAAAAAATTAAATTTCAAACTAATTTATTTTGCTTTGAAATGGGTGAGGTTTATCATTCACGTTCCTGAAGCGCTGTTGTGTTATGAAGCCCTGTGTTCAGGGACTTCCCCGAAGTCCCTGTTATTCAGTAACTTGAATAAGTCAAGTCCACTGCCACTCGTTGCCCAGCCAAGTCTCAGTTCCCCAGGTTAGCAGGGGCAGCCTTCCATGAATGCTCCTCCTTCCTACCCTGTCCACAGACCCCCTGCAGCTCTTTGTCTTTTTGCTTCTCTGAATTGCCCACACAGGGTACCTGCATGGAGTCCCCTTTCCACTTTCTCCAAGATCCCAATGTGTACTGTTTTAAAGTCCCACGTTCTTAGGAGGCTTTTCCAAAACTGGACACAAGCATCCTACTTGCAGGGCATCTGCCTTGTTTTATCTGTACTTCTTTCGGGGACCCTTTAACTTTTTACCGAGTGTCTTAGTCCTTTGTGAACAGGCATTATCCTTTCAACGAGTCTACTTCTGAGCACAAGGCCACTTAGTTTAAGGGATATTTGACTATCACAAATAAGGTAACTCAGTACTGTATCTGTGAAAGCTGCTTAATAAAAATGAGTGAACGAATGCATGAAGAGACCAAATGAATGGGTTTGGGGGTTAGTGTTTCAAAAAAGGTTTTGTAGTTACTTAGTTAAAAATTCCTTTCCTTGACTTATATTGTAGCTCAGGAGTGTTAAATTTTGTCTTTCTTTCCAGAAAAATAAAATTCTCAATAAATAAATGATTTTAAATTGTGACAAAAGACTGTGACGAGTCTTTTTCTCTCTTAGAGTAAGAAAAATATCAGAGGACTTTTTCTAAATGAGATATTTTCCTCCTACTTAGAATACTATAAGCTTAACAAAGGGAGCTCCTGGGGATCCCGTGGTTTGGAACACAGAGGTGATCGGGTGTACTCCTTTCCCTAAAACTAGAGCAGTGCTTTTTTCCAATACAAAATGAGGATTCTAACCTGCTCCCAGCCCCCAGAAATTTACAGGGAATATACACAGTGTTACTTAGAGTGGGTCCGGGACCAAAAACCAGTGCTTCAACACATACGGCAGTGTCGACCTCCGGTTGGCAAATGCTTAACAAAGGCAATTTTTTCCCCGGGCCCCAGGGAGGCCGTCTCATGAATGGCAGCATGTGCTCTTGGACAGCAGAGAGGGAGAGAGGGATGCTGAGTTGCCATAGTAACATTATGGTAGGGAAGGGAAATTGCATGGGGTTAGTTTTTTTTTTTCTTCTTCTTCTTCCAGTTCCCCTGATTTTTAAAGCGCTAACATAATGAACGAGTATTCCCTTGGGGAGAATTCTGAAGCAAAGCCAACTGGCTCATCCAGATCTCATATTTCACCTCAATGACAGTAATCTTATTACTGAGGTGGGAAACTATACTGGCTGGACAAAATGCCCTCTTGTGTTAGCCTAAGAGCAAAACCTTGTACACTTGAAGGTCAAAAAGGCTTTCTTTCAGGTCCTGTTTTGCTGAAAAGCATGGAACAAGAAATGAAGGCATCACTCCTAAGAACACTGCACCCAGAATATGTTCTTAACAGGCTGAAGTTGCTCAAAGCCAATAATACTGAAGTGATACAAATTCTTGACTTGGGAAATACTTTTTTAAGATGGACATTTATTTTGTATTCTGTACATTCCTTTCTTTCCTTCTCTCTAAGCAAAAAAAAAAAAAAAAAAAAAAAAAAAATCACTCTAGAGAAGAAAAAAGGATATCAAGCAGAGAGAACTCTTTTCCTATATCATGGATGTAAAACAGGATGTGATACTTAACCAAAAACTGAAAACAATGAAACAAAAAGCAGGTACTTCTCTGGGAGGGGAGAGCTATAACATGGCTAGAGAGAAGTCAAAGGGCAGCAACTGCAGGCCAGACTCAGAATTTATACTTCTCCTTGCCTCCAGCTGAAGGATTGGATTCCCTCTACTGTAATATAATCACCTTTCATGATCTAGAATTCGTTTCTACCATTTATGTAGGGGAGACAGAAATATCTCTAATTCCCTTCCTTGTTGTACCAGTCGTTCATTCTATATGTTTAAATTAAACTAAAATAAGGCAAAATCCTTCTGTTTTTCTCTCTCCTTAGAAAACCATGGGTCTCTCTCTGAGCCTAGAACACGCACCCTTTTGCTATTTGTTGTGTATTTTCCCACTCTGTTCTTTTTGGGCTTTTTGTCTCTCCTTTTTTTGTCTTTTTTTGGGTTAATTGAGCATTATTTAGTATTGTAATCACTGAATCATTACACATATCATTGGCTGTCTCCTTCTTTGGCTTTTTACCTCAATCTCTTTTTTCTTTTTCTTTTAGTGGTTGCCCTAGGCATTATAATATGTATCCTTAATTTAACGGTCTATATAATATTGTTATCAATCATGTATCACACAGTAATATTATATATGATGAATTAATATTATATAATTTCACATATAATATGAAATTCTGCAATATTTCCATTTACACTGTTAGTTTTATCTTGTGTGCTATAAATATTAGATATTTAACTTCCACTTGTACTACAAACCTCATAATAGATTGATATTTTTCTTTAATCAAATTTTAAAGAATTTCTAAAAAGCAAAAATATTCTTTATATTGATCTGCTTATGTCAATATTACTTCCAACTTTTCTCTCCATTTTTTAGATCCACATTTTCATGTGGTATCATTCCCCTTCAGGATGAACAATTTCCTTTAGTATTTCTTTTAGTGCTGGGTTTGATGGTAACACGTTATCTCAAGTTTTGCTTATCTGAAACTGTATTTTGCTCTTATTATGAATTTATGTTTACTGGATATAAGTTCTAGGTTAACAGAAATTTTTCATTTATTACCTGAAAAATGTTCCATTGCCTTCTGGCCTCCAGTGTTTCTTTCTTTCTTTTTTCTTTTTCAAAGATTTTATTTATTTATTTTTAAAGATTTTATTTACTTATTTATTTGAAAGACATAGTGAGAAAGCATGAGCAGGGGGAAAGGCAGAGGGAGAACAGACTCACCCTTAAGCAGGGAGCCCGATGTGGGACTCGATCCCAGGACCCTGGAATCATGATCTGAGCTGAAGGCAGACACTTAACCGACTGAGCCACCTAGGTGCCCCTGCTCTCCAGTGTTTCAGATAAAAAGTTAGATCACAGTCTCATCATTATTTTTCCATTTATAATGAGTCTTCTCCCCTGGCTGTCTATATTTTTTTCTCTATCTCTGACATTTAGAAGCTTCACTATGATGAGCCTCTGTGTGGCTCTCTTTGTATCTATCCTCCATGGGGTGTGCTAAGTTTCCTGGGTCCAGGGGTTGCAGTTTATGATTGAAGTGGAAATCTTTTGTACTCCATTCTCTTTCTCCTCTGCTTCTTGGGATGCATCATAAGTATTCACTCAGCTTGGTAGTATTCCACAGGTCGCTGACATGGTGTTAACTGGATTTTTAATCTTTTTCTTTCTGTTCTACAGTTTGGATGATTTTTATAACTTGTCTTCAAGTTCACCAATTCTTTCTCCCTTTGTATTCAATCTGTTCTTTATCCCATCTAGTGAATTTTTAAATTTTAGATATTGTTTTTTAGTTCGAGATTTATTTTTTAAGATGTCCTCATTTCTCCTGACATTTTTTTCTTTTTTTGCCTTTCTGATTATATCTATCTTTTCCTTCAGATCTTTAACATATTTATCATAGTTATTTTAAAGTCTATTAATTCCAACATCTGAGTCATCTATGGGTTTGTTTTTATTACATAACTTTTCCTTTGGACTACAAGGAAAAGTTGTTTTTCCTTGTTTTCCTCTCATGTGTACTAATAATTTTTAAATTATATGTTAAATTTATATTAAATGTTAGATATTTTGAATAATATGCTATAAAGATTCTGATCTCGTAGGGACAAGGTTTTAGGTTTTCAATGGCATATTTGTTTCAGTTTTGTCCTCATTCTAAGAGTAATGCCTTTAAACTTGGGACATAGCCATAACCTCTAAGCTGCAGTCCTTGTAGAGTTAATAAAAAGCCAGAAATGTTTACCAACTCTCCCTGATTTGGTGATTGTCTTCCTTGCAACAGACACTGCTTAACTTTATTCTCAGCTTTTGATTTTTTTACCTGTTATTTCCCTCTGGCCTCCTTGGTGTTTCAACTGCCACCCCTACCACACACACACACACATAGCTCAGGACTCAGCCAAGGATTGTGTGGAGTTATTATATTGACTTCAGCGCTTTATCTGTGGTTTCCTCCTTTCAGTGATTCCTTCCTGAATATCCAGCCACTCTTAATATCAAGCCAAACTTGATCCTCTGACCTCAAGACAACATTGTGACTTTCTCCATGAATTGTATCACAGTACCTGCAGTATAAATATAGATCTCATCTTATGTTATTTAGTTGTTTCAAAAGTTGAATTACTCCAATTTATGCCAAATTTTGATTACTTTTCAGTGCCTCCAAAGAAGTTCTAAAAACTATTTTTTCAAAGTCTATGACTTGTATCAGCAGGAGGTTTAGTTAAATATAAAATACTTCGTCATTACCTCAAGTCAAAACTCTAATACAGTTGAGTAAAAACATGAATATCATTACAGTTTATATTTGTTTATATCATACACTACTGCTGGAATATTCCTTCTATAAATAGATTAGAGACTTCTTGAATTTTCAGCAGGTAGAAACTGAATACCTTATTGTAAAATATGACTTTAAATATACAAAGTTTCTTTTTATATAGTTCTTAGAAGATGTTACATGGAAAAAATTCAAATTAAAGTTGACACTTTAAAAAAAACACAATAATGATTTATTTATTTACTGTATCTTTCCTTTGGGAAGGAGGATAATTAAAGATTCTTACCATTGATAACTATAGAGTACTTGTGTGCCTAATGGATGTAGAGTTATTTAAAAGAAATAGGGTGTGAGGGGCATCTGGGTGGCTCAGTGGGTTAAAGCCTCTGCCTTTGGCTCAGGTCATGATCTCGGGGTCCTAGGATCGAGCAAACATCAGGCTCTCTCCTCAACGGAGAGCCTGCTTCCCCCCTCCCTCTCTGCTTACTTGTGATCTCTCTCTCTCTGTGTCAAATAAATAAACAAAATCTTTAAAACAAAAAAAGAAATAGGGTGTGAACATTTCTGACATACATCACAAGAAAATAGGAGAAAGAGTAGAGTACTTGCTGGGCACCAGCACTTAGAACCATACAGCAATTAATGAAAATAACACCTGTCATGAGCCTGCTTTGCAGATTCTTCACGAGAGTCTGGCTTCAGTGGCACCCAAAATTTACCCAATATTTTTATATCTCTAATTTGGTAAGGGAAATGGGGTTTCCAATATGATGTAAAATCATTAGAAGAGAAAGAAATTTATAAAAACAGAAGGAGAGAACATGCTCCTGTCATGTTCTCAGAACTCTTTTCAACTCTCAAAAACATTTTTTCCTTTAAAGAGATTTTCGTGTTTTTAAAGCTAAGGGCATTTCACGATTACTTGTACTTTCTTTCCTTTTTTTTTTTTAAATACTAAGACCTAATTCTTTTAGGGCAATTTAAGGATCACAGTAACATTTAGGGGAAGGTGCCATTGCCCTTCTTTGAATTCAAATAAATTTCAATTAACTTAATATTTGTGATGTAAAAATTAAAAATTAATGTACTTTTGAATGACAAAATATTTTCAAATTCATCTTAATTAATGTAGAAACACAGAGTATTTTGCATTATTTCACACGCACTTGTCAACATGTCCATATTGGAACTCTAAGGAGAAAGTATTGTATTAGAATTTTCTCTTTGACAGAGACTATTTTATGACCATAAAATATTTAATGTTTTCTTCAAGGATTTATTTTTAAGCAGGGCAATACACTTCTGGAAATAAAATAAAAAGCAAAAGTCAATACCAATATTACTTTTTTTCTTTGTATTTAACCTATAAAATAGAACCAGTTACATTTCTGGGAAAGAACAGGCTAAAATTACAGGGCACCTAAGTGTTCCCTGACACCTTCCCAGAATAGTAAGAATTTAACAACCAACAGATGTGAGATATTTTGAAAACCCTTTATCTACTTGCACACGAATTTCTTTTCATTCTTATAAATCAATTGGAAGCCATTAACTTCAGAGAGCAAAATTACATTACCAAAAGATCAGTATAAAGTCAAGAAAATTAAGACCTTTTGGCAAATTAACACTAAGGAGAGTATCTTTTATTTTTATATATTCAGTGAATACTTATTAAATACCTGGTATATGCTAGGAAGTATGCTAAGTGCTACAGATACTAAGATAAATATGTGCATCTGAGGGTCAAGGTGGAGCCTTGGATGTGATGTGGTTGCAATGGGATTGTATGTGGATGCAGGCAGTGGCTCCTGCTAGGACAAGTGGAAGCTGGGAGAGGTATGATGTAGAGCAGCAATCTCGGAGCACGGGCATTAGTGACTCTACCTGGAACTCTGCCATCTTTTCTGAAGCACTAAACACAAGCACAGCTGCCTTTATTATCGGGTAGAGAAGAGCCAGTGAAAAGAGAGAACTTGTAAGGTAATACAAAGCCTTAAAATGGTTCTGATTCAGGTCCATACTGAGCCTTTGCTTTGGCTGTGAGTTGATACAAAGGAAAAGGAAAATGACAAGACACCACCCACTGAAAAGTATCTATCTTCAAAAAGTATACATGCTAGCTTTATACAGAGCTAGAGTTAAATGGAAAAAAAATAAAAACAAATCAGCAGGCTATCACAAGTAGCCATTCTTTGTAAAGCATTTTAGTCTATAAATAAAGCTATTAACATCTTGTGGGAAAAAATGAACCAATTTCAAAAATTATTTAAAATTAGGATCTGTATATAGACCAGACTGGAAAAATCTGCCTTTATACATGTTTATATCTCAGCCCATTTGCCACCATTATTATGGAGATACTCAACGTACTTCTTCTTGGCTATTCTGTGGGAGAATAAGATAACAAGCCAGTAGACATTAGTCAGCATTAAGAGGCTGAGAAAATAGAAAAAGCTTTCTTGAAAGGAATTAAATAGAAAAAGGACTCAGGCTTTCTGGTTCATCAGCTCCTAGCTAAACTCTTTCAGGAACATTTGTGTATAAGCCTCTTCCCCAGCATCCCCACGTTTACGGAAATAAAATTGACCTGGAACACTGTGTAAGTTTAGGTTGTACCCATGATCTAATCTATCTATCTATCTACCTATGTATCTATCTATCATCTATCTATCTATATCTATCATCTATCTATCTATACATATACGTATACATGTATCTGTGTGTGTGTGTGTATACACAGGGAAATGCTTTTCATGATAAGATTCCTTAACACATTCTTCACCTCACATAAACCTTGCTGTTGTTATGGTCAAAATCCTAAAGGTCTACTTTCATAGCAATTTTTACATATATATTGCAGGATTGTTCACTACAGTCACCAAGATAAACCTTAGATACCTGAATAGATACACCTTATAACTGGTACCTCTGTATGCTCTGGTCAACCTGTCCCCATTTCCTCTACCCCTCAGCCTCTGGTAACCACCTTTCTACTGTTTCTGTGGGCGTGATGTTTTTAGACTCCACATCTAAGTGATGACATGTAATATTTGTCTTTGTCTGACTTATTTCACCTCTTATAATGCACTGAAGGTCCACTCATGTTGTTGCAAGTGGTAGGATTTCCCTTTATGTTTATGACTGAATATTATTCCACATCTTGGACATATAGTTTAAACGCTGTACTAAAGCTTTATCAATTAATCAATAAAATGCTAGTGACTTTTTTTTTTGTATAAAACCACTGGGTGCTTTTTCTTTAATATGTTTTCTTAAAAAAAACCTTCCAATTTCTGTTCTCTAGGGGCACCTGTTTCTTCGTCTAGTTTCTTCCCCCTCTTGACTCTTACAACTCTCCAGATTTGGGGGTGATATCATGAAGTCAATTTAAGTCTTCAGTAAGTTGCTCTTCTCCTTTGGGGACTCAACAATGGGTAGATTGTTTTCACATAGTGGTGCTTTTTTAGTCCTGCAGGTTTTCTTCATTCCTTTTCATTCTTTTCCCTTTTGCTCCTCTGCCTGGATAATTTCAAAGGCCCTTATTCCTGCTTGGTCCGGTCTACTATTGGAGCACTCTATTGTGGTCTTTGGTTCCATCACTGTCTTCTTTAGCTCTAAATTTCTGCTTGGTTCTCTTTTTATATTTTCTATCTCTGTCGAACTTTCCATTTTGTTCTTGTGTTTTTTGTCCTTAATTTCATCAAACTGTTTTATTATGCTTTCTTGTAGCTCTCTGAGCATCTTTAGAACAATTATTTTGAATCCTTTGTCAGGCAATCCTTACATCGTCATTTCTTTGGAGTCTGTACTAGAAGATTCCTGTGTTCCTTTGGTGGTGTCGTGTTTCCTGATTCTTCAAGATCCCTGTAGCCTTGCATATAGATGTTTGCACATTTAAAGAACCAGTCACCTCTTCCAGACTTTATGGGTTGACTTCACTGTAGAAAGACCTATGCCTATGGGTGGGGACATGCTGGAGTGTGCCATAAGCCCAGGTCTAGGGTGTAGAGTGCCAAATGCTGGGGTGTGTCCCAGGGGTATATGATGTCTCATCTGCTCAGGCCACTCGGGTCCACAATACTGACAACTGTGTGGTTCTTGGGGACCACTGTGGGGGGTCCTCATTACCACCTCTGGGACCAGTGGCTAGGGGCTGGTGTGGGCAGTGATGGTGGCCAGAGCTGGTGGTGTGTACACAGCGGTAGGGGCCAGCTATGGGTCTAGGTAGTGGCGGGGGTTGGTTTCAAACATACACAGAGTGGTGGGGCCAGACCCAGATGCAAAGGCCTGGGCCAGCTGCAGGTGTACCAGGCGCTATGGGGACCATGGTTGTCCATGTGTCTTATTGGGGCTGCAAGGCCTCCCCATGGTGGGCACCCTGCAGTGGAGGCCAGCATGGCGGGGGGGGGGGCAGGCAGGAGGCAGGCAGGTACACAGCTTGAAGAACTGGCTGCAGGTGAGCTGAGTGGTGCAGGCCAGTGACAGGAGACAGGGCCAGATCCTGCCCTCAAACAGCTGCGGGGGCCGTGCCCTTAGTGTGTATACCTGCACCTGCAGTCTCCCCACGAGTGTGTGCCTCACCTTGGAGGCCACCAATGAAGGTCTGGTTGAGGCACACAGGTGCACAGCTAGAAGGTTCTCTGCACATGTGCCAAGTGGTGAAGACCAGTGACTAGAGCAGAGCCAAATTCAGCCCCACAAACCTCTGTGAGGCTCTGGCTAGTTGCGATCTGCCACAGGTTTGTGGACAGCAGTGAAGGCCAGGGATGCGAGTCAGGCCAGTGTGGGGAGGGGCTAGCCCCAAGTGTGCACATGGTGATGGGGGTCCGCACAGGGGTCTAGGCCACCATCTTGTACTTGTGCAGCCCCAGAGGCCTGGTCTGGCTGCTGTTGTGGACCCCTGGCTCCAGAGGCAGAGGGTGGAGGTAGGTGGGGGTGGCATGTGGGCAGGGAGCAGGGAAGAGAGGACTCAGGAGTCTGGAGTCTGTGAAGGTGAATAAAACCTAGTGAAATCCACAGGGGGGCTCGTGGCAGAGAGAAAGCTGGTTAGGTCTTCTGCCAAGCAGGTCACTGGGAGCCACAGTCATTCGTGCTGCGTGGCTGGTACTGGAAGCCCCTACTTTTCCTTGTTCCTTCCTCTCACCGGACTCACCCTTTCCTGCTGAGGGAAACTCTTTCGGGCTGAGGCATTCCCCGGCTGGCTGTGATGATGCAGGCAAAATGAGGCTGGTCTTCCTTCCCTTCTTATGCAATTATTCTCAGGGTCCCTCTCTCCCCGCCCCCCCCCCGCCCTCCCCCCCCTCCCCCGCCGAGTCACTGAAGATTCTTAAGTGGACTCCTTAAGCTCTCTGCGTTTCTTTGTGAATAGCTGCCTAAATGCTGATCTTTGCTGGGGGATGGAGGCTAAGGTCTCTTACTTTACCATGTCAGTAATGCCAACCTAACTTACATAACCATCTTTAATTTTACAGTAACTAATTATTCTTACAGGTGCAATATCCAGTGCCCTTCCAAATGGGAAAGCTAGTAAAATCATCTGGAACAACTCCTCACCTATTCTGGGACAGAAACTAAGACTAAGGAGAGTGAACTTGCCTAAGGTCACAATTTGACTTGCAAGTCACACTTAAGACTCAAGATCAGGTCACGGAGGTAAAATAAAGTGCACTCATTCGCTTTTCCAGCTGGTAAGATCTTGCTCAGGCCTTAGCTAAACTACTCTGAGCATAATTCATGTTTACTTGCTTGAATAAAAGGGCTCTAAGAGTCTGCCTTTAATCAGAGTCCTTTAATAGGTCAGCAGCCCACTCCCACAGGGGACAGAGGGAGCAAACCAGGTCCCATGGAGTGCTGGCCCCTGACGTGAAATCCAGAGATGTTTTCCTATCTCTAAATGTGGGAGATTGTATACAACTGGGCAAGACTGTTGCTGAAACAAGGTAACTACCACCGTAATGTGTACCTGATAGGAGGTGGATCGGTAGATAACAATATTTATGATCCCAAGAGCTACTGGCTGGACTAGTTAAAACTTGCATTTATGAACAATTTTGTTTTCTGTTTTTAGGCTCGTCCCCAGGGCTTTCTGACATTTCGGCTGGCTCCCTCCCTTTCACCCACACACCCAATCATTACTCAGTCATTTCAGCCAGAGAGAAGGGAAGCTTTGATGAGAAGAACACAACATAGTTTAATATCTGGGGTATGTACTATGCTTTCTTCAATAGGTCTGCCAGGAATTCAGCCTGTGCCCGAGGGACATCCCACCCTCCCCCCACTCCCTTTGAGACAACAACAAAAGCAGGACAGGCTTCTCTGTTCTCTGTTTCTGTCTCCTTTACATTCATACGCCACTCACAGAGCAGAGGATAAAAGAAAAACCCACCTAAAACTGAATGGATGGGAAAAAGGAGTCTGCATCTTTTTCAAAATTGGATGGCCTGTCAGAACAAGGACGCAAAATGGCAGAGAAACCAAGTTGCATCCTGAATTTGCATAGTGTGCAAAGTTGCATTCGACATTATTCCCTATCTCTGATAATTTCATCCAGAAGAGTTTTCATGTTTTTTAACTCTGGTGCCACTAGATGCCCCATAAACCTGGGGTCTGAGTTCCACAGATACCCTTTCTCTTCTCACAGTATTAAAACAGCAAGTGAGTGATAAATGATGCAAAATGACCAAAAAGGAATTTTGCTGGGGATTGATGATTTTATTGAGGGAGAAATAAGAGAATTTCTAATCCATTTACTCACTAAAACCCTAGCTGGATATCCAGGTATATCCCTTCAAGCTCCTCTTTCCTGCTTGGCTCCAGGATTCCTCATTTTTCTTCATAGAAATCCTGTCTACTCACAAATGATCCTTTAGCTCTACATGGTAATCAAGGGGCATAAGCACTGATTTGGTTTTATTCTTTACAACCTCTTTAAATAGCCTATAGGACTGGAAGACCTCTGCCATTTAAAGCAGCAGCGCTAGCATACTGGTTATGGCCTCTTATTAAAGAATGCAAAGCCAATTCAAAAAGAGCTCTGTTCCATTTACTTGCCCAGTCAGACCCCTGTAGGGGTCAAACTTCATCATTCTTCATTCCTCCTCTCTAGAAAGCTTGTTTCTTTTAAGGTACAGACACAGTTATCAGGGTCAATAGTTATCAGGAAAAAGCAGCTTAGATCTCCTGCTGAGGACCTACAGCAGGGCGTCTTCGGGTCAGAGGACACACTGCCCATTGGCCTCACAAGGGTAGGGACAGTGTCTTGCAGTCTTGCTCTACTGACTTGCTGTGTCTATCCCACAACAGGCACCCTCAATATTGGTTGGGGGAATAAATGCAGTGAACAATCAATGAAGCAGTAAATCAAGGAGCTGCAGGAGTCAAATTTAGGCTATCAGGTCAGTTTTAGAAACACCGAGATCAGGATTCTTGCACAGAGGAAGCGCGGGACTGCGGGGGCTACAAACTACCCCCCTTAGGTAGGGGCTGTGTATAGTGAAATCACCTTTTCATTAGCTGCTCTTGCTCACACCTGATAACAAACACATGAAATGTTGGAAACGATAACTCCTTGGTTAGAAGTTTAGGGCTAATTGGACCTCTGAGTGATCCCAGCAATGACTGGGACTTATTTCCGGCTGACTTTATGCCAACACAGTTTATAAACATTAACTAGATCATTGCAGCAACCCTTCGAGGTGGCCATTAATTTTCTCCAATTTCAGACAGAGAAACTACATACAGAAGATTAAACAGCCTACTGAAGTCAACTGGCTAAGGTCAACATCTGAGATTTGAACTTGCTTCTGAGACTCCCGTTCCTTCCCCTACCCACAGTGTATGTCACCGAATCAAGCAACATGCCAAACACCTAGCCAAACAGATTTGTGGTTTTTTTTTTTAATTTCTAAATTGCAGTAAAAAAAAAAAAACTATAAAATTTACTCCCTTAACCATTTTTCAATATACATTTCTGTAACGTCAACTGTATTTACATGGTTATGTAACATCTCTAGAAATTTTTCATCTTGTACAATTTCAACTCTATACCTGTTAAACAGCACTCTCCATTTCTCTGTCCCCAAAGCCCCAGGCAAGCACCATTCTGCTTCTGTTTCTAGTTTTGACCACTCCAGATACCCCATAGAAGTGGAATCACATAGTATTTTACTGTTGTGACTGGCCTCTTTCACTTAGGATAATGTCCTTAAGATTCATTCATGTTGTAGAATATGACGGATTCCATCCTTTTTAAGGCAGAATAATGCTCCATAGCATGTACACATTACATTTTCTTTATCCATTCATCTGTTGATGGACATTGGGGTTGCTGCCATCTCTTGGCTATTGCGAATAATGCTACAATTGAACACAACTGGGCAAATGCTGCTTCAAGACACTGCTTTCAATACTTTCGGGTAAATACCCAGCAGAGGAACTGCTGGATAGCAGGGTGGTTCTATTTTTCGCTTTTCGGGGAAGCTCTGTATGATTTTCCATAGTAGCTGCACCTTTTCACATTTCCACCAGGAGTGTGCAAAACTAGACAGATTTGTTTTAAAATAGAATAACTGTCGGGCGCCTGGGTGGCTCAGTTGGTTAAGCGACTGCCTTCAGCTCAGGTCATGATCCCGGAGTCCCGAGATCGAGTCCCACATCAGGCTCCCAGCTCTATGGGGAGTCCGCTTCTCACTCTGACCTTCTCCCTTCTCATGCTCTCTCTCACTCTCTCTTTCCTAATAAATAAATAAATAAATCTTTAAAAAAAATAGAATAACTGTCATTTTTAATATGAAACTGACCAAAGAGCCCAGCCTGCAGTGTTAAGCAGTGATTGAATTCTTAAAAATCGAGCTCAGCTAAAACTCTAGACCTTAGGCCTTAGTTTTTATAATTAAAGCCATATATCATTTAAACATGTATTACAGATTTATAAATATGGATCAGCATCCCTTTTTAGGACAAATAACTGTATCAGACATTTTCTCAGAGACTACAGCAAATGAAGTAAAAAGTAAAGCCAGGGCAAAGTGCAAAGGTATCAGAAGGATTCTTACTTCCTGAGAAGAAGTACAAGCATGTACACAAATTGCACTCTTACCCTCGTTTTGGCATCGATTTTAGCTCCTCGGTCAAGCAATAGTTTTACCATATTGGCATTTCCTCTTTTTGATGCAACGTGTAAAGGCGTGATGTCATTCTGTAGAAGAACAGAAAAAAAAGTGCAGTTTTGGTATCTTCAGTTCAGCTAAAACATCGCTTCCTCAACTTCCCCCAACATATTCTCACTTTTTAATTTTTTTTTAACAGCCATTGTGAACAGAATGCTTCCCAACATTTCTGACAGTAATTTTACTAAGGGGATTCCCCTGCTGCCAAAGGGATGAATTTTAACGAACACAGTCTGTGGGGTTGGGACCAACTTTATTTCATTTGACTGAGGTGACTGATGGATGAGACAGCTTTTTTTTTTTTTTTTTTGGTTTTAAAATCCTGCAGCGTTAAGCCAATGTGTCATCCTACAAGCTTGTGTGATACATACTGGCTAACGAATTGTTGACTAAGTGGCTGATGACGTCGGCGGAGACTCTGTGAAAGGAGTATCATGTTACTCAGAGCCATCTCTGGGTTCATTTGAGCACAAGACACCAGAGAGACAAGAGCAACTCCAGGTGGGAAATTGGTCAGTACCAAAGTCACAGGAGTGCCATGCATGTGGGGCTTTTAAAATATGTTCACAGGCATTCATTAGCAATGTCACAGAAAACTGTTTTTAAATTTCCCATTGAGGAATACACATCTTGTTAGGACAATCTGAAATTCCAGTCATGACCCCTCAATCCCACAGGTCTTCCCTCCGTGCATCTTACAGGTGCTATGACTGTTTCCAGACTGTCAGGGAAATATATGTACACAGTGAAAACATTATCTATTTTGGCTTCTTACGCCTATGTAGCAACAATATGGATTTAAGGTCTAAGTCAATTATAGGATGCGTAATCTCGGCTCGTAAATCTCTTTGTCATTTGATAGCATCACTGCTCCCAAATTCCGATCATTCCCGTGTGTTGGTGCTGTGCTTAACTCTCTACTAACTCTTTTAATTCTCATAATCCTCACAATGTCATAAACAATCTGACTTATAATGTCCATTTTACTGATCTACAAATAGCTGGCAAAACCAGGATTCAAATTAAAATACGACTCAACTTGGGTTTTTTAGAAAACATTTTATGATGAAAATTTCGAACAGATTTTCAAACAGGTTTGAGAGAAAGGCATGAGCTTCATGTATTCATGTATTCATCACTCTAGTTCAATATTTACCAACTTTTTGGCTACATTATTTGTTCTATACTCCTGATATTTTGTGTGTGTGCAGAAATTTAAGAGAAGAGAAAATCCCAGGGATCATATTATTTCATCCACAAATACAGCAATTTAGCTCTATCTAACAGATAAGGATTTTTTTAAACAAGTAATCACAAACCATTATCACATTTAGCAAACTAAAAATATTCCTTCATCCAACCGAGACCCTGTCAAATTCTCCCATTATGTCCATTTAGCTCAGCAGCATTGTTTGAATTAGAAGAGCTACACCTGGATTACTTAGATATGTCTCTTACGTCTCTTAATCTCTGTGAGTGCTCAACTCTGCCTTCTTTTGTCCATGACTATTTATTTATTGGAAAAACTGAGTAATTCACCATTAGTCTTTTCTAAAATCTACATTTAGCTGCTTTCATCCTTACAGAGGGTTGTTGGACATGTTCTTTTGCCCTGTGTTTTCTATAAACTTTTCTAAACATTATGAACTCTAATGTTCCTAGCATTACATTCTCCTACCTGAACAACTCTTGCTCTTATCATTCTTAGGTGTGAAAGTATCAAATGACTCCTTACATGAAAGAAGAAGAAAAAGCTCAGGAAACCAAATTTGCTTCAGTAATGGCGAGTACATAGGATAAGTATCATTGTTCTAGGCCAGGGTAGACAAACTTTTTCTGCATAGGGCCAGATAGCAAATATTTTCAGCTTTGCAAACCAGAAATGGGAATGCTTGTGTTCCAATAAAACTTTATTAACAAAAACAGGTGGTGGGCCAGATTCGGCCTGGGGACGGTAGTTTGCTGACCCTGCTCTAGATCAACTGGACTATGGCTGAAGATTTCAACTATGTGTAACAGTTTACAAAAAGAGGAAGTAGAGCTATATGCTGTACATCGTGTATGTTCTGGCCCCTTTGGTGTGGACTATTTTTGGTGTAAATGAGAGCTGGCAGAGGGAAACAAAATTTCTGATGACTTTGTAATCCTCTTGCTTGTCTCCATTGTCCAATAGCAGATGTGGACCCAAGCAGCACAGTGGGTGAATTCTAGACCTGAGACAACAGGTGGAGGGTAGGTTAGGTCTGTAGGAAACATGGTCTAACAGGAAGCTTACTGAGCCCAGAGTGGTAGATGTTGCAAAGATCTCATTCTTCCCCAGCAGGAGTCAGGGCTTACATGTGATTTCCCTTTAAAACTGTGTCCTTGCCTGGTTGAGAAGGACTTAATTAACCTCCATTACAAGTAGGCTAATTTTAGGGAGAGGAAGACTCTACTTCTAATTTTGCTCTCTTCCATTTTCATGTACTCTCTCATACACTGATGCATAGATGTCAAAAGGTGCCTTGAAATTCTAACTCCCACGTTTTTCTACACCTCTCTGACCCTAGAGGAATACTTTATATTTCTATAGCACTTAAAAAGTGTCGTAAAGGGCCTGCACTTACATAATTTCATTTTTATCTTCACCACACTCTATTGAAATAAATCACTAATCTTACTTGATAGATAAACTGGGGAATAGAACTGGTCAGCAATTTGTTTATTAAAAGACAGTGAATTAGAGGCAAAATCAGATGAGAACTCAGTTTTCTAGACCCTTGGGCAGTAGTGTAGAAACAGCTATTACTTCTCTCTGTTAAATGGAGCTTCTGAATGAAATACATACTTTTGCATTCCTGAATCTGGTAGTGACTGCTTCTGTCAATTAGGAATGAATCAAAATGAAAGTGGTACCTTTGGACCACTCAACGGGACATTTATATGCTGATTCCTTGGTTAACCAATAAAAATGTTTCATGTCCTACTATGCACAAGACCCAGGGCTACACTTCCACTGTATAAGTGAGTAACAAAAATATGGACTCCCAACATGTTTTAAAGAGACCAGCGATATTCCAGACGAAAATGTGTGCTTCAGAGAACTCTCATTTGCTACTTGTGAAATGCTGGCTTACACATGCCTCTGCGATACAGTTTGGCAGTATATGTAAAAAGCCTTCAAACCTAAAACCACAGATACAAGGCAGAGGTTGACTGCCAGAGTCAGAAGGGTGGGAATGTTGAAAGCCAGCACTGAGGCCCAAGCACAGTCTCTAAGACTGTCACTGAGCCAAAATAAAAGACCCTCAGTCCCAGCACAAGTCTAACACAAAGGAACAAGCAACAGCAGTCAGGGTATGAGATCTGATAGGAGCTTAGTGAGAGACCTCCTCCATGCTTCTTCATGTGTGCAGGGAGAACTGAGGACTGAGCACCAACACTACATAACACTCCCCTCCACACACACTACCCTGAGCAGGAGGCAGTGCAGCCCTCCTGTAGAGGGAGCTGAAGTCCCCTCAAACAAGGTGTAAACTCTGCTAACTCTTGTCTACACTGGGTCAGCCTTCCACACATACAGCCTGACAGATTGGTATGAGGTATGCCCATTTCCAGACAAAGAAAGTGTTTACCTCAGTCTCTCTTGCATTCTGTCCAGAGGGACAAGTGAGCTACAGGCCTCAAAAATTAGGGAATTTCACCAAGGATATGGGATTTCAGTCAAATAGAAATCCTTGGTAAGAAAAATCACAATATAAGAAACATAGAATTCCTTTGATGGGCCCATCACCACACTTCACACAGCTGAGAAAAGCATCAGTGAGCTTAAAGATACATCCGAATAAATGATTCAAACACAAAGAAAAAAAAAAACAATGGAAAAGAAAGAACAGAGTCTAAAGGCTGGGAGACAGTATGAAACAAATGACTGGAGTTGCATAAGAGAGGAGACGGGGCAGGAGAAATACCTGGAGGGACAATGTTCAAGAATTATCTCAAAATCATGAAATGTATGAAACCACCTATCCCAGAAGCTTGGAGAACTTCAAGCAAGATAAACTACAAACAATCAAATGTTACAGTCAGACACATTAGTCCAATTGCCGAAAATGAAAGATAAAGGAAAAAATCATGAAGGTCATCAGAGGAGAAAAGGACATATTTATATAGAGAACAAGGACAAAAATGACAGCCTTAGAAATTCACAATGCTGACAACAAAGTGGCATCTTTAAATACTGAAAAATTAACACCTGTCAGATGAGACTTCTATACCCAGTGAAAATATCTTTAAAAAATTGAGGAGAAATACAGATTTTTTTTAAGATAAAAGGAAACTGGGAGACTCCATTACCATCTGACTTGTAATACAAAAAAATATTAAAAGAAGTTCTTCAGGCAGTGAGAATATGATACCAGTCAGAAGCTTAGACCCACAAAGAGAAACACAGAAATGGCAAAAGTGAAGGCAAATATACAGATAATTGATTATCTAAAACAGAAACAGTAACAGTGATTTGGGGCTTTACAACATATGTGAAAGTGAAATACACACCACCCACATGTAGACGGAAGATTGAGAACAACCATGTCGTCAGCTCTCACACTAGCTGTAAAGTGACATAACTTTGAAGGTAGACTGTGATAAATTAACAACATACAAAATATACATGATTAAATAAAAATATGCTCTCACATTTATGCATAAGTATATGTATGCTTACATTCTATAAAAGCTGTCGAACTATGGACGCTCATGTTAATCATCTATCCTTCGGTACTGAGATTATAAATGATATTTGGCTTCATGCTTTCTTAAATAATTTCTACTATGCACATTTGTACAGTGAAAAATGTTGTATTTCTTTTTTATCATTACCTAATTTGCAGACCGTCATCGCCAGCTCTGCCTTGGGTTGTACCATTTGCATTCTCCACTCTGATAGCCAAGGAGAGGTTTTACCTACCCAACAACTTGCCTTACATTTGACCTTTGAGGGAACCTGTTAAGCCTAGAGGTATCCTGAAGGTAAACATTCATTACTAATGAAGAAAATCACAAATGGCTAGAGTTAAAAATCTATCTGTTCTTTCTAAGAAGAAACCAGAATTAAAACTTGGATAAAAACACAGTCAACCTAGAATTTTGAAGCTGACCTGAATTTAGTGCAAACAAGAGTAAATGCTACTCTAAATTTGTATAAAGTAGCCTTTTAATGGATTTTTTTTTCCTTATGCCAAAGATGCAACATTCAATGTAATAGACTACATTAGCATTTGGGAAAATTTTTTTAACTGATGAGTACATCCGATTTGGTCTAATCGCCTATTTTATAGATAAGGAGGAGGCCAGGGAGGGTAAGAGGTTAAGGTTTGGCCACGACTTCTGGGTTTCTCGGTCCCCAGACACTGCCCTTTCCATCTCATTGAGTTCTCTGGGCTTATTTACAAATCAGTATTTTCACCTCCAGCACAACAGCATCCTATTCCACTGAACTCTTCCATTAAACTAGTCAATGTAATAATTACTCACTCTAAAAAAAAAAAGGTGTGTGGGGGGGTAAATCTGATTAGCTAATGCCTTCCTTTTTCTGGCATTTACTACTCTTAAACCCTTTATGGAAGTTGGTGAATAAAGACAACAAAGCAATCACATCACATATATACACATACATTTAGTAAAAATGAACAAACAAAGGAAATTGGCTGTAAAAGTATTTATGAAAACATCAACAGCTTTTGGGTAAATATTTAGAGTTTTGGCTGAAGAAAATTATAGTACTCAGTGGGTTTAATTCTCTCAGATTTCTCAGCCAATAATCTGATCAGGTACTTAACAAATCCACGTGGATCATGACTGTATCTGCTCATGCGTGGGTGTGTGTTCTCACCACAGTGTGACTGCTAGCCTTTTCTTTTCAGTCATTCATGTTCTTCTACGCTAATCTTCTTTTATCTTGATTTTTCAGTAAGATTTTTCACCCACAGCCTACCCTTCTTGAAGACAAGCAACCACTGAAGTTAGGGAGTAAAAATCTCAACTCTGAAGAGCAGGTTTTGCCTTCAACTTTTAGGGAAAAGAGAAGCAAGATCACCCAGAAAAAGGTAAGCTCTCCCAAGACTCCCACAGATTCAGTATATTCCATCATATACTCATAAGTATTCCATATTACTTATCTCATTTAGTCCACACACCAACTCTAGAAACAGGTACTCCCTAATTTTTGTCTTTATTTTATAGATGAGGAAACTAGAACAAAAAGTAAAAATAGCTTGCCAAGAGTCACAAAGCTGCCATCATTTGTCTGCCCCAAAGTTTATGCTTTCTTCACTAGTCCAGCCCATGTTGTCCCTGAGCTTCCAAACAGTACAAATATATAACCAAGTCTCACTATTAGAGTGTTCCTGTGCCAGCAGATATAGAAAGCACTGGAGTCAAATACTGCAGTAATTAAGAGCTAATACTCTAGAGCCAGACCTCTTAGCTTCAAATCCCAAATCACCTCAGACTACCTGCCTAACCTTGGGCAAATTTATTTCATTTTTTTGTACCCCAGACCTCTTAGCAGTAAAACGAGGCCAATAATAGTATCCATATTATAGACCCGTCATGAAGATTAAATGAGTCAACAAGGGTAGTCTTAATGTTTCTTGGCATTTAGTAGACACGATAAAATGTTACTGTTCTTTTTTTTTATTTCTCAGATGGATATTTAAAAATGGATGACATGGGGCCCCTGGGTGGCTCAGAAGGTTAAGTGCCTGCCTTCAGCCTAGTCCTGGAGTTCCAGGATTGAGCCCTGCATCAGGCTCCTGGCAGAGCAGGGAGCCTACTTCTCCCTCTGTCCCTCACTCTGCTCATGTTCTCATTCTCTCTGTCCCTCTCTCAAATAAATAAATAAAATAAATCTTTTAAAAAAAAGTAGATGACATGGAGCATCTCACAAAGACATTATTATAAGACAGTTTGGGTAGCAAAGACACGACAGAGCTGAAGGGGGGTTTAGAGTTGAACTCTAAGAAGGTGCTAAAGGGGGCAGTTCGACGGATGGATGCAAACGGTGTTCGATCAGTGTCTGCTCGGCACAGCTCAGCCTGTGAAAAGCTCAGAAGGGGTGTGCTGGAGTGAGTCATGGCAGAGAGGAAGGGAAGACGGGGCAGAGCAGTGGCTGACTGAACATGATATATGCGACAAAATGTGATAAAACATTGAAAGGCATCTTTTTTTTTTTTTTTTAACTTCCAGGGACTTGGAAGAAACAACTAGCTCTCCTGGGAAATGGGGGAATTACTGGCTTATTTCCTTCTTCTCAGCTGTTTCTGAAAAACCCAGCTGGAATAGTAGCCAAGGCCCTTTATGAAATTGTCACCAACGCTAGATTTTTTCTGCAACTCCCTAAAGTGAAATCAAGGCCACTTCCTACCTCACTTGTGATAAATGGTAGACTTGTCATTCCATTTAAATATATAAAGGGCAGTTGACTTCTGATGCCCTGTACCCTCTTCTCTCTCTCCTTTTCTTTAAAAACATCTCAGAGGTTATCACTAGGTAGAAGGGTAAATGTGATCACACTCGAGTCTTTCAGGTAATAAACATTAAACTATTTGATTATTTTAGTTTAGGTCCTTGATATGGTTCCAAATGAATATAAATTCTAAAATAATTAAATGTTAAATTGAGAGGGAATCTGGTATCTTCTGCTAATTCTTATACTTGTTACTACTATGGTTTTAAAAGTTTGTCAAAGTGGCAAAACAAGATATCAGAAAATACAGTTTTTGATGTGTTAATGACTTGCATTTAAAACACACCCATTTTAAGATTTGTGTATGTGTCCCCTGCTAGTCTCTTTATTCAATTCACTATCCCTAGTGTAAGTAGAAACAGAAAAACAATTAGTAAGTAAGTTCGCAGAGTGAGCCCTGGGAAGACATTTAAGCAAGGCCTACTGGATTCGTTGCCCATCTCATAGATATTTATTTTTTGAAAAGTCTTACAGCCTCAGAGAGGAGGACTATAGGAGATCAGAGTATGCCAGCCCACAATATGGGCATAAAGACTGTTTTGAGCTTTCTGTCTAAAAGCAAAGCACAGATTTCCCTTTGGGAAGGTGTTTCCCTCTCCCAAGCCAAGCATAAGATACTTCTGAATCTCTCATCAATGGAGAAGGCACAACTGGGATCTGTAGAACTGAACAACCCTTAGCATCCATTAGTTTCCCCACCCATATGTTTACTTTTCCCAAATTTACTACTTCTGGAAGCCCCCAATTCCCTTTCCTTTGTCTTCACACTTCTCCACAAAGGTATCACCCTTTGTTAAAATGGAACGTAAACCCCTGGTGTCTAACTGCCACTCTGGGTCTTCACTTCTTTTCTATGAAAGCCTCTGTATGCATCATAAGACTTTCTCCTGTTTATCTGTCTTTTGTTAGTTTAATTTGCAATACCCTAGGAACTAAACCTAAGAGGGTAGAGGAAAAGTTTTTTCTTCTAGCACAAAGTCATATGTGCCAATTTCCAGGCAATATATGCTTGCTAAGTGATATTTTACAGTTATATAGATTTTGACACAATGCAGAAAAAGCATAGAATTGAATTCCTGCTCACTTTCATTTCCTCGAGAGTATAAAAACGTGTTCTTTTTCGGACGATTTTTATTGCTTTCCTCTGCAAGTCTTCTCCAATCTTTTATTTTTATAACAGGCTTATTGAGATATAATTTACATATGATAAAATTGGCCATTTTATAGTATACAATTCAGTGGTTTTTAGTATATTCACAAAATTGTGCAACCATCATCAGTATCTATTTAGAACAAGCTCATCATCCCCAAAAGAAACCCCATCCCATGAAGCAGTTGTTTCTTGCTCTTCTGTCCATCCCTCAGCCCCTGGCAATCACTATTCCACTTTCTGTCTATGCATTTGCCTTTTCTAGACAATTCACATACAGGGAACCACACAACTCTACGGCCTTTTGTGTCTGTCTTGTTTCACTTAGCATAATGTTTTCAAGGTTCACCCATGTTGAAGCATGTATCAGTACCTCATTTCTTTTCAAGAGGATGCCTGATTTTTTAATACCTTAAGAAATCCATAAAATACATGTTAACAAATCATGCTTTCAGTGATAAGGATTTGAGATTTCAAGGACATATCCAGAAGAATTTCAAACAATGGAGTCTAAGATAATACTCCAGCTTTCCCAATCTGACACATAGTAGGGTTTTCCTTAAAAAAATTCACACTTAGATGATCTATTATTAACAATAAAAACATAAAATAAACTCAAACTTCCTTTATACTATAGCAATCATTATTAAGATGACTACCATTGTTAGTAAAAGCCTGTTTTCCTCCCACTTCATGAAGCTTTAATGAAATGAGATCAGTCTCTTTCTCTTCTCCAGTTTTACTAACTGCTGGCTTTATTCTACTGCAACTTTTCTCACTCTGTGCTTTCTGGATAAGGAGGGGAAGTCCACCCAGGTCCTACTGAGACTGACACTGAAAATGCAGATGCCATTGACACTCTCACCTCCCTCCCTTCCCACAGAGACTGACCAGATCCCATTGGATTAGACCTCAGCTAGTGCCAACACCTGGCTGTTTGATGTCTGCCATGAAACCAGGCTCTGAGTATTTGGATCTGTTCTGCTCTAAAAACCTCAAGCAATTTATTTTCTTTTAAGGATAAAATGAGGCTGTTTATCATTAATACCATTAGTTTTCACTTGAATTAATAGCAGATCTCTCATCAACAATTTAGATAAGGCTCTGACAGGTCTCTTTTGCTAGCTCCCCATCTCCCTTTGTTTAAACTTTGTTTAATATTTTGATTACTCATATATGTCTTAATGGACACTTGGGTCACTTCTGCCTTGTGGATATAGAGAATAATGCTGCTATAAAACGTGGGTGTACAAACATATCCTCAAGAGTCTGCTTTCAATTCTTTTGTAGTCCCAGGAATGGAGTCGCTGGATCATATAGTGCCTCCATACAGCGCATTTTGAGTAACCTCCAAAACTCTTTTCCGTAGCAGTTGTATCATTTTACATTCATCCCACAAACAGCACAAGGGTTCCAGTTTCTCTAGAACTTCACCAACACTTGTTCTCTCTCTTTCTCTCTCTCTCTTTTTTCTGGATAGTAGTCATCCTAATGGGTGTTCAATGTGTGTGTGTATGTGTGTGTGTCTGTTTAAAGATTTATTTCTTTATTTTGAGAGAGAGAGAGAGGGAAAGGAAGAGAATCTCCAGCAGATGCCCCACTGAGCACAGAGCCTGACTTACTCCCACGACCCTGAGATCATGACCTAAGCCGAAATTGAGAGTTGGTCACTCTACTGACTGAGCCACCCAGGCACCCCCAATATGTGCCTTTAAAATATATCTTTCAGGATACATTTCAGAGTTTCCATAATTCCATAAACAATGAGTTTTTGACCACTGAACACCTTTCATCCTATAAAATTTGTTAGAAAAAAGAATTCTGCTAAAGAAATTGACACCTCTTGATTTAGACCAAGCAACTCTTTGTTTTGCAGAACAAATGTAATTAAAATGAACAAAAAAGCTGTAAATTATTAGGCTCTTATTTTTGTTGGTTCTATGAAATAGATCTCATTTCATCTCCATAACAATCCATAAAACAGATGCTGCTAACGCAAATTCACAGGTGATCAAGGTGATGATGCAGGAAGGAGCCTCAGGTCACATGGCTAAAAAATGCCGGAGCCAAGATTAACCTCAATCACCTGATTCTAAAAGCTGTGTTTGCCCTTGCCAGATAGTCTCTTCTTAACTTGGGCAAACATCCGCTCTAGCTCTGAATCCAAGTAGCACAGTCTCCATACTAAAAATCCTTCTGGCATACAGCTTCCAACCGAAAGGAAACAGCAAACAGCGTATCTCAAGCTAATAAAAATATGCAGAGTCTAAAAGAGTAGCTAGTCATTTTAAATAAGAAGAACTCATGGCTTTCAGATTTCCTTAAAGGTGTCACTATTAGTGCTCATTCAAAAGTAGCCTGCTCTGTATTACAGTAAGAAAGCCCCTCCCAGCTTGAAATATCTGAGTAGAGAGGCATATAGTAATTGAACTGAACAGAGTATCAACAATTCAATTGCTGCTTTCCATACATTGAAGAAAGTTGTTTTGAAATTGTGTAATTCTTTAAAATGAGTTAATCCAGCAATATTAGATTTCCTGCTATGTTTCTAATAAATGCTGTCGTTCTAATAAAAAAGTCCACTCCTTTTTCTCATGTTCCACTATCCCAAATTGTGAAAAACAAAAATACAAAGGGGCTTTACAGGCACACATTTCCATACTCCTGTATCATTTCTGATAAATCTGTAATGAAATGCATTTCTGGGTTAAAATAATTTTCTTTCCCATCCAAACAGTAAATCACTCGTATAGGTTTCTGAGATGTCAGTTAACTCGAAATTGTTAGTTTCTCAAGTATCCTGCCCTCATTTGGTCTTTGGACGAGTCAGATCCTTGAGTGGACAAATTAGATCCTTGCCTCAAGTTTCAAACATGTTAAGAAATGAAAACAAGTTCTTTCAAGTTTTTAAAGAAAAATGGTTTGGGGGAAAAAATAGCTCTGGCACAAATGGCCTTCTCTGTGTGCAGCACACTTGTCCTCAGATACTGCTCTTCCAGGGACCGCGATGACCTCAGCTACTCAGCGGCCAGTACCACACACCCACAGCTGCCATCTGGGCACCGTGGGCACCGCTGATGGTCACGCATGAGGCACCATAAAATGGGGTAGAAGGTCCGGATCTAAGTTTCTGTTATTCTATTTTACTCTCAGTAGGATCTGGGACAAATGACTTCTTGGGGTGTCGGTTTGCTTATCTGTAAAAATGTCCGTTCTGTGGTCTCAAGTGATGCACTGTACAGAAGTGTTTTGTAAACTGCACATATGATGTAAGTTCAAGGTTATTATTAAGGCGTTATAAGGATAGTTGTTATAAGCCAAGGAGCTATGAAGACATCTATGACTTGGGGCACCTGGGTGGTGTAGTCGGTTAAGCGGCCGACTCTTGGTTTTGGCTCAGGCTGTAAGATTGATCCCCGCCATGGGATCCATGCTCAGTGCAGAGTCTGCCTGAGTTTCTCCCTCTCCCTCTCCTCTGCCTCTTTCCTCACATTCTCTCTCTAAAATAAATAGTAAATAAATCTTTTTTAAAAAAAGACTCCTATGGCTCAACTTTTGGACAATTTACATAAAGATTTTCATAGCATGGCCTCAGAGAGTGTTTTCTAATAGTGTCTGATCAGAAGAATCACCCAAGGACCTTGTTAAAAACACAGATTGCAAAGTCCCACCCCTAAGGTACTGAATCCAAATCCAAGGGAATGGGGGGCTACTGGCCAGCTGGGAAAACTGGCTGTGAGGCTCTGATGGAGGCTAGGACAAAGTGGCTTTTAATTTTCAAACCCAGAGGAACTCGCTCCTTGTAGAGACAAGCACAACTTGTATTTCTTCTTGCCAGAAAATGGATATTATACCTTTTTGTCATAAAGCCATTGTGTTTCTGAATATCAAGAGTTCATTTCAAACCATGATCTTTAGGGATTCAAAAACGCAGAAGTGAGAGAGAGAGAAACAAAACATGAGGAAGGCGGGATGAGAATGCACTATATTTTAGAATGAATTTTATCATTTGTTAGTTTTTAGGTTTCCAATCCTCCAGTTTAACTGTTCTTAAGTGTGTAATGGGATTTCCTAGTAATTTTTTAAAAAGTCCTTTAAAATTCTTTAAAAAAAGGCATTTAATTCACTTTGCAACACTGGCATGGGCAGAGAACAAAGTACCGGCCGATGTTCGAGAGGCTGCTGTCAGTTCTGGTTTTCCTGCAATGCTCCTGTGTTCGGTACAAAGCCCGGACACAGTGCTTCCAATGTTCAAATGTTATGAACAACACAGTCTGAGTGTAGTTCATTGTTTGGTCTCATTTCACTTTATTCACTTTACTGGGAGCCCCAGCTCCCCCCCCCCTTAAAGCTGTGGGACTTTGCACAAGTGATACAGCTTCTTGCTTCCTTGTGGAAAATGGAAATCGAAACCACATCTCACAGGATTCCTGAGAGGAACACATGAAGTAATGTATAGGAAACTTATTATAGTGCCTCATACCTAGTAATAAATGGAAACTATTACCTAAATTAGTGTGAACTTTGTGTAAGTTTTGTCCACCTCATTTATGAAACTTTCAGTAGTAAGAGCTGAAAGAAACCTTCAGGTCTTCTGGCCCACCCACCCACAGGGGTACGTCACTGAGGGAAACTCAATGCTCTGACTGAGGATGAACTTCAGGGCCCCTTTTCTCCATCCTGGGATAATCCACCTCCCCACCTTAGCTGTGAAGAGATGTTCCATCTGGCATTCTCAGGGGGCATTGTTGGCATCTTGGTTGGGATACTGTTATTTGCATGGGTCTGTCCCACACATCGAAGGCAGGTTAACCATCCTGGTCCTGCCCCATTATGTGTTAGCCATGATGACAACCAAAAATGTCTCTGCAAATTTCCAAATCTTCTGTGGAGAATGATGATTCCCCTTCTGTTACTGAGAAACTGTGAATGTAGTAGGCCCCTAGAGAAGTCATCTCTGAGGAAAGAGCATCATACCAGGGGTTCGACAAGCTTCTCCCTGAGTACAGTTCTTTTCCCTGTGTGACCAGAGCCTGCCACAGCACACAGCCAAGTATCCTCATTTCCCCTTCATTATGAATGTGATAATACATCTTAAACACTGCTGCCACTATCCCACTTTTCCAGTTCAAGACCTGCAATGACTTGTAGACACAGATGGAATGGTGGGTACCAGGGGTTGGCAGGTGGAATTGGGGAGATGTTCCTTAAGGGCACAAACCTGCAAGTGTAGATAAATGAGTTCTAGAGAGCTAAGGAACAGTCTGATGATTTTGGTCAACAATATTTTTCTGTTTCCACTCTCATTTCACAATGGCAAGTGGGCTCAAGTCTCCATTTCTTGGACTCGATTCTAATCCTTGTGTTTCCAACACAACTTATTCTTCAATTTTTCTCCCAACTATGCTAGCTTGTGCTTATCTCCTGCCTGAACTTGTCTCCTTGAACCTCCTGCATTGACTTGGGAGAGAGCCAGTGAGTGACTGTTAGTGTTTCTTAAGTTCACCCTTTGCAAACTTTTGGTTCTGCCCAGTTCTAACCTCTTCCCACTAGGTGCCCCTTCATCCTTCCTGCACATTCTTCAAACCACCAAAGGAAGAAGGGAAATATTTTGGCATGCAAGAACATTCAGGGCTCAGGAGCAGACCAGGGTGCCTCTGGGCAGCTCCAAACACACTATCTGATGACCGTGTGCACAGGGCTCTGATCGCTCAGCAGAGGCCCACAGGAGCCCTTTGCTGCTGTTGGCACACTGGAGGAAATGGACATTCTGCAGCTGATGAATAATTCTCTTTTAAAGTGCAGATGAAGGGGTGCCTGGGTGGCTCGGTGGGTTAAAGCCTCTGCCTTCAGCTTGGGTCATGATCTCAGGGTTCTGGGATCGAGTCCCGCATTGGGCTCTTCTGTTCAGCGGAGAGCTTGATTCCTCCTCTCTCTCTGCCTGCCTCTCTGCCTACTTGTGATCTCTCTCTCTCTCTGTGTCTGTCAAGTAAATAAGTAAAACCTTATAAAAAATTAAAAAATAAAAAAATAAAATATCTCTCTAAATTATTTTAAAAAATGAAGTGCAGATGAATAACGTGAGCTCTGCTGCTTCCTATGTTAATAGAACTTTATTTCATGGAATTTCAAAATAGGATTTATTCGAGTCATTTGAAAATGTTCTCAGAGCAACAATCCTGGAGCAGTAGCACTGCAGGAAGCAAGGAACACATCCAAAGAGGAAAAGTGAAACGAAGAGAAACACGCACCTTCCAATGTTGAATTAGAAGCTTACTGTCTCAAACAATGCCATTGTAATTGTTTCTTAAAGGCCGACCTTCTCATGCTGATAAACAGCACCACAGACAGTGTCAATCCAACATTCTGGGAAGCCACATTTCCGACTCTCCCTAGGCGTCCTCTAGAGAGCCGCCATGATGCACTTGCTTGACTGACATATGTCACCTTCTCAGGTGAATGTGTCTTACAGAGACGAGTCTCCTTCCAGATGCAAGCAGTAGTAACCACCTCCACCACAAGCATGACCGGGGCCCTTGCCCATGTGTTATGGGCTAAAGCAATGGACGTGGACTCCCTCATTCAGTCACAAAGATGTTACACATGAGGTACTCTTATTGAACCCATTTTATGGATGATAAAGCTGAAGCATAACTGACTTACCCAAGGGCACACCAAGTAAGCCACAGTACCAGTGTGGGGCTCCAGCAGGCTGGCTGAGATGTTGTTTAGTGGGACACTGTCCAATACTTATCATGTAAGGGGAGGGGAAGTAGCTGCCACCACTGTCCCACGAGGTGGTGAGGCAGAGGGGAAAGGCTTGTGATTGACTGCTGCCTCTCTCATCCAGGTGTGAGGAAAACTGCAGTCCCCATGATGAGGAAACTTGCCCTGAACCATACCAGTTACTGATGATGCTGCAGAAAGAGAGACAGGGGTCCAACACAAATCCAAGGACTCCTTCTCTTTGCTGCTACAACCTACAAACGTCACTTCATCAGAAGAAGACAACACAGACCCCATACCACACAACAAGATCCAGTGTACTAATGATTTACGAGAGAAATGTTCCTTTAACAGATTATATAGGAAGAGGGTGCCTGGCTGGCTCAGTTGGAAGTGCGTGCAACCCTTGATCTCGGGGTTGTAAGTTCGAGTCCCATGCTGTGTGTAGAGATTACCTAAAAATAAAATTAAAAAACATTTTTTTTGATTGTATAGGAGGTTCTCCTTTGATGTGACATTCAGGAAACAAAATGAAAAAGGCAGGAAGGAGATTGCATAGCATGCTAAGAGCAACTCTCTGTAAGAGGTGTATCTCCCACCACTTTGCCCTTGGTTTATTGGTTTTGTTCTTCCTGATGTGTTAACGTCACCATGGCAATGATATCCCGGCTGAAGCAGTAGCTGTTGGCTACTTTCCCATAACTCACATTCCTTTGCTAATGCTCCCACATCTCCATTTTCATTCCAAGTGTGTTTTTAAAAAAAAAAAAAAAAAAAAAGTCTTGGTCTTTAATGCTGCGAAGCCTGTACTAGGGAATAAATCTAATTTACTCTATCTTTGAAAGTATGTAACAATAGAAATGAATGTGTTTATGTGTGTGTATCTTTAGTCTTTGTAAAGAAAGGTAGTTAATGTTAAAAAAGTTAATAGGGCGGTTATGGGGGAGGTTTCTTTTCTTTCATTGGCTTTATTGTATTTTATTTTAAAAACAACTTCTATAGTGCAAGGAAAATATATTAAAAATATATTTTCATTGGCACCTCTGCCCAAACCATAGTAGAGTCTTCGGAAGTGCTGCATGCTTATAAAACCATTGCAAGAGTGCCACTCTTCCTGACATGATGACATGATGGATACCCTTCTCTGTGGAGTGGCTGTCTTTTCTAGCACCATCTGGTGGTAGCCTTGATTGGGACTTGACAGTGCAAAATCTGAAGCCCTGTTTTTAATAAAACACCCTGAAATGAACAAAGCTTGGTAGCAGCCATGGGTGACTGGCCCTTTATTCTAGCCTCTTGTCTTCCAAGGTCATCTACACTCTTGAATCACAAATCTGCCTGCCGCTCAAATAAACTTGCTCCTTGGCACCTGATGTTCAATCTGTGGGTTTGGTGCACTTGCTTAAAATCCCAGTATTAGAATCCTACGGATTTCCCATCTCCCTTTATGAGCTGATGTCAGTTTGGGAAGCAGTTCCCTACTATCAGGTGAGTTTCCATTTGAAATCTAGAGACTACTGGAGGAAAGTAGATTTACACAGGGGCTGGCTGCCCAGTAGTGGACACAGGCACGTGCAAGTTATTGGCTCATTTACTCTCAATTCAATAAGTATGTATTGAGTCCTTTCCAGTACTAAGTGCTGGACTATCCCTTAGGGATTCCAAAATGGGTACTAATACACAGGTCTTTTTTCTTTTGTTTTTAAAGCTTTCATTTATTTATTTTTTTTTTTTTTGACAGAGAGAGACACAGTGAGAGAGGGAACACAAGCAGGGGAGTCAGAGAGGGAGAGCAGGCTTCCGCTGAGCAGGGAGCTGGATGCGGGGCTTGATCCCTGAACCCAGGCAGACGCTTAACGGCTGAGCCACACAGGTGCCCCTACACAGGCCTGTCTTTGAGGAATTCAAAGTCTTGCAAGTGCAAGGATATGGGAACTGCATTTCATTCCACCCCTACTTCAGCCTACATAGGATTGTGGAGATGGTATACGCCAGGTGCTTAACAAAGAAGCTGAAACTTACTCAATACTCAATAAATTGTAACTATTTTAATAAATCGTTATTACTACAAATTTCACCAATAGAAGAAAGTAAGAAAATGAACATCTCCTGAGCCCTTACTCTCCAAAAAGCAGGGTCCCACATGGTTTCACATTGTAGCCCTCTGGCTGAATGGGATGCAGCTGTATACCAATGTACCATTTCATCAGAGGCAGAGAAAGGGCTGTCAGGCAGGAAAAAGAGAAGGGGAGGAAGTCCTGCCTTCTCATAGTACAACAACTGAGGACTGGTTCTCTGAAGTAAAATACCTACCTCTCCTAGAAAAAACCTACATGGCAAATAGGTGGCTGAGTCCTTTGCTGGAGGATGGAAAAGACGAACTTCATGTGAAGGTGGTGATCACAGCACTCAGCACGCGGTGAGCACTGGGGAAGAGGAGATGTACCAGGTGGGAAGAGTGTTCCAGGTGAGGCGCTCAGCAGGGAGGGTGAATGAGGCATCCTCGCTCCCAAGGGACTTAGCTAACAAGCAGTGTTAGCCAGACACACATTAGCATACACACAAAAGGATATGCAATGGCTACTGTGCGAGAGCAAGTCAGAGTGTGACGATGGGATGGGATGGGTAGCGGCTTACTTCAGGGCATCAGAGAAAGCATCTTGGAGGAATAGGAATGCAAGCAGCCTTCACACAGATGGAAAAACTGAGGTTTTCACAAGTGAGGTAACCATGTGGTAAAATCTCTGGCAACTGGAGACCTCTCTTGAGATTTATCTCCTTTCTAATACTTGTGAACTTCACATAGAGTGAGTTGGGGAGAAATCAGGACTTTAAAGTTTCTAGTAATTTTTATTTCTCCTTTGCAAAAACATTTCAGTTTTATTTTTGGTGGTGGTGGCGACGGTGATTTCTCGTTACATAATGAGAAAGGCAAAATATTCCCTTGGAGTGAAAAAGGGCAAGTCCATCACGAGGAAAATTGCTCTGCATAACTATTTAAGGGATCATTTTCCTTGGAGGAGGGAGTTACATTTAGAGATAATTATTATGTGGATGGGAAGAAAGACCTGAGACTAATAGTGTCTCAGCTTTGTTCTAAAGAACTTTCCGTGCTTTTGGAAATGTTAGGTATTTTGTGTTAATACATAGCCACAAGCTACAGGTGGCTATTGAGCACTGGAAACACGGTTATTGAGAATGAGAAATAGAATTCTGAATTTAATTTAATTTAATTTAATTTAAAGCTACTTCCCACTAGATGGTGGCTACTGAATTAAGATGGCCCAGGTGTAGAGAAAACAGGGTTATCCCTGTCATTGGGCCCAGAGACTAGGTTGGAGTTCAGCTGGAAGAGACATGATAAAAGGGGTTTCCACTGGAGTGGAGCAAAATAGACTCTGCCTCTGGTAGTTGAGGAGGGTGGTACCCAGAGGTACCCTGGGAATGGGTCATAGCCTATGGACTTCAGGGGCAGTGTTGTCCAGAACCAGTCCTTCAGCTTTGCTTCTCTGATCTGATCAGTCTCTACATTATTAGAAAAGTCATGTTTGGTATTATAGCCTAGACTCAGCTGTGCTTTCGGGAATTAAGAGAGAGACTATGTTGTATCGTTTAGCACTTTGGAGCCTAAACAAATTAGCAGAGTAAGGGCAGTAGTTTACTCAAGTCTGAATCTGCAGATTAGCCCATAATAGGAGCTCTTTAATATTTGCTAGGTTGAATTTAATTGAGAAAGAAAATCTCTGGATAATGTTTATCCATGGGCATTGCTTTGCTCATGCACATGCTGAATCATATTGATCTCTTACGTGGGCAGAGTCTAAGTCTGACACTTTTATTTTTCCACCAACAGGTTTAGTGGTTCACCTATCTAAAATAAAGTAACCTTTCATACGACTTAATTGGGTTCCAAATATGGCCTGACGCCTGCCAAAATCTTGTTCTAAACATCTGATATTTGGGAAAGGCAGTCCCGTGGGCATGTGAATGAGTCAGGGATCTGTGACCACATGCCAAGTTCTATCACATACGATTAGAACATCATCAGGCTAAGTACCAGGCAACAGTCCCTCAGCCCCCCTGGGCCTTCATAGACAGATAGGCAGGAAGGGGCAGTTGGAATTGAGCCTTTTGAAATATAGTCATTAAAGGTATTGTCAGCTGTGAGACTCACTGTCCTTAATAGAAGGCTTCACATGATAAAAATCATACTTGAGTTATTTCACTTACACAAAAAATGGTCTCTATAGATAACTGTAAGATCTCCTTTGTCAAAAAATGAAAACCGTATCATCCATGCTTCCCTTTCTACTGCATATATCGAAACCCGTAAGGCCTAAATTTATCCTCCAGTTGCATTCACTGGTTCATTCCAGCTGCGTGGTAACATTTGCTTTTTCTGTTTCATCCTTAGATGTCTTAATTTGTATACATTTAATCTGCAAACCACCTGAAATCCTTTTGGAAACAAATGAGGTACAACACTCAAACCCATAAATGCCTAATTCCTCCCAGAGATCAAAACCAAAAAGTACTAAATGGCAGGACCAATACAAGGATATTTTATTCGATTATCCTCCCCAAATGGGGAGTTGGATAATCATTAACAGAAGAAAAGTCAATGACACGAGTGCAGATTAAGTTGGGTGGTCCATTATATTTGATGAAAAAAAAAAAAAAACCTCTGAGCCAGCAAAGTATTAATCTATCTCAGTCAATAAAAGGAACTTTGCAGGCATCCACATACTAATTTGGCCTTCAGTTACCCCAGTGCAAAATGCTCTTCCTGGAATGAGAATCACTAGCAGCTCTGGTATATCTTAGTTACATTCTCCTCCCCAAGAGAGCTAGAATGATTTGCTAAGAGAGCAGAGGTCACGCATCCATTCTGACCATGTTGATGTCATGTCAGCAGACTCAACTCACAGTTTGAAGAACGCCAAGGCTGCATTGCAGCGCAAAGCAGCCCCTCCACAGACTTCCTGCAGTGGACCCATGAGGCTGACTGGGGTCTTCATGCAAAATCCGAAAGGAAATATTTGGGGTATCTTCCATACACATTGCAAAAGTATAATACAAAAATGACAACCGACATCATCATAAAAATCAAGGGAAGGTGTAATAAACAGGCAAGTGTGCTCTAAAGTGGTGACCAGAATTGCAACTCAGAGGTACACGGTTGCTACCAGCGAGGATCTGCTTCCTTGCTGCATAAATTAGCTAGCCCTGCAGAGAAGCCCAGAAAGTAATCTGTTCTGCTGTGTGCTCCCTTCAGCCACACCACATTTGTTTCTGCCTCACATCTGCTTGGGAAACGCATATCTACCGCATGCAGGAAACGATTCCAGAAGAGCTGTCCTTGCTCCTGTGCCCCAGCTCTCTGACTATAGGTAGCCATCGTCTAGGTCATGTCCTCAGCCCACAGACAACTACGGAGACTGTATCTGCCTTTCTCCAGTGACCTGTCACGGCCAGCGAGCAGAAATCACGGCCTCCTAGGACAAGGACTGCTGTTGCTTTTTAATTTACCTCTAACCATCTAATCAATATCTTGTTCAGACCCCATTCCTGAGGCATGTGATTTATGGTTATGATTTGCAGCTAGCTCTTAGCAAGCAGGGCTTAATGATCCTTCCTTTATTGTTCTGACCAGGTAAAATCTGTTCCCATCTGTGTTCTGGGGTAGTCTTATTCTCAGCTGCTGTTTCTGCCACTCCCCCAACGGATACATGACATAGAAATTGCCCACTGAAACTGGGCAGGGAGAGGCCCCAGTCCCAAAGTGCAGATGCTGGGTTACTAGATAATAGAATTTTTAGAGATTCGGAACCTAAAATGCATTTCTTGAAGCTGTCTACAAAGACTAGTTCTTCTCAGACATCCTAAAGCAAGTCATCAATTGCCAACGGCACAGGGGAGCCTAGTGTTGGGGAGTAGCGACCACACAGGCCTCCTACGAAGTACAATCAAATTAAACCATAGCCTTCAGCTCAGAGTGCCGGTAGGCCTCATTAATTAGGGATGACTGGAGAAAATGCTTTTGTAAATCAGTCAAAAGTCTCAATTTTAACATATTTTAAACAAAAACACAATGTGATTATTTTAAATGAGAGGCAAGGTTAAGGAGGACATGGGTCTGAGATCTCTATTGATCTTTAATCGATAAATAAGCATTCGTTTGTAATTAGCATGTTCATCGTCTTAATGTAAATGGGTGGTTTGGAATTGCTTAAAGGAGTCTGAAAATACTGTAATTTGTCCTCTTAAATCCCTTAAACCTTGTCCCAGTCTTCTTATTTTCAGCAGCATCAGGAAGTTTCTGAACAATGGCGCAAAGACAAACTTCAAACACTACCCTGCCATAAATTTCCCTAATGTCCTAATTAGAAGATGTGACTTAATGAGGTTTTCATTATACTGTGAATTACAGAAATAAAACCAGAAGAGTGCATCTTCAAGACAAGAACTTCAGTTTTCACACTCACGTGCACCTGTGAAAGAGGTGCTTAACTTTGTCCTTCAAAATGTCAGATTAGGCTTCAGGTCAGCCATGTCACTGAGTCCCAGGGACACACTCCATGCAGTAAGAATGTAGCTCTGCGGTGACATGAGCTGATGGGCACTCCTGAGTCATCTAAACCAATACAGGCTTTCAGCAAACCGATGACAAGAGGGTAGGAAATAGCTTTTATATTAGTATAATCTGAGTTCTTATTAATTTTTTTTAAAGATTTTATTTATTTATCTGACAGAGAGACCCAGCGAGAGAGGAGACACAAGCAGGGGGGGTAGGAGGGAGAGATGCATGCTCCCTGTTGAGGAGGGAACCCGATGTGGGGCTCGATCCCAGGACCCTGAGATCATGACCTGAACTGAAGGCAGAGGCTTAATGACTGAGCTAGCCAGGTGCCCCAGTTCTTATTAATTTTTATAGAGCTAATGAGTTATAAGAGAGGGAGAAATGAACACCTAGAGTCACTTAAGGGAGACAGAAGGCTGGAGTGCTCAGGAGCTTTGGGGCTGAAATCCTGCCTTTCCTAATTTGCTGGCTCTGGGATCCTGGGCCAGCCACTTCTTATTGCTCAGCTTTGGTTTCCTCTTCTCTAAAACTTTTCTTGATATTTGAATAAATGACATAAACACACATAGCCTGGCATCTGCCTCACAGGAGTGACCTCAAAGATGGTATTACTTCTACTGCTATTGCTAAAGCTATCACCAGTATATGGCCTCTCTCTGGTCTCACCTAATCCCCTTTTCCTCCCACCAGTAAGGTTCTAGCAAAAATACCACCTCACATGCTACGTTCAAAACGCCAGTGCTGATGTTGTCCTTGCCTACGACGTGTTGGACCCTGTGCCCAGTGCTTTGCATACACTCCCTCTTCTAGTCACCCAGTGAGAGGGTGGTGATATTTATTGTTATAATTCAATTTCATAATTCACACCGTTTCATCTTATCAATGAGGAAACTGATGGACACCAAGACAATTTAAAGCCAAAATCAAAACCCAAGGAGTTTGAATCCTAAGCCAATACTTTTGGGCCACCCCTCTGTCCTGCTTCCTCCTTCCTTTCTATTTCTGATGATGAGGTATCTCAGGATCAGGCCCAGTCCCAGACTGGTGTTTACACTCACAACATGACTACTCTGGACGGCTGAGTTGCTATCCAGGGGTACACATGATACTGTAACTCCTTTCTCCAGGAATATGAACTTACTCAGGGTATGGAATCTTGTTACTCATGAAAGTCTGTCGGGGAACAGAGGATGAGAGCAAAAGACGGTCTCTGTTTTTTGGGTTCTAAAGTTTGGGTCTCATCCACATAGTCCACCCTCTTCCCAGCTGCAAGGTCAAGACTGTGCTAGCCAGGGGCACCTGGCTGTGCTAGCCAGTGGGTTAAAGCCTCTGCCTTCAGCTCAGGTCATGGTCTCAGGGTCCTGGGATCAAGTCCCACATCAGGCTCTCTGCTCAGTGGGGAGCCTGCTTCCCCCCTCTCTGCCCATTTGTGATCTCTGTCAAATAAATAAATAAAATCTTAAAAAAAAAAAAAAAGACTGTGCTAGCCAAAGCACTATTAGTACCATCTGACCCATTTCTAAGAGTCTCAGACATTTCTCCTCAGGGAAGGGTTTGTACTTTCCAGTCATGATTCCTTGAATCACATCTTCTACATATTCACATATATATGTATCCATCCCTGCCTCTCCGCCCCCCAAGATCATGGCTTATTTTTCCCATTAGGAAATGGCATGCCTGTGTAAAAGCAAGAACATGCAGTAAAAGAAGTCGAAAATCACAGGTGTGGCTGACCGGTAGTCAAGACCTGTAGAGGCAAGGAGGGCTCCAAATATTTTCACATGCTTTCAGGGCGGGTCCTAGTGCCCGACTCTTACCCTCGCAGTGAAGTCCACAGCGGCCGCCCGGTTTAACAGCAGTGTGGCTACGTTGATATTTCCATAGTGAGCAGCTATGTGGAGGGGAGTGAATCCACTCTGCAAAGAAAACAGAGCCGACATTCAGCTGATTCCGGCTGGCCCCTTGTCTGACACGTTAATACCATAACCCTGCCCAAATCCAAGTGAGGAAGCAAAATATGCTGAAGTCCACATTCCACTCTGTACTAGGCTTCTCTCAATTAGTGCCAATTGTTCATAGGGTTTCAAATAAACGCCAGACTCACAGGCAGAGGAATAGCCAGGAAGGAACCAAGGGTGCAGCCTGAATAATTTTACTAATCCAGTAGCAGTACTATTCAGAAGCCAACGTTTCAAAACACCAGAATACGGATGACGAGAAAAATCTATTGCTTACAGGAGGTTTGATTTGTACCACTGTTTTATCGATGACAGAATTGTCCATTGAAACTCCTTGTCGAAATTCAATTTGTTTAATATAGTCAATATAGAGTAAATGCCAATTTTAATGATAAAAGCAATTTGGGGGAAGAGAACTATAATTAGTCTTGTATAGTGGGTGATTGCATTTTTAGAAAGAATCCACAAGCTGGTCTCTTTATTAGCAAATGCCTGTTCGATCACACATTTTTTCTAGCTTAGTCATACCAAGGTCATTTTACTTCCTTAAAAAATGCTAAAACATGCAGCAATTCACTTAGTCCCCAAAGATTGAAACCTTATAGGAACTAGATGCATTTCTAAGTTGTTAGCAAGCTTCTTAGCCATGCTAGCTATCTTACTGAGTCTTATGGGAAGGGTGGGAATATTGGTACCATTCAGAGATAACTTTCATTTTGCTGACACCACTGAGGGTAAGTGTCATGCAGAACTCTAAAGAATTGGTCCTATATGAGTAGAATGACAGGGTTGTCTGCAGCTTTAGGTAGAGCTGATAAGCATCTAAAATGTCAAAACTCTTCATCTCACCCAACTCTACTGCAATATCCTTCAGTCTCAAGGATTCCTCATTCTTCCTTTCCAATACCAGGTTCAGCTGCAGAAAGCCCTGGTAATCAAACTACTATCTTCTCTGGCACATGCTACTTTGGGGGCGGGGGTATAAAGCAGGTATCTAGCCTACAGAGGCGATGCAAAGAAGGAGGGAAAGAAATGAGGCAGCAGCACTAGGTAATGGGAAAATGATGATGCAGATATAGATTATATGCATATGTTTATATATATATATATACCTCTGTTGTTCTATTCACCACCATCTAGGTTAACACATTTGGAAGCAAAAAGGAGGAAAAAATGAACGGTTAGTTCGCTCTCGGTGACATGGAAGGTAGCAAGCTCATGGCAGCTAAGTAATAAGGATGGAAGCTATGGCGGGAGCACAAGAGGCACAGAAAGAAAGCTAGACCGAATGAAGGGCTACACGATGGCCTGTTCCAAACACCACATTTCCTTCACAGAGACGTTCAGGTCATACATGTCAAGGCAATGGGAATGTTCGGCTGGGACTCTGGCTGCCGGCATGCTTTCCACAACTGATCAACACTCAGTGCATTGCCTCTCATCTTAGATACCGATCAAAGGTGTATTTGTGCACATTGTTGCTAGCATTTTGTAATTTTCCACCCTGATGTTTGAACTGAAGAGTTAGATATGTTCAAAATACACGTTAGAAGGAAGGAAAAGCCAAGTGCCTATAGATTGACCTTGGACGTGACCTCCCTGTTAGCATGCATCGGGCGGCAGGCATCTACAGCTACCTCCTAGCTTGCAATACTATGGGGGCCGTGCCTTCTGCTGGCTGACCTGGACGCGCACTGTCATTTCTCCCAGTGAGGTTAAGGGTTCCGTGTAAGCTTGCCAAAGGGGAGACCGGGTATTCTTAGAGCGTGGGTGCCTAACACAGGAGAGCGCGTGTCTGGCTCCCCTGCTTCACGCCTCACCTTCGACTCCACGTCTGCGTTGTTGTCATTCTGCAGCAGCAGGGCCGCGGCCTTCGTGTCGTCTTTTCGGGCGGCTATATGAAGAGCTGGAAGACGCACTTTTCCTTTAGTGTCATTTTCTAGCAGGAGGGAGACTACTTGATCATGACCTTGTTGCAAGGCTACTGCCAACGGTGTGAAGCCATCCTGCAAATAAATGGATGGGTCAAGATCACCTCTCACGTTCTTTTTGATTTGTTAATCTTTTTGATTAACAAATAAGAATGGGACCAAGTGTCCAATTTTTGTTTAGGGCTGTTAAAGCTACCACATTCAAGTTAGACAGATGCATGAAAAGACGTGTGTGTATATAATATATATATATATGTCTATATATGTATAGTCTATAAATATTTAGGTTTATTATATACATAATGTTATACACATTATGTTTATATTTATATAAACATAAATACTTATGTTTATATTTATATATTTACCAAAGCAAAAAATAATAAAAAAATTTCTTATAAGTTTATGGGGTTTTTTCCATTAAAAAGTAATACACATTAATTGGGTAAATTTTGGAGATACATAAAAGTACTACATAAAGAGGAAAAAGATACCATAATTTCAATATCCAGAAAATAATTGCAGTGAAGACGAAAATATTTCAGGTTAAATCTAGGTAAATTTTTCAAAGTATTTTATTCAGAAAAGCTATAAATTTTCCCCTGATATTTCAAAACTGGGGGAGAGGCCTGTCTGCCTCCTCACCATGCCTTATTGCCTAGCACGTATCTGGTGGTCAGTCTGTATATGTTAATTGATGAACCACAGTAACTGCCGCTTTTTTTTAATAAATATTTTCTTTTTTTTTAAAGATTTTATTTATTTATTTGACACAGAGAGATCACAAGTAGGCAGAAAGGCAGGCAGAGAGAGAGGGGGAAGCAGGCTCCCTGCTGAGCAGAGAGCCCAATGCGGGGCTTGATCCCAGGACCCTGAGATCAGGACCTTAGCCGAAGGCAGAGGCTTTAACCCACTGAACTACCCAGGAGCCCCTAGTAACTGCTGTTTTAAGAAAGGTCTTTATGAAGTACTCTTGGCTTCTCTGACCAATGAAGGGAGAAGACACAGGGATCATGCAAAATAGGACTAGAATAAACTGAGAAGTCTGTGCATTTTAAGTCTTCTCACGGTATTGCCCTGGGACTTGACAACTAGAAGACAGCTACCGATTTTGCTGTGGTTAATTTGTAGATGATCAAGGGTTGCTGACAATGGAACAAACAGCACAGAGTAGAAAATCCTAAGACTGGCTCAAGTTTGAATTCTTCTATGCTTTTATTGTCTCGCACTCAAAAGAACATTTATAAATTGTTTTTATTAGAGAACTGGCAAGTATGTTACTTATTTTATTTGGGTCATGATATTTTATATTGGTAAGCCTTGTGCTACAAGTAGAGGGCTATTCTATTGGAAGGGTGTTCATACTGGAGAAAGAGAAAACCTGTGAGTTGCACCCTAATGTCTGGTTGGTCTCCCTAAAAGACCACCTTCATCATTCTTTTCCTTGCTGGAAAACCAGACAAGGGCTCCTACCACTTTTTTGACTGAATGCACATTGGTGTATTTATATTTAAGAATGTGCAAAATATTGGCTCCAAACACCTAAGGGACAATATTTCCCAGATTCTTCTCATGTAAATCCTTTCCTGAAGTCTCCTTATTAACTGTGGTGTGCACACTATTTCTACCCTGGCTTCTACACTCATGTCATGTCCCCCACCCCGAAATGTCCTCCTCCTCACTCTATGTATACAAATTGTGTCCACTTTTCATGCTTCGAGATTCAGGTGAAGTTCCATCTGCCCCTTTCAACTTTTCCAAGGAAACCCAAAAGAGAAAAGGATGATCATTAACGTAGCTAGAAGGACTTTCCCTGCAGCCTTAAGAAAGATAAGAAAGGCTGAATATAACCAAGACATTACCAAAAGACCATCACAGGTTTACACTTCAGGGCATAACGTTTCAAACGCAATTTAATGTTATGAGAAAAGTAATCTATATAACTGTGTAAATATATGACCTCATTGTCATAAAGATAAACATGTACATTGTTTACATATACCAAAAGGTCTTAAAGAACAAACAAAATGTTATCTCTAGGGAAAATTAACAGTGGTTTTTCTTCTTTTCACTTTTCACTGCACTTTCTCATTTATGTAATCTACTACTTTTACAAAACAAATGAAAAATACATTTTTTAAAGGATAGAATGGTAAAAGGAAAATTGTGTATTAAGAGTGAATGTGGCATCTCATTTTTAAAACTTGGACAAAATCTAAGGGGTAAAAATGACAGCCTGCTTTTGGTTCTGGCTGTATTTTCTGCTAATATGAACTTTTAAAACCATAGGGCCTTATACATAAAAGAAACTACTTTGCATCATAAAACACACTGCAACAGAGACCATAGGCACCCACCAGAATGTGCTTCCTGCAGTAAGCCAATTAAAGAAACGAAGATAACAGCTCTAAGGTGTCAATAGCTCAAATTAGCAGCTCCTGATTTTGGCTCTAAACCTAGTTTAAACAGTTTCGTTCTCTCCGTGCAATTATTCTTAAAAGAAAAACACATGGGGCGCCTGGGTGGCTCAGTCGGTTAAGCAACCAACTCTTGATTTCAGCTCAGGTCATGATCTCAGGGTCCGGAGATCAAGGCTCGCATCACGAGCTGCGCTCAGCGGGGAATCTGCCCGAGATTCTCTCCCTTTGCTGCTCCCCTTGTGTTCTTGCTTGTGTCCTCTCTCTAAAATAAATACATATATCTTAAAAAAAAAAAAAGAGGAAAACTACAACCCCAAAGGAAACATGACAGAAGCCCCATGAGAACAACCTCCATGCCTTGTGGAGAATCTGGCACATAATAGGTGCTTAATAATTACTTGGGTACATGAACAAATACTTTTACCTCGTGCTTCAGAATCTTAATTAGTACAAGAAGGAAGATATATACATGGAAAAGACAGAATATACAGTACACAGTTAATACAGAAAAGTTTTTAAAAACCATAGTCATGCCAAAGACTTAGCAGTAAATTGGACTTGTGTTTGCTTCTACAGGAGAGATACTTAGTGATCTGTAAATCACAATCTAGAAAGAATATTACCTTTTCCTTCACAGGCCAAAAAAGTACTATGAAATCACTTTAATTGGGATATTTGTATTATTTAGTATTTCCATCCAACAATGGGAATGGATTTTTCTCTTATCCATCAAGTAAGCACTGCTCTAAGCCTAGCAAATATGTGTTGTTTTCTTATTTACTAGTAGTTGCTTCTTACCTACTCTTAAGACTATTATAAAAACAATATTCTCATGATAAAAATCTTCAACAGTATGGAAGGGTGTAAAGTGAAAAGTAAATCTCCCTCCCACTGCTCAGAATAAACCACTGAGAATACACTATGATTTTCTTCTATCGGTACCTATAGTCTTGCCTCATTTTTGATAATGATGAATAGCATTTTGTTGAGTATCACCATATTATCAAACAGGTTTCCTACTGGTGCATATCTAGGTTCGTTCCAGTTCTTAAAAAATTGTTCGTACTAATTCTGTTGGTGAACTTCCCGTATACTGTTTTCATATCCCCCTCTAACACATCTGTAATATAAATTCTTAGAAGCAGAATTGCTAAGTAAAAAGGTACATAAACACTACCTTTTGACAGTTACTGCTAAATGTTCTGCAAAAGTGTTGCAACCAACAATCAACTTTACCAACGCTGTAGGAAAGTTCCCATTTCTTCTACTCTTCAAATTCTTTTCCTCATCTCCTGGGCGAAAGACTGGATCTCATTTTTTAACTGATTAATAAATTAATATTTCTTTGACTATGAGTGAGGATGTGATATTTTCATACATTTATGGTCATTTGTATTTCTTTCTGTGTGAACTGCCTCTTCATTTATTTAGTGGTTTCTCCAGAAGGCATGATCTCAAAAGCTAGGTGAGGTTATGCAATTCCTCTATCATGATCTTTCTTGTACCATTTGGAAAACATGTCAGAATTTAAGAGGAGCAGTATTATGACAGGGATAATCCTGCATCTGTTTTCATTATTTTGTGAAAAATAGAGAATACTCAAATGTTGATCTTTTAATATTAGCAATAGATTTCTAGTAATACACTTCACAAAGGAGCAGAATCTTCCATCCAGTTTAGTTTAAAAAATAAACTGTATTACGTAGGACAATCTCAATAACTTAGGTATAACTTAAGTAACTTTATTTTAAAACAATTTTTCTATTCAAGACTGCAAAAATCTCTTCACTACCATGTTTATCCAACACTTATAAACATACAATAGTTTTGTTGAAAAGTGTAAATTAAATCTAGTTAACTGAAATATGTAAATTCAATCATTATAATTATACTAACTTATATTTGGAAAAAAGAGATTTCAAACTTGTTTTACTACAAACATATTTCAAAAGAGTGGTTGCCTTTGAGGCAAAATTATAAGAAATGGAAAAGTGTTCTAAAGCAAATATATAGATATTAAACAAATAGCACAATTATAAGGTAGAACCAGGCATTTAAGATCAGAAAGGATATCTATGCAGTGGAAGATTCTTTAAAGATTGAAAATAGACTTTCTAGTGTATTTCATAAACATTGCAGAATCCTCACTATGGCTGTAACTAAAACTCTAGTGGGACAGATTCTCCGTGTTACAACTCCAGGCTTACAAAATGCCCTGCAAACATGTGAACTTACCCACAGAAAGAACCAACATGTCTTACCTCTGTGGCTAGGCTCTGGCTTGCACCATTGTCGAGAAGAAACTTGACAACTTCCAGGTGATTTTCCTGGGCTGCCATATACAATGGCGTGAAACCATTCTGCAAAAAAGAAATGAAATGTTTTTCTGGGGCTTCATTATAACAACAATCTAGTTTTCCAATGTACTGATATTATATGTTCCAGAAAATGCTTTTAATTAAAATTAAAACTTTAATCATTAAAATTAAGAAATAATTTTAATGAGATTCATGTTAGAAAGCCTAAGCAGGATAGTTTGAGCAGAATTTATAATTCAGAATTATAGTTCATAATTTATAACTTGAGTGTAGTTCATAGTTAATAGTATATAATTCACACCACTAGATCCAATTTAGATAAATAGGTACATTTGTTTAATTATCAGCCTCTTATAGAGCGCCTACCAGGAGTAAAGAATTTTCCTAGATGATATGAGGATATGAAGAAAAATACATTTGGTCATTGTCCCAATGAGTTTTCTTTCCCCCACCAATAATTATCTATTTCAAATAAAAGGTATAATACTTTAAAACAAAATTAAGAGTCTGAAATAGTTCCTAATTTGGAAAGAATTTATATTACTTTCAAATAGCTTAAAACTCATACAGGTGTGGTGACTTGGAGTAAAGGAAAGAATACTAATATGCAAAAGGTAATATATTTCAATTTCAAAATAGAATTAGTAGTTTATTTTTTGTAAGTTTCTTGCCTTGCATTTTTTTGCAAAGACATAGTATTTTCATCAGAATACACACACACATGCATTCATAAATACATATACGCACACTCATACTCCCTATATGTGTATATTTATGTCTCTCTGAAATGTGGCCAGCTGCCAAACAACCTGGATTCAAGTACACGAATGTGTACATTGCATCTTAAGCTTTTTATTAAAATATGTTGCAGGAGTGCCTGGGTGGCTCAGTCTGTTAAGCATCTGCCTTCAGCTCAGGTCATGATCCCAGGATCCTAGGATCAAGCCCCACAAAGGGCTCCTTGTTCTTTGAGAGGCCCGCTTCTCCATCTCCCTCTGCAGCTCCCCTTGCTTGGGCTCTTGTTCTCTCTCAAATAAATAAAATATTCAAAAAAATTTGTTGCATATGTGTGATTGTTCTCTAGAACAATTTGTTTCACATCTACAAAATATTTTCATATGTTGCCTATATGTAATATTTTTAAATCTTATTGCAAAACATATACATCAAAACAGATATCCTTTAAAAACCAAAACAAACAAAAAAAAAACTATTGAAAATAATAAGAAAGAAGAGAAAGAAAAAGCCAGGGTGGATTTTTACGATAGTTCAGTGAACTACTGAGTATCTGTCTTTATCAGCTGAAATTTCTAGATGGAAGGTCCAGATTTTAGAAGTAAAGTTCTTAAGAAAATTTTCTTTATTGATACATTTTTTTATTTATTTTTATTGACATATAATTTTATTGATATATTTTATTGATATATAATTCATTTTTTGATTTTTTATTGATATATAATTCACATACCATAAATTTCATTTTTGATTTCTTGATATATACTTCAAAATTATAATTTTTATTGATATATAATTCAAATACCATAAAACTCACCCATTTAAAGTGTACAATTTAGTAGGTTTTAGTATATTCACAAACTTGGGCAACCATCCCCACTATCTAATTCCAGAACATTTTCATCACTGCAAAAAGGAACTCTGTACCATTAGTATTCACTCCCATTCACCCCTCCCCATGGCCTCTGGCAATCACTCATCTGCCTTCTATCTCTGTGGATTTGCATCTTCTGAACATTTCATATAAATGGAATCACGCAATATATGGTGTGATATATTGATATATATTGAATGGTGTTGAATGGTCTCATTTTACTTCTGCTGTTCACAGTGATAGAATGTTTTTGTTTTTTCCTCCGTAATGGAAATTTCCATTTTATAGGGGGTGTGTACAGGCTCGTGTGTTTATTTTGTTTTGCTTTAGTTTTGGTCGCCAAGCATCTGTTTCCCCTTTTGGCAATATTGCTCCAATTTTCTTTAGGAGACCTACCTCTTCCCCTGAAATGTAGGTAGCACGTGTCTTGGCCATCTTTGAGACAAATTAGCCTGCCCTTCTTCAACCACAGGGTAGGCATATTTGCAAGAGTAGACTAGAGGTCTACTCTCTAGCTTTCTCAATTCTGTTTTCTGACAAATCCCCCCTTCCCCACTTTGAACTGGTCTGTAAAGACCATATCGAAGGGCAACTTTACCACATAGCTGCTCGTTATTGTCACCCCAACTATCTAGTTTCCAAGCTTTCCAAAAAGTTTCTTTAGCTTTCTATTCCATGTATTCTCCACATAATTTCAATAAATTCCCTTTCCCATTCAAGTTAGTTTCTATTGTTTTAATCCCAATAACACCAATTAAAACAAATCTCATCTATCAAGAAAGGATCAACGTAGCATGAGAACACATAGAACACATATACACTATTTAGTTATGGTTCTAGGGAGTAATTATAAGCTTCCTTTGGGAAGATTGAATACAAATATTACCATTACTCCCTTGTAAAGAGAGGCTTAAAGCACAAGTAATTCAATGTGTTGTCACTGCACAACCTACAGCTGAAATTATTTTTTGTAAAATAGTATCTGGATTGGGAGAATGGTCTGATTTTAGAAAGAATGTTATTTTTCTCTTAAGAGAAAAAAGCACACCACTGTTGTTTAAAAAAATTAATTTCCTAACAGGAAATTTCCAAAACAAAGAGCTGGCCAAAATGCAACATATGGGTGCCCAATTTAATTTTTATTTTTGCAGCAACAATAGATTCAATTTTCAAAAGGTAGAACAGCTCAAGATTGAGAAAGTATGCTCTTTGATGCCTGAGTTTATTTATTATCCTCAACACCTTCTGCTAGGAATATTTATTCTGGTGTTATCAAAAGCATGCAAATATTCAGACCTACAATTTTATAGACCATACCAAAGCATGCTGCCTAATATCCACCCAAATAAAATTTTTTAAAAAAGCCCTCCTGTTACTCCATTTAAGTAAAAGTCGACATTTCATCCATGTACTTTTATGATCCATCCTAAGTTCCTACAGGCAGCCTGTGTACATCATGAAGTGCTCCTCTGAATTTAAATTATAAGGGCAGGGCGATATATTGGCACTGATTTACACCTGATATTGATTTTTGTGAATGTTGTTTAGATTACAGGTGTGCTATAAAGTCAAAAGACAAAGAGGCTCTATCATACCAATTTTCTGACTTCATTAAGATCTGACCTCCCCACCAAAGGAAATATTTTAAAACACAGAAAGACCAAGGAGGCACTGGTTTAATCAAAGGGTCTTGTCCTTTCTGAAATGGATCCACAGAAACTCAGTAACTCAAGTTTCACCCTTGGGTGGAGATGGGTGAGGATGAAGCAGATGGTGGTTGGAGGTGGGAAGAGGACCTCCACTTTGTCTTTCCATGCATTTTGATGGTAGAACCCTGTCAATGTATTACCTATTCAGAATTTAAATACACACAATATATAAAAAAGGGGGTCTTGTCTTTGTTAATACTACTATGAAAATTTATCTACTTAGAATACTTTGAAAAAAAGAATACTTTGATATGGTAAAATATTATGGTAAAATATTATTTGAAACAGACTTTACTTCTTGGTAAACACAGTTTGTGCCTTATATTACAGAATAAAGACAAAGAAGCAGAAAAGAGTGAGGGCTGTCATCTGATGGGGCAGTTTGAGATTTTCCAATTGCAAACACTAGTAATCCTTGTTGCCATATTTAGTACAAAGTATGAAGGACTTAATCATAGTAGAGTTCTTTATAATCACAATTTAATTATCCAACCCAATTTCTTTCTCTGGGTAGGCCTAAATCACTTCTGGAATGTTAAGTAATATAAGAAAGAGTTAACTAACTTATTAGATATAAGATTATGACAATGTCAAAAGTTAATTTAAAGTAACATCTAAAAATTTTTAGCTTATAGATCCTCAGTTTATAAGATCAGAACTTGATATTGTCCAATTCCATTTTCATCTTCAAGACAAGGAGAAATTTTATATATAAGGAAGATGAGGGACTCTCTTTATACTAGTTCTTGTTGGCTATTACATATTACCTATTTGGTTAAAACTTCACTCAGGGGCGCCTGGGTGGCTCAGTTGTTAAGCAACTGCCTTCAGCTCAGGTCATGATCCTGGAGTCCCTGGATCGAGTCCCGCATCGGGCTCCCTCCTCAGCGTGAAGTCTGCTTCTCTGTCTGACCTCTTCCTCTCATGCTTCCTCTCTCTCATTCTCTCTCTCTCTCTCTCAAATAAATAAATAAAGTCTTAAAAAAAAAAAAAACTTCACTCAGACAGGGATGCTGTCTTTCTTGAATATTAATAATACTCCTGTGATGTTTTATGTGCTGGTGCCTAAATGGAATTTAATCTCACAGTATTATTGCTTGTCATTCTTTGTAAGAATTCCTATTGAAAAGCTGCTACAAGGAGTTATTGTGGAAACCCCATTGTTCTGCATGGCCATCTTATTACTTATTCTGTGTATGGAATGATGCAGCTCAGAAGGCACATGGGGGCAGGTGTCCAATGAGGGGAGTGCTCTACTGCGAACTGTGGGGGCAGGGCATGCCAACCACAGCTGCAAGGAACAGGGAATTCCACAGCCCATGTTCTTCTCTGTCACTTCATCATCACTAGGGAATGTGTATAAATTGAAATCAAATCAGGTCAGGATTTGATTTCAGTTGTGGATTCTCTCCGACATTGCCAAGGAGGTTTAAATCTATGGCAGCTCTAAACATCAAGAATGTGTGAAATGTTTAAAAGAAGGAGGTTTATTTCCTCTCCCTTGGGGAGATAAAGGACATGAAAATGGATTAAAGAGTTATCTCACTCTCTCAGAGCTTAACACTAGTTATTTTCCAGTAAAAAGATGTTTTCAAAGCATGATGTTTTACCTATAGTCAGCTGGTCTGTACCTCTCTCAATGGACTATACTTGTCAATATTCAATTTGATATCATTCCCTTCTGGAAAAGATTATTACTCTGAGTAAACCCTACTAGGGAATCAGCATAAGTGGACCACATATCAGAGGTCCAACCACAGGAACTAGAAAAGAATCAGATCAGACATACAAGAAATCACAGATTTGGAAGCATTGTGTGGTTGCTTCTCTGTGACCCTGATATTTAACAGCATCAGCACCATGTTACTATGGCACAGTAACTATGGAGGAAGTCGTCCCAACGCCGTGGACCCATAAAATATAGGAGGCTCCTGTTAGCCAAAGCCAAAGATAACCAGTACTGAAGATGGTTGGGGAAATCGAGTACACTTAAAACTGGAAATCAAAAGGCCATAGTACATAATGAAAAAAGTTAGATTGAGATTTTATTCTAAAAGACAAAACTAGAACCTGTAAAAGAAGTTTAGGAGTTAATGAAATATTGGTAATAACCGAAATTCCTGTATGAGTTCTCACAATGAACAAAGTCTAAACCAAAAATGATTTCTGTGGAGGAAAGTATAATTTTTCTAACAAAATTATATGACAGCTTGATGTCCTTCACTTTTTATTTTCACAGCATCAGTAAACAGACAGCCTTTTTGCAAATGGATTTGCTAACCAAAAGACCTCACCTGGTATTTTTTTTTTTTTGGTCATTTAATCTTTTGATTTTCAAATTATTCTCATTTGAAACACTTACCAGGAAATCATCCTAATTCTTCACACATTGCTAGAAAACCACAACCTACAGCTTAGTTGTGCACCCAGGGTTCTCCAGCACCATCCCCTTAACTTCATGCTATCCTGTGTCTTTTGCAAAACTTGTGGTTTTATTCTGTAATCAGAATATCCAACTGCCTGGGTGGCAGATGGACAAACAGGAGTACATGAAGGCATCCAGTGAGAAGGAACGCTTGAGTAAGGACCAGTTCTAAGAATGGTCAGGTTCTTAGCATTTATTTCTGTGTTATGATGATGTTTGCTTTCCTATACAACCTCATTTCTGTGGGGAGGGCAGTAATGACAAATTTGGATTATGAGGACCAATTTTTAAATCTATTTTAAAGTAAATTTTTTTACACTGAAAGTCTATCAAATGATAGTCTATTGGTATTCTTTTTAGAACTTCATGTGAGACTCAGAGCACATAGGAGGTCCTACTGAATGAATTATTAGCATATATCCAAATAAAAGAATCTGGAAATTTTAATTTGGGGAATTTTAAAGTTTATTCTGTTTTTTTCTTTTAATCTGTTTCAGGGAACAACAATGATGCCTTAGTTACTAAGCAGGAATTAAGCAGTGTCTTCCTTTTTTTCAACTAGATAAAGCACTGAAATATAATAAACCTATAAGAGCACTTCCTCATTTATAGGCATTCTCATTTCCTTTGTAAGTTAATAGGTACTGAGACGGACCAGAGCTAACATCATAAAATAGTATAAGACTGAATTACAGATAGTCCCTGAACATTTGTGTCTATGACTACCAGCCCAGTTTCATAGATGGATGACTTTAAAAAAATCTCTCTCACACATAAGAGGATATATATGAATTTAAATAATTTGCAACAATACAATTATTCATTGAATTATATTCTTAGAGGACATAGGACTTGACCCAAAAAACATTTATAAGTTACAACATTTATTTGCAATAAAGTTGTAGGTTTACCTGAGATTGTGCATTGACATTGGCTCCATTTGTAACCAAGACCTTTACCACCTCTGCTTGCCCAGCCAAAGATGCTATATGCAAGGCTGTGTTTCCTTTCTGTAAAATGAAAAGATACATCAACTCACTCTCTTTCTTTTTCTGCTTCAACATTTTATAAAATATGGAATCCCTCTATGTTTATAAGTTTCCCAAAGAGAACATGGTTGACAAGTATCTCATGAGAAACTTACCCTGATTCTTATTGAGGGCTGAATCCTCATTGAATCTGTCAAGCGACATAAAAAGCATTAAATATGACATACTGACCTTTGTAGCTGCATCCACATTGGCTTCTCTCTGTAGGAGTTCAGAAACAACTTCTACATGGCCTTCTTTGGAAGCAAGATGGAGAGCGTTCAACCCATTCTGATTAAGAGTGAAGGGAAAGCTTTATTTAGCAGGTTGAGAATAGAGAAGCAAACAGTCTACTTAGAACTCTTAAGATCATATTCCACCAACAATCACTTGCATGTGTGCAGTGCAGAAACTTGAATTATGAATAAAGGTACTTAAAAATTAGGTTGTTCTGGTATCATCACGAAATTTTAGGAATTATTAAAGGATGTCTACCTACATTTCTGAATGCTCCTTTAACAAAGAGTCATTTGAAAACCTCAGCTGATGACATTTAACCAAAAAAACAAACAAAACAAAACAAAACAGAAACAACACCAAGCTGGCAAAAAGAGAAAGTCTTGGTAATAACTAATGAAAGATTCAAGAGTTTATAGTCTGGATGTCTGGATGTTTAAAACTTTAAGTAAAAAATTAAATAGCAACAATAAGCACAACTAACCTGATTGCAAATGTTGATGTCAACCCCATTTTTTATGTAGTCAAGGGCCTTTTCTAGGTGTCCAGCTCGAGCTGCTCTTAAGTAACTGGCATTGGCATCAGACTAAAATAAAAAAGAAAGACATTTTGATGAAAAATGAAACTGATAGAATGTTAGAACTATTCAACTTACAGTCAAAACAAAAAAAATATTTTTAAATTGAACTATTATATTTTAAATTAAATTATTATATTTCTAACATGAAAATACTCTTAAAGGTCTTTGTAAAGTCACCAGAAAAAGGATAAATTCTTGAAAAGTTGGTTTCAAGTATACAAAGTCATCCCTTGTGTGTTGTCCTAACTGACTCTGAACTGAAAGAGAAAATTTCCCATACTATGTAGGTATTTTAAATCAACATACAATTCCTGGAGAGTAAAGAGAAACCCCATAACTTTCTGGTGGTCTCATTATGAAAATCTCACTATTCTATTTTGTCACAAACTTCACATCTATTCCATTCTTCCACATTTAATTATTACAACCAATTTTTCAAGTCATAGCTTCACAAGTGCATTTAATGTTGTTATACTAGTTTAACAGGAATTTGGGGGATGTTCTGGATTTTCCCATAGCATATAGCCACCTGTTGGAACACTGAATGTATCTGAAAAGCATCTATAAATGTCTACCAAAATTATGAAGCATACTTTCCAAATATTGTCAAGCAAGCCAAGGCCGCCACCTGAGTATTAGGAGGAGCAAATAAATAAATGCATATGAAATTAAAAACAACAAAAACCAAATCTGTGATACATTCACCAAAAGCTTACAACTCTGTCTTTCTGCTAAACTCTAGGACCTGCGATTTGGGTTGAAACCACCTACTAGCGAAATCTTTAACAGAAAGAAGACAGTGAAAAGAAAGACTTCAAAGTCAGATCTGCACAGTTTGGAAAGGAGTTCTACTCAGTGTAGAACACCACAGAAGCAGGTTTCCTGAGAGGAGAGCCAAAACTATCCTGTCACTGGTTATCAATGCAATCATGCAGGGTATGGCTTAAACAACAGAGGAGAGAGTCTTCTTTCAGTCATTTGGCGAATACTTTCCAAGCCCCTCATCTGGAAAGTCTTCCCAGACCTCCCAGCTGGAGATGAATTGCTCAGGGCTCCCACAACATTAATTTCATTGAGCCCTCTTGGTATTTCTCACACATTATAGTTTTGAGTTTACCTGTCCTTCTTCTTCCCTAAATTGTAAGCCCCTTAAGAACAGGCAGAGGCAGATCAAGGGGCAGACAACTGGAAAGCAGACAAGACGCCAATCTTTGAGTAATGCTAATTCATCCCTGGAAATGTGATTGAGCTGAAGGAAAGCCCATCTCTCAGAACCTTCTTCGGTTCTAGTGTTGCTCAGTTTAGTTAGGATTCAACTTGCTCAGGTTCTTGAAGGAGAGCCCGCCATCTCTATAGTTACATCTCTATAGATACATCACCCTTCTCATGTATGCCTCTGAAGGAGTATCCCTTTTCCTCTAAAACAGGCCTTCCCAATCTCAGCACTACAGGCATTTCTTTTTTAAGATTTTACTTTATTTTAAGTAATCTCTACACCAACATGGGGCTCGAACCCACAACCCAGATATCAAGAGTCACATGCTCCATGGATTGAGCCAGTTGGGAGCGCCTACTGGCATTTTGGTCTAGGTAATTCTTTGTTTTGGGAGATGGTCCTGTTCAGTGTCAATATGTACTAGCATTCCTGGCCTTTACCAACTATCCCCTAGTGTGACTAGTAAAAATGTATCCTCAATTGCCAAATTTCCCTTGGCAGCAGGGGAGGGAGGGACTTCCTCAGCTGAGAACCACTTATCTGAATGAAGAGTAAGCCAATTTATTTACAGATTGTAGGATTCATAGGCTTCACTTCTTGGCCTGAGTTATCACTGCCTTGACCTACCACAAGGCAGTGACTATAATATAATAATTCATCTTTCTGTTTTCCCTGCAATTAGAAGAATCCTGGCCCATAGCAGGTGCTTATAAATGTTTTGTGAATAAATGAACCAATAAATAAGTAAATTGTGTGGAAGTAACTGTATTAATTAAAATATTTCCTGCAACAATACAAGAAGTTTTCTTCACAATAATAGCAGCTATTTCAATGGAGAACCTGCTAGAATACCAAGCTGACCGCCAGAAATGATAAATGAAGCCACTGAGTCAGGTATCTGGGAACACATGCAGCTATTGCCAAAATAAAACTGGGACTTGAGTCAAGCATGCAAATCATTTAATCAGAGCTTCAAATAAGACAAAGGACAAACCAACATTTCCAGGAATTTCAAGAAAAATGAAATACAATTTTTAAAGAGGCTCACTACTTTGAGACGGTTAGGTTTTTGTTGTTGTTGTTTGTTTTGTTTTGTTTTGTTGGTTTTTGTCTGGTTTAAAGTTCAGTTAGAGATAAATTAGCTAGGTAAGGATAGCTCATTGTACCATAAAACATCATCTCCTTTGTGCCTGCTCAATGACTTATCAGTGAATTTGCCCAGAAGGGCTCTGATGCTGTTCTGGGAACAAATGACATCAGTCTGCCTGGATATTTCAACTGCCAGAGATAACAACTGTGAGTAAAGCATCCCCAATTCTGGCTTAAAGTGCATAAAAACACCGGCTAAAGAAGTTCGAAAAGAGGTATCATGATTCAAGGAAAGCCTCTGGATTCATTCCACATCTGAGAAGTTTGGCAATTGTATATACTATCCATTTACCTCTTATAATTTTCCCACCAGACTCTCTAAAGCAAAGCCAAATACAAACACTATAAACCAAATTTTCTAATTCAGTGGTTCTCTACCTATTTGGAGTTTGGATTCTTCTGAGATTAACAAAAGTTACAAGTAAATCCTTTTCTTTTAAGAATTGCACATATACACATCCATATACCAAATCTGCATATACACATCAAATCTGCAGGCACACACATAATTTGCACACGAATTCCATGTGGTTCAGGATTGCTAAGCCTTCTCATGGATTCATGTTTAAGAACACCTACTCTAATGATAAAGGGTTTTCTGGTGGATACCTACACTATATCTATTTCACACAGTGACCCTGGTACCAGATAATTCTCTGAAGTAGGTAGTTTATCACTTGAGAACTTAAAGAACAAGAGAAAAAACAAAATTTGTTTTTCTTCACTTTTCTCAGCCCTCTGTTACATATAGGCATGCTTAACACACAAATACATAACAATCAGCCACTTGATAATTCAAAGAAAGAGTATGGGGGAGAAACAGTGAGGAAAATACAAAGAAAAAGCAAAAGGAGGAAAATGAAATCTGCCTTTAAGAAAAGTGATGACTTAGGAAGTGAAGTTATTCATGGCTACAGAGAAAGAACCAAGAAGATCCTCCATTTATTCTCAACCACCTACAAGCAATGCAGCCACATCTTCCTTCGATGAATATCTGTTGAATACTGATGGTGTGCAAGTCATGCTGACATCTGGGTGCATGGCAGCAAACGCAACAGAGAGGCACAAATGAAGACTCACTTGCTTTCACCTCACTCTTAAACTTTCCTAAATCATGTTGCTTAGGTAGCAGGAAAAAGAATGGATTCTTCACTATTTTTTTTTTCAAATTTTGTCCATAATTACCTCTACAATGTTCTTTATTTCCTTAATGCTAAAATATATATGAGATTTTTGTGTTTGGCTCAATATCAGTGTATTGCATCTCTTAGCTGTCATTTCTTTAGAAACTTAGGAGTTGCTCTTACCACAGGCTACAGCCTGCTTTCTCATCTTAAATGTTCAACCGTAACAATGCCTCTTAAAGTCAGTTGTAGACACAGCACTACAGAAAGGAAATCAGGTCTCATGAGAAGCTGAGCTCTGCCACATGAGGAGGTCATCTCTGAGGAGTCAACTGGCATAAAATGAATACAAGCAGATCGGTCGGCATTTTTCTCCCTAGATGATCAAAATCTGAAAGAAGAATCTGGAAAATGATAATATCTTTCATCATCATTTCATTTTTTGTCTACTTAGCCATTTTACCAGACAGGAAGGAAATATGAACCATGGGCGTTTTTCAAGGAAACAGCTTCAAGGGTAGAGTCAAGCATTCTTATGAATTAACCTAATAACTCAGCATTCCCACAGATATTGGAATATTGATATTATTCAGCAGAAAGCAGTGATTGGAATGAATAAGCATTTCCCAAATGCCACCTCAGTAATAAACCAATACTTCATACCTCTGACTACCTGCGAGGCACTATTATAAGTACTTATAATAACTTCATTATATTAGCCACTTAATATACTATGTATTAATTTCATGAGTCCTTATATTAACTTAGTCCTTAAAATATTTCCATGAAGTAGTACAGCGAGTTAAATAGTGTCTCCCCAAAATTCATGTCCACTTGCAACCTCAGAACATAAACATTATTTGGACATAGAATTTTTGCAGATATAATTAGTTAAGATGAGGTTAGACTGGATTCAAATGGGACCTAAATACAATGACTGATGTCTTTGGAAGAAGAAAAGATATATAAATATAAAGCAATTATGTTGTACACCTCAAATTAATATAATGTTACATGTCAACTATACCTAAGAGAAGAAAGAAAGAAAGAAAGAAAGAAAGAAAGAAAGAGAAAGAAGAAAGGAAGAAAGAAAAGGAGACACACAGATACATAATAGAGAACATGTAAAGATGCAGGAAGAGACTGGAAGTAAGTTGACAATAAGATAAACAATGCCAGGAGCCACCAGAAGCTGGAAGAGTCAAGGAAGAATAATACACCAGAGCCTTTGGAGGGACTAGGATCCTATGGACACCTTGATTTTGGACTTCTGGCCTCCAGAATTGTCAGTCAATTAGCTTCTATTATTATAAGTCACCGAGTTTGTGGTGGTCTGCTATGGTAGCCGTAGGCAACTAATACAAATAAGTACCATTACTGGCTCCATTTAACAGCTATACAAAGGATGCCTGATTTTCCCAGGGACACACAGCTTATGAATGGCAGAGATGCAAACTCAATCTGACCCCAGAGTGTAGGCTGTTCATCACTACTTTAAGAGAAGGCTTCAGGCACCTGGATGGCTCAGTCAGTTGAGTATTCAACTCTTGATTTCTGCTCAGGTCATGATCTCAGGATCATGAGATCAAGCCCTACTTGGCACTCCCAGCCTGCTTAAGATTCTTTCTCCAGCTCCCTCTGCCCCTTGAGCACCCACATGAGCATGCATGTGTACACTCTCTCCCTTCTAAAAAAAAGGGGGAGGGTGTTTAATAAGTGTTTGCTCCATAGTTTATGTTTGGAAACTCATGGTTCATTCATTCATTCATCTTTTATTCATCCACCAGTCCATCCAACCATTAAGTAAATTAACTATGTAAGTACTTTCAGGTACAACAAACATTACTGAGAACATCCGCCACTGCAACTAGGTATTAACGTTAGAGATGTGAATCAAAAATTCCTTTGATTTTTTTATTTTGACTTGAAGATCCCCAAATTTCCTAGCCACTTGGGTATACAACTTTGGTGTGAACCTTTTAATTGAGGCATAATTGACATATAATATCATATTAGTTTCAGGTATATAAGGCAATGACTTGATATTTGTATATATTGTAAAGTGATCACCATAATAAGTCTAGTTAACGTTTTCACCATACACAGCTATACATCATGTGTGTGTGTGTGTGAGAGAGAGAGAGAGAGAGAGAGAAATGAGAGGTGTGAATCCTTGATTACTTGTTTCTTCTTTATTCTTTCCTTCAAACTCTCTTCCTGAAAATTATGTGTATGCTTCCTATCATATATTCTGTCTCCAGGGGCTTTTATAGCTTTTACCTTCCCTTAAAAAGTATTTATCAGGGCATGTGGGTAGCTCAGTTGGATAAGCATCTGACTCTTGATTTCAGCTCAGGTCATGATCGCAGGGTTGTGAGATGGAGCCCTGAGTGGGGACCACGTTCAGCAGGTAGTCTGCTTGAGATTTTCTCTCCCTCTGTCCCTCCTCCCCAAACTCTCTCTCTAAAAACATTTTTTTTAAAAAAAAGTACTTATCATAATGTGTATCGCATATACAAAAGAATGCATGAAGCATATATGAACAGTTTAGAGAAAAATAATGAAAGAAATGCCGGCACACCCAGTAAGCTCAAGAATGAAATTTACAAGCAGCTCTACAGACTTCTGATGAGTCCTTCCTTGACCAGCTTTCCAAAGGCATCCTCTGTTCTAGTTAATCATTCTCACATCTTTCCTCATAGTTTTCACATCTATGTAAACCTCTCTAACCTAAATATTATGTAGCTGACAGTCTTTTCACTCTCTGTAAGAGGAATCATACATTTGGACCCTTCTGTGACATGTTTCCTTTGTGTACTGTTGTATTTTTTAGAATCATCCATGCTGACATGGATAACTACAGTCCATTTATCGCGGTGGCTGCAGAGGATTCCATTATGTGACTGTAACACAATCTATTTATCCACTGTGCAGTTGACGAATGTTTTGAGTTGTTTCCAGTTTGGGTCTCCTATGAACAGTGCTGCCGTGAACATTCTGGTCCCAGTACCAGTAGACACAGGCAAGGTTTTTATGATACTTAGTATCATAAATGCTGCATCATTTGGTATGTGCTAACTCAACTTACTAGTTATTCAAAGTTATTGTACCAGTTTACACTTTCTGTGGTTTGTGGTTATTGATCATGATTTCATATTCCATAGAAATTAATCTTTGGGGATTCTTTCAGACCAGGGTTGAATGATGCCACACTCTAAAAAGGACTTGATGATTGCTCCTTCCAGTTACCTCAAGGCACTATCAACCCAAGATTATTTTTAAAATAAATGCTTGCCTTGAGCGTTTTTTGTCTTTGTTTTAAAAGACTACACAAATAAATTTAGATCTCAAACTGGTATGGATAGGAAGGATTCTTTGTGGTTACAAATTCTCAGGGAAGATTTTTTTTCCCCTTCAAGCTGGTGATAAATTGAGACAGGCGAGCTTTTGCTACACTTTTTATGTGGTGGGTTTACTTCCTATTCACCCTTATATTGGGAGCCACACCCTTTAGGGCCCAGTTTATTAGGGGATCTCTTGTTAAACTGTGCACTTTGGGCATGTTTGAGGCTTTGTCTCCTGTGCTCTGTGTTTATGCAGACAAGTGAAACTAGTTCTTGCTTTCATGCACTTTACCTCTATAGATTCCTTACTTTTTTGGTGCCAGCTTACAAATACACTTCAAAGGACATACTTTTATTATTATCCTAACATCTTAGCTTTCCTTATAGCTGGAAATACATTTAACATTTTTTTTCCCCATTCACCCTGCCCCAATCGCTCAGTTCAGACCCTAGCCATGTGATGCCCAGATCATTCTAAAAACCTTTAGGAGGTAGTAGTCAGAACACGCTCCCTAGCTGGATATTCCAGAAGCACTGAACACTGTTCAGGAGCTCACTGAGGAGCCACTGGGGATTCTGAGAAATTCACGATGAATGACTCCAATTAAGAGAATTCACTGAAGCATTTTATGTATATAATTTTTATACATGCATTTTTAGTGTTTATTTCTTAAAAATTCAGTCAGAACAGGAACCTTCATGACAGGTAAAAAACCGAGTTTCATAAAAAAGCTTTCAATCCTGCTGCTTACTTATTAGCTGTGTGACCTTGGGCAAGCCATAACTGCTTGAGAAAAGCCCAAACACAGAACCTCAGTGGCCCTAGCAGTCAAAAATCCTGAGATCAAGAGCAGGACCTCCTAAGCAGATTTCCTTATGCCTGTCTACAGTTTCACACCAGGTAGATATACTGTTATCTGCCTTATCTATTGATGTTTGAGGGCATGCTTCATTTATTAAGAATGTTTCTGCTTTCAAACCACAATATTCAATTACTATGGGATGTTCTGGGAAGCCCTTTAAAACCTAAAGCAAACAAACACTTCTAGCCTGAACTAAAAACATGAATGCTGATCTTGAAGGCAATCTAGACAGCTTTTTATTCCTCAAGGGCTTATTATTTCTAGACAGGCCCCATAATTTCCTGGCACTGAGACATCAGCCACACATCCCTTTGCCAGTAACGACCACCAGCCCTTGCACCCCCTCCCCCATTAACAGATTCAGTGACTTAATCCTAGGCCCAGCTCAAATGTCACTTCACTTGTGCAATTTTCCTCCACAAACACCACAGGATTCCCCACTCAGGACTCCTACAACACTTGGTCTATTCTGCTAGGATACCAGCTGTCTATCAAGATGGACTGTAATCTCTTTAGGGCAGGTCCTTGTCTTGTTCAGGGCTGAGTGCTACATAACAGAATCCCATGAAATGCTGAATGAAGAAATGCTGACCCCTTGTATGGTCCAATGCTCTAACTATTCCTTGAGGAGCAAACACCTACACCAACTTAACTGGGAACCAAAACCATCTGCTCTTTCTTACTATCTCTCCACTTCATCAAAGAAAGGTTAAGGGTCTAGCAACAGACTTAGGTTCTTCTGTATTTGAAGGGAAGATAAAGGAAGCGGTGCTCAGTGGGTCTGAAATTACTCTGGTTCCCTAATTCACCTTGGGCAGAGCACCTGATTTCTGCAATGCTTGCTGGGATTTCAGTGGTCACTGTCAGAAAGTTCATGCAGGTGAGGTCTGCAACCTATGGTACTTTGTGACTCAAAAGGCATTGAAGTCCTCTGATATCTAAGAACATGATCTCATGAACAACAATGATTGGACACCTATAATATGTGGGGCATTTTCCATAGATCGCCCCAAGTTCATTCTCATGGGGCATGAAGTCTACATTACCATCATCCACATTTATAGATCAGAAAGTCAGGTTAGGTAACTTGCCCAAGGGCATTTTTCTAGAAACCAACAGAGGCAAGATTCGAATTCATGTCTATCTGGTTTTAGAACTCTGCCCTTAATCCCCACTCTCTCATGCTTCCTTGGCTAAATGCTCCAGAGTAATATAAAAGAAGAAGAACTCACATTCGTTGAGTAAAGAAGGAAGAAAGAGCAACAACATTTACTTAGAGTCATCGGAGCGACAGGTACTCTGCTAGGTCTTTCCAGGTACTGCTGGAGTGTGGTCATTGTTCTTCTAGCCGACATCTGCTCACCTTTCCTCTTGTCAACACAGGATGATGCCTGAATACAGACGCCCCTACTCCTACTGGCAATAAGTTGTGGTTTTCTTCCCATATGTTTATGCCAGTGGTCCTGGTTGTTGTAATTATGTAATTTAATTACATACTATTTAAAGTATAAAATAGTGCAGAGACAGGATATTTTTATGAAAACTAAATTAAATGCTTTGGAAAGACTTATTAGAAAGAAGTTTCCTAAAAATATTCCCGCTGAATCAGATATGAAGGGGATGATGGTAAGAGACTAAAATAAAAACCAGAAAAATCCAGAAAGATTCTATACTCACATTACTTCACCGATTGCTTTAATCGCTAGCTTTATTCAAGGAGACTCCTAGAAAGAGCATTTATGGTAGAGAAGGCCAAAGAGAACCACACTCAGGGAATCCACACTCAGAGAAAAGCCTTCATCTTTATATCCATGTTGGGCAAATGGATGCCTTTTTCTGTGACTTAAAGCAACAATCAAATATTTACCAAACATACATACCTTTTAGCATTCCTGGCTAATAGTTATTTTTTTAAGTTAACCGAATAACTACCGATAAAAGTTTTGCTGAATAAAAGGCCTTCTAATCATCATGCTTTCAAGTTAATTTCAAGAGGGTTCTAAGATACCTCTAATAAAGCTTCTTATAAAAATCTCCAGAAGGGGTGCCTGGGTGGCTCAGTTGGTTGAGCAACTGCCTTCGGCTCAGGTCATGATCCCGGAGTCCCGGGATCGAGTCCCGCATCGGGCTCCCAGCTCCATGGGGAGTCTGCTTCTCACTCTGACCTTCTCCCTTCTCCTCATGCTCTCTCTCACTCTCTCTCTCTTTCCTAATAAACAAATAAATAAAATCTTAAAAAAAAAAAAAAAACCTCCAGAAGCATCATCTAGGGGGCCAGATCTAACAGACCTGTTGCCTTGGCCCTGCCTCAGAAAATATGGCTCAGGAAGGGCACCAGTGTTATGATCTTCTCACACCAGATGCACTGCTTCAAATGTGCATGGCAACACCAGCTGCATCTACACAGACACGTCAGAAAATAAGTAAATCTGTTTACTTAAACACACATTCTGAACTTCACTGTGGGTTGTGCTAAAAGTGAAATCATAAGTCTGGGTCTTCAAGGAATCGATATTGTATCTCTCCTAAGCAGTAAAGCAAATCTTCAAAGTCACTATTAAGTTTATTCCATCACCAGGACTGAGGGTTCATAATCAACACAGGGTTCAACATCTGGCAGTTCAGCAGTGACATTAAATCACTCTGAGGATACAGTTATGGCTTTCAGTGATCTTACAGTCTGGCTGTGCAGGCTGGAGCCGGCATGTGGAATGAGATTTTATGGTAGCAGAACCTACAGAAGACGATGAAGTCCACAGACACTATTGAGAAAAGCCATTTCTGCATACTGAATATGGCTGAACAGCTAAGAGGAGGAGAGGCAGGAATTCTAGAAGGGCCTCAGTCAGGGGGGGAAAAGAAGAATGAAGGGCCCCCTGGGTGGCTCAGTCAGTTAAGCATCTTCCTTCAGTCAGGTCATGATCCCAGGCATGGAGCTCCCCACTCAGCCTCCTTCTTCCTCTCCCTCTGCCCACCCCCCTGGCTAGTGTGCTCGCTCTCTCTCTCTCAAATGAATAAAAAAATCTTAAAAGAAGGAGGAGGAGGGGGAGGGAGGAGGAAGGAGAAGGGAGGAGGAGAAGAAGGATGAAGAGGAGAAGAAGAAAGGAAAAGTGAGCAGAGATATAGAAATGGCAAAGTTTCAAGAATGGCAAATAAACAATTTCTACTGAACAGTGGAGGCACCTGGAGAGAATGGTAAAGGAGAGGTTCCCAGAAGGTTCGGAATGACACTTAAATCTGACTTAACTTCACCATAAAGATGTCAGTAGCCAGTGAAGGGTTTTGCGGAGTGGGAAGAAATCATTAGATCTATATTTTAGCCCAATTAATTGACAGCAGGTTCATGTTGGAGAAGTGGAAACAAAAGACGCTGTGGACCAATGGCTGTCAGTCTATTATGCCCCAGTGATCTCCAGGGGAAGACTTAAACAAACGAACAAACAAATTAGACACTCAGGCCCCTACCCACAGAGGTTCAATTGCTCTGAGATGGACATTCTAATAGCTCAAATGAGTCTAATGTGCAACCAGATGTGAGTGCCACTGAATTAGGTTACAATAAAAATATAGCTCTCTGTGACAAAGACAGACAAAAACCATATGATTTCACTTATATGGAGCATCTAAAAACAGGCGAACAAAGAAACAGACAAACAAAAGCCAGATTCTTGAATACAGAGAACAAACTGGTGGTTGCCAAGGGGAGGTAGGGATGGGGATGGCAAACAGATAAAGGGGACAAAGAGGTACAGACTTCCATTTGTGGAATAAATGTCACAGAGATGAAATTTCCGTATGGCATCGGAAATACAGTCAATAATATTGTAATAACATTGTATGGTGACAGATGGTGACTATACTTATCTTGGTGGGCATAGCATAACGGACAGAATTGTTGAATCAATATATTGTACACCTGAAGCTAATACAATATTGTATGTTTATTATATTTCGATTAAAAAAAGAAAAAATATGGCTCTATGGGTATAGATATTTAGGGGCAATAGTAGGTGGAACAGAAAAGAAAGGAATGATGTGAGAGGCATTCTGAGGGTCTGCTGACAGATTTTTAATTTCACTAAGACAAAGTTTCGGATCTGCATGCCAGATTTTTTTTTTTTATTTTGGCTTTCATGTTTGCCCCCCCTTCTTACTCTTCTATATCCTCTGTTTAAAGCAAACTTTTATACCCAGAAACTTGGTAGTATCAACAGTAATTGTTGGTGAACAAAGTAATACAGATTTGTAAATTATTCTCAGTCAGGAGAGGGATTTACACAGTTTGGGGGCTGCTTATCAAAATCTCAAAGTCCTCTGTGCCACTGCTCCTTAGTCAGTGATTTAATGTCAATTACAGTTTTGAAATAGAAGTGGAGCTGCTTTGCAGAACTTCTCAAAATCTGATAGGTTTATCTGGAATAAAACAATTTTGGACAGAAAAAAGTGGCTCTAGAGTCACATTCTTCTGAATGTAAGACTTTGAGAGTGGACACGGAGCCATGGGGGTAACCAAGCATATGGGAGGGAGTGGTAACAAAGGAGGGGGTTTTATTTTTTTTTATTTTTTTACCCACTAAAGTAGAGCAGAATCGCAGTTTATACCCTGAGACATGGCCATTCAGATAGTCCCCACTCAAAGCTTCCAGATATTTGAGAGTAAGATATTATGTGCTGATATTTTATAGATCTCTTGCACAGTGATCTAATTTCTGACCAATTTCAAAAGAATGTGACGAATTGCGCAACCCACAACAACTGTGACATTCATGGGACAGTCTGCCTCCAGTCAATAACAACCACAGCTCCTTCCGGGACTGGTTTTCTCCCCCACCCCCACGCCATCAACAGGTATTAGTTATCTCAGCAAGTAAGTCTTTTTGAGGTGTGTGTTTTGGGGATGAGGTGCAGAGATCCTAAAAGGGAATTTTGTATGGCAAGTGCTTGAAAAAAACTCGAACTATTTTAGTTAGGGAAGATCTTGAGTTCCTAAGGTTTCATTCTTTTTTTGTTTAATTGCTACCTAGTTACTGGAAATACACCAGGGTTTTCCATCCATAAATCAGCACTGGGAGGGGTGGGGGAGGTGGGGAGGGCTTAACCAGTAAGGAAAATGCTTCTAAAGGTTATCTGTGTCTGTAATCATCCCTATCAAAACCATCTGAAGGACCAGGGGCTGTCTCCACAGATTCTTTCCCATTGCTACAAGGCTGCCTTTGTTTGTAAGGACTTCGCTTGGAACTAACCTTAGTTCATCCCTGAAAATGAGGTCACTGTCCCCTAACACATGTTAAGCATGGTTAGCATCTTTCCACTGGGCGCTTGGCCAAAAAGGCCCCTGCTGGTGCACATTTCAAATCTGTCAGGGCTCCTCTAATGCTGAAAGGCAAAACAACATTTCCATCTTTATCTTTACATAGAGGGGACTGGGAACCAGTTAAAAAAAATAAATAAATACAGGCCAGTTTTTGTTTTCATAAAGACAGTGTTTTTAAGAGATTTACTTGGCCGTGCTGATAAAACCCACTCTCATCAAGTCTGTTTACTATGATCTGGTTTACATCAAAAGGAAGACGTGGAATCCAGGCCCCTTGCAGTGTCTTTTCTCACCCAGGATTCAGAGACCTAAAAATTCTCCTGGAGACTGATTAGAAATAAAAATAAATATTGAGAAGAAAGAGGTTTCCCATAGGGAAAAAAAAGCACATCAGATGTTGGTGGTGGGTGGGGATTTTTAATACTCCTCAATTTAATACTCCTCAATGTGATTTTGTTCAGCTGCAAAACAGGATTTATTTGAGTTTATCTGAAGTTTTCTGGAAACATAAAATAAGATTACAAAAGGGAAGTTCCACCTCTCTCTCAGGGGACACAAGACCATTTGTATCAGGGGAGGAGAGTTTTGTATGTCCTAATATTATGTAGTCAATATAGTAATCTTATGTTCTGATTTGTGGTAGCCTGGGATGGAATTTCAAACCACTTCGACTTACAACTTTCGTTCAAAAAACTTACCTTACAGTACAGAATTTTAAGGTATCTTAGTGGACTGTGGGCACAGATTATGTCCTAACATTATCCTATATTAGGCAGAATGCTATAAATGATGTTAGGAATGGATAGGCTAGAGTAGTTTAACTAAATGACAGGTAAATTTCTCCCTTTCCTAATTGTGCAATGTGAAAGTACTCTTAGAGCTAAAAACAGGTAGCTTATTCCAAAAATGAATAAAAATGGAAAAGTATTAATAAAAGTTCCATTCTTGCCAGGGCGCCAAACACAGGACGTAGAAGGAGGCGTAGCTCCTTATCCAAAATATTTCTGAAGTTTGAAATGAAAACAGAATGAACTCTTCACTTTATTCCATTCAAGGACACGTTAGTATGGGGTGAGTTTGTCTTTGCAGAAGACTTGCGGAAGAATACAGTTATACAGCAGGGACCCGTTAACCTTAAAATTCATAAACCATTTATCTTTTGTTACTCTGAAATACAAAGGTGCAAATAAAGAATTAAGCCTGGAAGATAGCCAGAGATGGAGAAATTATTTCTGAAATGTATGCTTTCCAGGTGGATTAATTAACAGGCATGTTTGAAAACTCTGCTGTGTTTGGCGATGTTTCTGGTTATCTCTTGGGATGAGAAAGCACCAGAGAAATGGTAATACATTGCTTTGGAAAAAACAAGTCTATCCACAGCTCTCTCAGTGCTCAGCAAACTCAGAACATGTAACAGCCCTGGTTCCTTTTTTTTTTTCCACCTAAAGCCACAAAGATGGACTATTAATACGAGGAAGATTTAACTCTTCTGAAAGTTTGTCATTTTTATTTTAGAGAATTATTTTCCCCATTGAATTAAAACAAGAATTCAGCTGAAGGTTGCATCAAGTAGTTAACAGTTACTGTTGGTTCATAATGTGTAAATTTTGTAGATGCCAGGCTCTCCAAAACATATGACTGAAAGCCTTTTCCATTTGTCAGGCAAAAGGTGAGCACTGAACAAAAAAATGTAGAGCCTTTAGGTTCCTAAACTTTCTCATTATCAGTCATCCCTTCTCTTTTCTTGCTCTGCTTCATCTAGTTCATCTGTCTCAATTATTTCCCACATGAATATGTCTTTTAAGAAATTCTCTTTTGCTTTCCCACGAGCGAGGCTGCCTAGAAGATACTTGCGGCCGAATCCGTTCTCCATCGTTCACCCGAGGCAGTAGCTGTCTTAAGCGATCAGGCTCTCTCACCCCTGGAAAGATCACTTGACAGGGACCCCACCACGTCTTCATTTATAATTGTTAGAGCAGGAGACTAATTTATGGAGGTGCCCTTGACTCACCTCTACAATATGTACTAAAGAATCTCAAGAGACATAGCCCTGATTTAGCCAATTGGTAAGTAAAGATTCAATATAATAATGACTGAATCTTAGTCTTAATATATTGTTTTGTTTTATATTATTTAAAATTGTACATTTCAATTTTTCTAACACATTTTGGTTTTGGAGGTAGGTTGAGGTTACTGCATCATCTCTACTGTAATAAATAGGCAACTGAAGCAAAGACGGGTATGATTTGCTTCACTAGTTAGGACATTGCTGAACACAGAAATCAGGATTCTTGGATTTTATGTCCTCTCTACCTCATGGTACAAGAAGAATAATGAATTGGTCAACAATTTTATGGTTTGAACTGGTTTAAGGACTTGGCTGGAGATTTGCCTGCCAGACCCCAATAAAAAATGGGATCCCCAAGGTGTACTGGCTCACCCTTCCTTTCCAGGAACTGTCTTCCATGTTGTAGCTGTCTACACGGTTATCCCAAGCACTTTGGAGCACAGTGATGAATCCACACGTTGTGTGCCCCACCACACAGATGAAGAGGGCTAGAAGCAGCCAGTGTTGTCTCTTTAGCCATCAAATGAAGCTGTGCTGAGGCCCCATGGGATAGTGTTATGTAGGTGAAATCTGGGAGTCTGTGTGCTCCTTTGTTTTTAAAACAAAGTTTGTTGCACCATGGACTCAACCACAACAAAGAACTGGTGGAGTCCCTTAGAAATACACCTTGTAATACGAAGGTACTGCGACTTATCACTTAGGAAATACAGAGCAGTTACTTCTGGCATTACACATGGTAGATTATATAAGACACATCAACTGTTTGGGATTTTTCCATTTATTTGGTATGTTATGAATCAGAACAGGGCTTCATGCCTAAGGATCCTTATTATGTAGGAGGCATTGGCGTGAGTCCTAAAATATTTAATCCAGAGAACTATTCGCATCTTAAATATAGCAACTGAAAACAGTGATAAGCTAAAATTGGTCTAGGTATCAGGAGAAAAGAGAAAGTGTTTACTTGAATAGATGAACATTTTTTTCCTTCTTTTTTCTTTCTGAGATTAGAAAATAAATAGCTTGGTTTTTAGTGTGGATAGACTTAATATTGTGAACATATGTAGTTTCTTCCGCTGCACAAATATGCTTTATGGGGTGGGGGATGAGCCAGGCAATTACAATACACTGGACTTAGCTTTCTGGTCAGATAATTAGAGGTCTGGGGTTAAAAGCCCAGAGGAATGGAAGGGTGAGGCCCATGGCATCAGAGGCAGAGGAGGCATTAGCTACTGAGATGAAAGATTCTTGAATGTGTCATCCTAAAATGTTGTGTGCCAGCTGCTGCAGCTGGAACCTTGCTGGTATATGAAACTATATGCCTTCTTTGGGGGGCTCGTGAGGAACATGGTTCCATATGGACTCTTATCAACACCAAGATACCAAAATGCTGTGGCTCTTCACATTTTAATTTTTCATTGCTACTTGTGCCTGTCATCAACAAAGGGATTTTAGAAGCCCTCAGCAAAAATATAGCTGAATAAATTCTTATTTGAATGAATAAAAATATATATTTTAAAATAAGTTTTGTTCACCAGTGAAGTTAGAGGTAGACGGGGTAGGCTTACAGATAGGATGATTTTGGAATATTAAATAATCTCCAGGTGGCATTTACATTTTCCTGGGCAAGATTTGTAATTAGAAGACTTAACATCTTTACACTGAACAGAATAAAATGGAAGAGAGAGAGAGAAAGAACACGTAATGCCCAGATGTTCAAGAGGTCTCTTAAACATGTAGTAAAGGTAAAGAAGGATGTTATTTTGTATTACTTAAAGTTTGACACAGAAGAGTCGACTTTATCTCAAAATTAAGGTAACCACTGGAATGTGCAGTTGTTAGTTAAAACGTGGTGTCTGATTTTGAAATGTCCAGCTCTATTATAATCAGATAGCTAAGACACACTGCAGGGATCATGGGAAGAGAGACTCATCTCTAAGAAGCTGCCCTTCATGTATGAAGATGAAGACACTAACTCAGGGGTAGAATATCATATGTATTTTTTAAGTTTTGGGGGATTTTTAAAAAAGATTTTATTTATTTATTTGATAGAGGGAGACATAGCAAGAGAGGGAACACAAGCAAGGGGAGTGGCAGGCAAAGGGAGAGGCAGGTTTTCCACTGAGCAGGGAGCCTGACACCGGGCTTGATCTCAGGACCCTGAGATCATCACCTGAGCCGAAGGCAGACGCTTAACGATTGAGCCACCCAGGCGCCCCAAGTTTTGGGAGATCTAATCGATCACTTTCTTTGATAATCTCAGAGTTCAAACTCTGAGGCCAAAATGCCTTCATTCAAAACAAGTCTCTACATTTATAAACTGGGTGTCCTCGGACAAGAGACTTAAGCGTACTGTAGCTTGGTTTACTCATCTGTAAAATGAGAAGAGCAGTAAAATTAAGCGTGTACAGCTTTTGATAAGACTAAGGGAGATAATATATGCAAAGCAGTTAGAAATGGCCTGGCACACAGCTGGCCTTTAATTAATACTATCTATTATTATCACCTTAAAAATTTCTTGAGTTAATTTTTTTTAGCTTGCTTGGCTATGGCTATTACCATAAGAATCAGGTGCACATAACTGATCACATAGGGACTGAACATATGAACTTGACCTTATTTGACCAATGCTTTCAGCAACTAAGCTAGGCATACCCACCAGGCCAGAGAAGGTTCACGCCTCATTCTGTCTAGAGTAATGGTTCACAAACTTGTTTGTCTCAGGGTCCCTTTATACTCTTAAATACTACTGAGGATCCCCAAGGAGCTTTTGAATAAGAGGGTTATAACAATGGCTATTTACCACCTTGGAACATAAAACTGAGAATTAAATACTTATTTTAAAATAATAATATCTTTCAAACCAAACAAAAAATAGGAGAAGATTGGTATTGTCTTACAGTTTGGAATAATGCTTGACAAAACAAGATCTTTAGATTCTCATATTTACTTCTACATTCAATCTTTGGCCATATGTTGTTTTGGTTGAAGTATGTGAAGGAAATCCAGTCTCACACAGATAATTTTAGAACAGGAAGGACCTCCTAGGTACTCTGGGAGGGTCTCGGACCACTTTGAGAGTGGCTGGTCTATAGCAAAGCTGTCAGACTTACTTCATGGCACTAAGGCCAATTACCTCCCAACAGAATAATTTAGGCAACAGGATTTAGTAAGAAGACAAAGTGGAAGGAAATGTAATGCTGCTATTTTTGCAAAGTACAGACCAGAATTACTCTAATTGCTATCTATTTACTGCTTTTACTGTCAATAAAATTATGGATTTTCCCAACAGTTAAATATGTATTCATTGCCTCTTCACTACCTTGCTTCAGCACTCTTCCTGTATAGGCTCTTTCCAAGGGTCCACCAAATACTCTGACACTGTTACACCTCTCTGGTGGATAATGCCACCCTCAGAACATCAACTGAATGTTCTTGGAAATGGCATGCGAGAAATAAACAACCCGTCTCATTGCAAGTGGTGCTGCCATATCAGAAAAGATAACGTGAAAATTCTTTATAGATAATTTGTCATTATTGTGTAAACACAATTATCGATGCAAATCCTGTATTCTGGGAAACTTCTAGCCTGGAAATAATAATCTAATTTTAATCCCTAAAATGAAAAGTTAGCTAGTACATTTTCCTGTTTGAAATGTTTTGGAATATTTAAATATTCAGAAATATTGTGCCTTATTATAAGACTAAATGGTGACTAGAAGGCCAACATTATTTTAAATCTAGTTTACTATATTTTTTTGCTTCTTTTCAGCTATATAATACCACTTTATTTTCAATTTAATTCAAATACTCTGTTGATGAGATGCTTAAAAGACTCTTTTGAGCAATTACTCTTGATGACAGGCTACAGTCTTCAGAGATAAGGATTCATTTAAAAATCTTTAACAAATAATTATTGAATGCTCCCTATGTGTCAGATTCTGATGATCAAAAGATGAGTAAGAACGGCCTATTTTTAAAAAGCTACAGTATTCAAAGTATAATTTATCTTATTGACACAAGTGTTTTCAAAATACAACAGAATAACCACTGAATTATCTAAACATATAAATCAATAATATATCAGAGTGATGCTGAATGAGAACACAATATAATCAAGAATGTAAGGCAAAATCTGACACATATCCAGATCTTACAATGCAATTTTTAATATTATTGACTTCTACTTTTTAAATTAGCTGTATCACTTGCTTGTCACTTGGCCAAAGAAAAATGCATTCGCTTCCCAGCCTTATTATCCGAAAATGAGTATCTATTATCTGGAAACAAATATCTATCTGAATGTCTACACAGATCTGTATTTTGTGTGAGAGCAAAAAAAAAAAAAAAATTCCTAAAGTAAAAGAATTAAATTCTTTATATATTTTCATGCTTACTAAATGATTAATTAGTAATTGCAGGTATTTACCTAATATGCTATGAAATTTGTGTTGTATAGTCTAATATATATTAATAGTCTAATTAGAAGATATGATTTAATTCTTAATACTAGACTTTGCAATGATTTGGGGATGTAGTAAAAACTTATAACACATAAATATTTGCATTAGAATAAAGAATTGGTAAACATATATCCTACTTTGTGACTAAAAATGTCTTAGTATTATAAAAAGAGTGACTGTTAAAAAGACAGGACACTTAGATTTTAAATTCTCTTGTGTCTTATAAATGTTGCTTAGGGTATATTATCACCCAAATTTATAACTGAGAGGAGGTAGTATCTTCACATTGTCACACAAAAGAAAGCACACTTAGCTGGTAAATAAACACCATACTTAATGCATAAATAAAAGTTTCCATTTTAAAACAAGGAACTATAGTTTCAACACCAAAAAGACAGGTTTTGTGACTCCTTTCTTGAGTTTGACTATTGAATTTTCCCACTTGTCCTAAGGTCCTAAAGTGAAAGTCATCAATAGTAAAATTGTGGATTCTCACAACAGTCAAGTATGTATTTACTAATGAGTTATTAAAACACCAGAATATAAAGCAGAACCCTGCTGAACTGAAGAGAGAACAGGAAGTGATACCAAGAACTTCTATTTGGTATGATAGAGTAACTTAAAAGGATTTAAAAATAATTCACAGCTATGAAAGATCTTATCATTAGCTGCCTCTGAAACGCACATTAAAATTGTATTAAATTGGGCTTTGCTCAATATTAGAGTCAAGCAGCTTCTTTTTTTTTTTCTTTTGCCTGATCATTATTTAAGAGTTCAAGTTTAAGAATTAATTTTTCATCAATCGTTTAAGGCAAAAGAAGTTCTTTTATAAAGACTTGATTAGCAACCCATGAAAATTTCTAAAACTATCAGAAGCACACACACTCTACCTTTCTAGAAGGTTTGGGCTACAAATGTTTCACAATTAAAGGTTGTAAAATCACTGAAAATTTCTCCCAAAACACAGAGTAAGCAATCCTGTAGAAAATCTCTAAACAATATTACAGAAATCACAAGCCAAATGAAAGTAGCAGGAGGTATTAATGATCATTTGTGAAAATGTAATTATCTACTATACCCTCTTTGCAAGGATTTTATCCATAGTTCAGCTCATGCAGACAAACTGTTCAGTCTTCGATTCAAGTCAGAGACGAAACCAGGAGATGAATAAATTCTTATTCATTGTCCAGCTAAACCCAGGACAGCAATAGTATATGCTATACTCTATTGTGATGGGACTTCTGTGCAATCTGTGTCGGGTCAGTACCCTTCCAGAGTCACTGCTTAGGGCAGGATAATTTCAAATTCAGTCTGTCATTTTATTACACGTTTTTTAAACAGCATGCCTACCAAAACAGAAAATGCTGCACATATGGGCTGAGATCAAATGCTCTCATCATTTAGTTGATATATTCTGACACGAGGCAGAAACAAGATGGTCTGCTTTTATTTGAGCTTTCCTTTTGGATCTTGGATCTTTTCTTTTTTTTTTTTAATTAACTCATTAATTCATAAGAGGCCAAAGCTTTTCAAGTACATTCTTTAAGATTCGTTATATTTGCACTTGGCTTGAAACTTCTTAGCAATTAGTATTTTTCAAAGCTAAGTCTCACTAGGTCATCAGCAAATGTCATTCTGATTATATGTAAAGTTTTCGGTTCCACAACTAATGGAACAGAATTCACATCTGAAATTCAATCTTCATTACAGCTTGCAATTTTTGATGGATGAATTGATTATTTTTAGGGTGACATAATGTGGTTTTTAGGACTCACCTGTCAGCATGCTTACGTTACTAGTAAATTATCCTTAATGTCTGGAATTTATGAACAATATTTACATCTTTCTGATGACTCTCAAGTTTAATTTGAAAAGGCCTTTCTCTGAGGAACACAGAATGTTTGCAAAGTCTCACTGAGATTAAAATTTCATAAATGTCTACTGTAGAATACAGCAATATTCAGTAAAGGTCATGAAAGAATATTCTTCATGAAAAGATAAACCTATTTCCAAGAATACAAAGATTAAAACTGAATCCATTTGAAAGAAGGTTCAAAACAATTCTTTCAATTGTTTTTTTGTAACACTATGAAATGACAGTTCTTTTCTCAAAACCATTAGCCTGTCTTCCCGCTTGATGTTAGAACTAGCACCAATAGCCTCACCTTTATGATATCTTCTGCTAGACATTACAACTAGTCCATACAAAATGTTCATTTAGGACTTAATATATTGTATTAATAGCAAAGTACATGTGTGAGTACATGTGTGTTCTCATAAGTAGATAAATTGGTGCTAACTGAAAAGACATAGGTAGAAGGAAGAGATCACATGAAATCTTAAACTATGCCATAATCAAAATAGCATTTTATGATTCTCTCAGAATCAAATATTCAAAATTTTATATACATAAAGCAAGTATTTACCTCCTTTCTCCATACAGTACCCCTTAAGGGGACAATGGCTTATATGCTAATTCTTTAACATTATTAAATGAGATAACATATTTAGATCTATGTGCAATTCTATTGAAACAAAAAATAAAATTACATTCTCCAATTTTCAGATACAGTCCATCTCCCAACTACCATTTATATGAGTTTTAAAAATAAACTTTAACTCCACAGTGTTTTCTCCCCCCAACTGTAAAATTCTATACTCCCCCTTGTTGTTAATAACCCAAACATAGCTGAGTTTTAAAGCTCTCATATTTCTCTTGAGAAAAGTGTGAACATTTAAACCTTACATTCTTGGGTCCATTAGGCCCTTCCGGGACCCCACAATGCCCGAAGTCTTTTTGCATTTCATTAAGCATCTTCTTCAGACACGCTTGAGCCCAGCACACTCCAAAGTACATCAAAGGCAAAACGTACCTAGGGTCCAGATGCGAGCAAAACAGAAAGAAAGGACAGTGCATTGTCCGACACATACAGAGCTCAGGTGATCCATGGTACACACAGGCTAACTGGCAACACGCATTTTATAAAAGACACAACTATTCAAGCCCAAGCAGTACTTCTATAAGGAAAATGCATTTCATTCGGAAACTGTAAAGGCTTACTTGTTCTGGGAAGCTCTCTCCCTCTTCCACTGCCATTCTCTGTGGCCAAATATGAAACCTGATAACTCAATTAGTTAACACTTTGGACTGAGCATCGAGTCTAAAAATATCTGCCCTGGGAAACGTAAAGGTTTCCCCTGTGTCCCGGTAAGAAGGTAGAAGCCGGTCAGAATTTTCTTAACTACTGAATCAGGGAGAGAGGAGGGACAGACAAGAGCAGGTAGGTGCCTTGGTCCTTACAAATGCTAGAGTAGCTCCCAGAATTCCCCACTGACTTACCATATTTGTGGCCTCCAGTCCAGCTCTGTGTATTTAGTCATGATATGTGGAATACCGAAAATAGCAGAGCAATCAGCTGGGAGTGTACCCTAGCTGCTGGAATCACTCATGAAACTGGCTTTTGTCATTCTGCTTATCAGCACTTTCCTCTGTATGCGGACTACTCTGACATTCCTCTGAAAGACAATGCCACCATTTTCTCCTCTGTCTCTGGAATCCAGGCAGGCCTGCCCTTTATAACTTTAATTTCTTTTGTTGCATTAGCTTTACTAGTGAATATACAGATGCATGTACAGGCAGACACGTGTGCGCATGCGCATATAGACACACACACACACACACACACACACACACACACACACACACACACACAAATACACACACACACACACACACAGCGTACTGTATTCCCAAGGAAAGTTTTCTTCTAAACCAAATTCCCTTTTATCCCAAGGGCAAACGCAGTGAATCTTTTCAAAAATATAACATCATATAGAGCTCATGGGTTTGACCAGAAAAATAAAGCAAAATAAAACAAAATGAAACAAAAACTCATCAAACGATTTTGGTCAATTTTTTTTTTCAATTTAAGTATTTTTATCTCTACAATCAATTGAATTCAGTTTTTCAGATCTGGGACAGGTAATATTCATGCAGCTTTTACATTACACTTGAGCTCAAGAGTCAAAGTCCTAAAAAACGCACCATCATAAGATGACAATCATCCTTTATGTTTTATTTGGAACAGTTCTAATTAATAGCTTCTTCAAACCTGTAAGGCCTGAAGTCATGTCTTTGGGGGATTGAATTCAAGTTTGGGAAGGCCAGTGTGCAAGTACATTTGACACATACTTATAGAGAGCTTACTACATAATTCTAGGTGCTGAGTGAGGTGGATAGAGAAAGACAATGAAAAGATACAGAAAATCTCTGCCTTAGAGGAAGCTTATATACCAGCAGAGTTGGAGTAGACTATAAGCCATAAATATAATAAATAAGTTATTGAGTATGATCAACAAGATAAGTGTTGTGGGAAGAACAGAATAGGGGATGGGGGATCTTAAGTATGTGTTTAAGGAGTAAGTAGGTCAACTTAACACTGATAATAACGGTAAAATAATAATGTATATCAGGTAGGATCTTAATATTATGTCAAACCACAGATTATCTTATTTATTTATTTTTAAGATTTATTTATTTATGAGAGAGAGAGTAGGGGGAGGGGCAAAGGGAGAGGGAGAGACAGAATCTCCAGCAGACTCCCCACTGAGCATGGAGCCCAACGCAGGGCTCGATCCCATGACCCTGAGACCATAACCCTAACAGAAATCAAGGGTCGGATGCCCAACTGACTGAACCACCCAGATGCTCCAAGATTGCCATTTATAGGTCAAATCCATGTGTATTCCAGGAATTTCATATAGTTCAATTTAATAATAACATAATCATGGTCATCATTATTATTTAATAATTATTAAGTACTCTACATACAAGGTACTATATTAATTTCCTACATATGTTCTTTTAGTCCTCATAGCTATGCTGTGAAGCAATATTTATTCATTTGTGAGAGAGAAACTAGAATTGTAATTAGGGGCACCTGGGTGGTTTGGTGGGTTAAAGCCTCTGCCCTCGGCTCAGGTCATAATCTTGGGGTCCTGGGATCGAGCCCCGCATCGGGCTCTCTGCTCAAAAGGGAGCCTGCTCCCCCTCTCTCTCTGCCTACTTGTGATCTCTCTCTCTCTGTCAAATAAATAAATAAAAAATCCTTAGAAAAAAAAAAAGAAAGGTTAAATAACTAGCCAAGGCCACTGGTGACTAGTCAAAATTTGAACCTAATTCCATATTATTCTAAAGGAAAGTTCACACTGGCAACAAGATAACAAATACAGGTTTTCTTGGTGCTCATTGTGTTTTAAAAAATATTTTTAGTTGCCAACATTTCACAATTGATTAATTTCATATCAAAATCTAGAGTTCTTGTTTTAAAAAAAGTAAAAATGCAAGGATCGGGCAACTCTGGGCCCATGTTTGCACTGGACCAGTTTCCAGGTATTGAGTGATGGCTTTCCACCTCAGCCCCCAGCATTTCCTACTATCTTACCTTGCTTTGCTTCACTCCTTGGGGGCTAAGCTACCCAAAGGCATTTGAATTTGGACCTTTGCCCTAAAACCTGTGCTTCTGACCACAGCACTAGTGATTCCCAAGGGACTATGACACCCCAGGGGGGCCCATGACCCCCAAGGGAGGGTGATAGTCTGGGAAGGGATGGCTCTGAAATGTCTGGGGGAGTTTTTTCACTACTGACTGTACCTTTCTTTCTTCCCTCCCTCCTGGGTTCACCATGTACAGGGTGAGTACCTAATGTGCTGGAAAATATGCATCAGTGGGGAAAACCAGGAAAACCATCACCATCTTGCTCTGTGCCTATTGCTGGATGGACACACAGTCAGGTGGGACCAATGTCATCTCTGGAACATAGCAAATCTGATCTGCCTGTGACAGACACAAGATGGGTGGGCAACAGAGTTGGAAAGGAGCAAGGTCCCATTAGCTGATGCGCTGAAGATGGGGAGGGTAGCAAAAGAAATCCTCCCCATCCGCAGGCCAAGTCTTGCTCAGTTGAGGGCAAACGCCATCAAACCCAGGCCACATCCCCAAGCCCAGCTCTTTCCTCTGGAGCTGCAAATATACATCCTTCTGATAACATTTATTCTATTTCTTGTCCTCTTCTAGGCTGTTTTTTATGTCTGTGTTAACCACATCTGTTTTATCAGAATGCTGGGGCCTAGGAGTCCATGCCTGTGACTCTGTCCCCTGGATCTTACAGGCAATCCCTAGTGTCTGCAATAGAAATCAGAGAGCAAGGTGTCTGGCTCTGGGCAAGGCATCCAAGCTCCCATCCACACAGATCTGTCCAGAAGGAACTCAAGTTGGTGTTCAGTCATGCTTACTGGCAAAGCAGTATTCCTCACATCTAAGTTAGATCTCTCCCACCAACTTCTTCATCCTTTGTCTTCAGTGAGAAGACAGGAAACTTGGTTATCACCTTCCAAATATTCCAGACTGTTACTGCCCTTCCCTCTAGTCTTCTCTTCCCTAGGACAAATAATCCCAACTGATACAACCTCTTCAGAGAAAAATGCTCTATAATTACACTAAGTAAGAAGAGTAATAATTCCTATAATTGTTTCTTTCAACCCACCCCCTGGCCAGGACATTTTTTTCCCCAATCTAACGCTGCTCATCTCATAGATACTGCAGCTGCAAAAAACAGAAGCAGGATGGGGGTGAACATCCCCAAACGGTGAGTCTGGGTTGACGCGGGAGGCTGATGTAGCCTGAATTAGGAGTCTGGTGGGTCTGCTGAGAATACCAAATGCTCCATGGTGGGCTATAAGCCCCAGTTTTTACCACATCTTATGAGGACAACTGTGCCCTACCGCAAGGCAACCCAATGTTTAAAAATATATTTGACACAAAAGGATAAACAGAAGAGTAAATAGCATAATATCAGAGATCATTAAATTAAACCCCATCATTTTAAAGATAAAAAATGGAATCTCAAGAGTAGTTCTGCAATGGCATACTGTGATTCAAAGATGTTCTAGTGCCTAGAATTCATGATGGGATCCCTATAACAAGTAAAGACTTAGGGTATTTACACGGGGATTTAATTTGCAAAATGAGATTTAACTTGTGATTCAAAGTGCACTAATACTGCTCTACAAAGGCAATGCTCCTGAAGAATGATGGTGTGAGCATTGCTTCTGGTATCTATCATCTGAGGCTCAGAAAAAGGGACAGAAATTTGCATCAGGCTGTGTACAGAGAGAGCCACCAGTTCAGAGCAGAGCCTGGTAATACTTTTTCGGACGGATCTTTAAAATACAGAGCAACCAAGAAGTTATGGTCTTTCCCACCAATCCAGGTTCCCGACTAGGAACGAAGGGTTCAGTGTCTGTGCATGTCAAGTCACCCTGAATCATGAGTCCTCCAGCTGGGACTGGCTCTTAAAGTTTTCTCCCTGGGAGCAAACCATGAGGTCTGGGTGGGCAGTGTGGAGGGCGGCATTTCTTTCCAACAGGATGCTCGCCCTGGGTGGGAGCCTCCACGCAGCTCTCTGAGACTGCTGCAGCCTGCTTGAGTCTTTGCATCCCCAGTCTCTAACCAAGGCCTCCACACAGAAGGTGCCCAACCAATGTTTCAGGAAAGTGGGAAGAGGCAGAGAGGAACCAAGGAGAGGTTGGTAGCATCTGCAAATTCAATGGATTTCAGAGATAGTCTCCAGTGTCAGAACCATTTCAAGCAAGGGGAAGAAGGTTTTCGTGGCTGTGCTGGAAGCTCCTGAAACCAATCCTGCTTCACAGATCCTTTCGAGACACAGCAAATGTCTGGAGAGTGGCCTTCTCCCACGTGTCCATCCTGAAAGTGGGCCCCCCACATACCAACTTCTCCACTATGAAGATCGGTTTTTCTTGAGATAAGGGTTCTTCAGACTATGACCTGAGGACCCAGACTGACCTGCTACCTGATTTGGTGTAGCCCTGAACTAAACTGGCTTTTACATTTTGGTTGGAATGAATTTAAAAAAAAAACAATAATATTCCATGACATGTGGAGATCATATGCAATGCAAATTTTAGTGCTTACAAATAAAGTTTTATTGGAGTATGTGGGAGACCATATGGCCAACAAAGCCTAGAATACTCACTATCTGCCCATTTTCAGAAAAAATTCACTAACCCCTAATCTGGAGCCAGGGGTTTGGAGGTTGTGTTCTTATGATGCTTTTTTTTTTTTTTTTTAAAGTAGGCTCCACACCCAATGTGGGGCTTGAACTTATGACCTTGAGATCAAGACCTGAAATCCAGAGTCAGATCCTCAACTGGCTGAGGCACCCAGGTGCCCCACTATGATGCATTTTTAAAAGACAAAAGGGGAGACAAAGGTGGAGAATCCCGCATACTTAGCATGCTGTCTGATCTCTGAGATTGGAAAATGGCAGAAACTCCTTATAATCCAGTAGAATGTATTCACTCATTAGCTTTATGTAACAGAAAACAACAATATCTTTTGAAGCAATAATTTAAAATACTAATATTATTCTCTATCCTCTCTGTGTGTATCAGACACAAAATATTGGGCACTAGGACCTAGATCCTGTATCATTTTCTGTTCAATAGTGAACAAAAACATACAAAGTTTTCAAAAAGGAAAAAATCATGATAACAGCATTTACATCATGACATGACTCCTGCAAACTTGTAACAAAGTACACTCTCTCTTTTCCTTGTTTTGCCCTTCTTTCAAGCTGAGACCATGACATATGCATTGTTCACAGGGAACACATGGAAAAAGTAGCTCATTGAGCCTGTAAGAGGGCAAATGATCTAATCTACAAGGGAGCTTTTAAACAGCAAAGTAATCTGGATTGGCTGTATTCAACATTTTCCATATCTTCATCAGGGCACATTCTACCCTCCTTTATGAGCAAAGAAACAGACAAGATAAAGGATAAAAGAAAAATTGAGAGATCCAGATTAGTCAGAGATCCCTGACTTTGGAGGGGCCTGGTTTGGGATGGTTTCCAGGGGGCCATGGGGTCAGGAACTCAACGTAGTGAGGGTGGAGAGGTGGCAAAGTAGTCATCACCTCCCTTTCTCTCTGTTCCCAGGGCCTAAAGCCTCCACCAACCCAAATCCAGTGATTAGGTCAGGACACACAATAGTTACCTCATGGGTTACTTTTACTAAAACAAGGATTTCTATGGTGGGAATAACCAATTCATCAAACCAATTCATCAGGAGATGAATGTTGCAGAAAGGATACACATTCCTACAAATTCCTCTCACACTGGATGTCTGGAAGACCTCTGCCTCCCGTTGAGTTCACGGCTTCCTAATCTTACCCATCTACCCCTTGCTGCCCAACCCTCCTCCTGCATTCCTTCAAAACCACATGTGCCAGGAGAAATGCTAGGCACAGACTCAGCATACCCTTCTTCTTCCCTTTTGCAAATGGTTTTATGTGCAAATGAGGCCAGTAGAATAGAAAAAGGGTTCCCTCAGCAAACAGACAAGAGAACGAATGATGTATGGTAATACATTGCCACTAGCCCTTCATGTACATGCATTCCCAATGCCTGCATACTTCACAACAAACAGATTTATAAGAGGTGCTCTTCATTAACAACAAAAGTACCCTGGTTGTTACACCCAAGTTGCATTGGGAAAGCCAGGTTATTGGCTGGACGTCCAAGGCTGTGTTCAATGTAGCCTGAAGAAACAGAACAGCAAGATATTTCTGCATTGTGTCATATGCTGTTTAATACATAAACATGAAGCATGCAAAATTCAAAACTGATTATGAAATGATCACTTTTTTCCTCCCCCTTTTTTTGAAGGTCTCCATTGAGTATAGTCTTAGCTAGATGTAATTGACTGTGTTTCTGCTATTGTGCATAATCGAGGCTTGAGATATAGAAAACATAATGAACTCTATGGACTTGAATAGCCTAAGAACAACACCTTTAAAGATGATGAGCTTACAGCTGTGCAACCTCGACACTGACATACCGCTCCAGTCAGGTGTCCAAAATTGTGACAACCATACACATGACCAGAAATGAATTCGAAGGCTGGGATAACTTGCATCAGTAGTTTCCTCTGCCTTTTGAACACTAACGTATTCAGTTTAACACTTGAAAGCAAAGAGAAAACAGAAATAGACCAACTCTTTAAAATATTCTCTATTTGAACCATCAGAAAAGAAGAAACCAAAGGTAAGAAAGAGAGAAACTGGACTTAGGTCTGCAAAATCAGTCACCCCACAGGCCAGTCCTTGGCAGTTGTCTAAATTGTGCTTTATCAGGCAGAAGTTGGTGTGCCCAATTTCTTTACAAATCTTAGAGAACTAAAATGCACGTGTGCACACATACAGATGCACCCAATGATCTAGGTTTCCAGGAATCGTCCAACGGTTATTCAACTCTAATTGCAATGCTCTCATTCTGGGTCTGATTTATGGATGTCAGATTAATATTCATAAATGAAAGAAAGATGCTAAGACGCTGTTTCCAGGCACGATTTTTGTAATGAACATGCACACACGCATATGAGTGCACACACACACATGCACACACACACATTATGAGACATGTTAAATGTGGATAATTCTTTAAAGAAAATTGGCTCTCTTTTATGAGTGGTAAAACACTAACTGTATTCCAGAAAATTGTTCCTTGGAAGAAATCATGCATGATTTGGCTATATTAGGGAGAAGAGTAATACGAGGAACTAAAAATGCATTCATCAACAAAAGTGCAGAAGACAGAGAACAATTTAATAAATCAGTGTGACAAGTTATTAAGAAGCAACTCTAGACTCAGGAGCCCCAGTGCCTACCCCGGATGGACCTGCCATCTGATTGCTATCACGCTGAGTCCCTGATCCTAGCATAAGTAATGCCCATGTCCAAAACGGATATAAAATATAGAATTATTGAAACTAGTTGCTTTCTCCTGAAAGCAGTCTTGCCCTAGAAATTCAAAAAGGGGGTAGAACTAAATATCTTCATACATCATTCTTCCTGAAACATCCTTTTCATCAACTCTGGAACTTAAAAGGTCAAGTGGGGCAAGTCACATGATGGTCAGCTGCTCTGCAGAGAGGACTGGCGAGTGTCATGTGCTTTGTTCTAAGGGGTGAGAACACTTAATGACTCCAGCCCACATTCCAACCATCTTTAATCTCTCAGGAGGCAGAGGATGAAGGGGGCTGGGAAGCAGCAGTTATCAGAGAGGGGAGTAAGCACACCTCCTCTCCTCAAAGTGCTGGACTTGGTGGAGAAAGGCCATCTTGTGGTGGTAGTGGTTTAATTACAAAGACTTGTGGAAACATCCCAGCTTCTTTATCTCCTAAACCAGATGGAGGTCTGTTGGCTACTGGCTCAGAAGCAACATGCAGTCAAAACAGCACATGGATGAACTGGGAAGAGAGGGACGATCATTTGTCCTCACACTTGCATTGCTCAAGTAGCAGCTGGACAAGAACACACCCCTTCAAACCTCCTGAGCTATTAGACACACCTGTTCTGAATATTCCTAAATCAAACCACACTAAAGCAACAGGGTGATACAGAAGACAAAAAAGAGACCAGTCCAATTCCCTTAAGGAATGGATACTCCAGTTGGGGGAAAAGAAAATGTCTGTGCATAAAATACTTTTAAAACATCTATACCTAAACAAATTCTCTGATATCACCTATTATCTCTCTCTGCTCCTCCCAATTTAGGCTTCAGCCACCCAGGTTTCCTTTATATTCCTCCCAATGCTAATTTTATTCCTGCCCCAGGGCCTTTCCACTTGCTGTTTCCTCTGTGTGGAATGCTCCTTTCTGGCAGGTCTTCCATGGCTAGTTCCTTTTTGTCAATGAGGCCAAAGAATAGCATCCTCTCAGATGGGCCTTTCCTGGCCACTCAATCTAATGTAGGTCCGAAATACCCATGATGTCACCATTATTTTCGATGTCACACTGTTCAACAAATTTTATTTGCTAGTTCCTGGTTTGTTTCTTCCTTCCCTCTCAACTCCCATAGAATTTTACTTGGTAAAAGCACAGCTGTGTCTGTCTTGTTCACTGGTAGAACAAAACCAGGAATATAGTAGATGCTTAATAAATATTTTTAAATGAATGAGAATAAGCAGAGTTCAGAGTTTGAAAGAGAGCTGGCTTGAGCTGGCTTCAGAGGGTGCTTAAAATTGCTATAGGAAGATGAGCAGATCCTAGGCTGAGGGAAAAAAGTCAAGCAAACAATTCTGGAAGCATCCTCCATGGGGATAGCCTCAGAAGGTAGAGAGGAAAGCTAACAATTATCGAGCTGTTACATCTAGCCCAGCACTGGGCTGTGTCCTGCATTTCAGAGTTGGAAAGAATAAACCTCTTTATCCATATAAAGAAGCCTAAATGATGGTGCCTGGCACAGGGCTTGGCACACAGCAAGCCCTCAGTAAGTGTCTGTTGAATGTTGAAAGTGTCTACTCCCTATTGGTATATTCACTAATGGTCCAGAAAGGCAGGAGTGTTGGATGCACTGTTTCTACACTAAGGGGACATATGTGGGAAAGATGGGCATAGATTGATAATCTACTGACCTTGTCATGTCACAGCAATGCAGCTGAGGTCTCCCAGGAGCAAACAGGGAATTTTAGGACTAGAAGGGATCTCACAGACAATGGGACCCAATTTTCCCGAGGTAACAAACCCATAGAGGAAAAATGACTTGTCCAAACTCACAATGCTCATTAGCGGTTTCTACACCTTCCTTCATGAAGGCACTCATTGAGGCTTAAAAACAATGTTTAAAAAAAGTCTCACTGCCAACATTCACAAAGAGATTTCACACAGAAAGCCAGATTTCTGCCTCTTCTTAAAAAAAAAAAAAAAATCAGATGCTTTGGAAAAACGAGCCCCTCATTTCTACATGGTAACCACTGGCTCTAGTGGAGCCAAAGCCGTGCCCTTCAGCTAGACCCTTCCCTTGCAGTGTGCTTCAGTTCCCTAGCCCGGCCTCACCGGCAGCTCCATGATGGCAGGCCATCACAAGGCCCCACTGAAAACACCCAGGTCCTTCCCACAACAGACATGGCAGGGCTCTCATTAGGCTTGTAGTAGTTAATCTCCAAGGACAGGTGGCCTATCCCCCTGTGCACCCTTTTTACTGAGCACAACACCTAAGCTGTTGGTTAAGCTGACCAGAACACAAATGAGCCTGCCTACTCTGAAAATGGCACTCACTCCCAGGGCCGCAGGCCTAACATGGGCTGTGGCTTGGCTGGGGTTAACATTACTGTGAGAGAAATATCCTCAAGAGAGTTTGCAGTCTCAAAGTTACAGGAAACGAGTGACTTTTGAGTAATATGTGAGTCAGAGGAAAAGAACTAAGTACATTTTGATGTAACAACCATACGAATATAGTAATACTCCAAAAGGGAGTCAGGATTGAAAAAAACATATGAGCCTCTCGGGGGTTAACATTTTATGCACAGTTGGAAAAACTGCTACTTCCCTTTATCATTAGTTGTCTCTAGTACAGAAAAGGGTAAGCTGGGATATTCAGGTTTTCTTAATCTGTCCAATGCTTATCTCTTTGCCTGCCCTCCAGGGCCTTCATTTCCTCCTGAACTTCTTTAACCATCAATCACTTCATTGTCTTGAATCTTTGACTGGTCTTGCTTTGACCTCGGCTTTTTTCCAGCAGCTCAGCACCTACATCCAGTATTTCTTCTTCTACTTTCAAACTGCGTTCATTAAACTCAGCTAGCGTAACATGGTCTATGTTTACAGAAATGTTTCTGCAAACAGAAAGTCTCAAATAAACACAGGAATAAATAATTCAACAGATGACATCAAATAAAGTTTATGAATCACCTCTCATTGATCAAAACCTGTCCAATTTCACCTTCTCAGAGATGCTTATCTTAAACATTTTAGCTAAATACCACCTCAAGCCCACCCCACCCATTACTTCAGCCCCTGACTGTTTCAGTTTTTTTTAAGTAATCTGCACCAAGGTAGTGCTCAAACTCATGACCCTGAGTTCAAGGAGTTGCGTGCTCTACTGACTGAGCCAGCCAGGCTCCTCCCCATTTTACTTTTCTTACTGGCTCTTATTTCTATGTGAATTAATACTTAACTCTATCCTGTACTGTCTATCTCCTTGCTAAAGTGTAAAATCCTCCAGGACAAGAAGCTGTGTGTTGGTTACTATAGCCCCCCTCATATCTAGAACAGTGCCTAATAGTCAGTAAATCATTTCTTTTTTTTTTCAAGATTTTATTTGTTTAATTGACAGAGAGAGAGAGAGATCACAAGCAGACAGAGAGGCAGGTAGAGAGAGAGGAGGAAGCAGGCTCCCTGCTGAGCAGAGAGCCTGATGTGGGACTCGATCCCAAGACCCTGAGATCATGACCTGAGCCGAAGGCAGAGGCTTTAACCCACTGAGCCACTAGGGCACCCCAGTAAATCATTTCTGAGCACTTGCATAAATAAGTTACTTTTGTGGAGATTTTGATAGGAGGAAAGTTTGAGAAAACCAAGTTAAAGAGCCAAAATTATCAAAATTTTCTTTTTCTTTTTTTTAAAAGATTTTATTTATCAAAGAGAGAGAGAGAAAAAGAGAGAGAGAGAGACAAGCAGGGGGAGCAGCAGGCAGAACTCAATCCCAGAACCTTGGGATCATGACCTGAGCCGAAGGCAGATGCTTAACTGATTGAGCCACCCAGGCATCCCCAAATTATCAAAATTTCAAATTAGATAATTTTCATCAGATTTTATCCGTTAATGTGTATACTACAGGCAGACATATTTAATGCTAGTGATATTAATTAAACACTTATGATCTATTCTAGGCACTGCATGAAACACTGTGCGTTCATTTTCGCAGTTATCTTTCATAACATTATAGGAAATCACTGCTGTTTCGTCAGCAAATGGTGCAAGGCGTCTTTATTACTGTGTTATTCTGGAGAGAGAAGAATCTGCAGAGCACTACATCCAACAGGAGTTAACCAAATTAACCCTTAAAATAGCAATTTTTCGGGGCGCCTGGGTGGCTCAGTTGGCTGAGCGACTGCCTTCGGCTCAGGTCATGATCCTTGAGTTCCGGGATCGAGTCCCACATCGGGCTCCCAGCTCCACAGGGAGTCTGCTTCTTCCTCTAACCTTCTCTCCTCTCATGCTCTCTCTCACTTTCTCTGTCTCTCAAATAAATAGATAAAATATTTAAAAAAAAATAGCAATTTTTCAACTGCGTTATGTAAATAAAGCCAGGTCTGAACCAGACAAGTCTGGGAAATATGTGTCATATGAGTAATATGTGACTCACCAGAAAAGGAATAAGCATATTTCTGTGAAACAGCCACATGAATATAAAACTGTAAAATCATAACCAGGGCTGAAAACAGGAGCCTCTCTTTCCCTGGGTGAGTAACATTTCATGCAGGAAGCGTAGGCCTCGCTGGCTGGGGGACAGGCTGCATGTGAATGGGGTAGGGCCCACCCAGCTCCAGCCCATAGTTAACTAGCTCTTCTCGACCATCAGGGAGCCAAATGATAGGTGAGTCTTCTCCTATTTCAAGAAAGGATGTGGATCTGGATGTTTCTAAGTACAAGTCTCCATATTTTTTTTTTTTACATTGGCAGCTAATTTAAAAATTGGAAATACATGATGAAGGATTGATCTGAAAGGAAAGCACCCCCATTCCAGACAAGGGCCATGTACAAAAGCTACATGAATTGACTTTAAAGGTAAAGCTCTTCTGCTAGCTGTAACTCTGATGCCACACAATTCTAGAAACGCAGAGGAAATGATGCTACGGCTCACTTATTAAGGGTAACTTAAATTAACGCAGAATTTTCCAGTTTATAAAGCCTATTATCCTTATCCATCCTATTCTGGTACCCTTGCATCATGGCCTAGAACCCTGTAAGATGATGGAGGTTGGGGGTGGGTAAATAAGAATTTCAAACAGTTACCACCACTGAGGCCAGAGGAAGAGGGGAGACAAGACACTGGTGCACAAAAAAGTTAAGTAATATCTATGAGTTCTTTGATAAACAGATTGGACCACCTACTTGGCATTGTTTTTATTATTTCCTGGGACATTATCTTGTTTTTATTTAAATCTGTCAGGAAAGTGTTTGTATATTATGGTGTTTTAAAATCTATTGTTTCACTAGGGTGTGCAAATAAATTACACAAGATGATTGCTTGTTTGACCCGATGAATCTGAAGACCTTCCAGGAACCCAAAAATTCTGGCACTGGACCCCAGTTGAAGTCCACTAAGATTGCAATAATTCTAATATATATCGATGAAAATGTAAAAACAGGTTCCAGAATCCCTGTGATTTTTGCCAACATCACTGTCAGAAATGAGTCATTTGTGAAAACACTAGTAATGAAAATGGACGCAAAGGAAGTTGTCTAATCGCTCCACCTGTCACTGTGGAAAGAATGTTTGGTACAATTTAATTTGGAGATTTCATTTCACTGGTTTAAATTTGTTCCATGGAATTTGGGAAAGTTCTAAAATAAAAATAATACACTGTTGCCTCCCCCTAGCTTCCTTTCTCAGCTGAGCAATCCACAGTAGTTTTATTGAGCTAGGCGTGAACTGGCTCCATTTACCAATCATCCTCTCCCTAACTAGCACATTAAGGATTATTTGAGGTGTTCCAGCAAAATTCTACCACTGGATATTACGAGCAAGAAGGTAATAAAGCAGACTATTCCAATGGTGATACTTCAGGAGTGTTGGAAACCTCCCCAGCTTTCACTCTATATGCTAAAGCAGGCTAATTCTGGTGGATATGTGAAGAAAAGCTTTTGATTTTTCTAATTTACTCAATTCAGCACAGTAGATAGGATTTCCAGAGACTGAGGAAATCCCTCCTTCCGCATCAAAAGCCAGCCAAAATCAAAGTCCCCAGCCACAGCCCCTGTGGAGCTCGAGGGGGACTCGAGAATTCTCCTAGCTTGGTGGGCTGCAGGGACACACTTCCGAGAATCTGGTTCTTCTAAGTAGCCATTAAGGCAGGTTCTGGGCAGCTGGGACTTCACCCTGAAAACCGTTAACTGTGAGGAAGGAGAAACAGAACAAGAACTGCTATGTAAATTTATGATTCCTTAACAAGCTAGATGTCTTCATAAAAACATAGTGGCAGTGAGTGTCATGGTTCAGTGAGGAGGTTCAGAGGACTGACTGACTATCTGGGATTAAAATTTGCTCTGCTCCTTCTCACTTCTTAGTTTTGTACAAGTTACTCAGCCTCTTATTTCTTAGGGTTTTTTTTTTTAATCTTTAAAATGAAGATGATAATAGTTTTACTTCATAGAGTTTTTATAAGAAATGTGTATGTAAATATATATAACATATACAAAGATTAGTTAATATATTTACAGTAGGTATTCAACAAATATTAGTTACAGCCACCACTATTAATGTTTACAGAAAGGAAGAGAAAATCCTTTTATAGTTATCTGATTAAAAACAACAGAGCCCTGCTCATTCACATCCATATCATATAGCTTATCCATCCAACCCTCCATCCATCCATCCACCTCCATGCATTATACAGATTTTCACATGACAGGGTCAAGTCTCATCCATACATGTGCATGTCCACCTGATGTGTACCAATTAGTTTGCCTACTCAAGACAGTCCTACCTAGACCACCTTGTTTAACCAACCACATGCCTAGCACCCCCCCATCCTCCTTAGCCTGTCTATTCTTTTTCCATAGCTAGCATCTGTCACCTTCTTCCATGTTATATAACTTATTTTTATGTGTGTACTCAAAAAAATCATTCACTGAGTAAAGTTTGACTTAATACTTACAGCATTTCTACAAAGTAGGTATTATAGTCCCTATCGATAAATGAGTTAATTGAGGTTAAAAAGGTTGCCTGAAGGGGCACCAAGCTGGCTCAGCTCAGTGGAGTATGTGACTCATGATCTCAAGGTTGTAAGTTTAAGCCCCACGTTGGCTGTAGAGATTACTTAAAAATAAAACCTTTAAAAAAAAATGGCCTGATATAGTGTCATCAGGTACATACTGTGCTATAGTTATGGCCCCAAACATCAGCTCATAAAAGAATTCTGATATATTCATAAGGTCATAAAAATACACAACATCTTTAAAGAAATGTCATTTACCATGCAAAATTTACACAAATAATTTACCTTATCTGGATTACCTGAACCTACTTCATATTTTTTTTCATTTAAATATCTTATTGGTTTTATTCAGTGACTCATGAATCAGGCATCATCCAATCTAGTAGATACAAAGGAGCTCAGAAGAGGGATGCAAAGTAAAAGAAAAAGCTGTACATGCAGAAAGGAACAGGAACAGGGAAGTTATACTAGGCAAACAAAACAAAACAAAACAAAAACAAAACACCAGACTGGTTATTGCAAGGTTACTGGGTACTTTCCCTGGAGGGAATGGCAGGGGTTTATCAGGCAGAAAACCTAACTAGTGTTGATCAAGAGATTCTTGATTGGCTTGTTTAAGGCTCCATTCCTAGGAGAGCTGAAACCATAGCTACATCTTGGTGACTTGGGGCTTAGGATAAGCAATTCCATTTTGGGCCTATTGTCTTGTTTATTTTGTTTTGTTTTGTTTTTTTTTTTTTTTACTATTTTTGAATTTAAATTCAATTAATTAACATATAGTATATTATTAGTTTCAGAGACTATTTCATATTTTTAAATCCTATCTACTAAATATCCAATTTTATAAATATCTAAGTACCTTCTTTATAATTTATATTACATTATACCCATATAAAAATTTAACAGCCTAAAATTTAAATTTCTAAGTTCAGACTCTCTAATCAATGACAACAGATAATGGGGTCAACTATCTTGCAAGCCTAAGCCAACACAGCTGTGAGTTACTATATATCCTTTACGACAATACAACAATATGTGAATTGTCTCAAAGAGAAACTCTTTGGTAATATATCAGACCAGTGTTGTAGTGGCTTCTGAATCCTGAAAAACACAATGCAAATTCTCTTTTTGTGTTTTTGCATATGGACATTGGGGAGGGGCTCATAATAAAAAACTAAGAAGCACAACTCCAGAATGTCAGGAAGAAGAAAAAGTTGTCCCCCTCCCTGTCCTCTCCCCTTTCAAAATGCTGATACTTAAATATTTGGTTTAGAAAATTACCAAATACTGTGATAATTTATGGAAGAAAACGATCCTCTACCTAAGAAACACTGACAATTACCCCAAGTTCCCATGGCAGTTAAGATCAACATGCTCTTAAGTGGGAAGCCATTTAATTTCACCAAGGTCTGAAGAAGACTGCAGTAATCAGCAACAAGGCCTCACAGAACTTAAGTACTTGGTCATCAAGGCTTACACCACTCTCATTCAGTTATGCAGAAGGGCAGCGAGCTGGGGTTCTGAATGTACGTGATCACCAACTCCTTCAAAATATCACCCGACTGTATAGTAAATCCCTGCCTTTGGGAATAAAGCACTATATGCAGGCTATTAAAATAGTGATACTTTTGCAGAGGGCTGTTAATAGTTTCCAAGGCTTTGTGAACTTTATTATTTCATTTATCATCACTAGTACCTGAGGTAGGCGATCCTCCATGCAGCTGCTACAATCCTTCTTTAATAAACAAGGAAACCAGTCCTTAGAGAAATTAGCAACTTCTCCCCAAATCAGGTGGCTGGACTGGATCTGAGTGGACTAGGCTAGCTCTTTTAATTTCTAATATCTGGTATTAACATAGTCTCCCATTATTACAATGGAGACAAAACAACACCACAAATGCCAGGTTGGGAAAAAACAACTGGATGGCGATGTAGAATTTATTATAATGAAATATGTCTTCCATTCTATTCCCAATATTTAGTATATTAATATATATTTTGCTTAAGCCTCCAGCTTGCTCTAACACGCATTCCTTTATTGATTCAACAAATACATAAAAATCAATTGCTGTGTCAGGCATTGTGCTCAGTGCTGAGCTACACAGTGAATGGAGCCTTGCTTCCAAGGGGCTTACGTTCTTGAGGGATATATTGTATCCACGATTAAGTGGCAAAGCCTTTGGAGACATAGCTATACTGTGAAGAAATCTTTTTCTACTTGACTACAAAAAGCTACAGTCTTCAGATTTCCTATATTTCTAGGAAACAGCCCAGGAGTTTTTCCTCTCTGTAGCCTATATATCATACCTATTCATTACTGATGGTGATTCATTGTTAACGTATACACTTCTATATTCTCTTCCTCCTTCACTCCAACTCATTTTACTACTCTGGACCAGTGTTTCTCAACCTGGCGCTCTAGAGGAATTTCTAGAGAAAATCAACATCATTTTCCTTCAGCCTTTGGTGCTTCCTCTGCATATTGATTATACCTACCTAAGGCTCTCCTTCCTTAAATGCCTTAAAATGAGTTTCTCCCCAGTTCGGCCACTTTCTTTCCTGGGCTAACAAAAGAGCCAGGCTCTGTGCCTACCTTAGTGGCAGTGGCCCTACTACCATCTACAATTTCCCCTCGGAGTGGCCTGGAACCATGTGTATGACTTTATCTCAACTCTGTCCCTCATTTTACCCACTCTGGATACCCTTCGGCAGAGAAACACAAGACTGGATAAAGAACAGAAGTATACACTGCAGCCCTCCTGCTTGTATTCAAAGTATCAACTTGTCCCAAGTTGGCTTCGTGCAGAGCACTGGAGACTCTCAGTGATTACAAAGATCTGAAGGGAATAGACAGGATGTGGAAAAACCTACAGAGGTGGCGTTCCCTGTCCCATTCTGGGGAGGGCAGTGTGAGTTGAGAGAAAAGGTTTATTTGCTGCACACATTGTGAAATACCACTGAACAGTGTGTACTCGATCCGTGGGACACAATCCCTTATATCATTTGTTGTTATTGCTGTTGCTTAAAGATTTTATTTATTTATTTGACAGAGAGGGAGAGAGAGAGAGAAGAGAGAGAGAGAGAACAAACGGGGAGCAGCAGAGGGAGAAGCAGACTCCTCGCTGAGTAGGGAGCCTGATGCGGGGCTCGATCTCAGGACCCCAGGACCATGACCTGAGCCCAAAGGCTTAACCGATTGAGCCACCCAGGGGCCCCTCCCCATCCCATTTGTAAGAGTGGTTTCATGTGGCAGTAATTCAGAATCTCTAGTGGGCATGTATAGAGTGACAAGGTCCTCCCAGCATGCTCCTTTGCAATGCCCACAGGCTTACTATAATATCCTATTATAGAAAAACCTTCCGTGCTTCCTTACTAAAGTCAGGATCATGCATAATCTTCTGATTACAAAGGTATTAGTTTGAATATTAAACATGGAAAGCATTTAAAAAATAGAGGAAGCAGCATACGAACATAATAATAATGCTATGACAAAGCACAGCTTATGTCTTGGAAGTTGTAGTATAGTCTGGAACATATGATAGGTAAATTTATAACCCGACCAGAGCAGAAGATTTCACACTTACTAAGGGCTACTCTGAGCCAGGCACTCTGCTCTGTGCTCTGCATGTCTTAGCCCACTTAATCCTTGCAATGATCTCATTAGCTAGGCACTGCCATTTTGCAAGGCAGAAAGTGATGTTAACGAGGTCACTGCACGTTGCCCATGGTGGGTGAGCTACAGAGCTGGCATTGAAGTCAGCAGGCTGAACTGAGAGCCCAGGCCCTCAACTCTACCCCCCTGGCCTTCTTGGTTGCCCTTTGTGGATCATCAGGGGCACGAGGCCAGCATATTTACGGACCCTGACGGTAATTTTACTTACTCAAAGTGGTACTGGAAATTGCAAATTTATTCTCAAAATACCTACAAGAACAGGTGTGTTCCCATAAAACTGATCATGTACAAGTGTAGGTGTGGGAGAGGTAGAAAGAGGGAGACTTCTGGATTAAAATTGATCCATTAGAATTTCTCACCATCTTTGTAACAGAGCATCCTACTGTGGTAAGCTCCTATATCATAAACCAGGGGTCTTTGAAATCCCCAGAGGGCTTCTTCCTAATTGTACAAATATTTAAATAACAAAAATGTTTGGTTTGGAAAACAAGTGCATTCATCATCTCCAAGGATTCTATGGAGTGTCCTTCCACATCTTCACCCCCAATGCCTTCTCTCACAAACTGTCTTTTTTTCCATCTATGCAACTCATTCAGCAAATATTTTTTGAAGGTTGACTATATTACCAGACTCTTTTCTAGGCACTGAGGATACAAGAGCAAACAAAACAAAGAAACATTTCATTCATCATGGAATTGTCTAAAGACAAACAATTTTAAAATGTTGAATATTATACTATGCCAAAGTGCAGTCCTATGGACAAAAATACAAGTGCATGAATTTTGAAGGTAGATCTGCTGACTAGTTCTAGGGTATGAGTTGTGAGACAAAGATACGTATCAAGGTTTTTGACCACCACTACTCAGTAGAATGACTCATTTACTGAGGCAGGCAAGACCATGAGAAGAATGGGTAAATATCTGGAGTAAAGATCTGGAGCATGGTTTAGGACACGTTAGAGTTGAGATATCTATTTGACATCTGCCTTAGTTTGGGTTTCCCCATAAGCAGAGCCTGAGACAAGTATTCGAGTATAAGTAGTTTATTTGGGAGACAATCCCAGAAAACACTGTAGGGGATTGAAGAAATGTGACAAGCACAGGAAGGGCTCCATGTAGATTATACTACCAAGCCAGTTGGCGCCATGGGTAAATGGAGCTTGCTCTCTGGGGAGCCCTGGGAAACAGAACATACCTCTATGCAGGGGCATAGAGGTCCCTAAGGTGAGGGAGCAGAGCATTTACCTATCGACCTCTATTAGTCACTGGTTAAAGGGTACTCCAAGAGAGAGAGAGTTAACTCAGCTTCATACATGGGCCAAGTAGGCCACAGAGACTCTAGCAGATGAGAAAGTCTTCCAGTAATGTCATAGATGTTTGCAATTAGAAGTCAGGCTGTATGTTAACTAACTTGAATTTAAATAAAATCTTGGATGAAAAAAAAAAGAAAAAAAAGAAAGAAAGTAAGAAATCAGGCCAAAATGCACAGTTCTGAGAAAATATGGAGGGGGGAACAACACTGTCTATCCCAATATGCAAATGGAGATTTTGAGTAGGCTATTGGATATATATGTCTGAATTTTCAGGGAGATGTCCAAATATAAATTTGAGAGTTATCAATTATTGAAAGATTTTTTTAAGCCATGAGATTGGATGGGATGACCAAGGAAGAAAGGTAAATGGAAAAGGGATATCATCTAAGAACTGAGCTTAGACGTATGCCAATACTTATAAGTTGGAGAGAGGAAGAAGGATCAGTCCAGGAAATGAGAAAAAGGTAGCTAGCGAGGTAGGATGAAAACCAGCAGAGAGATTTCCTAGAAGTGAAGAAAGTGTCTCAAAGAGAAGGAAGTGATCAGATGTATCAAATGCCAGGTCAAATAAGATGAGGACTGCAGACTAACTACAGGATTTCACTATGTAGAGGAGTGTGTATCCTTGAATGAGCAGTGGTGCTCCAGTGGTAAGGGAGATGCCTGCCTGGAGGGGTCTCATGAGAGAGGGAAGGGGAGGCTTCAGGAATAGCTCTTTAGGAGAGCTTAGTGGTGATGGAGAGGACAGAGAGAAATGAGGCAGAAGCTCAAGGAAGACAGGGTACAAAGAGTGTTTTTCTAATGAGAGGAGAAATTATACACAGGAGTGCTAATTGGAAGTACCCAGAAAGGAGAGGAAAACTAACAGAAGGAGAAGGGAGAAATGCTGGGTTCAGGATCTACAGTTGGCAAGAGCAGAAGGATCTAGTGCACACATCAAGAGGAGAGCCTTAGATAGGAATACAGTTCGGGCCAGGACAGAAGACAGTGGAAGCAGCAGGTGAGTAGATGTCATGGGAGGAACTCCTGAATATGGTCATAAACTGACAGTGTTCATCCGGTTCTCCAGCTTAGAACTCTCCTCCAGGAACACTCTGGCATCCCCAGTTGCCAGGAAGAAATGTCTCCCTTTGTGATGATAATGTTGCCCCAATTCCCTCATTCTGTGTCTGTTTCCCAGTGACAACTCTGCCTTATAGGACTGTCATTAAGTCACTGAAATTTTGAGCTGAGTGTGTCCTCAGCAAAGTGTGTCCTCCACCACATTCTCTTCATATAGTCTACGCAATCACTCTACAACATTGACAAGAAGCGGCCAGTCAGCTTCAGTTTGCAATCTTCTGGAATGAGAAACACAAAGGCCCTGAAGTCTTCTAAAACCTTTTTCTTTTCTTTTCTTTGCAGAAGTTTCACTTTGTCTTCCCACCCATATAATCTTTTTCTATCCCCACAATTCCAGAAGATTCTCCATACCACCAACCACCAAACAATCTATCAACTATGATTATTTGACCACCAAAAGTGTAAGCTCAGTGAGCAGGAAGACTTTGTCTATTGTGCCCACTGCTAGATCCAGGGTTCTTAGAAGAGCACATAGTAGGTGCTTCATAAATATTTGAGGAATACCAAAATGAGAGGCTTCCTGGTAACTTCTCAATTGAGATAAATATTTCTGCTATTTAGATAGGTATTTCTGTTCTCGTTCCTCGCACCTTGATTCTCTCTTGGGTTAGCTTTCACCCATTATTACTGCCCACAGTTGTGCCCCACCTACACAGTAAAATGGAAAGCACTCAAACCAAGTTGAGACCAATCAGACGCCTTCTCCTAGACATGTGACTCTTAAAGACAGTGACAAAGAGTCTTAAGTATTGTTTGGCTTGATCCATTCCGCAGAAGCACCTAAAGAAGAGCATCTAAGACAAGGTTCCTATAGCTCCTGATACCTGAGTCTTGCTTCCTGCCCATCACAGAGGCATAGAATGCATGCCTATAATTGGTTTTCCTCTCTGTGCTTGTAAGAGGATATTATCTCCATGGATTGTGGGTGGAAATTGCAAGTCATTTTCTGGCTGGAGCACTTAATCACCAGGAGGAGACTCTGCAGGGCTTTCTTTCCCTGCTGCCACAAACCATAAGCGTTGGTAAGATGGTTTGAAACGACTCTCTTCACCCCTGACATGTAGCATGGACAACAGACTTTGCATTCTCTGTGGTTTTCCAGTCTTTCCTCGAAGAGAGCTCAGATATCTTCCAGTAAGTTCCCTATTGCTTAAGAAAGCCAAAGCTCGTGCCAGTTTGTTGCAAAAGCTTCCATGTGTCATTTCAGGTAAGATCAAGGGTAAAGTTCTGCTTCTAGCCTTGAAAAACTTCCACCAGGAGCCTGTACTTTACCTACCTACTTTTATTTCCAGATCTTTGTCTGTCTTGATGTGGGAATCTATCCTTGCTTTTTCCTTGCTTGTGATGTCTAAGTATTTGGACTTGAGAAGGCATTTTTCCCATCTGGTCTCTAATATCACACCCCTCTTCTCTGTTCAGTCACAGACAGGGCTCCCCAGAGACTCTCCTACCATTACCACTTGTGATGTAAGGATCAGCCAATCACAGAACCATCTCCCCTCTTCCCGACCCTCCCGCTGACGCTGTTCAGTGGTTTATATGAAAAAGTAGATGTGGACAGTTTCACTGTCTTCACTCCCATATCAGAAACTGAATACATTTATTCAGTAATGTATAGAGACTGAATACATTTATTTTTATCTGAGCATATAGCGTTCATACACATATTCATGGAAGGGGCGGGAGAGAGGAGTAGCCACCTCAAGTGATTTAACTATAGGGTTAATGGAATGTGAGCTGTCCAGTCATGTCCTCTCTCACTGCTGGGCCCATTCTTTAATAAGTACTCGTGGTGCTCATATTCAGTTCATGCAATGGGTTTAACAAATAAATATTTAGGGGGACTGTCCTCTCTCTTGTAAGAGCTCCAGGAAGGGGGCAAATAATTTTCTCTTAGGTAGGACAACAAGCTCTATTCTTTGTTTGTTTTTCTAAGTGGTTAGATACAATACATGTTAGTGTGTAAATTTAGAACAGTGGGAAGGTTGGTAAATACTGCCTTATACAAAACCTTTTTTTTTTTGGTACTGACTCCCACATTCTACTAATCTTTTTTCCCCTCCACATAGTGAAGCAAAACAGTCCATAAGGGTTACACAACCTTTCAGATCCAGAGTCCTTCTTTGTCCCCTTTAAAGATCCAGAAAAGAACACGGGTGAGGATCTAGGGGAGCACTGTGGGACTTCTTAGAAGTAAAAGAGAAGCTCGAAGGTTGGGCTGCCTTAAGTCATGGAGTCTCCTGGCTCTTCCATGCCTCTTTCCTTTTGTCTGATGTCTTTTAAAATCTAATGGGCATCACAGGATAAAGGCTAAAAGATGTCCTTGGCTCTACAGCTCTCTAATCTGGTTGATCATCAAAATCAACTGGTCAAATTTAAAAAAAAAAATTTACCAATTCTCCAGGATCACCTTTTGGCTATCGGGAGTTAGTGGGCCTGGTAAATGGTATCGTTAAAGTCTGGCTCCTCAGTCAGGTTTGCAAACAGCTATTTTAGAGGTTAATGATTGATTTTCAGAAAGGCATGTGTGTGCACTGAAGTTGGATTTGGTCATATTTTAAACATACTTTAAGCACAATTACATGAACTCTTTAGTGAATCCCTTCTTTTAAAAGAATTCTTTCTAAAGTGTGTGCAATAAAGGACAGTGAAAGGTACAGGCTTCCAGTTACGAAATGAATAGGTCAGAGATATAAAAGGCTCAGCACAGGGAAGAGAGTCTGTGGTATTGTAAAGGCGTCTTATGGCAACAGATGGTAGTCACTCGTGTGATGAGCACAGGGTAACATACAGACTTGTCAAATCACTATGTTGTGTACCTGAAACTAATGTAACACTGTCTCAACGACACTTCAAGTGCACATAAGTAAAAGGTGTGCAGTCATCTTTAAATTTCCCTGTTTTATCTATTCAAATTTAGACTTAACTCATTTAAAGTAGGTATTTCCAAGATAAGAAACTCAAGTCCATACAGCTATGGTACTTCTGAGAGACAACTGACAATGTAAGTGAATACAAGAAATAAAAGTCTCACTGACATTTTAAACCCCATATACCTCTCCTATTGTCTTATGTAGGCTTATGAAATCAATTATAAGGCGGTATCAATTTTAGATCGTGAGACAAAGATGACGCTAAAAGTACTATGGCTAAAGAAATTATATTAAATGCAGACAAAGATTTGCCAGTAAATGTTCATTGCAACATTATTCGCATCAAGGAACAATTAGAAGCAATGTCTAACAATAGAGTAGTGGTTAAATAAAAGAACTATATCCCTGTGATGGAATATGTTGTAGGCGTTAAGTCAATTATTTCCAAAAATGAGAATAATTACTTCTTTAAGTTTTGTAACAGTTAAAATGTCAGTAGAGGAAAATCCCACTGTAAAGTTAAACCAGACTCATCAAAAAAAAAAAAAAAGTTACCGTAGCTGCCACACAGGATCATTCACCAGTCTTGCCTGTGATCCAGAATTTGCTTTCTGCTACCATCTCTTCCACCAGGTGAACCCACACAACTCATACCTTTTGATAAACACATTAGCCTGTCCTTGAGTTTTTTCAAATTTAAAAAATAAAGTTCATATTCTACACTAAAATATACTGTTTTATCACAACTATCAATTAAAACTCAAGAATGACCTGATTTCCTTCAGATATAAATACTGAAAGCACCTTATTTCTACAGAGAAGCCACCTGAATGGTAGTATATCAAAAAGAAGGAAGAACTTGGCTCATCTCCCCCTTCATTACAGATAGGGTCATCACTACCTTCTTTCTTTGTAAACCACATATTTAGTCTCTTAATAACTCATTCAAACAATTCACAGCACCAGGAAATGTATCCATGTAGGTAACTCAATTTCTTTTTGTTGCAGCCTAAGCTCATTTTCCATTGTGCTGAGCTCAGCAGAAATGGACATTATCTAGTTACCATTCCTCTTATGATTAAAACTAATTAAGACACTCCTCCATCTCTGCCATTATAAGCACATGCAAATGGGCCTGTTTCCTTAATGTTCTGCTCCTAAATTGAAAAAAAAAGTATAAAGAAACAATTCAGGGCTTTATTCGGAAGGACTAGGGATTTCCTGTTGTCAACATATGCAGCTTAATTATATGCAAAATACTTTAATACAATGTGGAGAAAAAAACGATGCAGTGCTTTTCCTTTAGAAATTTACCTTAAATCAAATACATATTCATTTAATCCCAAGTATGAATTTCGCAAAGGCTGTGTCTGCAGACAGATGTTGGCCTCGTACGTATAGTGTGTGTTCTTTTCTGACTTCTAGAATGATATTTAGCCATTCCTGCCAGTTGCCCCTCTTTGCAGTCACCTCATAGTTGGCCCAGCTAAAGGGACACATGGAGGGGGAACAGAAGGGAAGGGCAAGACTGCTTAAAGTGGCAACTGTCAGTATTTGCCACATTTGCTTGGCAGTAGCTACTGAGAGGGGAAAAAAAAGGAAAACAGGCAGACGCCCAGGAAAGACCCAACACAGACATATAAATAAAAGCACTCTTTTCTAAATTCTAAACCATATTAAATAGAAGCATCACTCTATCTTGATAATTGCCTTCTGCAACGACAAGTCTGGGGCTGCGGGCGGTGTGCTGCCTCTGGGGTTTCTACAAATGCCGTTTCATTTCGACCCTTCCGAGAATCAGAGCTTTAAGATAGTATCAGAGGAATCACTGAACTGTGAAAAGTGATTACAACACAAAGAGAATGGAGCTGTTGGGAGAATAAAGAGAAATAAGAATAAACCATACCATTTCAGTGTTATAACTCAGAGCAAATTTGAGGCTTGTTCGGGCAGGGTCTATTTAAAGTATGTATATACATATATACCCCTTGCAGGATCTGAAGCATAAAAAAATTAGACCTAGAGATATTTTTTAAAGGCTTTTTAAATCTTTTAATTCTGATAAAGAATTCTAAAATGGGGTCATGTGGAGATACATCTGCAATTCCCAAATCTCCATAGGGTATTTAAAGTAACTTTTCTTTTCTTTTCTACAGAAAAGGCCAAACAAGACACAGATGTTCTGCTATATTCTGAATCTTGGATACTATTTAATTTCTAATTATATTGCTCTTTTCTTTATTTCCACCAGTTGTCCACTAATGATGTATAATACATATTGTTTAGCTGTGTTTTGTTTCATTTCCTTAGCTCAGAGCTCACTGGAATTTCAAGAGAGAGCAGAAATTAACCCTAACCTATAAAAGGTTAAAAAAGCAGGTGACAGCAATTAGGTTAATTTCTATTCATATTCATAGCTCTCACACAATGTTTGCAGTCTTGGGGATGTTGGGTATCAATTATCTTGTACTTTGTCACCTAATAAAGATTTTACCAACACTCAACCTAATTTACATGGCTTCACATATTCAGTTTGACCACATTAATAATTTTATAAATTATTTAATTTTAAAGTGTATGTCAGTGAAAAAGATGTCCCCTGATAAAAATGTTCTACATAAAATAGCATCCCAAAGCCACTAGAATTCTCCCCTCCCCGTCTACTTCACAAGATATGTACTTGTGTAGTTAAGATTTTCATCCTTAGCAATCCTGCTTCCCCCGGTTTCATGAGCTATATGCCTGCTAAGAGTCCAAAAGGTAAAACAAGGTGGCCAGTTCAGAGCACAGGGCAGTTCTTTCCTTGGGAAGTTCTCTAATGGGTCTGTAAGGTGCTGGGCCAGGGCCTCCCTGGTCCAGGACGTGCAAAGGACAGTCATGACCTCGCACGTTCTTAATGCTGGATGATGGATTTCAGAAGTCTTTTATGATCCAGTAAAATTGTTCTTATCTAATTTAATGTGGGAAAGTGAGAAGAGCTTTATCTTAAAAATGAAAACAGGGCCAAGGACAGTCCCCTTCTAGTGATAAAGACATGGGCAAGTCATCATTTTATGAGTGTAGAAATAATCATCTAAACTCAAGGTTTTTATTTATTAACTTGGACTCCCTGGGCCAAAGTCAGGCGATTATTGAAGCCCCCCAAAAGTATGTGTCTATTAGATATAGATGCGGGGGTGGAAGGCAGAGTCTATCATTCTCATCAGATACTCAGAGATCTGAAATGCTGGCCTTATATACCCTTAAATTCCCACTATTAATGTCACTTTCAAGGAGACATTGGATTTTTATTAAAGTTCAAGTTCTGGAGACTTTATGCTACTTTGGGGAAAGGAAACATTTGGCAAGGGGTGTATGTATGTGTGTGCCTGAGGGTTGTCAAGGAAAAAGCACATTTTAGGGTATGAGATGTTCCCCAAGTCAGCAGTAGGGGTCCCTGGACACCCAGGATCAGGCATGAGGTTGTGGGTAACAGGGGAAGTGAGGGCTACAAGTATGAGTCTGAAAGCCAAACTCGTCTACTTTATATCTAACCTCTAAGCAGTTCAAAAAAAGAAAATTTTTTGTTTTCTCAAAGGCATTACGCTACTGTCTGACATAAAACATACACACACACATAAACAAACAATTTCTGCACAGAGGGGGAATTTTTTGGTAGGAGCTCAGAAAGTATATTTTGATAGCAGCTCAAAAAAAGGAGTTGCTTTTTCTTTTCATTATTTGCTGTTTATATCAAGTTTTTATTTTTTCAAAGGCATGTAAATGTAATTATACACACACACAAATTATACAATTACATATACTCACACTCTATAAAATAAATGACTTCTGCATAGGGGAGGATATATTTTTTTGGCAGCACTTAACCTGAAAGATGTTCTCTTCCAGGTTCTATTCCCTGGCAATGAGAAAAGTCAGACCTGGACCATTTCTCATTGGCAGGGAGAATGAGGAAAGTCAGCTCATCTAAATTCCAGCATTTAGAAACAGCTATAGGATAGCAAATAAGGGCAGAGTCAAAACTATATAACAGAGGCAATGGAGACAGCTCTTGGAAGTTTGACTTTTGAACAATTGTGGATGACATGATCAAAATTTTAATGAACCCACCAGTCTTCATTCAACCTTACCACCATGAAATAAGCAGGTAGAGGAAGACATCAGCCACATGATCATTATCCTTTACTTCTTGTGGTACTTTGTAAGTTTTTGTAAGTAATATTTCTTGTGGTACTTTGTAAGTAATTTGTAATTTTTTGTTCATTCAATCCTAATAAAAACCTTATGCAGTAGGTTCTATTATTATCCCTAACTTACAAGTGAGTAAAACAAAGCACAAGGAAGTTGAGACATTTGCCCCAACTTGCACAGCTACCTCTAGGTGGCAGAGATAGAGTGTCAACTCAGGCTCAGTCACAGAGGCCAAGACTAGAATTTTAAGGATCAATAATCCTAAATGCCAGCTGCAGCAGAAAAGCCCAGTCAGAAAATGTTTTTTGGATTTTGAAGTTTTATGATTACTGAGAATATTTTAAATCCAGTGTAGGGGAAAAGGGAAACCTGGGAACAGAGACCAGGCAAAAGTCACATGGGACGGGTTGGGAAGTAAGTCTGTTTCTAGAACAAGGTTGCAAACAAGTAAGGTTAAGAAGGGAGGGGGAGGAACTGGGCAGGGGATCCTGCAGGCTTAATTGGAAGAGAACCCAGGTTAGATTGGAAGAGAACCGGGCATATTTGCAGGAGGATGGGAAAGAATTTAGAAGAAAAATTAAAAATGCAAGCATGAGAGGGAACCCTTAAAAGCCAGGGTTCTCACTTCTGCATAATGTATTCCTTGATTCAAGAAATGGCAGTAACTGATAGCTCACAGTGGAAAGCAGGAAGTGTAAGACCAATATACTATCCCACCAATGCATTTTCCTGAAGAAATGAATTTACTTCTGCTAGGACACAAACACACAATTCCAAGATGGTGACAGTTATTTCTGGTTTGATGAGACTTGGGGAAAATTTTATGTTCTCTCTCTCTCTCTTTCTCTCTCTCTTTTAGATTTATTTATTTTAGAAAGAGTGGAGGGGCAGAGGAAGAGGGAGAGAAAGAGAAACTCCAGCAGACTCCCTGATGAGTCAGGGGCCTGAGGTGGGCCTCGATTCCATGATCCTGAGATCATGACCTGAGCCAAAATCAAGAGTCAGACACTCAACTAACTGACTGAGTTACCCAGGTGCCTCAATTTCTAGGTTCTTTTTGCTTACCTACATTTTCTAAAATTAACATACATTTTAAGGGAAAAAGTAACACTGGAGTATTAAAAAAGAAATTTTAAACTGCATTTGTTTAAGACAATTGTAAAAAAACACCTTGCATATCTTCTGATACAAGCTGATGCTTTTGATCCCACAGCTCAGGTCCAGCTGTGGCCATGGGAATTGATTGATAGCACCTCCAACAAACCATGTATTCAGTGAGGAAAGCACTCAGTGCTGAAACAAAGAGAAGGAACCCTTGACCCAGTTTGCCACACATCAGGTAGATGTGAGCCTCCTGAGTGAGGCCCCTGATTCTGGCACCCACTGGTCCTTCCCTCTTGGTTTCCAGGAACACACTTCACAAGCTGAAGAAACGAACCACTGCTCAGTAGCTCGACATAAAGAGCAAGCCTCTAAAACCAGTTGAAGAGAAACAATCTGTCTTGCCAAAGATGAAAATACCCAGTGGGGGCTCTCAGGGAAGACGGTCAGGCAGTTGTGGGGACACTGAGAGATGGTTTCATTGTGTGAGTTGAACTTTCCTTTTTTTTTTTTTTAAGATTTTATTTATTTATTAGAGAAACAGAGAAAATGAGAGAGAGCATGAGAGGAGAGAAGGTTAGAGGAAGAAGCGGACTCCCCATGGAGCTGGGAGCCCGATGTGGGACTCGATCCTGGAACTCAAAGATCATGACCTGAGCTGAAGGCAGTTGCTCAACCAACTGAGCCACCCAGGTGCCCTGGACTTTCCTTTGATGATGAAAGAGTAAGACAACAATGAACTCTAAAATCCTTAAGTCTAGCTGACCAAATAAAATATAAAATTCTCACTCCACCCCCTCCCCCATACCTTTTATAGTCTCTCCTACTGCTCATGGCATTCCGATTCTTCCATCCAGTCTTTTCTTGGCTGCCCCCATCTTGCTCCATCCTATTTTCTGAATGCTCTGTTCTTGTCAAACACTACAACCTGAGTTCTCCCCTTCATACACAACACTTTCTATTTTCCTCGAAACACCACATTTCCCCCCCATCTCCTTTCCTTTTTCAAATCTAGATTCATACTTCCAATCACGGCATTTTCTCTTATTGGCCCCCACTGAATATTTTCCCCATTAAGTTTCATGCTTCCACTCTGATCTCGTGATCTCTTGAGCTTTTCCCCCATTTGTGTTCATTGTCTGTTTTCCCTTCAGGTGGTGTCATCATACTTGGCAAGCATGCAACTCCGCCAGACCAGAAGTGCCTCCCTCAATTTCCCAGGTAGCCATTGAGTACGAGCATAACCTTGGAGATATGGTAGGTTCCATTCCAGACCACTACCATGAATGATTTCATAATAAAAAGTGAAATCACTCACTCACAAAGTGAGTCAAATGAAATTTTGGTTTTCCAGCACACGTAAAAGTTATGTTTACACTATGCTGTAGTCTAGTAAGTGTAAATATCATATCTTTAAAAACCAACGTGTACATCTTAATTTAAAAATCGCTGAAAAAATGCTAACCATCAACTGAGACTTGGAGGGTCTCCTCATTAGGCTGCTGACCAATCATAGTTTCTGAAGGTTGGGGTGACTGGCAATTTCCTAAAATGAGACAACAATGAAGTCTGTTGCATTGATTGACTCTTCCTTTCATGAATGATTTCTGTAGCATGCAATGCTATTTGATAGTATTTTAGCCACAGTAGAACTTCTTTCAAAATTGGAGTCAATTGTCTCAAATCCTGTCGCTGCTTTGCCAACTAAGTTTATGTGATATTCTAAATTCTGTGTTGTCATTTCAACAGTCTTCACAATATCCTCAACAGGAATAGATTCCATCTCAAGAAACTACTTTCTTTGTTCACCCATACAAATCAACTCCTCGACCTTCTAAGCTTTATCATGAAATTGTAGCAATTCAGTCACATCTTCAGGCTCCACTTCTAATTCTAGTTATCTTACTATTTCCACACCTGCAGTTACTTCCTCCCCTGAAACCCTGAACCCCTGAACCCCTGAAAGTCATCCATGAGAGCTACAATCAACTTCTTCCAAATTCCGATTTATGGTGATAATATGACCTTTTCCAATGAATCATGAATATTCTTTTTTTTTCCTTTTTTAAAAAAATGTTTTAAGTAACCTTCATACCACACATGGGGTTTGAACTCACAACCCCGAGATCAAGAATAGCATGCTCTACTGACTGAGCCAGTCAGGTACCCCTAAATCACAAATATTTTTATTATCAAAATTCAATTAGCCAATATATAGTACATCATTTGTTTCAGATGTAGTGTTCAAAATTTATCAGTGCATGTAACACCCAGTGCTCATCAGATCATGTGCCCTCTTTAATGTCCACCACCCAAATACCCCACACCCCCAACCAACCACTTCTCCTCCAGCAACCCTCAGTTTGTTTCCTACAGTCAAGAATTTCTCATGAAAGAAAAAAAAAAAGAATTTCTCATGGTTTGTCCCCCTCTTGATTGCATCCCATTCGGTTTTCCCTCCCTTCTCCTATGATCCTCTGTGCTGTTTCTTATATTCCACATATAAGTGAAACTATATGATAACTGTCTTTCTCTGATTGACTTATTTCACTTGGCATAAAACCCTCCAGTTCCATCCATGTAGATGTAAATGGTAAGTATGCATTCTTTCTGGTGGCTGAGTAATATTCCATTGTATAAATAGACCACATCTTCTTTACCCATTCATCTCTCAATGGACATCTCAGCTCTTTCCACAGTTTGGGTATGGAATCATGAATATTCTTAATGGCTTCTAGAATGAAGAATCCTTTCCAGTAGGTTGTCTGTTTACTTTGCCCAGATCTATCAGAGGAATCATGATTTACGGCAGCTCTAGCCTTAGGAAATATATTTCTTTAAATAATAAGACTTGTAAGTCTAAATGACCTCTTGATCCAGTGCTGTGGAATGGATGGTGTGTGAGCAGCCATGAAAACAATAATCTCGTCATGCATCCCCCTCAGAGTTCTTGGGTTACCCGGTGCACTGCCAATGAGCAATATTTTAAAAGGAATCTTTTTTTCTGAGCAGTAAGTCTTGATAGTGGGCTTAAAATACTCAGTAAACCATGCTGCAAACATATTGTCCTGTCATCCAGGCTTTGTTTTTCCTTTTATAGACCATGGACATAGAAGATTCAGCAGAATTCTTAAGGGCCCTAGGGCCTTCAGAACAGCCAATGAGCACTGGCTCCAACTTCAAGCCACCATCTTTGTTAGACCCTAACAAGAGAATCAGCCTAGCCTTTGAAGCTTTAAAGCCAGGCACTGACTTCTCCTCTCCAGCAATGGAAGTCCTAGCATCCTCCTCCAACAGGAAACTGTTTCCCATACATTGAAAATCCATTGGTTAGTGTAGCCACCTTTGTGGCTTCTGGATCTTAGCTACATCTCTGGATAACCTGCTGCAGCTTTTATATCAGCACTTGTGTTTTTATGTTATGGACACAGCTTCTTTCTTTAAATCTCATGAACCAACTTCTGTTAGCTTCAAACTTTTCTTCTGCAGCTTCTTCACCTCTCTCAGCATTCAGAGAATTGAAGAGAGTTAGGGCCTTGCTCTGGAGTAGACTTTGGCTTAAGAAAATGTTGTGGCTGGTTTGATCTTCTAGCTGGACCAGAGAAACTTCCTCCATATCAGCAATAAGACTGTTTTGCGCTTTTTTTTTTTTTTTATCATTTGTATGTTCATTGGAGTAGCATTTTTAATTCCTTCAAGATCTCTTCCTTTGCATTCACAACTTGCCTAACTAGCATAAGAGACTTAGCTTTTGGCCCATCTCAGCTTTCCACGTGCCTTCCTCACTAAGCTCAATCATTTCTAGCTTTTGATTTGAAATGAGAAACGTGCAACTCTTCCTTTCACTTGAACACTTAGAGGCCATTGTAGGGTTATTAACTGGCCTAATTTCAATATTGTTCTGTCTCAAAGGGTAGGGAGGCCTGAGGAGAGGGCAAGGGATGGGGGAATGGCTGGTTGATGGAGTAGTGTCAGAACACACATAGCATTTATCAATTAAGTTTGCTGTCTTAAATAGAAGCTGTCCATGGTGCCCCCAAACAATTACAGTGGCCACAAAGATCACTGACCACTGATCCCCATAACAAATATAATGATGAAAAGGTCTGAAACATTGCATGAATTACCACACTGCGAATAGAGCCGTAAGTAAGCAAGTGCTATTGGAGAAACGGCGTGAGCAGACTTGGCTCCATGCAGGCTTCCCACTAACCTCCCATGGGTAGAATCTGGAATATCTGTAAAGTGCAGTAAAGCAAAGCACAATAGAACAAGGTAGACCTGTACCTCCTATGTATCAGGCATATACTAGGGGATACCAAAAATGAATAAAGCATGGTATTTTCTCTTTTCACAGAATTGTGGACATACATGAACAAGTAATTCCCCAGCATCCTGGGAAAGGCTAGTGCAGACAGACGTATTCCAGAAGTGGCACAGTAGCTAAAAGCAGATTGCACACAACTGTCAATAAAGTAGCACTTCATTTGGCCCCCAACCTGCTTTTATACTTGACTTCCTGCATGATATTTTGTCTCGCCCCATTTTCAACCTCAGTCCCACAGTTCAAAAATGCCTGAAGTGCTGCTGTGAACTGGTAGGAGAAGACAGACTTCTTGTACCTGCATAGTGAGGTCCGTGCACCTGTTCCCTCATTTCTCTCTTCACCGCTGATTTTTCCCTGAATCTTGGGTCCACTTCTCTGCACACTAAGTATGATCAAACATAGTTAACTAGTACGGCGAAGGGGCAACAGACTATAATAAACCTTCACCCACCCAGGAGGCACACGAACGGTACTTAAGACCAGTGGTTTTCAAAAGTTTGTGTGCCTCAGAATCACCCAGAATGCGTTTAGCAAACAGATTCCTGAGCACCTGCCTGAGGTTCTGAATCAGTAAGCTTGGACTGGGGTTTAAGAATGTGCATTTCTGGGGTGCCTGGATGGTTCAGTCAGTTAAGCATCTGACTCTTGGTTTCAGCTTGGTTCACGATCTCAGGGTCATGAGATAGATCCCCACGTCAGGATCCACACTGGGCATGGAAGCCTGCTTAACTCCCTCTGCCTCCTACTAAAAAAATATGTGATTTATAACAAGTTCCCAGATGATGCTGATGCTGCTGGCCCAGGGAGCACACTTAGATAACTGATAGGGAAAGAATAATATGCATGAAACTCACCTCCCCAATTGAATAGCATGTCGAATCCTTTTGTTACTGTTTTTAGGTAATGTCAATGGCATCAAGGCATAGATCTGATACGTCACCATGGGCCAGCAATGGGAATACAATGGTATTTTCCCAGCCCTGGTGGGGTCCACGCCACACTGAGTTTCAGGTTCTACCGTGGTGAAGTTGTAAGGTAGGGGAGACTGGGCCTGAAAGTTCCCTGTCCTTTGGTAAGATCTTTATGTAGCCTTTCTAAATAAAAACCTGATATAAGTTTGCTCTCTGACTCTTCCTAGAAGAAATTTCCCCTAGAGGTTTTAATATAGAAAAATCTGAAGGCTTTGTTTGGTGTTTGTCCTCAAATAAGTGGAAGTTGTATTTAAGTATGAAGCCACCAAATCTGAGAGATTCAAAGCTTCACAGATGTTTGGTGAATTTCCAAAGAGAAAGTCAGTATATACTCCAAGAGCAGAGTGAAACAGAGTTGTGTGCTTGTTTCTTTCCTTTGTTAGTACAAAAATAGATTTCTGTTTATTTGCTAGAAAAAAAATTTCTAGCATGATTAAAAGGTTGAGACATTAAGTGGTACATTTTGAAAGTGCTGTGCTATATGGCTTCCATTAACATCTGTGGGAGTGAAATCCTCCGCATTGCTATGAAAATGTAATCTACTCAGAGGCCAAGATTATTTCTAGGCCGTGGAATGAAATGAAAACATACCAGAGAGCTAAAACATCAGTGAGCCTTCTTTGAATCCTACAGCCTCTCCTTCGGGGAAGGAAGGACCTCTACCTGCACAGGTGAATGGGAGTTCCTTAGTGGCCACACATAGATTATAAATGTGTCACCATTTCACATTCACATCCTTATTTGACCACACTCCTCTCACATGGTACTTGAGTGAGTTCTCCCTGTCACTTAAAGTGAGGATGGCCATTTCATCTGGGGAGGCAATAAGGCTGTTAACAGAAAAGAAAAAAAATCAAGCAGACCCCAGTTTAGATTCTAGCTTTATCACTTCAGGGTCATGGGCTTTTTATCAAGAAGTGGAATAGTTTCATCTATGAAATGCAAAATACAGTGTTTATTCTACACAGTTTTTGAAAATATTAGATGAGATAATAAAGCCAGGAAAGCTCTTCTGACTTGTCCAGACAACTTTCTCCTCCTGGGCAGGGGCAGGGCTTTGGGAGCAGGGAATGGGGAGGTAAAACACAAGGGGTCCAGGGGGCGGTGACAGCAGTAGCAGTGCCTGCGACATTTCATACTCATCCACAATGCTAACAAACACGATGACTGTGCGTATCGGGAGGATGTGCTCCTTCTTCAAGGCAATGTACTAGTAACTACATATCTATGGGGATGAGGAGGGAACAGACTCTGGGACCAACTCCCTCTGGAGATGGGCAATGCATACATCGCAGGACTGAGCCCCCAAGAAGCACTTTGCATGCTTGTCTCATTTAATTCTCACCAAAAAAGCCCAGGCAGAGGTGCTATTCTCACCCTCTTTCACAGGAGAGGTAGCGGTAAATATGGAGGCAGTCCTCAGCCACCAGTTGACGAAGCCTTTGTTGCCAGCAAACTATGTACTGCACGACTCACATGCAATATTTCATCTCATCTTCATGGCAACCCTGTAGATTCCATTGCTACTCCCATCTTACTGATAAGAAAACTGAGGTTTAGGAGATTACAAAACTGCCCAAGACTTCAAAATGAGCAAAGCCGTAGACTGGGACTCAAATTCAGGATTATTTAGAACAGAAATTCTAAATAATTTCTCTATTCTATTCTGGCTGCCTCTATCTCTTCCAGCATCTGCTCAAAGCCCCTCGAAATATGACTGACTTCCTCAGTCAGAAACTCCATTCCCGATGATTCTGACCTTCCTTTTCTGTCCAGCCTTGGCATGGGCTCCTCAGCTCTACCTTCTTAAGTGTCTGAGACATACAGATTTCTTGAGAAAGTGTAAAAGACCAATGGAAACCAGTAAGGAGAGTTTTTGAAATGTAACTATTCATCTGGTGATTAGTCATGTTGTGCCCTATGACAGCTCATGTATCTTTTGGTTACCTCTTCTATTATTATCTCAATTTTTGCATTCATGGCTTGTCTGCTAATCAAGTGTTTCAAACCAGGTTTTACATTTCTTTATATTCCACCATCTACCACTTAGGATGCAACATTATTGCACTGGATAATATCAGAGGTTCTACTAAAGCAATCTCAACATGATTATTATTTGTATTCGGAGAGCTCCTCATCAACAGCAGGAGTGTATTCTTGATTCTGTTGCATGGTATGCCTCTGCTTTGCATTTCATGTACCTGTGTATATGGCTGATGTTCCCAATTAAAGAGTGGGCATCTGAGGGTAAGGGTAATGCCTTGCTCATCTTTCTGTTCTGCTCTTTGTTTGGCACAGCACTTTAAAAAGAGTAGGCACTGAGTGACTGGTTTTTTGAATGGTTACACAGAATACTCAATTTAGTCAAAGGAAACAGGAAGCGCTAATTTTAGGTTAAAAATATCTAGATGGATTTTTAAGTATCTCAAGACTGAGCTAATCCACATGAGACAAAGGTGTCATCTGAAAATGTCAGGTTTCACGGGAGTGTGGTCAGTTTTACAAAACAAAGCATTCTCAAAGGTGGTTCAGTCGGGACAATTTCCAGAAAGATAAATATAAACCTGTTTTCTTTTGAGTGAGAAATTACACATTCATGAGAAAGGGGTGGGGGGGAAGGAATTAAATTTGTAGGAACAAAGGAAGGAAGCTTTCATTTACTCAAAATTAATAAATATTTTTATTAAACATCTACTCCATGTCCATTTACTGTGCTTGCCTAGACTCTACAATATGACGAGGTCTTTGTCCTGAAGAATGGGATAATTTATGCCCAAAGTATGAATCAGACTGAAATTAAATGTTCTGCTACACTGCCATATTCCAAAACACTCCTTTTCAAAATAAAGGACCCTTTTTATTTAAATAGATAAGAATTCAGATATTAAATCATGAAATCTTGAGTCAATTTGTTTTATTGTTAGATGACTCTGCTTTTCAGAAAGAAAATATCCTCTGAGTAGGCCGGTTAAGGTCACTAGCTCTAGGATAAGTTAGAAAAAAAAGAAAAGAAACCAAGCATTTAGGAAGCATGTAAATCACAATCATGGTATCTCATAAAAGAAAATCAGTGAACGAGCACTCTATCAGGCAAAATGGCGCCTGGCAGGACCTGACTACAGCAGAGAGTGTATACACATAGCTCTTAGAAGCCAGTATGGCAGCTGAGGGAATAAGAACATTCTTGGATCCAACAAGTCAGGACGAGGATCTTAGGGAACAATAATACACTAAGTTTGAGAATCAAACCAGACAAATTAGGTAATGGGCAGGACACAGAATCTAGGCACAAAGGAGGTCTTGTGGAGCAGGAGACTTACAGAACCCACAGGGCAGCACTCTCCACAGGATGCTCTACATTAGCCTAATTCCTTGAGATGCTTTATGAGAAAAAGGGTTCCTTCTGGAAAATGTCACATACCAATCCCTCTCTTGAAGATTAATGATTTTCATCAGAAATCAAGGGCTTTGAAGAACCTTATAGTAGTGTGTTTAACTTTACCTGAGTGTTTCCCAAACTGAGTGTTTGCCACATTTTTGCTTAACACCTACAGAAAACACTTTGGGAAATGTTGTGAGATAAGGCAAGATTGTGAATCAAACCTAGGTTAGCGATCAAGGATAGGACATGCACTGGTAGCCAAGGCATTATGTCAAAGACCAATCATACTTCTTCATTCTGCAGTGAATAATGTTTTATATAACCATGCTATTGCAAACACTATTTCTAATTTTCAAAAGCAATGTCTAAACAAATTAATTATACAATAATAATGCAGCATAATAAAACATAAATATTGACAATCTAAAATTACTTTGAAGAGGGAGGGAGAAAGAATGAGGTGGGGAAGTGGATGTCAATTTCTTTACACAGTACTAAGTTCAGTGAGCAAAGACTTAAGAATTGAAGTATGTCATTTAAAGTTATGAAGGAAATCTCTAAAAAAAAACCAAATAAAAAAAAAGTAAGAGATGAACATTTTGGAAGAGGCAGGGGAAGGGAAGGGAGTATAACTAAATCCTTACCTCTCAAAGAAGGTAGCCATAAGTACTTCTACACCTGATACATAAAGAATATATTTTCGATTATGAGAAGCACTACTAATATATCTAAACAGGAAATCATCAAAAATGGTTCCTCTGAGGAATGGGAATGGAGGTAGATTTATGGTACTTTTCTCTCAAGTGTGAACTTGGGTTTTATGTATTATGCAGTCATAACAACAGAAAGGATGTGCTCATGGGCAATGTTTCTGTCTTGTAACAGTTGTGGCTGTTAACCTTGAGCACGCCTCACAATCCCTGGGAGATCTGGCAGAAGCCGACCGCTGGACCCACCAAGAGTCCCCACTTCAGGCTGTCTGGTGTGGGGCCTGGGAATCAGCATTTCTCCTAAGCCCCCAGGTGTTGCTGATGCTGCTAGTCCAGGGACGACCCTGGGCGAACCATGACGCTAGGGCAAGGGCCAGTTCTGCAACTCCGCAGACCTGGGCCTTTTGAAGAGGTTATCCATGCTGAATAAGCGAAGGGGCTGAGGTAGAGGCAGGTCCTAGTAACCACCTAGTTCTAAACCAGCTACACAAAGGCTGACACTGCCTGCCCTTCTCTACCATTGCCACCTAAATCATCGGCTTTCCATATCCCAAGTCCAACAGGTCACTTTTGTACAGATGGAAAGAAAGCATTCAAAGCAATTGGTGAACTGACTTCAGGTGTCTAATATACATCCATGGCTTTATATTCCTCATGGAAGCCAAGGCAAATATCACTCAGAAAGGTCCTCCTGTGGGTGTAGAGAGGGAAGAATAAAAGTAAAATACAGCTAATATAGCTATTAAGCCAAGCTTGTTCTGATGCCGAAGATGCTATGTGTGAGCCTAGATTTGACAGGAGAAGAGAGTCAACAGGTACAGTCTGAGAAACGCTGCACAAACACACAGAAAACAGATTGAAGGAGCTATATCCCATGCTAATCTCAATGACACTTCCTATTACAAAATAATTCTCCTCTTAAAAATGTCATCACTCCTTCCTCCTCAAATCCGAACGTTTATCTATCACATTTGCCACTGGTACTAAATACAGAATTTAAAAACTCTTCAAAAGTTTTTAGATAACAACATAGCTACAGTATTTGACTGAGAAGATTTTCCTAAGTCACACAACTCTGAAAACAGACTTAAGACATGGATAATCAGAGGGGGGTGGTTCATTCTTTCCTATATCATAGCCAAGAAAGAATCTATAGGTAACTGCAAAAATCGAATTTACTATGTGATTCATACATTTAAATTAAACATTGGGTTAATGCTGAAAGATGAAAGAGATTGAAATAAATAGGTTGGGTCTGTACACACAGAATAGAAAGTAAACATTACTTGGGGGCCTCTTCATTTTCCAAAGGCTAGTAGAACCTTTGACATTTGTATAGGTTGGGTTCCAAAGAAGCACCCTACTTATAGATGTTATTTGGTTTTAGCCATTCTCAAAGCCCAAAATGCTGAATCAGCAGCCAGTACCTTGAAACAATGCCCAATTAAGGGTCCTGTGTATGTGCCTGTGCCTCAATCCAGCATTAAATTATATTTATTGTGCAATTTATTACTATCCACACAAAAAGCTGGCATTATAAACATTTGAAAAATCGGGGAATGGAGTTCAACATATCACTCCCAGCACAACCAATCATTTTGATGTTGCTCATTCCAGGCTCTTACCATAAATGCCTATGTGTATTACTTTGTCTATAGTTGGTCTATTATATCCAGATTTTGCTTTTAAGTTATTTTTTCTTTTTCTTTTTAAAGATTTTATTTACTTATTTGACAGAGAGAGAGAGCAATCACAAGTAGATAAAGAGGCAGGCAGAGAGAGAGGAGGGGGAAGCAGGCTCCCTGCTGAGCACAGAGCCAGATGCAGGGCTTGATCCCAGGACCCTGAGATCATGACCTGAGCTGAAGGCAGAGGCTTTAACCCACTGAGCCACCCAGGCACCCCTTAAGTTATTTTTTCAATAATTTATCTTATTGTCCATTTTGGTTACTTGCTATCAGTCTCTCCTGATATAAAGAGTGTTACTATGAGAACTTTTATGCATGTAATTTTCTACTTCCTCTTTGATTTCTTTCCTTTGGTTAGATTCTTAGAGGTTAAAGATTATGTTAAAGTTTTATGGCTTTTGACATGTACCAAATCTAAAATAGCTGAATCATACCCATTAGGTATATTACTTCTTTATCTGGATGAAACATTAATCTTTTAGATAGTGAGGAACAGAGACAGTATGATAATACCAAAGCACCAATTCATTCATTCAAACATACCTATTGAGAATCTATTCCTCTTCTGGACATTGTTCTAGACCCTCCTAGATCATTTTTGTTTTAAAGATTTTACTTATTTATTTGACAGAGAGTGATAGATCACAAGCAAGCAGAGAGGCAGGAAGAGAGAGAGGGGGAAGCAAGCTTCCCACTGAGCAGAGAGCTGCATATAGGGCTTGATCCCAGGACCCTGAGATCATGACCTGAGCCGAAGGCAGAGACTTAACCCACTGAGTCAACCAGGCGCCTGACTCTCCTAGATCTTACACTCTTTGAGAATCTATCATTAAAAATCATGAATCTCATATTCTTGATGAAAATACACTTTAATAATCTTTACATCTCACTCTTTTTCTGTAAAACACTAGAGGCAGTATTCATAGAAAGCTGTTTTAACAAGTGTGGTCCCTAATTAACTAGCAAGTCTAGAAGTATACACAGATTAATCTGGGGAAGATGTCAAAAAATCCAAAAAATAGTTCAAATGTCATGAAACCATTCAAATAAATTTGGAAGATAATATATAACAGAGGTGGCATCTGAAGCCAATGGATTATTTATAATGATAGAGTCTCAAGTACTTGGATGGCCACTAAAAGAAAAAATGAAGTTAGGTCCCTTCCTCACTCTTCATACGAAATAAACTTAAATTTGTCAAAAATGTATGTGTACAAAATAGACCTATAAAACAACTAGTTGAAAACATGGGCAGATATTTTAATAGTTGTGAAGCGAGGAATTCTAAGTAGAAAACAAAATCTAAAAGTCATAGAGAACAGGGTTTATACATTTGTGTATACGAAAATGTAACACTTCTATACGGCACACAAAAATATAAGATTAAAAAAAGGATGAACAGCAAGAAATATATGCAGCTCAGAAACAAAGGGCTGCCATCTGTATAGCACAAAATTCTTACAAATAAGAAAAGCCTCTTCTGAAAAATAATGGGCAAAGGACATAAAGAGAAAATAAGCATGTGAAAAATCACTCAAACTTATGCAACTTTCAATAAATAGAAACAAAATAATAAAATATTACATTGCTAACTAAATTGGTAGAGATTAGGAATATTGGTAATTGATACCTCGTGTTGGGGAAGACAAGGAGCAACAGAGACCATCAGACACTGTTAGAGAATGTGTAAGTGGGCACACAGGAAGCAATCCAGCAATTATTGTTAAGGTTTTATACGCACGTAACTATACTCACTAAGTGGAAATACATATGCAAGGGTAGATACATATTCTCTCGCTCTCTCTCACACACACACTCAGAGTAAGCTACGTTTCATGCCCCTTTGCCCTGGGCCCAGGGTAACAAACTTCAATTTGCTGATCATACAGATTTATTCTCCTGGAAAACACTGGTGGATTGAATCACTTATAGAGAATGGATGTTCTGACCCCACCAATCTCACCTTCAGCTCAACCACTGTTACATCATATCCCTGAGGCCCTGATATTCTTTTACTGGTTTCTAATGATTTCATACAAAGAACTTTTTAAGTGACTTGAGACCATCCATTATTTATTTTTTTAGTTTCCTCTCAGTGCCTAATGCAGTGCTGTACACACTAGACACATGTTTACCAAGTGAATTTGTATGCTAGCTGGTGTTCAAAAGCCTCATGGGTTTGAAATATAACCATTTACCTAGTGTTCCATGATTATAAAATGTAGACAAAAGCCTGTGTGTCTAATCTCTTTACCTTATCCCTGTTGAGAAGGATTTATGTGGATTTTTAAAAAAAGGACAAGAGAACATTAATTTGATTCACTCTCTGTTAAAAAGATTAATTTTACTACTATGAATACAAGTATGTAGAGACAGTAGGGTTTTCCAATTTTTGCTATGCCTCTGTCTTCCTGCTTGACCCTGAGCTCCTTGGGATGCCATATCTTGTCTAATTCTCCAAGGATATGTCCAGAACCTTGGGTTAAATCCCAAGACAGATACATGTTATGCAATGTGGGACAAGTCATCTAACACCTCTTAACCTCTGTTGCCTCATCTGTAAAACAGAGACAACAACATCCCATAGGATTAGAAGGATGAAACAGAGTGACATCTGTCAACATGCTTGACAATCAACAGTGAATGCATAAATAGTCAAGTACCAGATAGGTTTGGTGATACCATTATAAATCAATTCCTTCTGCTTGCTTCACCAGATCAACTTGCAAGGATGAACCAAGGTAACGTTAATCAGTGGTTGTCATACTCTACTGTGCATCAGAATTTCCTTGTTAAAGCACAGACTGCTGGGACTCAGCCCCTGAACTTCTGATTTCATGGATGTGGGATGCAGCCCGAGAATCTGTATTTTTATCACATTCCCAGATGAGGCTAATCCTGTTGACCTAGGTACCAAGCTTCAAGAACCAATGCCCTTAAACATTTAAAAATAAGTGACTATTTTGAAACACAGCTTCTTTTTTGCCTAATTGAAAAATAGGTTCTACGGTTTTAGGTGTGACATTGAGCCTCTAAGTCCTACTCCGTCAATCCTTTCGCCACCACCATGCTTCGCGTCGCTTGCTTCCCTTACCCTGGAGGTGTCAGCCAAGAAATGGCTTTGTTTCCTACACTGATGTAGGGTTCTATATCTTTTTTAGCATTATTAGCAACAAAGCAAGGATGAACTACAAATCCTACGAAGGACGAACGGGACTCCTCCATCTTACTTGCCCCTATTCCCCGAACAAATTCTTGAGTATTAAGTCTTTGTCACCCCAGCTAGCCCATCCCAAGTCTGGGGGGTACAGAAACCTGGATCTGTCACCAGCTCAATGCCACACTCTGGCCTTTACTGCCCACCTGCTTATACTCACTAACCTTTGTCTTACAGTATCCCCTCAGCTCTTCTTTCTGGCTCTCCTCTTGACTCAGGGCAAATGAAACCTGAAACCAGCCTTCCAATGGCCCTGACCACCCAGACCATTTGAGTTAAACCTCATGCCTGTGCAGATGGGCCATGGACTGACCTCTGGAATTACCCACCTATCCCTCATTATAATACCAAAATCTCCACACAAGGAGGAACCTCAGCCTCATTTACATGACATGCAATGTATATGTAGGCGTGTACATGACCTTCTGCCCGCCTCCACGTAGGATGACAAGGCTTCCCTAGCTAAATATTCAACCTAAACCTAAATAAAAGGAACCCATTCGCAGGAGAAGTCATGGCTTTGGAAGCCATTCCCAGTGATCTCCTTATTTGCTGCAAATAAATAAAAGTTTTCCTTGTGCGACAACAAACCTGGTGCAGTTTCTGACTCACCAAGGAGTGTACTCACATCAGTTCCATTATAGTTCCTTGGGTTTTAATTATTCATGCACCTGCCTTATCTGTTGTATGAAAGAAAAGCTCAGAACCAGCCAAAAATGTAACCGGCTATTTCAGGAAGTATTGGCATTTGACAATATCCAGAAAAAGTAGGAGGCAGTGACTAAAGACACAGACTTAGTGGTAAAACGGACTCGAGTTTGAACTCAGCTCTGAAATACATGAGCTGTGTAACCCAGGACAAATAATCTAACCACCATGAGCCTCAGGCTTCCCAGCTGTTAAGGAGAAGAGATACAGCAAGAATTTCAGAGGGTTGAAATGTTTTAATGGGATATTATACCTTAAGGATTTATAACAGTGCCTGGTGTAAAGTCCCTGTATCTGATAGGTGCTATTAGTAGTAGTAATAGTAACAGTAGTTTTAACACTCATGAGATGTTATAGTTCTTCTTTATAGAGGGGGCATCTCTACAAGAAAACAAGCTGATTTCATGAGCCATACAAGAAATGAACTCCCAGTTTCAAGAGACAGTATTGGCTCACAGTGCTCAGAACAATATAAGACACATGTGATCAGCTCTCCATAACTGTCTGGTGAGTGAAAAGGAACATAGATAAAGCCGAAAGACCTGCTACAAGATCCGAAGCTCTAACTTCTAAAGACAGGAGGGAGGTCGAAGTCACACGCACATAGTCCACACGCATGCACAGCTCTCTAGGGCCATTTCCATTTTCCCAGCACGAACTGGTTTCTGAAGAAGGCTTGCTCCAGGACTGAGTAAGTGATAAGTCAGGTTCATGAGAGAAACACAGGAAAGGACAAAATGCCAACACAACTTCGTGGAGCAAGAGTTGCTCTAAGGAAAGACAGGAAGAACATTTTCGGTACAAACTGTTTGGTGGGACGCTCGGGCTTTTATTTGCTACTTGAATTTCAACGCTTTATTGACCTTGTGATCTCATGAATTCAACCAGAGAAATCAGAAGAAGACCCATTTCTGCAAGATGTCTATGCAGTCTGAATGCTGGATTTCATCAGCTCCTGAAGAAAGGAGTGCAAAGACCTCGTGTGTCACAGCTTTGGCAGGTGAATCCAAACTGAAAGAACTATTCTTCAGCTCTCATAAAGGTAGGAAGTAGAGATTAGTTAGGGAGAACTGATTGATGCTGAGGAAGATAAATGCTCAACATGAAATATTCAGGGCATCTAAAATCCACCCCCATGCTTTTTTTTTAACACACTCCAAACTCCAAAATATATGAAAATTGTAATCCTTCCTCTTCACTTACAATCACTGCTTCACATAAAAATGGACTCCATGCAAGTTTTTTGGGTAAAATTAACTCACTTTACCTGCTAAAATACCATGTGAACCCTAATTCTTTCTAAATACAAAGAAAAATAGAAGAAAGTATAAAAATAATAGCAACACTGGAATAGGAGCTAGAATGAGGGTGGAGAGAATCTTCCCCTCTCTGTTCTCCTTTCTAAGAGGCACAGATATTCATGGAAAAATAAGAAACTTCTAAGTAACAAGGGTTTCTGGACAAACCACATCTCCCCAGAGGTAAGTAGAGATATAGTGGGAACAGGTGATAAGACAAGAATATAGCAGGAGAAAAAAAATAGCCCTATACAGTTAATAAGCATTTTTTGAAACAAATGGAATAGGACACAATGGTGCTGAGCCTATACACCTATAACTAACATATCTATTATTTACATTGTTTTCAAATCAATTGAAAACCACAGTGCCAACCACATTTATTCAGCACTCACTATGAGCAAGGCACTATTCTAGGGAGTCAGAGAAGGAAAATACCTTGTCTTTGACTTTATGGGGGGAGATAAGACAATGTACACAAATATCTATAATATAATATGCATACTAGAGTATATAGTAAACATCCAGCAAATGTTCACTAATTAATTATGGAGCGTAGATGGCAGCTAAAGGTTCTGGCTTTAAGAAGAGGTTGAATGGGCATGAGGGAGGAGCAATGCAGTAGGGAGGGAGCAGCCTAAAGGAACAGAAGATAAGAAAGAGCCATAAGAGCTTTCAGTCAACATGGTCAAAGAAACTGAGAGAGCGAACAGATCTCCACTATGCCATGAGCAAGCAATATGGGGTCTTCTCACTCATGACATGTTACAAATAAGGGAGGGACAGAAAGATATTAAGTAATTTGTGGAAGTTATTCCCCCTTTGTCTCTGAGTAGATGAAGCTGGTCCCTTGGATTGCTCAGGCCAATCCTCTCAATCCTGTTTCTCTAGAAAAGAGACTTCAGAAATCTTAACACCAAGAGTCTCTTAAGCCCCAGCTCCTATCTCTAAAGAAAAAACAACTCTGTTACCAAGATAAAAGGGAGAGAAGGTTGGAGGAAGAGGAGAAATGGTACAGTGTCAGCACAATTTACAGTGTGTTGTGAGAAGAGGCTCCCAGGCAGAAGTGTGTGAAAAGCTGAGCTCATCCCTCAGGATCCTGAGGGTTGCAGCAGCCCCTCACTCACCAGTTGGGGGTTGGGGGCTGAGAGACAAGATGCTGCTGCCCTACCTGTGAGTTCCCTGGGCCCTGCCATTCTTCCCAGGACCTTCACCTGGCTGCCTTCCATGGAGAATAATCTAGCTCTAATTACTTAATCTGCTTTATTGGCTTCACATAGAAAAGTCCCTAGGGGAGGGTATGTGTTATGGAAAATGCTGTGAAATGTGTAAGCCTGATGATTCACAAACCTGTACCCTGGGGTAAATAATACATTATATGTTAATTAAAAAATTAAAAAAAAAAAGAAAAAAAAAAAGAAAAGTCCCTAAATCTACTTTCAAAAAGCAGACAATGGCACTCAGAGGGCTCAAACGCATTTCCTCAAACGCTTTTCTCTTAGAAACAATTAGAATTTAGGGTAAACACCGAGTAGTGCAATTGCAGGGTCATAGGGTAGCTGTATATTTAATTTCCTGAGGAATCTCCATACTGTTTTCCAAAGTGGCTACACCAACTTGCATCCCCACCAACAGTGGAGGAGGGTTCCCCTTTCTCCACATCCTCTCCAGCATTTGTTGTTTACTGTCTTGTTGATTTTGGCCATTCTAACTGGTGTAAGGTAGTATCTCAGTGTGGTTTTGATTGGAATCTCTCCGATGGCCAAAGATGATGAACATTCTCTCATGTGTCTGTTAGCCATTTGTATGTCTTCTTTGGAGAAGTGTCTGTTCATGTCTTCTGCCCATTTTTTGATG
>CM052812.1:17198079-17213739 GCA_028533885.1 Nasua narica
GGGCGAACCTGGTGGTGGGTATCGAGAAGGGCACGTATTGCATGGAGCACTGGGTGTGGTGCATGAACAATCAATCTTGTAACACTGAAAAATTAAAATAAACATATTTGGGGAGAAAAAAAAAAGAAACAATTAGAATTTAAACAATGAAAAAGGCCAGGCTTACTTCTCTCAATTCCAAGTGGAAAACCTCCAATCTGAAGGCTTCCCACAGTTAACAGGACCACAAGCATTTAAATATAAAAGGTTCATTTAAGGATTCAGACTCAGAAGATTTTTCTTTGGGGACAATCAGAAAATAAAACAAGAAGGGGGAAAGTCCTGGGTACCTCCCCCACCCTCCATCCCTAAGTCTGTCAATAACCACTAAATGACTCCCCAGATGCACACTAATGGCAGTCTCCCAGAATGTACATCTGCTGTGTTTATGAGACTCGCTTTGACATACAACTGCCAAATATAGAATTATTCACTTCAGTGCTATCACAGACTGCTCCAACCATAGGGCAGGGGCATTTGGGAAGTTCCCTATTTGAAGAGGGGAAAGAAAAGTCCACTCATTTACATTTTTAGTCCATGTTCTCTTCCAAAAATATGCAAGATCTACAGACCACCTTAATTTTTATTTTGAACTTTATTGTCTTGAGACTTTAGGGGGAAACTGCAAGGCAGGATACGGTGAAGAGAAAGCTAATGACAATTCAGACTGTAGAAGGATCCAGGTGAACCACAGGGAACTTACAGGGGCACAGTCAGTCAGAGACAGGCAGGGGACAGCTGCTCAGGCTGGCAGGACCCCAGTGAACATCTCAGCAAGCATCTCGAATGAAAAGGTACATCCCTATTACTTTAAAAATTGCTTTCTAACAAGGATTATAAAACAAAAAGCTCAGAAGCCAACGCATTAAGGGCATCCAGAAATGCACTTATTTATTTATTTATTTATTTATTTATTTATTTAGAAAAGATTTTATTTATTTATTTGACACAGAGAGAGAGAGATTACAAGTAGGCAGAGAGGCAGGCAGTGAGAAGGGGGAAGCAGGCTCCCTGCTGAGTGGAGAGCCTGATCTGGGGCTTGATCCCAGAACCCTGAGATCATGACCTGAGTGCAATGCAGCGGCTTAAACCACTGAGCGACCCAGGCGTCCCCAGAAATGCATTTAAAATGAAAAAAAAAACCTCTACTATTTTATACTTAACGGCTAGGTGCACAGTGGCAATTGACTTCTGTTTATTTGAATCATGACTTCAAGTACACAGCAAATGCAAAAAGAGAGCCTGGGTAATAAACTCCCCACACCTGATAATAAAGCCCTCACTGAAGGTTTGCCTTTGGACTTCATTCACACACCTACACAGATGCTAGTTAGTCAACTAGCTGGAGGAAGTGCCCACATTTACACACATGCTGAGTTTTTAAGTTCACAGTAACTGCTCGATCTAGAGTCAAGCAAGTGAGAGCTGTGCAAGTGTGGCACTAGAGCCCAGGACCCTTCACTGCCTGCATTTGTAGGTAAAAATGGTGGACTGAGAGCACAGGTGAGAACCTTATTCCCACAAGGTTCTTATGGAATGACACCCCTCCCCACCTTTGGATTGCTCCAACTTTTTCAATGCTTGTTCCTCCCCTCCTTCCTTCTCTTTCCAAAAGAAAAGAGGGTGGGGTTTTCAGCAACATTTGTTCACCAAACATTTGCTCTTTTTCATCTTCCTGTGAATTGTACTCCCTCCCTTCAAAGTCCCAGACCCTTGCCTCCTTCTCTTTGGCTTGGAATGACTTATATACTTAATTTTGCCTGTCTTTGGAATTTCCATGTATGTATGGGTAGATTCTCCATACGTACAAAATTAAATTTGATTTTCTCCTGTTAATCTGTCTCATGTCAGTTTAATTCTTAGTCCATCCAGAAAGACCATGAAGGGCAGAGGAACTTCTTCCTCCCTGACAAAGCTTATGAACCACTTACTTTCCCATTCAACTAACGTTTCTTTTTTTTCTTTTTTTTTTTTAAAGATTTTATTTATTTATTTGAGAGACAGAGAAAGTGAGAGAGAACATGAGAGGAGAGAAGTTTAGAGGAAGAAGCAGACTCCCCGTAGAGCCGGGAGCTCGATGTGGGACTCGATCCCGGAACTCAAGGATCATGACCTGAGCCGAAGGCAGTTGCTCAACCAACTGAGCCATCCAGGCGCCCTCAACTAACGTTTCTAAGACTCAGGGATGGTAAGTGCTATGTTGTTGTATGTATACACACAGATCAGCTGAATGAGGCTCATATTTAGCTTAAGTAAGTCAAACAGGACTCTCTTGGTAGAGGGAGGAAGAAAGGGATGAAGAGAGGAAAAGAGAACATGAATGAATGAGGGAAAAATAGAAACTGTAAATCCTAGAACCTTAAATTCCTTTAGTCCATGAGTTTATCATATATGCTATACTAAGCTGGGATTGGAACATTGTCTGATTTAATATCTATTTTAATTTATTTCACTATAAGCTTCTCTGCAAAGATTTCCTTGATTACCCCTGCCCAACACATCTCCTTGGATTCTCATACTATTTACTCTCTACAGGATTTCTTGCCACACAATCTCCCTTTTTATCATTAATTTTGTTGGTTGATGAGATCACTCTTGTGTGAGGGAGTTATCTGGTTTGAAGATGCTATGTGCAACTGAGACCTCTGGCCCATGGCCTCCACGAGCAGCACAGGCAGAACGTGAGTGCCTCTTGTTCTGTTTTGTGCCTGTGCCCCTGCTTGATCTGGGGGAAAATTAAGGTCAGGAATGTTCCACAACCACTGACAGCACAAAGGTCGCTGGGGTGATTTTTAGAGTGATGACCACTGCTAAAATAAACACTGCCCCAAAAACCTGTTGTTTCACCCCATGAAACTTTGCACTTGTTCATTGTCGCAGGATTTTCCAGGGAGATCCCAGCCTGTTAAGTTTTCCCAGTGGAGGTCAGCAGGCAGGGCCAGAGAGCCACGTGCACGGTTGTCATCATGGGTTGGCCTGTGACCAGGCGCTAAGTGTCTGTGCCTGGCTGGGGCATCTCCATGCCCACGTGCAGTCCATGATGTCATGAACACTGTTGTCTATAGCAGGGTATTGTGTCCCATTGATCAAAATCTAATAAACAGCCCCATTTTCAGCTCCATCCCACCTTCTACAATCAGCTAGACTTGACCACTGAATACTTTGTGAATTGTGAATTGTTCCATGTGAAAATAAGCCTTTAGGATTCAAGCCATTCTTTGTGTCCCCTAAGACGATGACATATTCCTTAGAGGAGATGTGAAGAGATTTGAGAAACCCTTCAGGTGACAGTGAGTCAAGCCTTCTAGATAACTAAGTGGTTCTCCCGGCAGTATAGGCATCTTTAGTGACGAGGGATGGAACACATCTTTGCTCGTTTGAAAAACTGTTCTCTCTAGTAAACTGCATTCATTACCACAAAAAAGCCAGACATTATCCTCAAACTCAATAGAAAACTGAATTTGATGTTGGTTGCTAAATCCTTAATGAAAAAATAACTAGAACCAACATCATTTTTTAATAACACGTTCCAAATAAACTGGAGTTAAGAACAGCTGTCAGGAAACTCTCTGCCATCTTCTCTCCTGCAAACCCCAGAGATAAAGAATATGTAACACAAAAATAGCTCCTTGCCCCAGTTCTTCTCGGCTTTTGCCCGCATACTGGATCGAGAGAAGGGACGGTGATGCAAGTCAGGTGTTTAATGTCAATTTGTTTTTTTTTTTCCTCTTTTAAAAGAGTTCTCCCCTAAAATGTGGTTGTACAAAAAAAGTAAACTTTAATTGTAATACACGTTTATCTTTGCATATAGAGCTTTAAATTAAAAAATCTTTCCTTTTATATTAAGTTTTAGATATTGATGGTTTTGTTTTCTCTAAAGAGAGAATTCCACATTTTATATTTCTGCTAAAGAAACAGCCCTGAATCAGATCATCTTCATAATTAATTTTAGAAGTGTAAGATCTTGTATTTTGTAGCTTAATCTAAGAACAGACTTCAAATTTATTTTTATCAAGACTGTTTAGAGAATATAACTTAGCTCCCTAAAAAACTGGGACATGGAAAAATAGAGTAGAAGAAAATATGCTACATTATTAATAATGGTGAATCCTGGGTGTTAAGATTTCTCATGACTGCTATTTTTGTGTTTTTATAATCTGCATTTTTTCATAATTTCAAGAATTGCAATTTTCAAGATTTTACAAATAAATAAAAAAAAACTACTCTTGTCAAAAAGTTTAACTGAAACTAAACCTTATCAAGAAGTCAACATCCTTGCTTTCCCCGCAAGGCATTAAAGGGGAGGAAATCAATGATCCTTCCTCTTCTTCTTTTTTAATTCAAGGTTGGCTTTTGTGTCACTGTCTTGAATAGCATGTTTTCTCGGGCCTTTACTGGCATAACTAGTTCTTACTTTGATTGTCTTTGCCCATGCTCTCAGAGAATGAGACTTAGTCAAATGGAGCCTAGATACTGGCAAAATATGCTCCTACAACTTCATCAGGTTTAGTCTCTGTGAGGCATTTGAGTGCCAAAGAGAATTCAGAAAACATTGCTCTAACTGAGAGAAAGCACAAGCAGGCCAGACATCCCCCTGAAGTTTCATCTTTTACGTGCCCACAAAAGACCAGAAAGTAACTCTACACCCCCATATAATAGTACAATATTTCTTTCTTCAACAGATTATAGATTTTAAGACTGTTTCCAACACCTCCTTCTGGCCCCTTCCTTTAAATGGCTAAATTTAGTCAATATTATCTTGCCCTCTGATAACTTTAAAGTTCTACATTTCAGACAGAAGTGGAAAAATGAGACCTAGAAGGATCCCCTTCCTTCTTTTGTTTCTGCTTCCTGTCTCCTCTCAGAAAGGACAAAGGAGGAACATAGAAAGGAGATATTTCAGAGTGCTTGTCAGGCACTGTAATGTGGAGATCATGCTATGGTTCAGACACAGTCTTGCCTTCAAAGATCTTACAGTCTAGCAACAGCAACACATATATAAAAACAACCCAACAGAGAGTGAATAATATGCTGGGCTGCTGGTGTGGAAGCCCAGAGAAGCAGCAGTGAGGAGAACGCACTTCCCCAATAGAAATGGTCTCAAGGATGGTGAGCATCATCATCTCCTTAGAACTCTGCTTTATCCATCTTGTGTATGAAATGTCTTCATGGACTCTCCTGAGAATTTAATGCCCTGCACTGTTACAATTTTCATGGGAAATAATTTCACAGGGAATTATTCCAATATATATATATATATATATATATATATATATATATATATATGATTTATAATTCTCTGACATCATGGGAGTTGAGTACTTATGCTTTTCAGCATGTATTTGCACAATAGATCCAGTCTACATATATAGTCAGTGGTACTCCTGCAGCCATGAAGTAGATCAGATGCCCAGAGAGTTCCTCTGGCTGCACGTTCCCAGCAGGTATGGCATCTACCAGCCTTTACAGTTCCTCTTTTGGGAACCACCAGCTCAGGAAGCTCCTAATAGTGTGGTTCCTTGAAGAAATCCTTGTCCAACTCCTATGTCCAGTGGCTGGGGGACAGACTGTCTGTATGGTGGCCCTAGCTAAATGCTCTGCATCTAGGGGATTAACAACCTTTCTCTGAGAGACTTCTAGGTGCAGTCCCACCCCACCTCATATCCATGTCACCAGGCTCACTATCTGAGTTCAAGTGTCCCAGACACTCTGTACACTTTCTGACTGCCCTATTATTCTAACAGAAATGGGCTGTCAGAAATGAGAGAGCTCAGATACTGTGTAAACCTTTTACGTGAACTCTGTTTTACTTCTATGCCTCACATAATTTAGGACCTGGTAGTGGGAGCAGGTGTCCTTTGTGCTCTCTTCTGCAGCTCCTAAGTCATTTCTCCTTCCTCTTTCAAAAATCCAGATCCTCTGAAGCACCAGACTACCGTTATTAGTCTTGCTTGCTGTGTTCATCCGTTCATCCACTGAAATCCTCCTTACACCCTCTTCACCACTGATGACAGCATCCTATGGCCCAACATCTTTTTATCACTGCTCCCATTAGATTTCTTAGGAGTTTCAGCATGCATGTGGCTATTTCCAAGGCTCTGGCCTCTCAAGTCCTTGCCCTCCTTTATGCCAATCCACTTCAGCCATGTACATACATGGCCATACGCTATACTTTAAGATCAACTGCTGCATCGCATCCAAAATACTCAGTGTAAGCTTCTCACTCATCCACTTTTTCACTCCCCATTATCCCCATCTTGTCTTTAATTTCCTCCATATTAGCTTATACTCCATGCCCTAGCATTACAACCACTCCCTTTATATACTATAGCCTCGGCCTTTCAAATATACCCTTCTGGAATACCCCAAATATGTCTAAGCAAATCCAGTTGCACCTGGATCTGATCAGTTGAAGAACCCCGGAGAAAACTACCTGACCCTACAGACTAGACTCACTTGAAATTTGTTGCCATTTACCTTGAATGGACACTCCATGCCAGGCAATCTTATGGAACGTCCCTGGCAAATTTGCTTTTGTCCAAGAAAAGACTTCATTCCCAGTCCTCCCTCTTCCTTCCCCCAAATCCCCTTCTGTCCTTCACTTTCAGCTGCCACATCCTCTATGGAGAAGAGAGATGGAAGGGGATGAGTACTAAGTCAGCTTCTTGCCACAACCTTCCCAAATCTGTTGCAGGTGCTTTGGTTCCTCTTCTTCTGCAAAAGAAGTGGTGTCCTTGCTTTTCTGTGAAGCCAACCCTCCCATGTGGGCACCGGCTCCTTCATATCATTCAGGGCTTGTCCTGACTTCCTAAGAACAACTTAGCTATTGTCATCCTCCCTTCTCTCTTTTGCACTGTCAATTTCTTCATCTACACAATCTTCTTCCCATCAGTGAGATGCTTTTCTTATCTTTCCCATGTTAATGAAACAAAATGAAGAGTGCTCAAACCCCAAACCCAATACATTTTCCTGTGGCCCCATTTCTCTTCCAGTTATTCCCTCACTTCTCTAATCTCTTTCATGAGAAAATGTCTCAATATAATATCCTTTTGTTTCCTATTCTCTCTTCTTCCTTTAACCCCCTTAGCTCATTAGTAACCTGCATCTTACAAAGTCAGTTGCCAGTTTCCTATTTAACACTACAAAGCACTATTGAACATGCTTGGCCACACCCTCCTCCACAAAGAGCTTTCCTCCTCAAACCACCATGCTGGCGTACCTGGTCTTCTTCTGACCTCAGTACGTGTTGCATCTCAGTCTCTCTTCTGGTTGCTCCTCCTCTTCTAGATCTCTAACACTGAGGGTGCCCCGGAGCTCTGTGTTTGGTCATCCTCAGTTCTTTAGCTGCCCCTAATCAAGTTCCATTGGTTTAAAGTCACTCAATCCACTCACAGATGACTGACTCAGGTCTTGAGTATGGACCCCGGACTATCTCCAAACCTGCACATCTGACTGTCTTGCTGATATAGCTACAGTTGGCTGGAGAGCAGGCATATTAAGGGTTCAGTTTAGCTCTACTTTCTACCATTCTTCTTTTGTTGGCTTTGCTCTTGGAATTTTGGCCACCTTTTGGAGCCTAGGACATGCCAGCTGAGACCTACCTCCAAGGGGCTTTGCATCTACTGTTCCTTCCACTTGATAAGCTCCTCTGGGGAGGAAAAAAAAAACCTTTCTCTTTTTAATAATTCAGATCACAGCTCAGATGATGTCTTCTCCCCGAGTGGTCTTCCTCCATCACCCTGTAGAGAGCAGTTCCCCCAGTCACTACCTACACATCTTGGCCACATTGACCTTCTTCACAGCATTTATCTGGAATGGAAATTGTCCTTTTGGCCTATTTGTTTGCATATTTATTACCTGACTCCCTTCACTAGATGCAAGCTCCAACCTCTGAGGGTCTCAGGCTGTCTCATTCACTGCTGTATCCCTGATACTTAGAAAGGTGTCTACACAAGGGAACTGCTCAGGGAAAATCTGATATTTGACTACTTGCCAGATCTACCTGAATGGTAATGAGGATGAAAATCAGTTCGTAAAGTGTTTTGACTATATGCTCTTTTTTTTTCAATTAATTTTATTTTATTTTTTCAGTGTTCCAAGATTCATTGTTCATGCACCACACCCAGTGCTCCATGCAATATGTGCCCTTCTCCATACCCACCACCAGGCTCACCCAACTCCCTATCCCCCTCCCCTCCAAAACCTTCAGTTTGTTTCTCAGAGTCCACAGTCTCTTTTGGTTCATCTCTAAGCACCCGCTATCCTCATTTTCACAATTTGGTTGACAACCAGTGATACCAGTGGCTCCCATGGCACTCTTCTCTAGCTGGAACATATATACCACCTTGACTGAAAGTGTTGGTCAGAATAGCTCCCTGAGGACAATTTCTCTCTGCAAATAAAAGCAAGGCTTAATATGGTGAAGAGCTGATAGCACCTCTTCAAGTCATAAGTAAATGAACTACTACTTTTTATTGATGCACTGTATCCTTTATTGATCAGTTTGAAGGTCTCCACTCATGTATTCTTAACTCCTGAATTTACTTTGTTAGTGTGATTAATGCTTTCCTTAAATTGGTCTTTTTTAGATCGCTTTAATCACAAAGCTAGTTTGAATCAAGAGTTCAGGCATTCCATCTGAGAGTTTAAAATTCCTGATGATAATAATGCCAACAAATCTAATTTGACCAAATTTAGAAGGGTAAGCACAGCTCTACCATTTATTTCTAAAATCTCTATTTTATCAGTACTAGTAGTATTCTATTACTATCAGTAAATGGTATTAGTAGTAGTAATATTCTCTGTACTTCTGAGTATAACAAAGAGACTATAAATTAACTGAAAAGAGACCGAAACAACTAGTTTTCCAGAATCAAAAAAACAGTTTTGATGGAGTCTTTCATACAGGTTTAAGTCTCCGTGTGTCTGGCACTGCATGTGTGCACATGCCTATGCACACATTTGCACATGTGTGCATGGCAGGACAGGAGACAACTGCGTCTTTAGGCTTACTGTATTCACCTATTTTTGACAAGACCCTAAAGAATTAAGCACAGATCTAATTTTACTAGTAAGAATTGTTTTATTCCAGGTTGCTGAATGAACATGACTACTTAGCTAAGATTAGGTCAAGAAATGTAGAGGGTGATATTTGTTTCATTTTGTTTTAATAAAGTAGATGTGAAATGTTTCTTACCATGTAAGGAGCAAATCAAGGGTACTATCCAAAACATCCTTTTCCTTTTCAGTGAGAAGAGATCCAAGGAGACAGCTGGGTTTATTAAAGCAAAGAGAAATCTTTTGGATGAAAAACCAATTTTAACTTTTGAATCTAATATTATAAAATCTTTATCTAAAAGAGTAACTCCTGGTTATTTTTCTTGATTTCTACCTATGATCTATCCATAAAAGAAAAAGGAAGTTGACATTTACAGAGAGAGATTCTTTCTAAGTGGTTCTTCCTAGAAAGATGGGTGAAAATGGAAAATACTGTACCTGCTGAAACTATTAATTAAAAACAAGGCTACTTTATTAAGTAATGCAAATAAAACCTTTAGTCTTAAGCTTGAAAACTCTATGGTCACATGCAGGCTTTTACAACAAGAAAATCACTGATACTAGACATACTCCAGAATCAAAACATTAGATTAATTCTGTTTTTTAAAATCTTTCTTCTGGGGCCATCTTTTCTTTCCCAAGTACCTAAGGAAATTATTCAATATTCTGCAGAACTGATGTGTGTCGGTTTTTTTCCACTTGAATCAGAATTTTGTTACTAATAATTAAACTACTTAGAAAAAAACAGGACAGTAGAATAACATAAGTGAATCACTCTTGCAAGTTTTCACCTATAGTCTTTAGTGGCCTTTAATAATTGTAATTTGAGATACTGGAATTTCAAAGAGGAATTTTTAAATCACTTCTTCAAAGTTTCTATGGTGAACGTCTTGTTAACTGGAGTGTACAGAGAATGGAATATAAATTTACTTTTTGGGTTAACTTAAGACTTTTCAGCAAATACTTTTTGTTTAGCCTTTGAGGTTGAAAATATTTCATAAAAACAAAATACTTTTTGTTTAGCCTTTGAGGTTGAAAATATTTCATAAATACAAAAAATATTTACATAAATACAAGTGAACACAGTTCACTTGTGTTTCACATTGTTCAGCCACTTGTTCAGTAAGACAGGAACTAGTAGGAGTTCACGGTCATGGATAATACTCATTGTAGTAGAATAAGGTATTGGAGAAGTGGAGGAGATAAATTCTAAGGCATATTTTGACAACTATTATTTACAGTAGACCCTTGGTTATAGTTTATTTTGTCCTGATTTCCCCCTGTTGTGAACATTAAAAAAAAAAAAAAAAGGCCTGTTAATCCAGGTTTTACTCTTAGTTTGGTTCCACTTAGTGGAGGTTCTATGAATTCTTCTATTAACCTAAAGCATTTTTTTTAAAGATTTTATTTATTTATTTGACAGAGAGAGATCATGAGTAGGGAGAGAGGCAGGCAGAGAGAGAAGGGGAAGCAGGCTCCCTGCTGAGGAGAGAGCCCTATGCGGGGCTCGATCCCAGGACCCTAGGGTCATGACCTGAGCTGACAGCAGAGGCTTTAACCCACTGAGCCACTCAGGTACCCCCCTAAAGCATTTTTTTGTGAAAATTATATTTCCTGATTGTACAACAAACATACACATTGTTGAAAAAGTCAAACAATACAGAAAAACTTAAGTACTGTCTACCATTTTGGTGAAAAAGACATTCATACCTACATGAAGCACAGCTTTGTAAACTGAGAGAGGATGACGCCTCATACCCAGCCACATAGCCTACTTCAAATACCAGGCAACATTTCGATGCTATTAGAATATCCAAGAGGATCATTTTTAATGCCTCCATAGTATTCCATTATCTATTTAACCCAGCTTCTAGTGATGAGTTGGAATGCTCCCTAATTTTATTGTAAAACACTGCTACAAAAAAAAAATCTTGCATACATATTTCTGCACACTTGTTTCATTATTCTCTTAGGATAAATTCCAGAAAGTATGAGCTATATTTTAAATTACATGCCTACTCTGGCACAACCAAGAATATTTCCTATGAATAGAAAGTTTGCAGACTTTCTCAATTCAGAGAGCTGTACTGATTATTATGCTGAGCTAAGATTTATAACATCAAGAGACCAAATGATGATAACTATTTAAAACTGTGTATAAAATTTCTAGGAAGGGAGAAAGTCTAGTGTCCCAAACTAGAATATCTCCATCACACATGAGCCAGCAGGACTTTGGCAAAAAGCTCCCCATAGTATCCTAATGAATATAAGTGGTCAGGGTTGCGGTTTCACATTTCACCAAGGGAATGCCCAGGAACAAGGATGGAATGTCAGGTGGAAGTGAGATTTCCTCATTCAGCATTCTGCATTTACCTCCAGCAGCTGGCTTTAGGCAACATTCACAGGATCCACACGCCCTGCACATTCATTCATTCTTTCAGCAAACCTCACTGAACACCGTCTCTCAGGTACCACGTGTGGTCATGCAGTCCTTGCCTTGGAAGCACACTTAGTCTAACTGATGACAGCTTTGAGGCCAGCTGGACTCACAGGGAAAAACTCTGCCCGAGTACATCAGGACAGTCTTCACACAGGGCACTAGAGCTGGTTCTGGGAGAGGTCAATGTACTGGGTAACCTGAGACGGAGGCAGACTCGTTTTCTGGTCACCCACTGAATGACCCAAACCTCTCTTTCTTTTGTTACCTCTGCAGTAGAAAGGCTAGCTACTCCTTTTTCCAGCCTCCTTTGTAGTTGGCAGGAGCTAGAAGAGGCAATCCTGGCCAGTGAGAGAGAAGTTGGCTAGGGACTGCTGGAAAGGCATCTTCTTTTTCTGATAAAGGCACCACAGTAGCTAGCCCTGTCCTTTACTTCTTTTTGCCTTAACTGAATATCTGAGGTAGGAAGCAAGGAGTGAATGAAGGTCAACATCACTAAACCTCCCAACCAGCACAGACAGCTCATTTTGTGGGGGAACAGGAACCTCTCTCTGTTTACATCATTCCGAGTTGGACCTACTGTTATTTGCAGCTGAAGGCATTCCTAATCAATGATCATTCCTCCAACTAAGATTGTGTCTGGATAGAGGCAAGAATAAAGGGCCAAGATGGGGCAAAACAGGGAGCAGATTTCAAAACTAGCACCTTCAATAGCTGATGCTCTCAAAACATGGCCCGTTCAAGCTCAGGGGGCATAGCTAAGTATACAGGGCAACACTTCTCTTAAGTGTGAGAGCCTGTAAGTGTGTATTTATTAGAAAAATAGGATGAATAGATGGAAATCTGTCTGATAATGGATTTGAAACATAGTTTCCTTGAGATGCAACAACTTCAGAAGTACCAAAAGCAAAATAAACAAATAAATTCTAACACAAATTATAGAATCAAAGAGTCAATATAATGTAGGAATAAAAAATGAGAGTACATAAGGCAGTACAATTAGACAAAGGGCATGTATGCATATGAAGTCCTTTCTGCATCCATTTTCTTCTGGCAGAAACTTTAGGAGTTTATATGAAAACATTAGGCAAATTTTTAAAAAAGCTAACAGCCAAAACATTAACAGTACAGTGGAGTTAAAAGAAAGTAGCTGTTGTGTGTGTGTGTGTGTGTGTGTGTGTGTGTGTGTGTGTTTTAATTTTAAGAGCAAAGAAAAAAATAGTATCTAGACAATCATGAATTTTAGCCAACTGAACAGCCTAAGAAATTATTCAAGCCTACTCAAGATCATAGTCATCATGTAAAGAGGGGTCTAAGGGAAGAAAGGGCTAATGGTAAAAATGTGTATAATTAATTAGAAAAATAAGACAAGGAATATACAGGCTGTTGTCCTAACAAACCCAACAGCCCACAAAACTCTTTGCCAAGGTCTGAGAAAAATAAGCCAATCATTTTGAATATGGACAATTTACAAAGCCATAAGTAAATGGGGAGGAACCATGTGTTTTAAAGGAAAGAAAAATAACCAGAAGGAAATCTAAGTAGGGAGACATTTCCTATATTCCCAAAGGCTGAGGGACACTGTCCAATGTGGCACTATTTTATGGATCTATGTCTCTGAAAGCAAACAACCAAAAATCACCACACATCTGAACGTGAAATAAAAAATGTGTAACAAATGTGTAATAAAAACATAGGCCTTAAAATGTTAGACAGTAAGACGCTGACTCTTATTTACCACAATCTGCTAGTATCTTGCACAGTGCCTGATAAGTAGGTGTTCAAATATTTGTTGGAAAAAAGAGAAGGAAAAGAGAAGAAAATAGAAAACTTCCTACAAGAGCAAGATGTTCTTTACAAAGAATACTTTTCCAAGTCACAGAAGTATCATTCAGTATAAAATATACACAAGTTGCAAAGTGATCTGAAGGAAATAACACAGAATACATTCTTATGAGGTAGGTAGATTATAGATGAACACTTTAAAGAGCACTTTCAAACTGCATCCTCAATTCCATTAATCAAAACCTGATAGGTAATATGTATCATCTTTTCACTGAACAGTTTTCAAATATTTGTTGTAGACTAAATCTCTAAAACAAAGGGCAATCTGGTCTTAACGGGGAGACTGAATTATACTAAATGAGGTTACAAGCATTTACCACTTGTAGGGAGCATTTCTCTCTTGGCTGCCTAATGCTTAAGAAATACCTTCTGTTGGCTAATATGAGAAATCTCTCTATGAAACTCTCAGCCGAGAGTTAATCTGAAGTATGTTCTTTAATGGGACAATAAGAAAGCACTGGAGATTTATTTAGCACTTCCGAAACGCTTTAGGTTGACCATTGCAGGAAACTGCCCCAACAATCACCTCGAGACAGGGTTTCCTGGTACCTCTGTTTTGTAGATGACCCAACAGACTTTGTGAGGTGAATTAACTAACTCCAGGCCACACAGGTGGGTAAGGAATGGAGATGAGATTCACAGGGAAGCTAGCTGCAGAGCCGACTCCTGACTACTGTGATGTACTGAAATTGTATCAGTGGTGGTGGCGAAGGTAATGATAATTGATAATAATATGAATATAGGCATACTTCATTTTAGTGTGTTTCCCTTCATTGTACTTCACAGATAGTGTGGTTTTTAACCAATCAAAAGACTGTGGCAACCCTCTGTCAAGCAGGTCTATTGGCATCATTTTTTCCACAGCATTTGCTCACTTCATGTCTCTGTGTCACATTTTGCCATATTTCCAAATTTCTTGTTGTTATTGTATTTGTTACAGTTTTCTGTGGTCCGTGATCTTTGATGTCACCACTGTAATGGTTTTGAGGCAACACAGACTGAACCCATGGAAGGCGGTGAACTTAATAAATGTTGTGTGTGTTCTGACTGCCCCACCGCCCAGCCATTCCTCCATCTTTCTCCCTTTCCTCAGGCCTCCCTACTTCCTGAGGCAGACAATATTAAAACTAAGGCAGTTAATAACCCTACAATCCCTACAATGGCCTCTAAGTGTTCAAGTGAAAGGAAGAGTCCATCGATGTGGCAGCCTTCAGTGTTGTACATTAAGAAATTGCCACAGCCAGCCCAACTTTTAAGAACCATCACCCCAATGAATCAACAGCCATCAACATCAAGGCAAGGCTCTCTACCAACAAAAAGACTATGGCTTGCTGAAAGTTCAGATTATTTTTACCAATACAGCATTTTTAATTAAGATAGGCACATTTTTTTAAGACAATGCTATTGTATAGCTAATAACTCTTACATGAACTGGGAAACCAAAAAATTCATTAAACTCACTTTCTTGCAATATTTGTAATTGAGCCCACGATATCTCTGAGATATGTCTGTAATAAATTACCATGCACACAGTTGCTGGAACAATTTCACACATATTTAATTCTTTTTAAGATATACCAAACCTCATTTGTCCTTTTCCTGCCAAGGGCAAACATACTTATTTTTTAAGACCAAAGTATTAAATCACTGTACTTGGAAATTCTTCATCAAAAAACAACTGTTTTCCCTCACTTTTTACCTCAGTTGCTCATGACTCTGCCAGGAAAGGAAACATTTTTTAGCATCTCCTCCAGCTTCTGAGATGCTATCTGAACCTTTCTTCTGCTTTCCCTCTACTTATATGTCTCAAATTGTTATGTGTCAGCAGTTGTGACTCTGGGTGTAGTAGGTATTACATTTTTTAGTTTGGTGCCACAGAGAAAATGAATAGCTACTCCAACTCTATTCCGAGTGTAGACTTAAGAGATACCATCTTTCTAATATAAATTATATGGAAACAACAAAATAGATGTGTTCATTTACATGGCTTACACAAATTCTGGGAATTGTTATCCATGTAGCACGTTATGCTGGGGTCCTAATTTTGTCTTGTTGGTCCTAGTTGAAATATTAAAAATCAGTATGTTCTGGGTTTCTAAAATTCTAGTTCATTGATTAGGGAATTGCTTATTTAAAAATAGATCTTAACTTTAACATTTCCTGTTGATACAAACTCAATCTCTATATGTTTATGGCAAGTTACAATAATATTAACACCACACAACTGGCTTTCCTAGTTCCTTCTGAACCAAAAGACAGACATTATTAAAAATAAAGGATAG
>CM052812.1:17213839-17275838 GCA_028533885.1 Nasua narica
TCATCTGCACTAATAATAAAATACTGCAAATTGAAACAACGATGACAAGAACACTGTTCAACTGTGAAATTGGTGAAGAAAAGAAAAAGTTAACACTTAATGCTGGAAAGGGGATAATGAGGTGAAGAAAAGAAGTTAACACTTAATGCTGGAAAGGGGATAATGAGGTCAACATTAGGTTGCAGAGGTATATACTGATTTGGCTGGTATAGAAAGGAACTTGATAGCATGCTTATTGACAGGCATGAACATTTCTTTTACTCTCCAGTTCTTGTCTCATAGAGGATGCACACACACACACACACACACAATAGAAAGGAACTTGATAGCATGCTTATTGACAGGCATGAACATTTCTTTTACTCTCCAGTTCTTGTCTCATAGAGGATGCACACACACACACACACACACACACACAAACACACACACGATTATATTTTAAATCTGGGGCCAAATACCGCTCTTTCGTTTTAAGGCTTGTGCTATTCTCCAGAGAAACACTGAATGTAAGCAGACCAGTCTGCCTGGCCTAAGACTGCCCATGTTCAGATGAGGACAGTCTATGCTCTGGCATATCCAGGGAAGGAAGAAAGGAAGGAGGGAAGGAGGAAGAATACCATCCAGGATTCAAAGTAACTGGGTAGCTAACTGACCTGAACAAGTGATAGAACTTCTTGAAAATGAAGGTATCCCTCTCACAGAATTATAAGGATCAAATGTGATAATGTACAAGAAGGTCCTTGGTAAGTACAAAATTGATACACATCTTTAGAGACTTCAAAATTTTTATTTTTTCAGTTTTCCTCTTCAGTGTCCTCTGATGCCCCTCTTAAAACGCTGCTGCATCCTAGCCCTTCCTTCCTCCAGTGGATACATGTGCTCTACCATCATTTTTCTTCTTACTAAACGATACCGCTATATGGACACTGCATTGCACCCTTTGGGCTAAGGACACCCCACCTCTACCCTGGCCAATGTCATTCTAACAGAGTAACATTATTAAAATTTTCTATTACACTTCAGTTAACTGAGCCAGAAATGCCATAAAGATGAAGTTTTCAGGGAGAGACAAGAAAGCATTGAAGCCCCATATTCACGATAGATGTCTACTCCTCAGATGGATGGCACAACCAGCCTTACATAATCGTTCTTGCCAAAGGGAAGCTTGGTGAGACATTTGACTGAAACTTGCTCCTAAAAGAGTGTGTTTAAATTTTTTATCAGACTGCCTTTATAAAAATTTGAAACAGAGTAATCTCCAAGCAGGTCAACAGTTTGCTAAAAAGATTAGAATTTATGATTACCTTTTAAACTATTGTTTTAGAACTCTATGCTTTCTATGCCTAAAATGCCAAGCAAGTGTTTGGCTTTGAAATTAGGGAAAGAAAGAATGAATTCTCCCTCAAGCCGAGAATGCCTTTCACTCTTACACACCCTGGTGGCAATTTCCCACTATTAAAAGCCTTTGTCCTTCAGGCAATGGAGAAAAATGTGCTAGAACGACAATGGGTGCCTCACTTCTGGGCTGATTATCAGCACACCGTGTAAAATGCCTTTTGCTTTCCTTCTCAAGGTGATGAGGCTGGTGAGGTGATGAAAGCAGAACGACATCAGAATTACCAAGCCGGGAGCCCAACGCTTCCCTCTGCTGCACTGCAGATTCTTTGCGACCCAACTCCACTGTCCTCAGTGACATTTACCTACAGACGGTGTTCTTGCCCTTTAAAACGGACACAGTAATCCAAAAGAACAGACGAGGAGCTCCATCGTTGCTGTTAGAAATTAAATACTATGATTCTATTAGTCTCTGATACTGAAATGTTTCAGTCCTGGGTGTTTTAGAGAGAAAGGGTGGGGGGAAATCTGTATTTTGGATGGCGGGAGCCTGCTGTGAATACAGATGGAAATTTTATGGCTTGTTTAATGCTTGTCTATTTTAATAAAAAGAATACATTCCAACAGCAGCACAATTTCATTCTATACTCCATGTGCTGCAATATTGAAATAAAAGTAGCCCACTATCCGGAATCTTTCATCTCTCTGTAGTATTCAGTTTATTTCAAGCCTGCCTCTGAATGTATTTATGAAGAAGAGCACATTAGCTAAAAGGAGGAAAAGAAAAATCTCTAGGGGTACTCTCTCTCTCTCTCTTTCTCCCCGTCTCTGTCCATCTGTCTGTCCAAGGGAGACATCTTTCTCTCCCCAAGGGAGAGAACAGAAGTACTCTTTGTCTGGTTACAGTGAGAACCAAATGACAGAGCGTCACCTTGGAGGCAACGGTATATAGTCATGGAGGGGAAGTAGATGTGAAGTGTATTTGACTTTTTTCACCACCCTCCAGAGGCTCAGAGGACACCAGAAGCAAAGCCTGCTTCTCTACATTTAGGGAATGATGCCGAATTTTTCAGCTTCATCCATGGCATTTATTGTTCATTCTCACTAAGTTTCCATTAATGGGTTATTTATTCCACCCTACAGAAGGGTGAACATAGCCTGGAAAGCACTGCTGGTAATTTTTACCAGAAGTGGAAATTAACATAGGGACAAATTAAAATACGACAAGAAATCAAATTGCTTGACATCTTTAAAGGGACCAGCTCCTCCTTTAGTAACAATTTGACACTTAAGATACACTCATATGTTTTGGAAGCACTACACTGAAATTCTATATGGCCGAGTTTTAGATGTCCACTCTTGGCCTTTGCGTGTACTTCCGAATCACCATTCCCCCTTAGCAGGGGAAAGCTCTTTAAAAGGAAAACATACTATATGCTGGCTAATTGAACGTAATAAAAGTAAATAAATAAAAGAAAAGAAAAACATAGTTTTAAAGATCCTTCTTTGACAGAAGAGCCTCCAGGAATTAACTTTAAGGTTCAACAACCATTCTGGGGATTCTAACCCTGACTGCTTCCAGGGGAGGAGGGGCACCAACTGGCAAATGGCAGGAAGGAGCCCCTAGGGGCAATGAAATGCAATCTATCTTGTTGGGGGAATGGGATAAAAAACTGTGCATTGGTCAAAACTGATTAAATATATACTCAGGATCATTGCATTTGACTCATGTAAATTATAACTAAGTTTTAAAAATTCTTCCTGGAAACATTAAACAACAATAAGATTCTTCTAAGCACAAAGTTTCGGAATTTTCTGGGCATATAATTGTAAGGCCAATAAACAGAACGCCTTTTGCTGAACGTTTATGCAAAAGCCGAGGGACTCTTGGGGCCATATGTCTCTGCTTCAACGCCACACTTTACTGAGACGTTACCATGAAGATTTTATTGTTAATGAGATGAAAGCAAATATCACTGAGAATGTGATTAAAAGCTCTACATTAAATTGCAAGTGCAAGCTAAAAGTCTAGGCTAGGCATTCCTGCCACATTCCCCATGATGACACAAGGGACCTTGGGACTTCCCGGCCACATCTGAAGCAAATGTCCCAGCTATGGTCCACGGCACAGAACTGTGAGTATAGAAAGGTCTCTCTCAAAAGAATATGTGTGCACCTCATTGTATGATAATTGGATAGCAGACCTCAAACAGATACATCAAGACCCAAATACTCTAATATAAAAGGATCCCTTTCCATTGTCAAGTGCCGCCATGTAGCTTGCATCTCTCTATTCACCGAACTTCCTGTTTAACATAACTACCTATAGCACCGAGCAGTAGATAAAGGTTTCATCTCTAACAAGCCAACAAGCTGTTTTCTCTTGTCTGCTTCGATCCTCCACTAAGTTCAAGTCTTTCATGAGATTTGATGTCTCTTTATTTGGGCTAGAATAAGAGCTGCAAATACTGATATATAGTTGTCAGGCTAATGAAATTAAAAACACAGAAAGATATACACATGAACACAAACATACAAAAAGAATTGGAAAAAAATCATCTCATGAATTTTGGCATGATGACATTTTTTACTGGTTATTTGGGCCTTAATATTAAAGCAACATTTTTCATCAAAATACTATGTATGCATCCCCAAAAGGTCAACTGAGTGCATTTTAATATTCTTGCAGAAGTCTTTAAAATGTAACTTAAACACTTTTTTTTTTCAGTAAAAGTAGCACATTTCAGGAAAGTTAAATCTAGTGCATGTTTTCAGAACCCATTTTAGAGCATTCTTACATCTCACGTGTAATCAAGCTTATAATTATTAATGAACATATTTGTAAGAAAAACCATTCTATTGTTTTCAAAGATATATTTTTCTTCATTTCTCTAAACTTCTGAAAATTAAACCTTTCAAGTTGTGATGTGGAAGAAATGGATTAAATTGATCATGCAGTTTATTGCAGATGATTTTCTTCTATTTTTTCACTTCCCTCCTTTTAAAATCACTATAAATACCTTGCTCACAAAATTGAAGAATACCTTAAAACATGTCACTGCTCTAAAGGGTTTACTGTGAGTATAGCAAATACTTATACTGGAAGGGAGAACAAGAATGGAACATCACAGCTCTTATCATAAAGACTGTCATAATCTGAATCTGAAAGGCCTTCTAACTAGCATTTCTAAATTCATCATGCCTGATGAATGACAGCCTAGACAGAAAGCAATGGCTTCCATCTTTCTCAAAACAGTTCAGTAATTATCCTCCAGGCTTTTCATGTATCAGCTCGGTGGGTCTCTGCTCTTTCAGGTGTCCCAAGTGCAGAACTTCATACTGAAAACCCAAGTTAAAAGTCATTATAAGATAATACTTTTTTTGCAAAGTAAAAATTATTAAGAGTTGACAGGAATCAGAGAAAGCAGGAGGAGAAGGGGCACATCCTACACACATGTAAGACAATCCCTCTGCATTCCTTTCTTAAAAAAAGAAAAAGAAAAGGCTTTCATTTATTTATTTGAGAGAGAGAGAGAGCGTATGAGCAGGGGGGAGGGGCAGAGGGAGAGCAGCAGAGAGAGGGAGAAGCAGGCTCCCCACTGAGCAGGCAGTCCCATGCAGGACTCCATCCCAGGACCCTGGGATCACGACCTGAGACCTGAGCCGAAGGCAGCCACTTAACCAACTGAGCCACCCAAGCGTGCCTATCCCCTGCATTTCTTTCTTAACACAAGATATAACTTGCCTCTCAGATGCTCACATTAAAAAAAATTTTTTTTTATTCATTTGACAAAGAGAGAGAGAGAACAAGCAGGGGGAGCAGCAGGTAGAGGGAGAAGCAGGCTCCATGCTGAGCAAGGAGCCTGATGCGAAACTCATCCCAGGATCCTGAGCCAAAGGCAGCCACTTAACCAACTGAGCCACCCAGGTGCCCCATAGATGCTCACATTTGACAGCCCCAACACACCCTTTTTGGCTCCTTCCTTTCTCTTGCACGCCACATTAAGCCATCCTGTCTGATTAGTCCTACCTCTTTCCACAAGTTTTCTAACTGTGCTCACACTTATTGGTCTAGAGAGCCGGCTTCAATGTCCACCTCTCTCTACCCTCTGCCCCATAGCTATGCCACCTCACATGGCCTCCATCTCACTTTCTACACTTTTTGTATCAACTGTAAGACTACCTTAATTCTCTCCAACTCGTCAATCTCCCTTACTAAACTACCAGTTCCCAAAGGTCTAGAAGTATATCTTTTTTCCTTTGGATTCCTAAAGTATATAAATATTTGTTGAACTAAAGTGCTATTGAACCAAAACAATATGTGTTTCATATTCACTGCACTACACAAATATTTCAGAATTTTGTTACTTTTACATCCAAATTAATTTGGCTAATTTTCCTGTCAAAATAGTTCCATATAACTTCAGTGTCTAAGGATTCAGTCCATAAAAGTCGCTAAGAAGCTAACAGTTTACCTACTCAATTGGTAAACGTGAAATATGAAAAGTCAACCTTTGATAAACCTTAACACATCACATTATTTGTTCCTCTCTTGTATCCAACTGGTATTGAACTATCTCCATCTGGTCTAAGTGAATTCTAGTGAATACTCTTATGTTTAAAGAAGAAGGCAGAAACAAGAACAGGAGGGCAGAAGCCAAGTAAGAGAGAGAGAACGGATAACGCAGGATGTGTGGTTGGTACTTAGTAAGTACTTAGAAAATAATTTCTGAGTCTGAGGGCTAGAGTAATGAGAGATAGGACAATGGAAAATACAGAAGACAAAGTATTGGTGGGGACAGGGCTTTTGTATCTTTATAAATCTGTACTCAGCTGCTGTTTATAAATGTTCCAATGTATTCACACGTCAGTCAGACGTATGTATTTCAATGCCAACAAAGAGACAAAGTGAAAAGTGAAAGAGGAAGGAGAAAATCCACGTGCACAACAGAAACAAAGTTCCTGTGAAAAAGGGCTATACAGACACTCAATTGTCTTCTCCCTAAAATGACTGTGACCTTGGCCTCTTTTACAAAGAGAGGCCACAGTGGAGGCTGAGTTGTATCAACACCGCATGAGCTGGACGGTCTCCATGCAGCAGACTGTCATTTCTGGGTTGCACGTGATGGCTGATGGGGGAAGAAGGGGGTCTTGCCATCACATCTCATGAGGACTGGCTGAAGAAATAGGGAGCATTTCACTGGGAGAAAAGACGCGGCACCCAGACACCACTATCTTCCTCTATATAAATAACTGGCATATGGGGGACAGAGCAGGGTGCTAGATTGAGTCTCAAAATAAGAGAGCATATTCTAACAATTAGAACTGTCCAGAAGCGGGGTGGACTATGTTTAGAGGTAGGACGTTTCCAGTCACAGGCGATTCCTAAGCAGAGCCTGACAAGCAATTCACGGAGCTGTCCTTAAGGACAGGCAGGCTCCGCAGGGGCCCTGGTTCCGTGACCTCAAAGGTCCCTTCCACCTCTAAGATTGCACAACTCCAGACACTCTGTGGGGATTTTCCACACAACTCTGCCCTTCAAAACTGATGTAGCTGTCCTTTACGTAAGTCCCATAGGTTCGAATTGAGATTTCTACAGTAGCTCTTCTTTTCGCTGAATGAAATGAAATTATTCATGGACTCATCTTAATAAGGTGATTGAATCCTGTTTTAATCTGCAGTCCATAAATGTCACTACTAATCCATTAAATACAATTTGAGTGGTATGAAACTGAGGGCATGGTAAAGGGCTTTTCTTCTTACCTAGGTATCACTGTAAAGCAATCTGAAGTCATGTTTGTTATCTCAATCATGTAAATTTAAGTAAAACGTGAGTCTCTTACGCATATAACACTGTAGTTATGTAGCTTTGTGGTGGCCTGCATTAATACATTTTCTAATAAAATAATGGCAGATTCCCTCTGATGAGCACATGAGAAACTAAATGAGAACTTGGTTGGAGGGTAGTAAATTCTTTATTGTGTCCAATCCCCCCAGCCTGGTGGAAGGAGGCACTCGGGCTAGGGGCTTCTCCCAGGGAGAGATGGGGTGAAGGCTGATGTCTTCTTCCCTTGGTTCAGGTGGCATGGGGGGAAAAGGAGATAGCTTTGGCAAGTCCAAGTTGGGAATGATAAAAATTAGGTGATTCTTTGCTAGGGTTTTTATCATCTTGCCTTTATTTTAACTCTTTCCTTTGCCCTGAGCCATTTCCCCAAAACCTAAAGAGTGTATAAAACTAACGACAAAAACAAAATCCCTGTGTACTGTATAATCTAAATTTGAGTGGTGGTAAAAATAGATTTTAGCAAAAGATGATAAAAAAAATTAAGAAGTAAAACACATGATCCAAGGAATTGAAGAGCCCATGAAATAAAAGTAAAGCAAAAGCATCCAGGTCCTAGATGAGACCCTATATAATAAAAGCAGGAGTTGCCCAAAGCTAAATTTTGAGTACTTCCCCTTACACGCTTTGGCGTGGCATGCAGAAGGGTCCACTGTGTTTGAATGCTTGGGAGAGAAGAGAAAATTCAGGAAAAAATAATTCCCACTGATGACACAGGAAATTACAAAAATGGGTAACAGACTCCTGGAGGAGGAGTGGCCTCATAATCAGGGATGGAAGGCAAGCCCCTAATAGTTAGCAAAGCCGAGAGAGTTTTAGAAGCAGGGAGTACAGAGGACCTCTTCCTCGCTCTACGATTTGCCCTAGCCCCACCACAAGCCACCAGTTCTAATACGGCCTTGGGGTTGTCCTCGTTTTATCACTTTGAGTGTCCCATCCTGGGAAATCCCCCAGTCCCGGACAGTGAAGGCTGGCTGCTCACATCGACTCCCAGTGTACAAGGCAGAAATTCTTCTCTTGCCAGTTGAGAGCCACAAGCCTCCAATAATCTGGAGAAAAAGCAAAGAGCTGTGTGACCACTGCCATTTATTCATTTAATAGGACAGAGCCAAGGGGGCCTGGAAGAGGACACATCAGGAATTAGGAGTAAGCCTGCTCCAAGGAATCAGTGGTCCAGAAGGAGCATGAAGGAAATGTTGGAGCCTCTCCACACACTGTGTCAGGGTCCTCGACAAGGAACAGCCAAGAAAAAGCAGCTGAAGGTGTAAACTTAGGGGCCATGCCAAGATTCGAAATCAAGACTTAGGACTTTTTTCATCTAAAGACCTTCATACACAACGGACTATAGATCCATATGAGTTACTAAGAAATACAAAGAGTTGTAGCAGATAAGAGGAAAGAAATGACCTCTGGCGGGAGGAGAATGGGGGAGGGGTGTTGCTGGTAGCCAAGCATGAAGCCCATGGTGGGAAAGCCGGGGTATGTATGCTCTGGGAAAAGAGAAAGGCCGTCCCTCTAATGACAAGCAAGGTCAACTAGTGTATTTGTGGAAAATGAGGTGGTACATGGGGCTCTGGCTTCAGAATGAAGGACCCAGAGTGCTTAGCTAAGGAATCGTCGGAAATAAGGAGAGCAGAAAGTGAGAACCCTTCACTTGTGGAAAAAGATGAAGCCCTATTGTCTTCCGTGCCATTTTTCACAACAACAAAAACTGAAAGGAACCAAATATACAAAAATAAGGTATTAGTTGGATACATTTTGGTTCATCCATAAAGCAAAATACCATAGACCCATTAAAAACCTTACAAAAATATTATTTACTGACATGAACATAATGTTCAAATTATATTGTTCCATGGGAAAAAATGAGGCAACAAAAGAGAAAGTAACACAATTATCTCCATTAATTTGAGGGGAAGAAAAGAAAGAAGAGGAAACAGAAAGAAAGGAAGAAAAAGGAAGGTGAGTAAAGAAGACACTACGTATATACACGCTTAGAAAAATATTGGAAAAAACTATTTCAAAATGGTAACAGTAATGCTTTCTCTGGGTGACCTTAGCCTCCCTGTGTGGAATGCAGCATCTACAATTTATGTACATCAATTATTCACATGGTGGGAAAGACAAAGGTAAGAGGACTGCCAGAATGCCCTAGGATATGACAAGTAATCAAGCAAGGGGTAAAGGTGGCAAACAGGTATTAAATGCCCTCAAAAGCTCTGAAACAAGTCTTCTCTGATTGGACAGTAATATTTAGCAAGCAAACCTATCTGCCCAAGGTTTGTCTACTTCTCTGCAATGGTCCGAAGGAAACCTATATCACGGAAAATCTCCGAAGCCCTCTGTGGAGAGCCGCCGAAACTGAACTTTTGCTGACTAGCTTCCTCCAAGTGGAGTTCACTCTGGGAGTCAACGAGCAGCTGCCAGAGGGAGACCTTTAATGCAGAGGTAAATCCATTAAGGCGTACCCAGAGAAAAAAGGACTGGCTTCTCACTCAGTTTAGAAAAGCTACGGAGACACCTGCATTGGAGGCAGGGCGCTGCTGTGGAAGGAGCCATCCTGGCAAAGCCATCGCACCTGCCCAGAACCCAAGTGTTCCTACACCCCCCACCACCTCCACTGCTCTCTCCAGAAACCCCATTTCTTTCTAATAGAAAGTAAGAGCAATTTGGCTCTGGATTTAACCGCCTTATATAGAATATATACAAATAATAAATATTTGGGATATATCCAACATATATACACACACATGCATATATAGGTACACGTACACATAATTCCTAATATTACATTTTACATAAATATCTCTTTTTCTCCACATACACACATGCATTTATTTACTTTTTACCCTGCTTGGAATGACCTTCAGTGGATTTACTTTCCTCATTTTAACTGACAACTCTCCCTAAATAAACTCAGCATAAAATAAACTCGTTTCTCCCAAGTGGACGAGGGGAAGAGGAAAGGAGCAGGGAAGTGGGAGGAATTAACATTGGTTGAATCACTGCCCTGTGCCAGGCACTTCATGTTCAATTTAATTTTGTCTTCACAACATCTCTTTGCACTAGGTGTTATTGTGGATGAGGGCACAGAGGCTCAGAGAGGTTAAGTAACTGACTGGAGACCATGCAGCAAAGAAGTGACAGTGAGGAGACTCAAACCAAGCCTCCACGACTCCAGGGCTCACACTCAGGCCCATTCCTCATGCTGTGCAGCCTCCAAAAATCAATTTTCCTATTATTTCAGAGATCCCCAGCAGCACTTAAAAAAAAAAAAAGGCTGGATTAAGCCGTATGTGCAGATCGCATTAATAATTTAGGTTCCACTAAAGCTGCAAAGCAGCTCTAGGAAAGCAGGTCAAAGCCAAGAATACCAAATGTACATAAGAACACTCTCCCTTCCTGACACTGCAAACAAAACCCTAACTAATCCACCAGAAAACAAAAAGATAATGCCTATCAGATGCCAAATGGATGGCTATGTAATTATTTTAATCTGATCCCATAGAAAATCCACTGAAACATGTTATGTAAAATCAAGTTACAACCAGCCAGTGGAGACAAGCTTTCCAGTGGAGAGCTCAGACAAAGGCCAGGAACTGGATCCACAGGCAGTGGAGCGGGAGGCAGTGAGGCTGCCTTAAATTAAGCACGCTGAGCGTCTGTAAGACCAGACTCCTGTTAGCCAGGGCACAACACAGGCAACAGGGAAAACACCTATTTTAATGTATTCATGGTCCCCTTCAAATACATAATTTCAGCTGAGATGCAGTACAATCAAAACCTTTTTGAAATGAATCACAGACTAGAATTGGGGAGGATTACCAGGATTGTTAATTCTACACTAATGAAGATGAGTGAATATGTGAGATTCGTATGCCTGGATCACCAGTATTAATATATTCTCTTTGGAATAAATGTGGCTAGAATAAATGTGTTCAACAAAAACATTTATTTTTAGATGGCGAAGAACGATGCCAGCTTCAGAGGCAGAGTGAAGCAGGGATCCTGAACAATGGCCATTCTTCAAAGGAAAAAAATTAACTGCATTCAGCATTTTTCAACATCAATATGATTATCTTCTTATTTTGAGGCAGGCAAACGTATTTCGAGTGTTGACAGAGCTAAGTAAATACACTCATTATGTTACTGAATCAGGTTTGCAGTGACTAAGCCATTGCACAGAGGGATAGCAGGTCCTTACAGAAGAGGGGGCGGGGGGAGGGTGGGGGTTTGGTGACCTCAGAACCTTCCAGCACATTCTCTCTCATTCACCCCTAAGCAGCATAGGAATGTGGCTGGGAATTATGATATTGGGCATTTTGGGGACTAATAGAAAACAAAATGCATTGTTCAAGATTATGGCTTTGACAAATGTTGTTTCCCTAGACAATGGTAAATCCACAGTACCAAGGTCAATTATGATTTTTTTGTACCTGATTCAAAATTGCTCTGTGCTTTGCAGTAATATTTAATGTCCCCATATAACATCTGAAGATAAAAACACAGGGTTTAAGTCATGCATCATTATTTAAAAAGTACTTCTTATCCAGTATTTGTCACATAAAACCAATGAACAATAACACTGGTAATGGGGAAGCATAAAAATGATTTAATAACTGATTAGAAAATAATGAAAAATAAAAGTAAAAGCTTTCTCCAAATGTAAGAATCTGACATGAGCAGTGAATAATCTATAAGCAGAATAGTGAAAGGAGGGAAAGGGGTTCAAATTCTGCTTCTATCTGTTCACTGTTACTGTTAAATTCAGTGTCGGAGTCTCAATCTGCTCATCTAGAAAAGGAGAATAAAGTCATCTAACTCAGAGGTTCACGTGACTGTTAACCAAGAGAACAGCCTTTTGCACCTGCCAATTATTTTATTGTAAGTGGAGCGTAACTTTGTGAGCAGGGTCCTTATATTGATTCAAACTCGTGTGCTAGTAAAGCCTAAAATCATCTTTTCCAAATAATCAATTTTTTGAGATTCTTATTTTTGCCTACTCCCTTTCACAAATTTGAGCTTTTTACTCATTGCCCTTACCATCAAGGAAATAGAAAAAGAAAGAGTCTCACTTCACAAGGCCTAAGAGGTTTTTGCTCTCCTGGCTGAGAATCTGGCAGCGTCCACAGTGACTCACTTCCAACATTTGCCAGTGTCATCAGCTCAAGGAGGTTTTTTTTGTTTTTGTTTTGTTTTTTGTTTGTTTCTTAATGTTAGTGTTAATTTCTTACCATTCTACAAATTGTTTTAATTTCTAATTTAGCCTCTGAAAATAAGTCTGTTTTGAGCCCCTGAGTGAGTCCTTTAAAACTAGCTTCTTCAACAGCTTTCTTATAAAAACAGTGAGCATGAAACACAAGACATTGGGAATATACTCATTTCAAAAACCATGAAATCAGCCAACACAAAATGATTTCACCGTTTAGCTTCAAATATACAAACATTTTGGGAATTAACTGTATTCACATTTATTTTACCATTAATATAACTATAAGCCTGTTGAGGTAGGATTCGTTTAAAGTAAATGTATGACTTGAAAGTTAAATTATTTATTACATCCAGTATTATCAAACTCTCGATATCCATGCCCCAATGTGTCCTTTTCTTTGGGGGGGGGGGTAGCATCTCACAGTCCAGGAAAGAATCATCTCATGGAGCCCAGTATTCTGAGAAAATGGTGCTCTCAGTGGTGTGCTGGAAGTGAACCATATCTGATAGGGAATGAGGGGTTAGAGGGGAGGGAGTAATAAGCACAGGGATGGGAGAACCAGACCTACCTGGGTCTGAATGCTAGATTTACTCTTACTAACCATGAGACCTTGGGCTTGCTGAAATGTTCAAGATATGCCTCCATAATCCAGAGAACTAGGATAATACCACGCATGCATGAAAATGAAGTACAATCATAATCTACTGAAAGTACTCAAGAGAGTGCCTGGCCCACTCTAGTTCTCAATGATTTACAGTTCAATAAAAGAAAGAAAAGATAAATTCCTCTCCATAAACTTTTGCTGTTAGGTATCACTCTGTATTGCCCTTCTCTGAAAAGTGAAAAATCGCTGAGAGTCTACAACAAAAATATCTAATGAGAGATGTCCAGGTTTCAGGTTCCGTTTTTCTCTTTGGCTTAGGGAGAATAGGGGGTCTGAACACACTGGTAATTTTAAGTGGCAATTACTGACATGGGCCGATTTGGTCTGGGGCAGGGAACATGCTGTGTTTGACTGAAAACTGCTGAGGCCGTCAGAAGTGGCAGTTTGAGAGACAGAGAAGGGGGTGAGCTGGGAAGGAAGACAGTCCACAGGCCACTCTGGATTCTGAAACCAGGTATAGATGGTGATAATTCCACATTGGCCAGATCATTCACTCTTCCCTTGGTCCCCAACTACCCTGAAACTGTGCCATACCTCTGGTGGCCACAGTAGCTAGCGGGGGTAAAAAGCTGGTTGGTATTGAAGTATAGATATCTTATAGACATATTACATAGCTAATGTTTTTGTTCAATAAATATATAAAATACCCAGTGAATACTGCTTTCATTCAGCCCTCGTCAAATACACTTCCTCCCTCTAAATATTTCAACATTTATGCCCAAGTCTGCAAAATAATGTTCATTTGTTAAAAGAATCATCTGATACTTTCTCTATCTGTACTTATGATTCTTAAGCCTTCTCTAAAATCTACCTAGGCTAGCACTGAACTACTGAGAGAAGCTAATTAATAATAGTGTTAATGAATGGAAAAATGTATTTAACATGTGAGTCTTTGGAAGTATTTCTCAAAATGACAGATTTAATTCCCTGAGGGCTGTAAAAAAAAAAGTTTGCAAAGAGCTGAACTGCAGGGCTCAAATGACTTTTTGAGGATACCAGTTTATTAGTAAAATTTCATCCAACAAATAATTCTCTGAGTGCTTGCTAGGTATAGAAGTCCTTGAAAGCATTCCCTCATTTACTCAGCTCATCCGTCTGCTTCTTAGCTACGGTCACGAGGTTACACGTGAGAGCCCATGCTCCAAGGAAGGGAAGCTGGAAGCCCTCATTAACTTCTCCCTTTATGCCAGGAACCTGGCAAAATGCCTTTACAATATTTCTACTCTTTACGGTATGTATGCAAATAAAAGACCAAGATCCTGGTTTGAACAATGTGGAAACTGAAGCCCAAAGAAATTTACTTCAAGGCCACAGAGCTAATGAGTGGCAGCTGCGTTATGAATTCTTATCGACTCCCAAAGCTCATTCTTTCCATCACCGTGGCTTGTAATACTTACCCCTCCCCATAAATTTCTCCTTATTTCTTGCCTGCTTTATTGTTTTAATCCACTACTAAACAAAGTTTACTGTATTTTCCTATCCGCTTCAATTGTATAGTCCTCTTAGAAAATCGTACTTTGCAAGGATAAAATAATGCTGTTGGTAGTACTGAAACCACGAAGTTTTTAGGAATACGTGCATGTAGGTTATAAACATTTTAGTATCAGTGGCTTTCAGTCACTAGAAAATCTTGGACTTATTTCCAACCCTCTCTGGCCAAGTTTTCTGTTCCCATTCTTTTCCACACAGTCCATATATCCTTCCTCTCCCGTGGTGATGTTACTGGTTGGCTTTTGTTCTGCCAAAGGGCTGGCACATAAGAATGTTAATCTCTATCCATTCTAATGAGCTTCATGTAAATTCAAACAGAACTGACGATATGATCCTAATTAGTAGAAAGTCACCTATAATTAAGAAATAATTTACTGGAACCAACTAAATCTAAATTGAAATCTATACATTTTATAGGTATAAAATGTATACCTAGATTTGATGGTGATGGGCCGTTCTTTTTCATAATGCCACTTTGGGTCCAGGATAGCATAATCTTCAATGAAGCAGATAAGCACCAGAAAAATCTGAACTATATGTAAAAGGTCCAGGCTTCGTTTCTATTAATTTGCTTTCAATTCTTCCTCTTTTAAATTAGACAAACTAGAAACACCACAGTCTGGATTAAACTACAGCAAATTCCTTGTTTTCAAATGTTACCTTTTTATGCAAGTATTTTCTTTAGGATACTATTTGGATTATACACCTGACAGTGTAACATAGTATTTAGACATCACCCGTCAACGTTTAACCTGTTCATCAATTGACAGATAGAAGTGAATAATTCTACTTTGCTTCAGTGACTGGATTCCTCTTAAGTAATTTTAAATGCACACTAATTTTGGGCACCTGGGTGGCTCAGTCAGTTAAGCGTCTGCCTTCAGCTCAGCATTCTGGGATCTAGCCCCGTGTCGGGCTCCTTGCTCAGCAGGAAGCCTGCTTCTCCCTTTACCCTTCCCCCCTGCTCATGATCTGTCTCTCACTGTGTGTGTCTCTCTCTCAAATAAATACAATTGTTAAAAAAAATTAAAAATAAATGTGCACTAATGTAAATGTACACTAATTTAGTGTAATGAGTTAGACAAATCATTTAGATTTTGCAGTGAAAGAGAAATAATTTATAGAGTTTCAGCTACTAAATAATTTAACTTTTAACATTCCAACAGGAATTATTCTTCTCCTCACATAAGAATTCACCATAGAGTGCTTGCTTTGGCAGCACATATACTAAAAGAATTCACCATAGATGTCTGTTGGTAAGAACTTCCCTTTAAAAATCTATCCTACAGAGTTCTGATGGCCCAAGCAAGGGACTTAGAACCACACAGAGCTCAATTCCAAGGCCAGTTATTTCTGTGACCGAGGCAAGTTACATAACAAACTTCAGCTTAGGCTAAAACCTCTGAACATGTGGCTAACACTCTGGCATAGTGTTAGCCTAACCCAGCACCAAAAAATACCTATTTTTTTTCCTCCAGTCCTTCATCCCTACCTGCGTTGCGTAGTACAAGCAGAATATAAGAGAGGAGGCAGGGGTGCCTGGGTGGCTCAGTCAGTTAAACATCTGCCTTTGGTGCAGGTCACAATCCCAGGATCCTGGGATCGAGCCCCACATCAGGCTCCCTGCTCAGCGGGGAGTCTGCTTCTCCCCCTCCCTCTACCACTCCTTCCCTCTCATGCTCTCTTTCTCAAATAAATAAATACAATCTCAAAAAAAAAAAAAAAAGCATGTAGATGGGCCTATAGGTCCCATCCTTTACATCACCAGTCCCCAGCATAGTGGCAGGCACAATGTAAGTACACAGTACATTTTTATTAAATGAATAGATATTGGTAAAATGTGATATGATTAATGTATTTCTTCTAATAATATAACTACAAAAATTATAAAGCACTGCCAAATCCTCTTTTTCCTCAAGCATACCTATTGAAAGCAAATGTTTTTCCATATTGAGATTCAACAGAACACACATACACACAGTACTTTATCATCTTGAGAGACAGAAAAGACCATGAACCTGAAGAGTAAGGAAGAACCAAGTTCAATAGCTATAGAATGTTGCTGGCAAAGCTAACAAAATTTTAAATAACATATTCAGACATCAATAAGTATAATTTATACTAACATGATCTGTACTGATTATAATGGTAATTGATCAAGAGAAGAAAGTGTTAAGTTTTTTTTAACGAACATATGACTTTGAGAATGAAAAAATGTACCATGATAAAGAGCATAGGGAACCAGTCAGCAGACAAATTTTATTTAATTGCTTCCTTATTCCTAAATGCCATGGAATGTGAAAGGATAAAGGTTTACAACTTTTCTATGAGTTCCATCCATCCTCTTCCAAATGGAGAAAGAGTGGAGATGGGGCAGCAGCTGCTTGTACTCCTAGGAAGCTGACCTGCCTAGTTTCAGTGAGATGACTTGTGGCACAATCCCTAAAGACTCAGATTGGAAACAGTCCATTCATTCTTCTGTTCCCTATGAATATCAATAACAACGGCAACAACTACCACTATGTGGCTCTTGCTTCTTGCCAAGCACCATTTTAATCCTAATTCATCAAACTCTCACTGCAACTCTGTGACAAAAGTCTGTACTATTTTTATGTTCATTTTGCAGGCGAAAAGACTGGGGCACTGAGAGGTTAAATAACTTCCCCAAGGTCACACCAACTACAAGTGCTGGCACCTGAACTCGACACTCTTACTCTACAGTTCATGCTCTTAGTCACTGTGTGATACTGCCTCTCATCTGCCCCCTCCCTCCCATCCACTACCCAGTCTGCAAGCCCCAGTTTGGTAGTAGGTGATATGATACCACCTTTGCCCTCAAAGAGCTCATAGTCTTCTGGGTGAGACACATGGGAGTTCATGATTATAGTGAGGAATATCAAGGATGTTGATAGAGAACTTAGACTCTGTAGACATCTGGAGTCTACATACTCAGCAGAGCAGGAAGCAGAGTAGGCTCCCTTTACCGAATAAGGTCCACACAGTCCTCTCCCTCAAAGGTCCAGTCACTGTAGTCCAAAATCTCCCCTTACCTGGCATCTTACATCATGGGTGCCATAGGTGCATGGAAACTAGGCATTAAGAAGGCCCGTAAACGTCAGGAAGCACCAAGCATCTATCACAAGATATAATACTCAATTGTTTATGTCTCCTGAACTTCATTCTCAAATCCTTAGGTTGTTTCAATCCTAAAAGAGACTACCAAATTTTTACTACAATAAACCCAGTGGTTAAATACAGATTCAAAATGGGGCCTATGACCCAAGTTTAAGTGTAGACCCAATAGGTATGAGCTGAATGACCACAGCAAGTTATTTATTCTCTTTAAGTCTTCGTTTAGCTATAAAAAATGGGGATGAAAATAATGCCTGCCTCATAAAGAAGTTGTGAGAAGAAACAGAACTATCCATGGGACTCACACTGCACATCACCAGGTATTGAGCAAGCACCTAAGACACTGTTAGGCTATAGCAACATGTCTCTGAGGATTTGAAGTCCTGGTTTTGGTAACTGTCCATTTACTTTCAAAATTTAAAAAAGAAATTATTCAGATAGAACACTAAAATCTACTGCGGGGAGGTGGTGCACCTGGGTGGCTCAGTCGGTTAAGCATCTGACCCTTGATTTTGGCGCAGGTCATGATCGCGGGGTCGTGGGATTGAGCCCCGTGTCAGGCTCCCCACTCAGCAGGGAGTCTGCTGGAGATTCTCTCTCTCCCTCTCCCTGTGCCCCTCCCCCTGTTCGTGCCCCCCCCCATCTCTCAAATAACTAAATCTTTTTAAAAAGTTTATTAACAGAGGAGAAGAAAAACAGACACACTGCTCATACTGCTGTGGGTTAGAGATATAAAGCTTGTTATTTGAGGTTCCCAGTGCTGATCACTTAGAAGGTTCTCTGAATCAAGTCTATTTTGATACATAGCTGTGAAAATATTAATTACATATGCTGTTTTATGTTGTAGGTTAGAGTACGAGCTAGAGTTAGATGTTCCATGCTAGAATCTTAGATGTACCACTGAATAATAAAGGAACATCTTAATGGGCTCATGCCTCAGTTTCCTCATTTGTAAAATGGGGATGATAAAAATACTCTCTTTGTAGGGCTGTGTAAAGATTAAGTGAGCGTCCACCTACAAAGCAATTTAAAACCCTACCTGGCACATTTTAAGTGGTCAATAAATGTCCTGGGAGAAAAGACATGAATCCAGGAAATTTAATTATTCATCTTCCGCTTCAAGCCAGGAACTTGGCAGTTACCCTAGAATCCGATCTCTCCCTCTCACATCCTACGTCCAGTCCATTGCCAAGTTCTGTTGAGTCTTCCCCTAAATATCTCTTGGATGCAACACCCCCTCTCCACTGTCACAGTCTCTGCCCTGGTTCAGCCCCTCAGCTTCTCTCACTCCTGAATCACCACCAGTGCTTCCGGAAGGCTAGCCTGGCTGTGGTCTGCAGCACGGACACCCGAGGGAGGGTTCTAACCATGCAGCTGTTCAGTTCCCTGCCTACTGCCTCCATTCAAGTTGGTTCAAGTCCCTCTTCTTTGAGAGGGTGATTCCCAGCCCCATACAAAGTCTTTAGGACCTGGCTTTGGATTTCTTTTCTAGCCATTTTTCCTGCCATACACTCATGTTCCCTTTGCTTTTTATTTATGCTGTTTCTCACAGCATAAACATTCTGAACATTCCCTCTTACTTCCAACACTTTGGGCATGGCACTCTTGTCTTTTTGCTTGCCCATCTTGCTCACTCCTCCTCCAAGGTTCAGCTTCACCAAGAACCTTCTCTGAACCCATTTGGGTTGAACTGGGAATCTTCCTGTGGGCTCCTGTGGCTCCCTTTCCATATGTTATATAGGGGACTTAATGGTCCTCATATCTTTCTCCTCTCTGCAGGGAGTTACTGTACTTTTTTTGCCCCTCTGCCTCCTTTAGCTTTGCTTCCACCCCTGGATGCATGCCTGACCCACAGAAGTCACCCAATAAACGTCTGCTGAATGAACGCATGAATGCAAAAATGAAGCAATGAATATCTATTCCTACTCTACCACTGAGTAGCTATATGAGTCTGACGTCGATAATTAGAAAAGATATTAATCATAGAATTAACTGCCACTTTATCCCAGTATATATTATCCTATGTCAGTGATACATATATGTTTCCTTTTTTAGTGTACTAAAAAATTGTACTTTTTAGTGTACTAATTTCCTTAGATGACCTCAAAGTTGTTTTTTTTTTTTAATAGGATGTATAAATATATACCAGCATACCTGCAAACATTAAGAAAACTATTGAATAAGTTAAGGTTAATTCTCCTAATACCCCTCATTATTGAAATATATTTTATAGTTTACGTGGAGAGAAGGCAAAATATGCAGGTAATTCCCCACCAGAGGCAACAAGGGAAGTTTGGGCCTGAGGGCATTTGTGACTTCTAGTTCTCAGGAATCCATGGTAGTAGCTTGGGTTATCTACTGACCCCCTGCCGTGGGCCAGGACCTTGCTCAGTGTGGGGGGTGATATAAAGAGTTCCTCTCTGCAACTTGCTCAGTCAGGGCATGGAGCCAATATTAACACACCCAAAGGCACTTTGTCTACCTTGGGCATACCACCCACTCACGGCCAGCCTCAGCAGCCCTTCAGGAGAAGAGGAGAGGGAAGGGGAAAATCAGTCAGGGAAGAACAACAGGAAAGTCTACATCACAGAGATTTGTAAATGCAGTAAAAAGAAACTTTTAAACAAAATACTCATGCAAAGTTTTTTGAATTTTTTTTATTTTTGCTTTAAGTTCGAAAAATCAGAGATAAAAAGATTAAGGGTTCATCCATTTAGGTGTATATCCTTTAACAAATAGGAAGATCTTTTTCTTGACACTAAAGTTGCTACGGCAAGACTAAAACACATCCTTATTAGAATTCAAGTCATTATAAATTCCTAGACATTTCCTATTTTTTCAATTGGTAATCACTTATTCACGGTTATCAACATTCTTAATAGACCAAATGCGGTTTTTTTTTAAAAAAACTGATGAAATGTGAATGCAGTGTTGATTTTATGCAGGTATTATCATTTGATTATAATACTTAGTAATATCCCATACTGTATGATGTTTTGCCATATAGAGAGAATCAGGAAAGGTTCATCCTAGGCTTGCTGACCTGAACTGCATGGGTACCATGAACCAAATTCTTTCTTTTACAAATTAGATAATCTTTACCTTTTTCTTGAGCTTTTCTATTTTGTGATTTTAGGAGATTGCTCACTATTACTTTCATGTAATTAAAAGGTCCTACAGGATTTCTACATATGAGTGAGAGCAATGAATCCCATAATAACCCACAAAGTATATGAAAGCAGCTTTTCCAATTCACATGGGACCTATAATATGGAGCAAAAGTAACCCACAAGCTTTAATCAGGATTTTTAAGAAAAGGTAGGAAAAAGAAACCCCAAGTCAAAACAATTCACTTTGTAGAGAGTAAGTGGTATATATGTGCTACAACCAAAAAAGAATCTTGATTATGTCTTCAGAGTAATCTAATCTTGACTTTATATTTTGAAAGTGGTCCCTGAAATCACTGGACTGGAAATATTTAAATATCCTGAAATACACATATCTTTGAGAGAGACTGTACATATCGTACTGTGTCATGAATCTAGTAGTACAACCGCAATGAAAGTGTTATCCCCGAGCCACTTTCTGGATCAACTCTGTGACTGTCCTGAGAACAAAACATTTAAATCTGCTTACACACTGACATAGCGATATTGATATTTCTCCATGTTCCCTTCTGGTTGCTAAGAGATTTACATTGGACAGACTCTGTTGTACTCATAACAAAGCACTTTGGTCCACAAAGCATTTGCTTCAGCTCAGTGAGTCCAGAAGCTCCCTTTGCCTCACCCCTTCCCGATTTTGCTTCCAAGTCAAACAGGGGCCCAGGCCCCAAGGCAGCAGGCCTGTCATCACCACAGGAAACTGCGGTGCAGAAGCCTGGCTCAGCCAACAACTCTTACAGAGTATGAACGGCAATGGTGACATTGTATCTTTACACAAACACACGTATCTTCCCCCATGGTTCTTAGAAGCTAGTTTATCCTGGTGGGAGTGGGCAAAGATGTGCAGAGAGAGGGCACTCAACAGTGACCTACTCACAGACAACCTAACATGGTACAATTAGACCAGAACCTCACCAAATACGGCAATTCCGTAACTCTGCTGTGCAAGGCTTTGAAATATGCAACCTGAGTCTGTACTTTGGTGAAAATATAGTCAAGAAGTGTATTTACAAGAATATTGAAGGGAGAACGATCTATATTTACCACCTTACAGCAAAGCAACTGTAGCCCTCCAAACTCGATCTCATCACATCTGTCATGTAACAAAAGGCAGAGAGGCTCCTTTTCTAGATCCTAACTCTGAAGAAAACAGCAAAGGCAAAAAAATATTCCCGATCACCTCTGAGGAGAGGTATGTGTGGTGGATGAAATCTGCATGTCATTTACAAGCCACATGCATCACTGCTTAGAGCAAATTAAGATTATCCTTCCCTTGGGAATTCTCACAAAGCGACATAAAAATGCTTTATGACCTGACTTTCGTATTCAGATCACAGAGTTTTAGTCAATTTTTATTAATTGCCATGGAGGAAAAGTGCTTTGGGCCCTCACTCCCCACCAGGTACCTAGAAGTCATATTTAAGGGCACAGCCACTAAGCACTCAGTAAGTACTCTCAGGTGGTAATAAAACACCACTGACCTAGAATATTCCTCCTCCTTCCCCCCCACCACCTTAGAATATCAGATGGGGATGATCAATACCCATGCTTTAATCAGAAGCAATCAGCTTGGAAGGCTGCAGGTTCCCGCCGGCCATGGGAATTCCTGCATTCAGGATGATCCCTCTCCCCCAGCCGAGAAAAACAAACCTCAGTGATTTTAGTTTCATGTAACAAAAGAAAGTTATTTCTGGCAGCTTATTTCCTTTGCACAAGCTAACTAGCAGCACCTTACAGAAATAAGAGGCAAGAGGAAAGAAAGAAGGGGGGGGAAAAAGCGAAGCAGGAAATGACTTTTCTGCTCCGTCTTTAAGGTCACAGATCTGCCCGTGAAACGCACACAAGTGACAGTAGTTCGAGCACAAAAGCTCCTTTTCCACGAGCCAGACCTCTCTCTAACAAGTCCAAAGACCAGCTCTCCAGCCTCTCCCTCAAACTCAAGTCCCTGAAGTCCATTTAACCTTGACAGGGCTGGGAAGAAAGTACTTTTAACTCCCTGGCAACACCTTTCTGTGTCATGCCGGTGTGCCCCAGCCTCTTGGAGGAGGAAGCGCACCTTCCGCATCAGCCCTGCAATCACCCCCACCCGGCATACAGCCTTCCCCCCTCCTCTCCTGTCCTGTGGCCGAGGTCGACCGGTGGGCTTCATCATCTGTTCCCAATTTATCCCCTACACAGCATGTAAAAATAGCCCTTCATGCCTCCAACAGACGCCAGGAGGAGATTAAAACAAAAAGAAGCCAGGCAAGATATATGCTCTGGCAGAGACCACTACCTTTTTCTTGCGATCCCGGGACCGTTTGCGGTGTTTCCTTTTCTTCTCAGTCTCTTCTTCAGCATTGATTTCTAAATCCCTGTTTTTCTTTAACTGTGAGGCTGCATGAGCCATAATGCATTTAAAAAGAGCTTCTCAAGCACGCAGGGCTTCCTCGTATAAGGTGATCTCCTCGGGCACCTTTAGCCAGGCTTACAGCAGCATTCCAATCACTGGGGAGAAACCTTTGACCAGAAGCAGGAAGACATGCAAATGCAAAAGATGCTGTAGAAGCTGAAGCTTTTAAAAACCCAAAAGACGGTTTCCAGACTTCATCCTCCACCTTCCTCCACCTGAACCTTTACACGAGAGTGCAGCCATCGTAATGCATTTATCGTAGTGAGAAAGACAGCTGGGACAGAGGAAGCTGTATTATGGCTGTATCCCCTGCCACCAGCTGGAAGTGTCTAAGTGATTCCTCGGAAGGGGGAATGCTGCAAAGGATGCTTCTCTGAAGGGAAAAAATCCAGAGTCACCACACATGCAGGAGTGAAAATCCAGCACTAATTCTGAAAACCTATTTTAGAATCCTTCGAAAAAAAGACAGGGCTGCAATTTATACATCACCACTAGTTCTGCACCGAGCATAATTTAACCCATAATAGAATGGAGCCGTTCCTGCTTGAGTTTAACTGCTGATGGGGACAAAATACATAAAATAAGATTTCACAAAATGCACTACATTTTGCTATGGAGATCCTGACCGCATTACAGGGGAAAACAATGCATGCATTGCTGGTCTCAACAGTGCGTCCTTTATGCTGAACTATCGGCCTAAATGCATTTTGTGGGAGAGGACTACAGAAGAGCCTGTTGTCTTTTAAAAACAACACGCTGATTACAACACATCACACAGAAAGACGTGAGCATGTTGGTGTATGGAACAGATGCCCGATTCAGAGGAGTTCCCCAGGACTCTCCTCTCATGTGGTCCACGTGTCGGAGGATGGGCAATCTGGGCAGCAATCAGGGTTTCGGAGACACTGACATGGCTTTCATGTTAGGCTTCGCTTCAATCACCTTACTATTTTTGCCACCTGAGTCCTCACTGACTGCAGCCTCTGAATATTCATGATGTGAAGTGAAGCAGCAGTCACTCTCCAGGCCTGCTGGGGTAGCTTCTGCCAGGACGTACACACCGGAAGAAACGGACTAAGTCAGGAATCATGTGTACACACAGGGGATTCACATGGTTTTAGCAAGAAATGGCTGAATAGTAGACTGGACCTAAAACACTTGAGCCCTGGTAGGAAACCCTAAATGCACCAGGAAAATGAGCAGGAGGTCAGGGGGGCGGGAGGGGAGGAAGGAAAAAAAAAGGATAATGCTCCACTGAAAAGACTTAGTATGTGTGCTTACAATACCATGAGGCCATGTGCTTCTTCTGATATAAGAAATCTGTAACTTTAGAGATTGGTCCTTTTGGCTTGGCAGGACTGATGGCTAACATGTGTGAAAGCTGAAGCAAGAAGGCCAAAGGCTCCACTTGCAGAGTTGGCTGGAGGTTCTGTGGAGCTGTTGTTCACCTGCTTAATAAAGAACCTCCAGTGTGAGTTCCTGCAAACAATACCCACTCTCTACATTTCGGACTTGGAGATCAAAGATCTTCCTCCCCATCCCCCTGTAGGGGGCTTGACCCTCAGGCAGGCAGTGACAGGCCATGGGAAGGGAAGATGGCGGGCCCAGGGCTTTCCAGCCCTGCTGCAAGTGGACACCACAGTGCTCTCGGGATTCACTGTGAACCTCTTGAAAACCACATGGGTCAAACTATTCCCAGGGGCCTATTGTGTGCGCTGATGCTCACGGGCTGCTTCCCCACACAAACGATCTCCAGGACGAAAGCGTTCTGGAAAGGTTCTCCTTTGCCTACCAAACCATCATCTGACAAAATGGAGAGGAAAAGGAAGGAAGGGAATGAAATGAGATTCGGATCCAAAAGTGATAAATCACATTTGGATCTTAGTAATAAAAATAAGTGGTTTTTCTACCAGAATATTTTTTATTGTAATAGGAATAGGTGGGATGGAGAAAAAAATATTAAAAAATAGAACTTTTGGGGCGCCTGAGTGGCTCGGTTGGTTAAGCAACTGCCTTCGGCTCAGGTCATGATCCCGGAGTCCCGAGATCGAGTCCCACATCGGGCTCCCAGCTCCATGGGGAGTCCGCTTCTCACTCTGACCTTCTCCCTTCTCATGCTCTCTCTCACTCTCTGTCTTTACTAATAAATAAATAAATAAAATCTTTAAAAAAAAATAGAACTTTTGTATAGTATCTCCTTATATAAATTATGCTGTACTTTTGAGGAAAATTCATATGATTTCCTTTCCTTATTTTCAGCAAGTTGAAGAGAACAGCCAGTTACAGAACTGGCTGGTTTCCCACCGGCTTCTGGACCTTTTCTCCTTTCTTTATAGACACTAACGATATTTTAAAATATATTTATACGTATCCTTGATCAGAGTAACCTCTTTGGCTGAGGCTGCAAAGCTATACTTTCCCAATCATCTCTATCAGCCAAAGCATAGTTGGAAATTAGGAAAAGAGGCCACAGGTGTTTTTCAAAACTAGAATCATTCTTTGTTTCCCCCAAATTACTCAGAAGTTGAGAATCCATCACAACTTTTATGTTGTCATAATATACATTTTTTGTTATGTTGCATTTTGCAGTATCCCAGTAAGCAGTTAACTCACCAAAAATAAATTCTAAGGCTTGTTTAGATTTTTTTTTTTTCTTACAGAAAATGCGGGCTTTTGTTCTCCATTTCTAGGCCAGAAGAACTTTAAACAGCAATACCATCGAGGAAGGCAACCCTGTGGGTCTGCGATTTTGATTGTTATACTACTAAAGTCTTAGTTCTTCTCCCTGCCCAGCCTACATCCTACACCCTGACAGATAACTCTCCACCTTCTTGTGTACTTATTCTCAATACAAAGGCATTTATGCATGAGAGCCACAAATACTAGGGTTTTTTTCCCCTCCCAACCTGTATTGACAGTCTATCAATAATTCTAGAAAGCAAACTATTTATAAGAGCTGAAAATGAAACATGAAAAGAACTTTTAAAAACCTGATTCGCTGGTTGAAGATCCATAAAAATTTTCTCTCAAGAGTTTGCTCTCTTCTGCAAGGTTACAGAATTAGTATGAAGCTTCCAAGAAAATGGAGGGTGCGGCGGGTGTCAGAGTGTGTCTCTGAGCAGGGTGGCCAGTTTCTGAGAGCAGGAAGGAAATGCAAGGTTCAGCTGCATCAATTATCACCACATACAGGGGAACTTCTCCATTCCCACTCCTTGACATTGGCCTTGAGGATATACTGGACAGAACTTAACACTGGATGAGGATGGCCTGGGCATGGGATGTCAAAGCTGTTGAAAGTTAAAGAAAGGCGATTCTTAAGACACTTCTCTCCAGGGAAGCAGGGGAGGAGAATCTGTTCTAGTTTAATAAAAGTTCCAGCTACAGGAATTCCTAAAGCATCCTTTCCAAAATAAAGTAAAAGTGATCTTTTAAACTTATTAGCAGCAGAAATCCTTCTTTGACTATGTCCTATAGTAAAGGCAATTATAATAAATATAACAGTAGAGCAATTTGGCAGAACTGAAGGAACGGTATCCTAGAGCCCAGCTTCATATACCCCTACTCTTCTTGCAGAAGGCAGCTTGCCCGAGCAATGTGAAAAACCAGCATCCTGCAGCAAGAAGGAGTCCTGGCCTTTTCCTTGCTTGGACCTTGGTTACCAGAACTTATGTCAGAAACTTTCCTTATGATTCTGCCCCAAATAATTCCTAATTTCTTATCAGAAGTAATAGATTTTATTTAGAGCATTATAGCATAAAACTAGTACAAAAAGTAAAAATCACTTTCTACCTTGGCAGCTGGAATAATGTTTAGATCCCAAATAATTTCTAATCCAGGAATCAAAAATCTGTGACAGAAATCCCACTGAAAACAAAACCAAGTCAACTCATTAATCTTTTACAGGCTTGAGATGCCAGCAAAGGGAATTTTCTTCACAGTTCAAGCTTACACCTTGCCAGGATTTTGAGACCAACTCTGACTATTACTTCAGCCAATTAAGAACTTGACTCCTCTTGATTGTCATTCTGGGTGGACACACAAACAATGTATGCAATTTCTATGAAGAGGATACTGTCTTTTGGTCATTTTGAAGTTAGAGTAACTGTGCACTTTGAAAAAAAAAATTACACGGTGATGTAAAGAAGGGGAAGATGGGGATTGTAAAGAAAAATGGAGGATGGGAAACGGAAAGAAAAAAAAAAGAAAGAAAGCATTCTCACCTGCCAGGGAGGCTGTACCTTCCCAAACCTACCCTATGTTCTCAGTAATGAGTGAAGTGTGTGTTTTGATGGAATGAAAACTATTCGTGCTGCACCCACTTCAGTTTTCTCAGAAGCAGAACAGCCTCACCGTAAGAGTCAAAATATTTTTCCTTCACAAAGAACAATGGATCCATCGTCATTTCATTAATTTTGGCTTCCTAGATAAAGATGATGTCAAGAGACCTTGAGCAGGTTCTGAACAACGCAGGGAACAAGAAAAAACAAGCACTAAACCTGTCAATGGTTACAAGTGACAAAAAAGCACCCTGGGAAATTCTCAACTCATAGTCACAGATTCATCTTCATTTTCAGAAGAGACACATGAAGTGCTTAAAAAAGAAAAAGAAAAGAAATGACTAGTTGGACCACACTGAAAGATCGGTGGTCCTTCCCACACCCTCGTGGGGTGGCCTCTTTGGATCTGTGAGTGCTGGCCTTGGGCCCATCCGTGTTCGGGCTCCATCTGCCCTCCGCTGTCCCTGGAGGAGATGCTCCATCCAGATCGCTGGCTTGACCTGCTGCAGAGCTGGCTGGCCCCAGGCTGCCAGCTGCTTCCACCACCTCACACGTGCAGTAGGGACGGGCTTCCCCAGGTCTTTCCGCCACGGTCACATTGGCCGGCAGGGAGGAGGAGGATCCCTTATTCTACACGGAAGATCCCCACAGGCACATCCTTGGGCTCTCCCTGACCAGAGGAGCAGACTGGCAGTGCCTGGCAGAGCACTGAGCGGTGGGTAAACAAAGCGTACTTAACAAGCCACTTCCTCTCTGAGCCCCTGTTCTTATAGAAGGAGGTGGCTGGACCAAAGGACTTCAAACCTACCCTCTCACGAACCCAAAATGCTAGCATTTGAAGTGACAGAAGGTTGTGCATGTTTGGAAATAAAGGGAGATGTAAAGGAAAGGGATACTGAAGAAGAGTCCGTGATCTGTGCTGGTCCACACAGAAGCCACTAACCCTATGTGGCGACTGGGCACTGAAACAGGACTAGTATGTCTAGAGAACTGAGTTTTAAATTTAAAAATGTACTCAATTCAGATACACATTGCAGAGTGTTTGGAACAATCTGGATATGGGAATCTACTTTTCCAACTTTAACTTTTATTGGAAAAATACAGACCAAGTATTTCCAATAACTGAGCATCCAAATTAAGACATAAAATAACACTGGATTGCAAGACTTAATACGAGAAAAAGTAATGTAAAATTCCTCAGTAATAATTGCACATATTGAGTCATGTTGAAATGAAACTATTTTGGATATGTTTAATAAAATATATTAAAATAAATGTAAGTTTTAAAAAAGATCTTTCAATGTGGCTATCAGAAATTTGAAATTATATGTGAGGCTTACACTATAGTGATTGTCTATATAAAGAGCTTATACTAACAAAAAGAGCCTAATTTGCCAGACATGATCTTCCCAAAGGCAGGTATTTCTGCAAACAAGCATGAGACAACACTCAGCAGTCAGTCACTACGCTTTCTGTTTGAAAAGGCGAAGCACAAAGAGATAGTATGTTCCCAGGCGCTTGTGTTAAAAGAACCATTCATGAACTCGCGGATTCACCCATTCACCTGTTGGTCACTGTGTTCAGCACCTGGGACACACAGGTGAATGGGACTGGTTCTTGCTCTCAAGTAATCACTGGGAGAGACAAGTCACCCAGCAATCCTGGCATGCATACAGATGCTGTGGAAGCAGAGCTGGGCATGTAAAAGAGAGCACAGAGATTAGCACTTTTAAGACTGCTATCTTGGTCAGGCACAACGTCTCTCTTCACCATCGACAGAACTTACAATCTCACAGTTTGGTCCCTTACACTCTCAATACATAGCCAACTGCCCATGCACTGAACAGATCATGTGGAATTCCCTTCACAGTCCAGGTGCTGGTGATATCAATGCAGAGTAAGACAGAGGAGGCCCAACACTCTGTAGCTTCCACTCTTGTGAGTATGGGACAGGAGGGGCAACAAGCAAGCAAATCCATGAAGAAGAGAATTTCAGATAGTAATAACACGTGTTGTGAAGAAAATAAAGCCATATGGCCAAATTGAAAGTGACTTGGTGGGGAACAGTTGCTCATGGACTCTGCTTCTTTCCATCTTGGACTTTCCAGGGAAAACAAATTAAGATGGTGAAGAGACTTTGAGTTGAGTCTTTCACTCTATTAGGATAGTGATTCCCCAAAATAAGCTCTCTGAACTAACATGCCGATTGTGGTTGCTGATGGCACATGCGAATGTTTTCTCAAGTAGTGTGCACGATTCATATATATTTATTACTGAAGATAAACAATAGATGTGCTCTTGTATCACTTATCTCCTAAACTATCTGGATAATCATAGCTTCTATCACCTTTTATTAACTTATGATTAAACAGCTATTCCAATAAGATTGATGGAGTATGTCCACTCTGTAATAGAATAAATTTTCCTATGCATCTTGCAGAGATAAATCTCATTTCATAGCCAAACATAACATTCTAGAAAAGGATATTCTTTAGATATTTCACTAAACCCTTGTTATTTAATGTTTATGCATAATCATATTTGAAGTGGCCCCAAGGAAAGATAATGCAAGCAAGCAAGCAAGCAAGCAAGCAAGGCAAAACAGCTATTACCCCAACTTTGCTACATATAGTTATAAGACCTTAGAGAAGTCCCTTATCCTTCCTCAGGAGTCTCCTATCTGTAAAGGGAAAGGAATTCTAAAGTCTCTCTCCCAGACTCAGTGATGCCAAAATACAATTAAGATAAGGTTGCCATAAAAAAAAAAAAAAAGATAAGGATGCCATGATGGGTTTATGTGTGCTTTTCCATGGGCGTGTTCTGGTCAAGATGTAAGGAAAGTAAGCCTGCTTTTAAAACATTTCTCTGAAGAGAAAACTAAAGGTCAAAAGTATGAAGGAGATAGGATTTGAAAATTTAGAAATCTGCTGGCCTACTCAATGATCATTTGCTGACACTCTCTATGAGGGATGGAGTGGCACACATGGGGAAGCAAAGGTTCTTACTTTTAGAAAATTTTTCATTGACTCATGAGGCCATATACAGTGGCCAAGGCTAGAATAGTAACAGCTGAGCACTATGTCAGATGTTGTAAGGGAAATCAGTCAACTATTCACACTACAACTCACGTCATCATTTATTATACTGTGGACCATATCAATCATGCAGAGACTTCTGACAAAAAAGAAAAAAAGAAATGACAAAAAAAATATTTACTTTCTTGGATTTGGCACTAATTTACTGCCGTAGAAAGAGCTACATGCAAAGTGTATAGCCTTTTCTCCTCGTAAAATGGAAATAATAGCATCTGCTTCTTACTAGTATGTTTCAATAGCTAATGCTTATGAAATAATATCACTACAGAAGACAAAAACAGTTACATGTAAACACAAGGGATTATTGAGGTAGGGCTGTCACACAGGGGCTCCAAGTACATTTAGGATTTGTCCTCTTCCTACCTGCCCTACACTTTGGTGGTTTTCCCTCCCGTGTTGCTTCAGAAAGCCAATTATAAATTAGACTAATTAAACTTCCTGTTGTATGTTTCACAATTTTGTACCTTTTTACCTGCCCTTTATTATATGTTAGAGTATCATCACAAAGGTTAGTAAAGTCTGAAAAAACAAAACAAAACAAAACAAATATATTCATAAATACAGAGAACTGCCACGGGAGAGAAGGAGGGGGATGGATAAAATAGGTGAAGGGGGTTAAGAGGTACAAACTTCCATTTATAAAATAAATAAGTCACGGGGATGAAAAGTGCAGCACAGGGAATATAATCAATAATATGGAAATAACTTTACATGGTAACAGATGGTAACTAGACTTATGGGGGAAGGACTTTGCAATGTATATATAGTTGACCCTTGAACAACATGGGGGTTGGGTGCCAACCCCCTGCACAGTTGAAAAATCTACCTATGACTTTTGGCTCCCTCCAAATTTAACTACTAACAGCCCCCTATTGACTAGAAGCCCTACCAATAACATTTACAGTGGATTAACACATATTTTGTATGTGTATTATATACTGTATCTAACAATGAAGTAAGCTAGAGAAAAGACAGTGTGAAGAAACTCATGAGGAAGAAAAATACATCGACAGTACTGAACTGTATTTATCAAAGTCTGTGAGTGGACCCATGCAGTTCAAACCCGTGGCATTCAAGGGTTGACTGCGAGAGCTGAATCACCATGTTGTACCCCTAAAGCTAACAGAATATTGCCACGCCTACCATAATCCATTTTTAAAAAATATTCTATTTATTTATTTGACAAAGAGAGAGACACAGCGAGAGAAGGAACACAAGCAGGGGGAGTGGGAGAGGGAGAAGCGGGCTCCCCACTGAGCAGGGAGCCTGATGTGGGGCTTGATCCCAGGACCCTGGAATCATAACCTGAGCTGAAGGCAGACGCCTAACGACTGAACCACCCAGGGCCCCCTGTACTTCAATTTTTAAAAAGTAAAGCTTGAATATTCAAAATATTCTGCTTAGGATATAAGGTTATATATTTGGAGAAAATAAATTATGAGGCCCTTTTTAAAAAGATAAAAGTTGAAAACAACTTTCTTATCCTTTTCCAATTTACCTTTTAAAAAAGGGGGGGCAGGGTAGAGGATAGATCTTTTCAAATACGAGGAGGTGTGTGTTCAGGCAGATTTCATCTGACTCATTTTTTGTATTTTCTAAGGTAGGGGTCAGCAAACATTTTCGTAAAAGGCCAGATAGTAAATATTTTGGGCTCTGCAGGCCAGATGTCTCTGTTGTAGTTACTCGACTTTGCTGTTGGAACACAAAAGCAGCCCAAGACCACAGGTAAACACGTGACTCTGGCTAGGATCCAATAAAACTTGATTTATGGACACTGTAATTGGAATTTCGTATAATTTTCAAGTGCCATCAAGGATTACTCTTCTTTTGAACTGTTTTCAACCATTCAAATAGGTAAATGCCATTCTCAGCTTGTAGGTGATTCAAAAACAAGGTTGGATTTGACCCAAGGTCCACAGTTTCCTGACCCCCTTTCCAAGGTATCACATTGCTGGCGACATACTGTTCTGAGGGTTTCTGAAAAAAAAAAGAGTGAATGGACACTACTCTTCAAACCTGATGCTTGAAATATTTATGTGTATTCACATGTACATACGTATACGTGTGACTGTGTGCATATTTGCAAAAATACCCATGGGAACCTACCCTCTGTATCTGATCACAGTCACTGTCATTTGAGTCACAGAAAGACATATTACTATTGGCTTTTCTAACCCACATACAAACAAGTCAAATTTCTTTGTTAGTTCACTCACAGACAAATATTTATTTGGTATCCCCCCTTACTGGAGTAGCATCGTCCTATATGTCTTTATGACACCCAAAGTCAACAAGTACTCAGTAGTATGAGAGCAAGAGAACAATTTCAGAACAACTGACCTCATACATAGTTCCATTTGAGAAGCACTTGCCCTAGAATGAGCCTTCAAGGAGACCAAAACCACAATATTCTCTATGCAATGTGTAGGCCACATGGTTTGCTATCTGAATCCTAGGTCCTCCCGTGGGGTGGGGGCAGGGCAGAGCAAGTTTGATGTTTTATTTGTAATTTACTATTATAGTCTATGTATTCCCTGCTAACTGACTTCAATTCATTTGTAGAGCAGGAATAAACAAATATTTACGAAGTCTCTGCCATATTCCTAATACTCCACTAAAACCTAATAGAAAATTAAAGAGAAAATGCATAACTTTTTGTTTTTAATATCAGAATCATGATTACAGATGTACATGCTTCTTTTTGGCATTATTTCACTAAAGGAACTAAATTGGGACATCTGTCAATAGTTAATGAATGGTGTGATTTTCAAACAATTAGCTGGCAAAGATGTGGACGCTATGGAAGACAAGCTTAGAGCTATGATCTCCAAGGACTTCTGTCTGCTCTGAAAGAGAGTGGATTGTCCTTTAAGAAACATATGATAGGTCTGTTCCTCTTCTTCCAGCCCCAACCTCTTCCTTCCCCCAGCGCATACACTCAACTGTTTTTCAGAGAAAGGGAAAGGCCAGATGGTTTTGGGATTAGCAGTGACGAAAGGCCCAAGTTTCACCTCATGGTTGTTATTAAATTCTACTGCAGACTGGCAGGGATACAGAATTCAGGCCATCTGAGAGCACTCAGGGAGCCTTGGTCTGTTTCCTAATGAGCAGGTGTTGACATGGAAAATGCTACCTATACAAGAGCACGGCAGGCACAGAGCCGCTCCAGTTCCTGAGGTGTGCAGGAGCTTCCTCAGAAATCCTCCTGCCCCAGAAACCATGGACTTAACTCTGCACACCCAGATGTGTTTGGGGCCTGTCCATGGCATACCAGATATGACATCTCAGTAACATTTTTCTAACTGTGGTCTATCCTGCAGAGGGGGTGAGTTCACAGCACTTGGTCTTACTTTAAAAATTCTCTCCAGCATATATTTAATGTAAATCTAATTTAATTTGGGTCCCACAAAATTTCAATACCAACTGGTAGACATGCTGGTGCATTACAGATGGCAGGCTACATTAACTATTTCCTAGATGGAAACTGGTCCCAATAGTATAGTCAATGAAAATAAAATATATATCAAAATCTTTAATATAGAGTTTTTTTGTTTTGTAGCCATGGTACTAAAATCTAGTAAAGTTTAGCCAATCAGGACTAATAGTGGGATTTACTAAGTGGAAATACCATTTTACCTCGTCAGGGAGCTGAGCAGCTATAGACTGGAAAGAAAAGCACAGAATTATGACTAGCAGTTTAACACAGATCCAATACCTGTGTCTATTTTTAGCTATGACTTTCCAGCCAATTGAATTTTTTTTAAAGACTTGGGAAGCCATGAAAATTGACTTATAAGAAAGGAATATGAATGCTCATTCTGCTTCCAGCCAAAATGTTTAGAAGTCATTTTCGTAACAGTGATGTTTTAAAATGAAAACATGATGCTTATAAAATTTCCCCAATCTTTATGAGTACTTGTGAATGTTAACAACAAAGACAAAAATCCAACGTAACTACTACAATTCCTGATGCCATGTTCTATTAGGGCAACAATAAAACCAGTCTTTTGCATTAGTAAATCATCTCGAGTTTCAGATAACTACAGATTTTGTAAAGCTCAATAGATCTTATTACACAGAGAGTAGCAATTAAAATACAAGTAATTGTGTAAATTGTGGCTGTGTAGGGTCTTTTAGAAGTTATTTTTTAGTTATTTTTCATGTATTCAACATATATTCTAAAAATTTTAAATCATGGATTAAAAACAGGAAAAAATAATATTGCATTATCTCATTCCTGTTAGAATGGCTATTATCAAAAAGACAAGAAATAACCAGTGTTGTCAAGGGTGTGGAGAAAAAGGACCCCTTGTGTATTGTTGTTGGAAATGTAAATTGGTGCATACACTGTGGAATAACAATATGGAGGTTCTTCAAAAAATTAAAAATAAAATTACCATATGATCCAAGGATTCCAATATTGGGTATTTACCCAAATAAAACAAAAACACTAATTCAAAAAGATACGTGCACCCCTATATTATTGCCATTGTTTATATGGCCAAAATAAGGAAGTAACCTATGTATTCATTGATAAATGATTGGACAAAGAAGATGTGGTGTGTGTGTATGTGTATATATGTGTACATATATATATACACACACACATGCATACGTGTACACACACACCCACACACACAGTGGAATATTACTGTCATAAGAATGAGATCTTGGCATTTGTGACAACATGGATGGATCTAGAAGGTATTATACTAAGTGAAATAAGACAAAGACAAATACTATTTAATTTCATTTATACATGGAATCTAAAAAAATTTGAACAATAAACAAAAGCAGAAACAAACCCATAAATACAGAGACCTGGTGGCTCTCAGAGGGGAAAGGGATGGGGAGTGATGCATAAAATAGATAAAGGGGATTAAAAGTATACTTAATGGAAAAAAAAAAACACTGAAAACAAAACTACCAAATGATTCAACAATTCCCTTTCTGGGTATGTATCTGAAGGAAACAAAATCACCATCTTGAAAAGATATCCACACCCCATGTTTTCTTTACAATAGTCAAGACATGGAAACAACCCAAGTGTCTACAGATAAATGAATAAAAAATTGTTACACACACCACCACACACATACACACACACACACACACACACACACAGGAATATTATTAGCCACAAAAAGGAAGATAATTCTGCCATTTGTTACAACATGGAGGGACCTTGAGGGCATTATGCTAAGTGAAATAAGTCAGACAGAGAAAGACAAATACTGTACGGTCTTACTTACATGCAGAATCTAAAAAAACCAAATTCACAGATACAAAGAGGGGATGGGTGAAACTGGTGAAGGTGGTCAAAATGTTCAAACTTCCAGTTGTCAGATAAGTAAGTTCTGGGGATATAACGTATAATGTTGTGACAAAAGTTAACCATAGATTTGAAACTTGCTAAGAGAGTAGATCTTAAAATTCTCAACAGAAGAAGAAGAGTTTGTAGGTGATGGATGTTAACTAAACTTATTGTAGTAATCATTTTGTAGTATATACATATATATAATCATCATGTTGTACACCTAAAACTACCACAATGCTGTAAGTCAATATTATCTCAATAAAACTGGAAAAATTATACTGCCATCATTCAGAAATAACCACCGTTAACATTTTTGTTATGTATTCTTTTGTCTTTTTTATGTCTACAAGTATTTATATGTAAGTATCTTATAAAAAATATAATCTCACAAATAGTTTCATAATCTCCTTTTAAATATATATCAACTATATACAATGAACATCCATACAGGTGACTAAATACTCTTCTGTAACATTCAAATGGTTGTATAGTATTTCATGTGATGAACCATCATATTTTAAAAAATGAACCTCCTTCCATTAGACATTTAGATCACCTCCAATTTTTCCATGAGAGAAACAACGCTATCAATGACCACTCTTTTCATTGGATGAGTTCACACATACATAAGTAATTCAGGCTAAATTTCCAGAGGTGGACTTCCAAAAAGGTAAAATGAATGTGACTTAACAGCAAGATGTAAATATATATGTACAGATTGGTAGAATTAAACTGTACTTAAATTATCACATGCCCAACTCTACTTACATTTTCTGTGCCTAAGAATTGCTCTATTGACAGACAAGATGAAAACCCGGAGAAATATATTACCTGTGCTAAGATAAACTGCTTACCTTTCATATTACCTACAGTTTAACCACAGCTGAGAAATATCTAAGACTCAATCTATTTTTAAGCCCCAAATCAACACATCCATGATAATTTTTACCAGTACCACACTTTGAATTCTTAAAGTATTACGGACAAAAAAAAATAGCTTGAAACTTTACTGGTTTGGGGTTGTGCAAATTACCAAAATACATAATTATGTATAAAGCAAAAACAAACAATCACAATCTTCCTAAGTATTAATGGGAAAAAAAGACATTGCTTTTTGTTAGACACCAAAAAACTAAATGCTCTGTAAATTTCAGAAAGATGCATGAAGATCATTATATCACAATACTGATAAGACAACTACTTCTACAAAATTGCCAAATTCATGACAATTTGCCCATAATAGTATACCATGATATGTGATAGATTGCAAAAATGGTGCTAATTCTCCACTGCCCCACATCCACAGTCATCCCCACATCCACAGTCACTTGGAATTGGGGGTAAAGTCTATTTTTCAACCTTGTAAATCTGGGTTGTTCTTGTGACTTTGGTCAAGAAAAGTGGGAAAAAGCAATTCTGTCATATCCCAAGAGTAGGCCTCAAGAGAACTAGCACGTTTCTATTCTGTTCAGGAACACTGCTGAGCAAGTATGGGAACAGGCCTGGCTTAGCCTGGTAGATGATGAGAGACGTGTGGTGCATTATCTGCATTTTCCAGCCACCAGCCACCCAAACCCCAGAGGCAGAGCCACCGAGCAGACTGGCAACTGGTCAAAGACCCCTCTGTGAACCAGCCTGGACTCTAAGAACTTCCTAGATGATCCTAGCCCGAATAACCTATTCATAGATAAATAAATGGTTATTATTTTAATTTACTAATGTTGGGGTGACTTGTTATGTAGCACAAATAACTGATACCAAAAAAGTCAGAGAATACAATTTATAAATACTCTGAATAAACAATAGGGACTAGATGTTCAAAGATAAGTGAACATTATGAAAACTTTGTGCCAATGAATTGAAAATTTAGATGAAGTGGATGAATTCCTCAAAAACAAAAACAAAAACAAAACCCTGCAACTTACATAAAACTGACAAAAGATGAAAAGGAAAATCTTTAGAGTTTTTTTAAGAAATTAAAATCATATAAGATCATCCTACAATAGAAACTCCACACTCATATGGTTTCATTGATGAGGGTTTTTTTTTTAAGATTTATTTATTCATTTGACAGAGCGAGAAAGATCACAAGTAGGCAGAGAAGCAGGCAGAGAGAGAGGGGGAAGCAGCTCCCTGCTGAGCAGAGAGCCTGATGTGGAGCTCAATCCCAGGACCTTGAGACCATGACCCAAGCTGAAGGCAGAGGCCTAACCCACTGAGCCACCCAGGTGCCCCTCACTGACGAGTTTTATCAAATTTTTAGGAAAGCAATATCAATACACCAACCCTAGAAAATCTGAACAGACCAATAACTAGTAACAAAATTGAATTAGAAATTTAAAAACTCTCAACAAACAAAAGCCCTAGACCAAATGGATTCACAAGCGAATTCTACCAAGTATTTAAAGAAGAGTTAAGACTTACTCTCCTCAAACTATTCCAAGAGACAGAAGAGGAAGGAAAGCTTTCAAATACATTCTACAAGGCCGGCATTACCCTGATGAAAACAAAAGATACTACAAAAGAGAAACCTATAGGCCAATCTCCTTTATGAACATAGATGTAAAAATTATCCACAAAATATAAACAAACTGCATTCAATAATACATTAAAAAGATCATTCACCATGATCAAGTGGGATTTATTCCAGGGATGCAAGGATGGTGTAATATTCACAAATCAACATGGTATACCATATCAACACAATGAAGGTTAAAAAATCACAGGGTCATTTCGATAGAAGAAGAAAAAGCATTCGACAAAATTGAACATCCATTCATGACAAAAACTTCAACAAAGTGTGTCCAGAGGAAACATATCTCAACATAATAAAGGCCATATATTAAAAATTCACAGCTGATATCATATTCAATGGGGAAAAACTGAAAGCTTTCCCTCTAAGATCAGGAACAAGACACTCTCACCACTTTTATTCAACATAGTACTGGAAGTTATAGCACAGTAATCAGACAAGAAAAATAAATAAAAGGCATCCAAATTGGTAAGGAAGAACTTAAACCGTCACTATTTGCAAGTGATGTGATACTATACATAGCAAACCCTAAAGACTTGACCAAAGAACAATCAGAAGTAATAAATGCATTCAGTAAAATTGCAGGACACAAAATATATAGAGATTGGTTGCATGTCTATACACTAATAATGAAGTGGCAGAAAAAGAAATTAAAAAAACAATTCCATTTACAATTGTACCAAAAAGAATAAAATATCTAGGAATAAACTTGACTAAGCCAGGGAAAGACCTGTACACTGAAAACTCTAAAACAATAATAAAAGAAATTGAAGATGTTACAAACAATGGAAAGATATTCCATGCTCATGCATTGGAAGAGTTAATATTATTATAATGTCCATACTATTCAGAGAAATCTGCAAATTCAATGTAATCTCTATCAAAATACCAACATCATTTCTCACAGAACTGAACAAATAATACTAAAATTTGTGTGGAACCTTGAGAGACCTCCAATAGCCAAAGCAATCTTGGGAAAGAAGAACAAAACTGGAAGCACCACAATTCCAGATTTCAAGATATACTCCAAAGCTGTAGTAATCAAAACAGCATGGTACTGGCACAAAAATACACATGCTGATCAGTGATACAGAAAGCCCAGAAATAAACCTGATTAATCTATGACAAAGGAAGCAAGAATATTCATGGGGAAGATAGTCTCTTCAATAAATGGTATGGGGAAAACCGGATAACTACATGCAAAAGAGTGAAACTGAACCACTTTCTTACACTACACACAAAAATGAACTCAAGATGGATTAGAGACCTGAAACAATAAAACTTCTAGAAGAGAACCTAGGCAGTAATCTCTTGACACTGGCCTTAGCAATATTCTTCTAGATAGCTCTCTTCAGTCAAGGGAAACAAAAGAAAAAAAAATTATTAGGACTACACCAAATTTTTAAAAAAGATTTTTATTTACTTATTTAACACAGAGAGAGGGAGAGAGATAGAAAGAGAGGGAATGCAAGAGGGGGGAGTAGGAAAGGGAGAAGCAGGCTTCCCTCTGAGCAGGGAGCCCCATGCGTGGCTCGCCTGAGCGACCCAGGCACCCCTACCTACACCAAAATTTTTTGCACAGCGAAGAAAACCATCACTAAAATGAAAAGGCAACCTAGTGAATGGAAGATGATATTCACAAATAATATGTCTATTAAGAAGTTAATATCCAAAATATATAAAGAATTTATACAACTCAATGCCAATAATAATAATCCAATTTAAAAAATGGGCAGAGGACCTGAATAGACATTTTTCCAAAAAAAGACATCCAGATAGTCAACAAATACATGAAAAGATGTTCAACATCACCCATAATCAGGGAAATGCACATCAAAAATACGATGATATATCATCCTACATGCGTCAGAAAGGCTAGAATCAAAAAGATAAGAAATAACAAGTGCTGGAAAGGATGTGGAGAAAAAGGAACCCTCATACACTATTGATAGGAATCTAAGTTAGTGCAGCCACTGTGGAAAATAGAACTACCATATAATCCAGTAATTCCACTACTCAGTATTTACTCAAATAATACAAAAACACTAATTCAAAAAAACATATGCACCCCTATGGTTACTGTAGCATTATTTACAACAGCCAAGATATGGAAGCAATTCAAGTGTCCATCAATAGATGAATGTATAAAGAAGATGTAAGATACACACACACACACACACACACACACACATACCCCTCTACTTTTAGGGAATTATGCTAACTGAAATAAGTCAGACAGAGAAAGACAAATACTATATGGCTTCACTTATATGTGGAATCTAATCAACAAATCAAGTGAGTAAACAAATAAACAAAAAGCAGAAACAGGCCCAGAAAATAGAGAACTGATGACTGCCAGAGGGGAAGAGAATCAGGGGATTGGTGAAATGGGTGAAGGGGAGTGGGAGATACAGGCTTTCAGTTAGGGAATGAAGAAGTCTTGGGGATAAAAGGTACAGCCCAAGTTATGTAGTCAATGGTATTATAATAGTGTTGTATTGTAACAGGTGGGAGCTACATTTGCGGTGAGCACAGCATAATGGACAGACTTGTTCAATCACTGTTACACTCCTGAAACTATTGTAACACTGTGTGTGAACTATATTTCAATAAATATACATATATATCACACCAAGTCTTTCAGAAACTAGAGGAGGTAGAGACACTTGGACTCATTTTATGAGGCCAGCATAATCTTAATACCAAAGTCTAACAAAGAAATTAACAACAAGAAATATACAAAATGATCTCTCTCATCAAGATACATGCAAAAATGATTTAGAAAATATTGGCCAAATCAAAATTAGCAATAGAATAGAATGGGTTTATTCCAAGAATGCAAACTTGATTTAACCTTCATAAAAGTCAATGAAGACAATACATCACAGTAGGCAATAAAGAAAAAAAAAATCAGATGACTATTTCAACAAATGCAGACAATTCACTGCACAAAATTAAACCCCCTTATGATATTTTTTAAAATTCACCAAGTCAGGAATTAGAAGAAAATTTTCTCAATCTGATAAAAAAAAAGTCTATGAAAAGTCCTACAAAAGTATTATATATAATGGTGAAATATTGAATGCCTTCCTACTAAGAATACAAACAAAGTAAGCATGTTCACTCTCACTATGTCTATTTAATATCATATAGGAGATCTTAGCCAGTGTAAACAGGGAAAAGAAATAAAGTCGTGAAGATTGGAAAGGAAGCATGAAATGGACTCTTCCCAGATGACATGATTATATCCATAGAAAGATCCTTAGGAATGTACAAAACAACTAGGACTAATAAGTGACTTTAGCTTGGTTTCAGGATACAAGATCTACATACAAAAATCAACTGTATTGTATATGTTGGCTGCAAATGATTGGAAAATAAAATTCAAGGAAAAAAAAGAAAGAAAAAAGGAAAATCGTACTTTTGAAAGCATCAAAAATCACTAAATACTTCAGAATGACTCTTTAAAGATTACTCTACACTCAACATGGGGTGTGAACACGCAACCCCAAGATCAAGAGTCACATGCTCCATCGACTGAGCCAGCCAGGAGCTCTTACTCAGGAATAAATTTAATGAAAGACAGGCAAGACTGCCACATTTAAACTATATTGAAATCATTACTGAGAGAAATTAAAGAAGATCTAAATAAATGTAGAGATATACCATATTCATGGGTTAGAAGTCCCAACATTGTTAAAATATCTGTTTTCTTCAGATCTACAGATTCAATGAATTCCCAATCGTAACTTTACCAGTTTTTTTTAATAAATAAGCTTACTCAAAAATTCGTAATAGAATAAAAAGGACCTAAAATATCCAAAGCAATCTTGAAAAATAAAAACAAAGTTGGAAGATTTACCCTATTACCTTAATGTAAGCTTTATTATAAAACTACAATAATTAAGAGAATATGGTACTGGTGTTAACCTAGACAGAGAGATCAATGGAACAGAAATAGACCTACACTCACATCTTTGATTTATTTATAATAAAAGTACAAAGCAATTCAATCGAGAGAAGTCTTTTGAACAAATTGTATTAACTGCGTACCCATATGGATAATAATGAACCTCTATCCCACTTCACACTATATGCTAGAAGTAACTCAACTTTACCAGATATTTATAAATGGCTAACACATAAACAGCTGCTTGTCATTATTAGTTATCAGCGCAATACAAATTAAATCCACCATGAGATACAAGTACCACCCAAGTGGAAAAGGTAAAGTTAAAAAGATGGACACAAACCAAATGCCGGCAAGAATATGAAACGACCAGAATTCTAATACATGATGGGCGATGGAAGAGAGGGGGTGAAATTGTACAACTACTTTGTCAGTTTCTTATAAAACCACACTATGACTCAACAATTTCGTTCTCAGAAGTTTACACAAGAGATAAGAAGGCATCTATTCACAAAAGACTTGTACAATAATGTTCACAGATTTGGTCATAATAACTCAAAACCAGGGATAGCCTAGGTGTGGAATAACAGATGAATGAATAAACAAACTAGTGCCTTCATACAATTCATATTACTCAGCAACAAAAAGCAACCAACTGCTGTTAATATAACAACACATGGAATCTCAAACACATTATGTTGAGGGAGAAATGCCTGTTAGGAGTGGGGTGAGATGGGAAATGACCGAGAAGTGGCATGATAGAATTTTCTAGGGTTATCATAATGTTTTATATCTCAACCAGGGTCCCTTGTAAAAATCATCAAAGGGTACACTTAAGTTTGTGCATTCCACAGTATGTACATTTTACCTAAAAAAAAAGTAAGCATACATTGATTGCCAGTTAATTAAACTGGTGTGCACACCTTACTTTGAAATGCATAAAAAATAAGATAGAATAATGGGTGGAGAGAGATTGGTAGACAGATACATAGGTAATAAAACATAGAAAAATGGTAATTGTGGACTCTAGGCAGTGGGAATATGCTCATTGATTGTATAGTTCTTTCAGTTTTTTTGTATATTTGAAAATTCTCTTTACAGCATGCTGGGGAAAAAAAAACCTAAAACTGGTACTACAAGGTAGACAGACTACTTTTGTTTCTATACAATTTTCATATGTGAGATTACTTTCTTACAACAACTCTGTAAATATAGACAAGGCTGCCATCAACTGTGTTTTACACTGAAGATGCTGTCTCATAAGGGACCTTGCCCAAAGTGTCAGGGTAGTAAATAGTAAGCTAGTAGTTCCAGGGGACATCAGATTTTTTCATAAAGGGCCAGACAGCAAGCATCTTAGGCCATACTGTCACTGCCACAACTACTGCACCCTGCTTTTTGTAGTCTGAAAGTAGTCAGAGACGATTTGTGAATAAATAGACATGGCTGTGTTCTAATAAAACTTTATTTACAGAAACAGGCAGGAACCAGGTTTGACCCATGAGTTATAGTTTGCTGATCCTTGACGATAATCCAGGTTTTTTCACTATAGAAGTTATAGAAAGGGATTGATTTTAGAGTCAGACTGGCCTTGTTTTATATACCTCAGGGTTATAATGACACTTCTATTAGGTAACTAGCATAGAACCTGTTTTAAAGCAGATATTTAATAAATTTTTCCATTATCTTGTCTTTTTCTCATTTGTTATTTTTGCCACCATACTTCATGTCCTGGATGAAATACAGCAAGAAAAACAAGCTGCTTGATGTTGTTCGACCAAATTAATAAACCATAGTAGACTTTTTGTTCAGTAAATCTCTAAACGCTTGCACTGTCAGTGAAAATGCGTGATTGTTCCTGCATCTTCTATGCTAATTTTCAGACAGAAATTCACTGAGGGTCCTCCAGGTTTTCTACCCTCTTATATCACATGGAGGTCTCAGTCACTCTCCCCCATTCCAAATTAGTTAAACTGCTTTCTTTCAGGCCACTTCTCTAACCTGCATGACTCCATTTACTCCCTTGTGCTAAGCTGTGTGTCCCTCATATAAAAAATCCAACTGAACTTCTCCTTAAGTGTATAATGCCTCTACACTCTTATCTTTTGGCTTCTCTCCAAACACCTTGAAGCAACTGAGGCAGCAAAATGCTAATAATTCAAATTTATTCCCTTCTACAGAATTGTGAGGATGCAAATTACCCAACCATCTCTTACTCAGTATGTCCATCGGCAAAGTTGCAAGGGTATAGCCAAACATTAGGTTACAAGGGAAGAGATTCTTCCCACTTTCACTAATGGCTTCCTAAATAATACCACAATAATTATAGATCCATTAAATGAGCATTTATTATGTGCCAGTCTGCTAGCCATCCTATTTCTTCATGCACACATTCATTGGTGTGTATGAAATATTCACCATGGGGCAGGATTTATGTAAATTATCTAACGAATCTATACCAAAGTCATGTAAGGTAAGTGTCATAATTCCTGTTTTCCAAACTGAGTAAATTGAGGCTAAAGAGTAATGGCTTTCCCAATGCCCCTTGGCTGGGGAGTGGCCGAGCTGCCATCTAGCAGAGAACTCGCCTTCTGGAGACATAACAAATATTGGGAGGGCATATCTGAAGTCACCTGGTTCATGTGTTTCTGTGTTGCTTTGCTCTTTTCCAGCATAGTTGTCCTGTCTCTGTAAAGACCGGGTCCAGGAGGCACCCTCCCTATGACCGCCCCCCATCCCTCCCACACTGCTCTTCGAGCCATGGAAGACCAGTAATTTCTGTTGCTTCTTACCCGCAGCCCCCACCACCATCTGTTCAGGCAACTCATTTCCCAGCACACCTCCTGCAGGATGGTTTTTTGTTTTTTGTTTTTCACTTTATACCCAGCTTCTCTAGAATTAACCCGCAGAAGGCAAGAGAATCGGGGACTACCCCTCTTAAGAAACACTCCCTCAACTTTGAACTTCGCCATTATACCTCAGCAATCAGCTGTGCGACTCAGACAAGGCAGGGCTCTAGAGGAGTGGCGAAAAAGGAACGAAGGCATCAGCCTATAAGCTCCTTCAGAAAATAAAGTGCAATCTGGTGAGATCTCTCCGCCCAGTGCGCAAGTAGAACGCGTCAGTTGCTGGGGCTGATGGTGACGCAGTCCTGCAGCTGGGGCTTTTTCTTTCTTTTTTTTCTTTCCTCCCTTCTTTTCCCCAGCCAGGCTTTTGCACTAACTCGGATGCTTCTGGGCAGACTCCACCTTCTCAGATGTGCTTCTGAGATCAGCTAATAACACTGGGTACATTAACTAATTAGCGACAGTGAGGAGTTCAGAAAACAAACAGGCGCGGAGCAATGCTATTATTATGTGGCTTTTGCCCGACACTGTTGTCCTTATTAAGCAGGCAGCAATGTCAATATATCTACGAAGGAAGGCAAAGTAAAATCCTACTGCAAGTTGCCAGCTGGGCTCAAATTCCTTTTTCCTGAAACGAGACATCGCTACAGCTGCGGGGAGCACTGCAGCTGATTTCTCCCCGCCCCCCACCCACCGTTTTCTCAATTTGATTTTTTTTTAAGGCTCTCATCACTCCTGTACCCATGTAGCCTCATTTGCATTGCTTGAGAGTTAAGTTTATGAAACTTCCCAAATAGCAATTTCTCCAGTTCTAGAAAGATCAAGAGAAAACATAGTGTGATTTTAATCTATCTCATCAATGGGATTCACAGTTCCTTTTTGAAAGGAACTCTCTGCAAACATCCCTCATATATCCCATCCTATTGGCCAACTTGGGTGCAACTTGCTAAAACCAACAACTGAGTTCTCTCCTGCTTAAGTAAAAGATGAATACAGAATGGCCTTGGCTGATTTACTTGCTATTGGTCCTCTCCCTCTTTCCCCCTCTCCCTCCCGGTCTCTGTCTATCTGACTTCTTCCCTTGGATGTCTTCAACTCAACAGTGTCAGAAAGTCAACACATGATGTGCCCCCATCACCACCACAGGTCTACCACTGTTTCTTAGCTAAGGGAAGGGTACCAGCATCCGCAGGACAGAAGCTTCTCTCACCAGCCTTTCATCATGGGCCATGTGCTCTGACCCCCACGTAGCTGTCACCCTCTGACCTCCATCCTTCAGTGGGATGATGCCTCCTCATCCTTCAGGGGTCAGGATATGGGAAGATACCCTAAGGTTCCATATTCCTTAGGTCCACTGCTGGTTTCAGAGCATCACACACCTCCCTTCAAAGGACAAAGTCTGATGTCCTTACACCAGCTTGTAAATTCAATAGAAGGGCCAACGTGTGCTTTTTTTCACAACTGTATTCCACAGAGCTTAGAATGTTGGACACTTAATAGAAGGCTCGCACTACATATTTGTTGGAATGAAGGCAGGGAAGGAGGACAGAAAGGGAAAAACAAAAAACATTTTTTTGAATATCAAACTTTGGTTGGTGCAGCAGACAAGCCTTAGTGATTCTCCACACAATGTCTATTCTACTGGCCTCATATCTTAACTTCCTTTCCCAGCCTGCTTGCAGTGAGGCAAAGCAATGTCACCGACCTCAGAAAGGGACACAGACTGATGTGACGTACGGCAACTCAAAGCCTGCCCCTTAAAAACTTCCACACAACCTCTGTCCCTCTCCCTCCATCTCTCTCTTCTAATAGCCATTAGACCAGTTACCAAGCCATTGGCCAGTTACCAAGGATCCACTAAAGGACTCCAAGGGCCTGGGAGAGATGGAACTCCAAACCAGAAGGGGCCTAGACTCCAAATAACTGCACGGCCCTTCCCCCAGGCCCCACTGGACTGTGATGCGAACCAGAAATAAAACTTTACTGGGTCAGATTCAGGGGTTGTTCTAGCCAGTAGACTACACCAACTTGCAGAATTGGGAAGAGACAAGATTAAAAAATTATCACCCTCTGTGAATGTTTTTACACAATTTTGTTTTCTAACGGTTTCTAAGAGAAACCGTTATGCTGTGTTTATTGTTCAAAGTTAAATAGGCTTCAATCTGAAAAATACAACTGGTGCGCCATAGCTGTACCGTCTGGTCGGGGCATCCTAAACAGAGAAATGCTGAGCTTCGCTCTGCCAGAGAAAGTTGTTGGGCTAGTAACAGTGCATTCTGCTTTCTCGCTGGTTCTTGTGTGTGGTGGGGAACAAGAAGAACAACCACCACAAAAGTAGCCCTTCTAATAGAGCAGTCTTGGGGAGAAAGGGTCAGTTTAGAGGTGGTCTACCTCGAACACTCAAGAAGGGTGGGCTTCAGGGACACTGGAAGACAGTCAGACCCCAGTTGGGGGAGGGGCAGCTGGGTGCCAACCTTTCCAACCACGGTAAGTCTCAACACAAAGGAATTCAGAAATGGAAGTTGCTAAAAGAATAGCACTAGCAGTTCTTGTCAGGAGGAAAAAAAATTATTTTTAACTATAAGAGGTGATGGAGGTTAACTGAACTTGCGGCAGACATTTCATAATATATTCATGGGTCAAATCATGTTGTACGCCTTAAATAAATACAAAGTTATATGTCAATTATAGTTCAATAAAACTGAAGAGAGGAAAAAAGAGAGAGAGAGAGAGATGCCATGGGGTACTAGAGATGAGCCCAGGATCCAGATCCAGACTGCCTGGGCTTGATTCCCAGAGTGACCACTTGCTAGAAGAATGGCCTCTGACAAGTAACCTAACCTCTCTGTGCCTCAGTTTTCACAGTTCTAAAATGTAGAAATGAGGACAAAGAAGAAACTACTCATGAGGTTCTTATGGAGATGAGTTAATATTTGTGAAGCATTTTTTCAGTAAGTACTATACAAGTCCCTGATTTAAAAAAAAAAAAAGAGAGACTAAGAGAGGGAGGGCAATTAATCTCAGCTGTGTACTGTCTACTTTTAATGTCCTACAACTTTGCTTAAAAAGAAACTGCTCTGGGTCGCCCAGGTAGCTCAGTGGGTTAAAGCCTCTGCCTTTGGCTCAGATCATGTCCTCTGGGTCCTGGGATCGAGGCTGCACATCGGGCTCTCCGCTCAGCAGGGAGCTTGCTTCCCTCTCTCTCTGCCTGCCTCTCTGCCTACTTGGGATCTCTCGCTCTCTGTCAAATAAATAAATAAAATCTTTAAAAAAGAAAAAAAAAGAAACTGTTCTGAATCTCTATAAGACTTCTAAGTACCAGAGAAGACCCACGAGAGAAAAAGCCTGGAAAATGACACCGGTGATAAGGCACCTGAGGACAGCAACTCCTCTTGGCTGGTAGTCAGAAAGCCTTTGGAGAAGAGTGTTAAAGGTCTCACTGCCCATTACTACCCAGCTCCTGGGGACGTTGACCCAGAGCAGCACGGGCACTGTCCATGCTTCTCACCATGGTGTCCCTATTGCTGATGACGGCACCCAGCACAGAGGAAATGTAACAAACATGCAACTGATTGACTTTACCTCTCTAATGACAACCAAGGCTTTCTATTTAGGATTCTGATTCTTTTAACGTGCATGTTATTATTTCTCTGTAAAGTCACTTGAAGACAGATTCCATACCTCATTTATCTTTTATTCTCACCTGACACAGTATCTTGTAACAGAAATGCAATAAAAAATGGAAAGAATTAATGAACCAAAAAAAGGATGGATCATCCACTAAGTGTCCTCATTAATCATCTTTCTCCCTAATTTGTGGAACAGTAAAACGTGAGTTTACAAAACTGAAATGTGAAGCACAAAATAATGATCTCCTTTCAATGGTACTAATCTTAAGCCCTTTTATAAGAGGGGGTAATAGCAATTCTAGCCACTTCTTTCTCACTCAAGTTACATGCCCTTGAATGAAGACTTTATTTTGGCCAATTTAGTAGAAAGGATATTGAGTTCATAAAAGAGGTCTATTTCCTCTTGTGAGGTTGTGCAACACGGCACACAAGTGAAGAACTTGTGACATGAGAAACCAAGGCTGCCACCTTGCTTCATGTCAGTACCTATTACACTTTTGTGCCAAGTGCCTGAGGTAAAGTGCTATGGAGCAAGTTTGAAAAGGTACAGATAAAATCTTTATTACTCTCACAAATTTCTCATCTAGTTCTCACCACAGTCACAGAGTACTATCTCTTCTCTATGGAGACAATATAAAAATCTGTAAGACCCATCTCTTGAATTCCAAAACAGTATCATTTACCATGAACTATCCCATTAACTTTAGGGAAATCTAGAAGGTTCTACAAAATGAAATAAGCATACAATCCTGCAAAAGTATTTTAGGGATATTTAATAAATAAACTAAAACATACTCTCAGGTGCTATTTAAGTCATAATAAAATTGGGCACAAAAGGATAATAAGCACTATTATCTTGCCCCAATTTTGAAAATACTTGCAATTTGAAAAAGATGGTTTCTATTATTCTTACAGCACATGAAAAAATGGCATTTTAGCTTAGCAACACTTACATTCATCATGTAAAAACATGCCTACAAGAGACCTGTTCTGCTGAAGAGAACGGATTCAATCCATTCTCAGCAAATCCCCACATCTACCCCTGCTGGGCAGGGAGGCACCGTCCTGTAGCCTCCCTGAGCTCAGCTGTTGAATGCACTCCTCATTGTCCGTGGTGTAGACTCCAGTACATAACGGGAATACCCAACTCCTGAGTGTTTCTCAGAAGTGTACAAGGTTATTTATATAGTGATCGATCTTCAGTGCAATTCAACAAACAAAAGACATACCCGCAAATAACTATAGTAAAAGATCTCATAAGTAATTACAAACAGAAAAAGTGGTACAAACAAGGAGCCATACAATTTCTGGGGGAGATGACCTTTTGAGATCAAGGAAGGAAGCCACTGAGAAAGAATGGGTTTGGGAAGTTGGGTAGGGTTGAAATGAATCCGCCTTCTCTCCCATAAAGGATGGATCGCAAGAGAAAGGTCAATGTTGTAATGCTGCCAAAATCGTATGCGTGTTTCACAGGATGTTAAAATGAGACTGCTTCAATCTCCCTTTTGGCTGAGGGCCTAAAAATCTGGAGGCAAGTGCATCCACCTTGCAGGGCGAGGTATCAGATGCCACAGCAGCATTTGAAAAGGCGTGTCTGAGACCCAGTTCGGTGACCTCAGTTCTACTGCTCACATCAGACCATGAGACCTTAGAGTTGCTGACAGGAGATAGCCGCAGACTAGAGAAGAATCATTCCAGATGTCGGTGCACTCCGAGTACCCCCACCGCCCCCACCAATGACTTTAAGAGCAGAGTCAAGGAATTTCCTTGGAGGTCTGGGGTTCCGGAAGCAGCGTGCATCTCCACGCAAGTGACAGGAAGCAGCAGGCAGGAGAAAGAAGGAACCAAACAGCCTGGCAGCTGCCTGCAATTCCCTGGGTCACCTGCAGCAGGACCAAAGTGCCCAGGTGTTGCTTGCGATCAGCTGTGGGCCCCAAGAGTGAAAACTGTCTGCAGCTATCTAATATCCAGTCTAAGAGTGCCTCCAATATTTCCAGAGGCCGGGGGAAGGAAAATGAGAGGGCAGCCTGTGTCGGGGGAAGTACTGCTCAATGTTTTCAGAAGGGACCCCTAAAAACTGCAAATGGACACAGCAGCTTCAACCATGTGCAAAGCACAAACAGGAGAACTTTTCAATTCCTTAAGAGCCAGAGGGGACCATCTCCAGATGACATCAGCAATCAATCCGGCCTCCGCTCCCTCCACCTGCTCCAATCCCAGAGTGGCGGGAGGCCGGATTAGCTAGTGGGGGAGGGAAGCTAAATGCCCAGTGAGAAAGTGGGGCCCAAACTCCACACTTTTGTCACCAGCCACAAATTTCCAGTCGGGCTTGAGCTGGAAGGAGAGTAAAGGCTTTAACCTTCTGTGAAGTTCCAAGTTTCGTTGTTGTTGTTGTTGTTGTTGTTATACTTGAACGAACCTGTTAATTTCCTAAATGAGAGTCTTGTAACAGAGTGACCAGAGGCCTTTTGTTACTGTGAGAGTGACCAAAACAAGTTGTGGGACGAGCCCTAATACTTTGCCAGGGCAGCAAAGAAAATTGTACCTCAGTGAAGATTTCCATGGGCAACAGGGGCACTGACTACAACTGTTTCTGACGCTGAAATACTGCTCATTCAAATACTAGACACGTAGATTACATGGGCTACAATAATTTACATTTAGGTTTCTACTATGATGAAAATATGTAAAAATAAACTACTATCACATGCAATTACATACGGATGAATTTTAAAACATTATGTTAAGAAAAAGAAGCCAGCCCCACATGTATCACTGAATATAGTAGAAGCCACTGAATTGTACATTTTCAATATGCATATTGTGTGGTATGTGAATTATATGTTAATAAACCTATTTTAAAAAGCCAGACTTGGGGGCACCTGGGTGGCTCAGTGGGTTAAAGCCTCTTCCTTCGGCTCAGATCATGATCTCAGGGTCCTGGGATCAAGCCCCACATCAGCCTCTCTGCTCAGCTGGGAGCCTGCTTCCCCCCTCTTTCTCTGCCTGCCTCTCTGCCTACTTGTGATTTCTCTCTCTGTCAAATAAATAAATAAAATCTTTAAAAAAAATAAAAAGCCAGACATGTACGTACCCTGGGGCAAATAATACATCATATGTTAATAATAATAATAATAATAAAGCCAGACATAAAAGAAGGCGAGCAATCAGACTTGATTCATATGAAGTTCTAAATAAGAAAATTCGATATCAGTGGCACTTGCTGAGTGGGGCTGGGAGGGGTGCACTGGAAAGAGGAATTAGGGAAGTTCAGAGGTGATAGCAAAGTCTCATATCTGAGCTGTGCAGTACATTGCAGTCTTCCTACATGGCCATTTAAATACACTAAAATTTTAAAAATTTATAAAACTGGAGGTTCATTTTCTCAGTCACACCATCCACATTTCAAATGTTCAACAGAAGCATGTGGTGACTATACTGGACAGTACAGAATAGAACACTTTTTCTTTTTTTTAAAGATTTTTTTATTCATCTGAGAGAGAGAAAGCACAAGTAGAGGGAGTGGGAGAGGGAGATGCAGGCTCCCTGCTGAGCAAGGAGCCCGAGGCGGGACTCCATCCCAGGACCCTGAAATCATGACCTGAGCCAAAGGCAGACGCTTAACCGACTGAGCCACCCAAGAGCCCATAGAACAACTTTTTCTTGTTGTCAAAAGTCTTATCAGTCAGTAATGTTCTATATCCACATCTTGATTTCACCAGTGGTTATACGTACACACACACACACACACACACACACACACACACACGTACATGTGCTAAAATATCAAAATAAAATGGACTTAAAAAATAGGTTTGAAAGAAAATAGCCTTGACAATAGACTGCTGTCTGAGAGTCAGAGAAGTATGAAGGGAAGTGGATGGTGGTAGAGAGGACACTTGAGAAAAGCAGGAAGGTGGGGCAGATTTCTTCTAGAGAAGGCAAGACGATCTGATGGAGGATACTTTGCAGCATACAGCCGACTGAAAAGAACTGCATTAATTGGACAGAGATGAGTGGGCACGAAAAAGCTTGAGACCTGAAAGAGACGTTTAGAGAACACACACATTCGGGGGAATGAAGGTCCTGGAAGAGAGGTATTTGACATAAAGGTTCTGGAGGTATTTCAGACCAAAATGATTCACTGGGCCAGGATTCAGGTGGTTTGAGGAAGAGCAACTTCCTCAACTGAGCAACTGAGGCCAGAAGAGAAAACCGAATGCCCAAGGGTTAGAGGAAAAGTCATAAACCCAGCCAAGATCTGAAACCTGGTATAAAATCAGGTGTAGAAGCTGACTTGCTTGTCCAGCTGGTTTCATGGTGCAGGCCTGTTTCCCAGGAACATGGGAAATCTGTGCAAAGCTGGGGTCTCATGGAACGGTTTTTGAACTTAAAAGTAGATGTCTGACCATGTATTGTTTCAAGGAGGTTGTGGCCGAACAATGGATCTAGAAAGATCTCCATGAAATATTAATGTGCCTGCCACCTACGAAGTGGTCAGCATCCTGCAGAAAGAGTGGAGGAAAACCTACATGAACTTTTGCAGTTTTCATGAAAGCCTTGTTGATACTACCAGAGGGGAACAAAATGGCAAGTGGATGAGGCCACAAGGACAGACAGAGGTAAATTAGGCCCTACTCCCTAGAGAGAATTCTGAGGAAGGAACATTAATAAAATGAGTACCACTGTCCTTTTCTTAGATTATTCTTCCCTACCTGCTAAAAAGGTATGTGTGTATGTGTATGTCTGTGTGCGTCAAGTCATCAAGGTTACATATATATAATCAAGATAATCACCTGAAAGAAAACTTATACATCTATTAATTACCATGGGAAGGGTCTTTTAACAACCGTATATTCTTCATCCACATACACAAGTCTATTGTCCTGAAGTGAAAACACCTATGTAGCTATCACCCGCTATTTGCGATGTCTGCATCTAATCAGTAAGCAAGGACCAGTGATTTTGATCTCTGGAACATTTGGTTTGGTCTATTTCTTCTCCTTCAATTATTATAACCCTGGTTCTGACTCATCACGTCCGAGGTGGACTACTACAGTAGTCTCCATGCTGACCTTCTGACCACCAATGCCGTCCTCCTGAAATGCTCCTTCCAGGTCATGCCAGCATGGTGTGTCTGAAGGCTAACTCTGACCAGGCTTAGCATTCTCTCCACTCTGACTCTCACTAGAACCTCAATGTACACACACAACACTGACTCATGCCTCATACCATCCACTGCTGCCACTGCATCTGCCTGAACACCCTTTGTATGTCTCATCCCATGGTTAACCTTCTTTCACGTGTTAAACTTGAGCCCAGGAATTGCTCCCTGTGGAAGCCTTCCCTGGACTGCAGGGCTTTGCCCTCATAGCTGCACTTTAGCACAATAGTAATGCTATCTGTTTAGGGCTGCTCTCAATGCCTTTAGGGAAAGAAGTGTTTTATTCATTTTGTGACACCTCATACCTAAACTGGGGATGATCTAAATAAATATGAAAATCTTCTCCCAAAACCTCCCAAAAACCTCCCAAAAAACAAGAGTCCAGGGCCTGATGGATTCCCTGGGGAATTCTATCAAACATTCAAAGAAATAACACCTATTCTCCTGAAGGTGTTTAAAAAAATAGAAATAGAAGGAAAACTTCCAGACTCTTTCTATGAGGCCAGCATTACCTTGATCCCAAAGCCAGGCAAAGACCCCATCAAAAAGGAGAATTTCAGACTAATATCTCTGATGAATACAGAAACCAAAATTCTCAACAAGATCCTAGCTAATAGGATCCAACAGCACATTAAAAGGATTATCCATCACGACCAGGTGGGATTTATCCCTGGGATGCAAGGGTGGTTCACAAATCAATCAATGTGATAGAACACATAAATAAGAGAAGAGACAAGAACCACATGGTCCTCTCAATTGATGCAGAAAAAGTATTTGACAAAATACAGCATCTTTTCCTGATCAAAACTCTTCAGAGCATAGGGACACAGGGTACATTCCTCATCTTCATAAAATACATCTATGAAAAACCCATAGTGAATATCATTCTCAATGGGGAAAATCTGAGAGCCTTCCCACTGAGATCAGGAACACGACAAGGATGCCCACCATTGCCACTGTTGCTCAACATAGTACTAGAAGTCCTAGCAGCAGCAATCAGACAACAAAAAGAAATAAAAGTTATACAAATTTGCAAAGAAGAAGTCAAACACTCTCTCTTTGCAGATGACATGATACTTTATATGGGAAATCCAAAAGCCTCCACCCCCAAATTACCAGAACTTATACAGCAATTCAGTAATGTGGCAGGATACAAAATCAAGTATAGAAATCGGTTGCTTTCTTTTACGATGAAACTGTAGAAAGAGAAATTAGGGAATCAATTCCATTTACAATAGCACCAAAAACCATAAGATACCTTGGAATAAACCTAACTAAGAGGTAAAGGATCTATACTCTAGGAACTACAGAACACTCATGAAAGAAATGGAAGAAGACACAAAAAGGTGGAAAAACATTCCATGCTCATGATCGGAAGAATAAACATGGTTAAAATGACTATGCTGCCCAGAGCAATCTACACTTTCAATGCCATCCCAATCAAAATACCAATGGCATTTTTCAAAGTGCTGGAACAAACAATCTTAAAATTTGTATGGAACCAGAAAAGACGCTGAATCACCAAGGAAATGTTGAAAAAAAAAAGAAAAAAACTTGGCGGCCTCATGCTGCCTGATTTCAAGCTATATTACAAAGCTGTGATCACCAAGACAGCATGGTACTGGCACAAAAACAGACACAGACCAATGGACCAGAATAGAGAGCCCAGATATGGACCCTCAACTCTACGGTCAACTAAACTTCGACAAAGCAGAAAAAAATATCCAATGGAAGAAAGACAGTCTCTTCGATAAATGGCGCTGGGAAAATTGGACAGCCAAATACAGAAGAATGAAACTGGACCATTCTCTTACATCATACACAAAGATAAACTCAAAATGAATGAAAGACCTCAATGTGAGACAGGAATCCATCAAAATTCTAGAGGGGAACATAGGCAGTAACCTCTTCAACACTGGCCACAGTAACTACTTTCAAGACATCTTCAAAGGTAAAGGAAACGAAAGCGAAAATGAACTTTTGGGACTTGATCAAGATAAAAAGCTTCTGCACAGCAAAGGAAACAGTCAACAAAACAAAGAGGCAATCCACAGAATGGGAGAAGATATTTGCAAATGACACTACAAAGGGCTGATATCCAAGATGTATAAAGAACTTCTCAAACTTAATACCCAAAACACAGATAACCAAATCAAAAAAATGGGTTGAAGACATGAGCAGACACTTCTCCCAAGAAGACATACAAATGGTTAACAGACACATGAAAAAATGTTCATCATCATTAGCCATCAGGGAAATTCAAATCAAAACCACATTGAGATACCACCTTACAGCAGTTAGAATGACAAAAATTGACAAAGCAAGAAACAACAAACGTTGGAGAAGTTGTGGAGAAAGAGAAACCCTCCTACATTGTTGGTGGGAATGCAAATTGGTGCAGCCACTTTAGAAAACAGTGTGGAGGTTCCTCAAAAAATTAAAAATAGAACTACCCTATGACCCAGCAATTGCACTATCAGGTATTTACCCCAAAGATACAGATGTAGTGAAAAGAAGGGTCCCAATGTTGATAGCAGCAATGTCCACAACAGCCAAACTGTAGAGAGAGCCAAGGTGTCCTTCAACAGATGAATGGATAAAGAAGATATAGTCCATATACACAAAGGAATATTACTCAGCCATCAGAAAGGATGAATACCCAACTTTTACAACAACATGGATGGCACCGGAGGAGATTATGCTAAGTCAAATAAGTCAAACAGAGAAAGTCAATTATCATATGGTTTCACTTATTTATAGAACATAAGGAATAGCATGGAGGACATTAGGAGAAGGGAAAAACGAGGGGGATAAATCGGAGTGGGAGAAGAACCATGAGAGACTATAGACTCCAGGAAAGAAACGGAGAGTTTTAGAAGGGAGGGGGGTGGGGGGGATGAATAAGCCTGGTCATGGGTATTAAGGAGGGCATGGATTGCATGGAGCACTGGGTGTTACATGCAAACAATGAATCATGGAACACTATATCAAAAACTAATGATGTACTGTATGGTGACTAATATAACACAATAAAAAAAGAAAATCTTCTAAAAATAATATTGTCAAAAATAAGAAATATCATAGAAATAAGGTTGCCAGATTTAGCAAATAATATTTAAATAGTTAAACCTGAATATTAGATAAACAATAAATTTTTAGTGTAAGTCCTGAATATTACATAGATACACTAGAAAAAATTATTTATTATCTGAAATTCAAATTTAACTGAGCATTCTGTATTAATCTGTCAACTCTAAATAGAAATTTTTAGAATACTTAAAAAAATTATTTATTCCTCTTTACTTAGAGCAACACTTTCAGAGATACAAAGTACTCTGGGTTTCATAAAGTTTCATATTCTTAAACTGATCCAAACCCAGGCTCTACATCCATATTTTTATTAAATCTTTTAAAGGTAAAAATGTTAGAGCTGTATTTATAATCTATTTCAGAGAAGAATTCTCTTCTAAGTGTTTTTATTTCTAAACAATAAAACTTTAGATTAAAATAAAAATTCTTAATTTGATTATTTTGAAGAGCTAATGTGTGAATTCAATCTTATGTGGGATATAAACATCTGTATCCTCAAATGAAACTTAAAGTTTTGGAAACATCTATAAATGTTCCATGAGTCTAACACACATTCCTCGAGAAGAGATGAATTTAATATTAAAAGTACTGGACCAGGAGTTTGGAGACCTCATTTCAGCCCCACCTCAGTCATTAGCTTGAAATGTGAATTTGGGCATGGCACATCACTCATTTTTCTCATCTATAAAAGGAAGAGAGGTTTTTACATGATCTCAGTGGCCCTGGTCTCCAACTCTGACAGCCTATAACTGCAGGAAGCCAAAGCTATGGGACCCAGTGAGAAGGAATGAGAGTCAGTGAACCTGGATCTACTCCCAAGTCATCGAGCAATTTTCATATAAGGTTCTTGCCTTCCAGTACAGTTACTGGTGAACTTATTGTATGAATACAGTTACATTCCGCCCATAACAGAGAAAAGTACATGTTCCATAAAGTGAACAAATATGAAGAAAATGTTTCCAGGACAGTAATGTATTTTGTATTAGTCTGGATCTAAATGAGCTATTATCTAGATGACACTTGCCCCTCCGCCCCAAATGAGCAATGCTTATACATAAGACACAGATCTTGAGATATAAATAAAAACATAGCAAATCTCTAATAATGCATCTGGTTATCTCCAGACTTGGGGAGAAGAGGAGATGATCCCTTTCCCAAAAAGGAATAAATACAAGGTTATAGTTTTGTGATTCCTCAAAAAGTTAAACAAAGAATTACAATATGGCCCAGCAATTCCACTGCTGGGTATATACCCAAAAGAAAGTTAAAATTCCAACAAATACTTGCATGTGAAATGTTCACTGCAGCTTTAGTCACAATAGCCAAGGGGTGAAAAGAACCCATGTCCATCAATAGATGAATGGATAAACAAAACATGATACAGACAAGCAGTGGAACACTGTTGGGCCATAACAAGGAATGAAGTTCTGATTCATGCTACATGAAATATCTAAAATAAACAGATTCATAAAAACAGAAAATGGAGGTTACCAGGGGCTGGAGGGAGAGGAGACTAGGGAGTAATTTCTTCCTGGTATAGAGGTTATGTTTCTGGTGATACAAAGGTTTTGGAAATAAATCATAGCGACAGTTATAAACATCGTGAATATAATTAATGTCACTTAAAAGTGGTCACAATGACAAATTTTACATTATTTATACTTTACCACAATAAAAAAAAAATGGGTGGAAAAAAGGGGAAAGTCTTCCTTAGTAAGCATGGGTTCAGGGAGAAGACAACCTCTCAGCACTCCTCCCAAACTCCAAGGACACTGTGAAGAGTGAGGAGGGGCCATTTGCACCACAATCACCTATGGGATTGGAGCAATCAGGTACTGATTCCTCAGGAGGAAATCAAGTGAGGAGCAATGAGTAGAGGGAGTGCATCTCTGCCAACAAGTCTCCGCAGATATGACAATACATGATCCCGTGACCTCTCCTTCCTCTCCCAGCTGTTCCCAGCTGAAGCCCTCATTCTAAGGGGCTAGCTAAGTGAAACCTTAGCCCCTCTGTTGAGTAGATAAGCACCCAAGGAAAGTGCTAACCAGGCACAAATAATCTCAATAGACCTTTTAACATCTATTGTTAAAAATCCAACTATACTCTGATATTGTAAACATAGCATTTGTGCTGAAATTCATACTTGGTCATTGTAATCAAGTTGTATCAGTCCGGTCTATATTTAAAACCCACAGACTTCAATTATTTTAGGAGACACTCTGGTGGCCAAAAGGAGAAAGTCTGTTGAATGTGGCTTTTGTTGGAGGGCCCAGACCCCAAAATGGATTATTAGAACTAGGTAGTATAAAAATATAGAAGGGCTTGGACAGAAGTTCAGTGCAGATATTATGTAGCAGGGTTGTGGAAATGGGTTGGGTTTGAGGGATGAAGAAATCATCTATTTTCAGGCTCTAATCTATGCTTGGAGTATTTTTTAAATGTTGACTTTGTCTTGCCTTTTGATTTTAAAGAACTTCCACAGAAGTTGTCCCCCAAACAATTCTACCTTTAATTACTCTTGGCTGTGACTTAGAGCCATAGGAAACATTCATCCATTCGCTTATTCATTCATTCAAATGTCAACAAATATCTGTTGAGCATCTTCTACCTACAAAATTACTCACTTTCATATGTGATTAGCAGTGTAAATTTTAATTGAGAAAGACTGCTCTTTGGGTGATTTGCCAAGAGACCCAGACCCTACACTGCTATCTGAGTTGAATTCATCATAAATACCTGCCTAACAATCTAAACTTCTATGGGCAAGAGGTAGGATATCTCTTTATAAGATTTTTATTTGCTATATTTCAGTTCAATTTGGATTCAGCAACACATTATTTTATTCATTTCCGGGCAAAAGCTTGAGCAAAACATTTTCCTTTTGCCTTTCATTAAGTTGGTTCATAAATATGGTCTCCTTTTTTCCTCCTATTTTGTAATGGCCTTTGTATAGTTATTGCAATAAGGTAAGTTTTAAAAAGGAAATAGACAATAGGTAGACTGCAAAAGGGAATAGAGTTAGTTCTGCCAAATGTTTTTTAAAATGTTGTCAAATAATCACATCAACTCACAGAATAAAAAGGTCAATGAGGAGTAATTTTCAGTGACTTCAAAACCTAAAGACTTTGTTTCACCATTCACACATATGAAGAAAACAGAATATATGCTATCCAAATCAGGAATATATATTCTCCAAGCATTGCACAAAGGGGCACTACTGACATATGGGAAAGGATAATTCTTTATAGTACAGGGCAATTCTGTGCATTGAAAGATGAAGGGTTTGTACTCTCCCTGACCTCCACCCAACTAATGTCAATGGTATCCCTCTAGTTGCTGCAGCCATCAACACACCTCCAAACAATTCCCAAAGACTTCTAGGGAGGTCATATTAGTCCAGACAAAAACCCATCTAGTGAAATTCTCTAAATGTCCTAAATATAATTGTAGGGCAAGAGGAGAACCAAAGAAGATAAACTTAACTGAGTCAGAAGAACTTGTCTGTGGTCTATTTCCAACTTAAGTATCTGCACATGACCTTTCTTTTATGATTGACAAAGTTGGTTAAAAAAGAAAAGAAAAAAAGACTATTCACAGCTGCCTCTGAGCTAAAATAATCTTATACAAGGTAGATAGAATAATATGAAATTCCTCTCTGCAATAGCATTTCCCAATCCTTCTGTTTTCACAGCACACTGTAGTCTAGCACCCAGAACTACTAGCAATCAAACAACAGCAGAGACACTGACTCTAATAGCATCTGTAGTTGTCCCAATCTCCGTGTGGATACACTCCGTGTGGTCACTATTGAGAACTGCCTTGACTGTATCTCTTACATACCAACAAAGCAAACCTCTTGTATATTCCAGGAAAAACACTATCTTTGCCAATAGCTTCATGTTGCCAAACACTTTATCTTTTAACTAAAAGTCAGTTGGTCCCTATTCCTGATTGCATTTCATGACCTATTATGTCAGACAGGATATCAACAGACAGGCCTTCTAGAGATGACATGAAGACCAAGAATACACATTTTACATGATGATCCAGATTTGGCAGTATTCCCATAAAAGGCTGACAGCATGCTAGAGGTCCGTTCCTCTGGTTGCAAACAACTCTCCTAACCAGTGTTTCTTAAGAATTACCTCTACTGTATGATCTCACTGATATGTGGAATTTAAAAAACAAGGCAGAGGATCATAGGGAAAGAGAGGAAAAAATGAAACAAGATGAAACCAGAGAGGGAGATAAACCATAAGAGCCTCTTAATCATAGGAAACAAACTCAGGGTTGCTAGAAGGGAGGAGGGTGGATGGATGGGGTAACTGGGTGATGGACATTTGGGGAGGGTATGTTTGTAATGAGCGCTGGGTATTATATAAGACTGATGAATGACAGACCTGTACCCCAGAAACAAATAATACATTATATGTTAATTAATTGAATTTAAATTTTAAAAACATTTTTTAATTAAAAAAAATTTAAAAAGAATGAAAGACTAAAAAATCCCCAAAACAATGAAAACCTATACTATTATAAATAAATGTACTATATACAGTTGTATAGTATTAAATACACTATATTATAAACTATTATTTCTTTTAATAACTTTATACCAATATAATTTTCTTGATTAAAAAATTTTATTAAATTTCATTAATAACTCGAAAAAATTACCTCTACTGGTGGTTTTGCAGAAAAATAAACTTTGAGGTACATGCAAGCATATTGTTATTAGTAAGAACATATGAATTCCTTGACTGTTCCAGATTTCTTGCAGGAATTTTACATTTTGAGAAGCTGTGCTAGACTCCCAGGACTTTTCTACTATATGGGAAACTCAGAAGAGAACACAAGTCTGGTTTAAGGGCTTGGTCCAAAGCACTGGATTAAGTATCTCCTCTCT